>JAJEKV010000241.1:0-612468 GCA_021234155.1 Isoetes taiwanensis
TATATTTAGTGTTGGATCTACATATGGGAGAAACATATACCTTGCATAGGGAAAGTCTTAGCCTCACCATGGAATTTTACGTAACAGCCATATTTAAACCCAGAGCAACCCAAGCAAACCTGAAGAAAAGGAATATTTCTTTTAAAAGATTCTTATTTTTATGTGGGTAACCGAGTAACAGGTCATAAAATATTCTGGCAGCGATACAGCCTTACTGGGGCTCGTCTCGTTTAGATCAAATATTCTTTGCGCTTTCCACCGCCTTCTCATTTGACTTCCCAGCCCCTCATTTCACCGCAAAGGCCCCTTACTTGGTTTGACAGCTTTGGCATCTTTTTCCATGTTAGACATGGCCCTTCCCTATCGTCCTTTTATTATCCTAACCTTTTTGACTCCCGATCTGGCCAGATACAGTTCTTTTTGCTGAGCTTTTGGTCTATTTTGAGGCGAGGCCTTATTTTATCAGCACCGATTCAGATTTCACGTTTGGCTTTCAGCATGCATCTCTTGTATTGTGCATGGCGCGTACTGCGGCCGACATTTTCTGGTTCGATCATTTCGCTGAACCCCCGGCAGCCACGATTTTCTCACCTGTCACTTTTTCTCTCGACCCTGTCTCATCCTCGTTGTGGAGCGATGATTGTAACGCTTGTTTTCACCACGCGAATTGCAAGACCAGCCCCTCGCTTGAAGCTGAAAGTCCTGAGTACGCGCAATGGTCCCCTGCTTTGAGGTTGCTGTTTTCATCTTAGGTCCCTCGAGTTTGCTGACAGGAGGATAGTGACCCACCTCTTCCTGTGCCTGGTTTTCGGGAGCTGTTTTTTACGTAAGCCCTCGTCGGTGGGCTTATCACTAGGGTTTTTCCTCTGAAAACCCGAAAAGGGCTTCAACCATAAGTTTCTGGCAGGTACACTTAACCCATATCTCAGAGAATCTTTTGAGTCCGTGATGATATAACTGGATATTCCTATAGCTCTTTTCGGCCAGGTGAACTCGGCAAACTACTTAGTCTCAACCATTGTAGAAGATTCATTGCAGGATGAATGAAAAGCCTAATCCAGCTTAACTTTTTATCCGTTTTTGTATTTGACCTTATTCGAATTGTAATGTTTTCAAACCGGAAAGATAAAATCTTTCATATCCACATACAAAATTTATAGTCTTTTTTTCTAAGAATCCAATTATGTAGAAAGTGTGAGGAGTGATGAGGGGAGGGATCAAAAGACGCCATCATATTCATTTATGCCATCCGCATCACCTTCATTTCTTTTTCACTATCACTTGAGGAAGTGTTTGAGTCTTCTTCGTCACTATCAATAGGTGTTGAAACATTGCCACCACCATTCCTTCTTTCATCCCTTCGTAATTACAAGTCTTTTTAAGAAAAATTGATGCGTCCTTTGGCATAGATACAATTGTCAGATTTCAATTTGAAATCATAGCATAGTATACTCTCTTTCCGTAGGTTTAGCTCATCCCTGCCAACCCACTTTCTAGATCTTCTTCCCTTTCCTGAGTCTCCATTTCTAACTCATGTCCCAGCATTTAACCTGCCTAGTTAATGAATTTGAGGTTTGGTCACTAAGTTCCTCTCCCCAATCTCATGTCATGCCTTTTGCCATCCAAAAGGTCGACCTTTGTTATCCCCTCCCTACAACCCAACATACCTCTCGAATACCGTGACACACTCCCCCGAGGCTCATTCTCGTGATTTTAACCGAGGTACCTTGTCCTCGCCCTCCTTACCTGTGTGCTATTGTAGCATTGCTTGACCCGCCTGGTTCTCGAGTTGATGGAAGGTGTTAGGCCACTAAAAGGTCTTCAAGAACTTCCCCGGAAGTTTGTTATGAACAACAAATTTCGGTCAAGCAGTGAAATCTCCACCAGACTGCCTTCTGAAGAAGTACCCTGAAGCCCATGAAATTCCATTTCAATGGCTTTTTAAGAATGTCAATCGGGAGGTGAAATTTCTCGCCATACTTCGGACCCGACTTTTTGAAAGGAAGTTGCCGGCATGTTCTATCAAGCAGGGTGCTTGGAGCGATTTGAGCACTTAACCCCTACGGTGGATTTTCAATCTTTAGTTGTGGTGTACTTCTTCCAGGTGAAAACTTTCTCGTTCTTCAAGTAAAAACTTGATGTGGTGTTAAAATGTGAGATCATTCAACTTATTGGCGACTTGATCTATCTTTGGGCGATGTAGAAAACAAATTCTCTAAAGTCATTAGTCTCCTTTAGAAGCTCAACAGGCTGACATGAGTGTAAGAATATTTAATGATTAATTAAAGCGGAAGATAAAAAGCCTTCTTTCTTTTAGGTCTACTTTGATCATGAGTGTGGCCTACAAGTAAAAATCGCTGTACTACAAAAGAGATCCCTAGCTCACTAGCATGGCACAATAAGTAGAGTGTTTGATTCTTGTTCTCCTTGGTAGTATTTTGTCCAAGGCTAGCTAGACTGAGGTGGTAATTGCTCTTGGAATGCAGGTGCAACCTCGAATGTTGTGCATGTTTGATAACATACAACTATAAACCCATGGACCCATTGCCAAAATGGCTAGGACCCATTTGGCTGGTCGTCTAACCTAACCCTAAGGGTTTTATATAATACTTTCCCCTTAAACCCCTATAAACCTTTCTTCTTCTTTGCATTTTAGGTTTTCCTTGAGCTCCTTTCCTTCTCTAGATTTATGGTTCTCTTGAGCAATGGGGCCAAGCTAAGAACAAATTCGTGATTGCCGACAAAGTCAAGCTTTACTATGAGATCTTGATTAGCGGCGGTCTTGATGGGATCAGAAGCATTTATCCGGGATCCGCCATTAATCGGCGCCGTAATTAGTCATTACATTTGTACGAAGCGCCCTTTAGCTTGGCAATGAGAGCTGGTTTAGCATGTTAGTTCAGCTAGGAGGCCGCTATGATCCGAGATCATAAGCTCTAACAAAGGAACCTAACTCGGATGTTTAATGTGAGACAGTTAGATGTTATTCTTCATTTTCGGTTCTCTATGATGATGTTGGTATTTCACTGCGGACCTCCATGTATTGCTGGGAAGGGTGTGAGGCCCAAAGCCATGTAGCAAGATGATCCTAGATAGCCTACTAGTTTATTACATGGAAATGCTCCGTTGCGACCACCGGTTGTGGGTGGGGGGACTAGGTTGGTTGATAGGGAACTTGTCCCATCACGGGTAACCCTCTGGTCGGTGTGTTGCTCAAGGGGGTCTATGCTGTAGGCTTGTGGCTTGTCGGAAAGTGTGGGTGAGCCATGAGCACGGTAACCTCTTGGGTGATGCATCACCTTCAATGAGGTTCAAGTTGAATCTGCAAGCGGGCCCTCTAGTCACTTTGGATGGGCATGGATGCCTCGAGGGGAGGGTGACTCTCCTCTGCCTCCGACCGGGGAGATACAATGCTAGTGAGCTCCCTTTGGCTATGCACGTAGAGCGCCTTGAGTCGGGTCCCAATACTTTTCAACCTGCTGCGAAAGTGTGCACGGGAGGCGGATGGTGGACTACCCTCCAGCCATGTTCTTATGCCATCCAAATCCATTTGCCATGAATTATGTCTCCCCACGATCTCTCGAGGCCCAAGCCGCCGTGAACCCCCTTGAGTCCGAGGC
Organism: Isoetes taiwanensis; assembly: GCA_021234155.1. Classification (NCBI taxonomy): domain Eukaryota; kingdom Viridiplantae; phylum Streptophyta; class Lycopodiopsida; order Isoetales; family Isoetaceae; genus Isoetes; species Isoetes taiwanensis. The sequence continues at coordinate 3,621 of JAJEKV010000241.1, forward strand.
CCGGTAGGATTTTATTGCTTGTTCATGTTGATATTGTTGTATATGATGATTATGATGTGTATTCAATCGCCGAGGGTTATATTGATGTATTGTTATTATGTGCTCATGTTTATTCCGCTTCAGCGGCTGGTCGACCCTCGAAGGGAGACGGGTGAATGACACATCCACTCTTCCCTTTTTGGCTCATTCAATGGTGTGGTGGATGGCCTTTGCCGGGTTTCCGTCGGGGGAATGCTCCGTCTTGATCACGATGTGTGGGAACGTAAATTAAGGGAGCGTTTGGTACCACCGATCTTGTGGAGCCAAGATCGAAGAATCAACATTCTGTGGGACCTAATGTGAACTTCCGCCTTGGGAAAACCATCGAGGCATGAACCTGAAAATTGGGGAAAAAAAATCTCCACCCAAGTGCGCCCAATAGGTTGAAATATACTTTAAAGTTTTAGCAAAAGTTTAACGCCAAATTTGGCCAAAAAGGTAATACCCCTCCGCAGTCGGCCCGCACAAAACCGCCCCTTCTGGATTTGCTCCGCCTTTGTCGCGGTGAGGTGGTTCCATGTTGACCTAGATAGATGCACAAATTTAGGTAATCCTATATGTGATTCGAAAGCATCCCTTAGATTTTAGCTAGTTAAATGCTAAGGAACTCTTTTATAAATTGAAAATTGAACCCAAAAGAGGTAACCCCTCACGATGCTTGGACCAAATCCGCCATTCGAATTGGCCTCTCGCGCCTTGTGTGAGTGGTGGATGCTTTTGGCTAAATAAACCTAATGTACTCATCATAACTACACAAATATCTTCTAGAATGACATAATATGGAATTCCAAACCCTCAAATCCCCTACTATAAGCAGACAATTAGGGTTCATCATTTTACACTTCCTCCGACAAGCGGCTCCTCGTCCAGAGAAGGCGATTTTTGGTAGCCGAAGCGATTCCCTTGATTCAAAAACATGGCTCCTAAACCAATAGATCGCCCAAATCAGGTGTCAAAGATGGGCCGCCAACAAAAGCGCAGATAAAATGAGCGAAAGCCAAAGTGAATGATCTAGAAGCACATCCGTGATGCCCAAGAAGAGTCCGTGAGCACCAAGAGGAGGAACTCTCACATACAGAGGAGGAGCAGCCTGACACGATAGCCCCGGAAGCTTGCCTCACCGTGAAGAAGAGGGAGCCAAAGAGGAACCCAGATGGGAGTCAAGAGGAGTCAAGAGGCCGGGCGAAGGAGCTAAAAGGGAAAAGGAATGAAGAACACTGAGGGTCAGGCACGTCGGATGAAGAGATAAGGGTTCCATTCCACTGAATGCTCTGGCCCCAATGCACTTTGACCAAGAGGAGGGGAGCTTCATTGGCACCCCATACCTGCACCGCCCAAGCATCCGGCATTAAATGAATAAGAAGAACGCAAGAGGTCTCTTATATCAGCAAGCCTGCGAGCTTGAGTGGCAAGGAAGAAAGCGAAAAGAGTACAACCAAGACATGAAAAAATGTAATGAGAGTACCTAAAATACTACTTAGGAGCACAAGGTCACATATATGTGGAAGGAGGCGGCCCACCAAGAAGAACACTTTGAAGTCACCCCGGAAGGAAAGCACCTCGAAGAAGCACATTAGAGAAAGGGCAGACTTCATTTGGCCGGAGCTGCTCGGGAGACTGCACTTCCAGAGGAGCTATGGATTGCTGATCCCAAAGGCAGCTTTGGTGAGACTCACTCGCCAAATTTTTGGTGGAATTCGACAATACCAAAGTATGGGCACATGTTACTGCCACGTGAGGGCGGACGAGCATAAGATCGTCCAAAGATTTTGAAGACTTCCATGTGCCTACATGTACAAAAGAGTAACATGCATACCTAAGGATATGAGGCTGGCCAAATATATCAAGAAGGAAGACTAATAATTATTGTAAATAATTTTTGTAAAATACAAGTATGTTTTGCCATGTTAATGTGTTAAATCAAATCATACAGGTTGTACTAATTAACTTCCTGAATCATTCCAAATTTGGAGCAAAACTAGGTGTTTTGGCCCCACCCTCCACCAGTGTGCGCAGACCAAATCCATGCATTCTCGATTTGTCCTCACTGCTTGTATGAGTGGTGAGCAGCGATCTTTGCCAATACTTGGCCAAAATGTAGAAAGTAAGGGGTACACCATCCAACTAACTCATTTGTGATTGGTTGGATTTGACCCATAGATTGTAGAAATTGGCCAACTAGACCCAAACAGAGCCACACCCCTCATTGCCCGGATCAAATCCGCCATTACCATTTGCTCAAAGACCGCCGGTGAGTGGTCGCCCCCATCTATGCCAAAACTTGTCCAAATGAAGAAATGCAAGAACTGCAATCCGACCTATCTCGAACACGAGATGAGCAGGATTTCACACTTAGTTTGCATGTTTGGAATCACTTCCTGACCCGTCTCAAAACAAGGCTCCACTTCTCGAGTGTGCCTGCATTCAACCGCCATTTCCGGATTTAATTCGCTGAATTCTGGCGGCCACACCATATTTATCCCATCAGACCTAACTTTCCAAATAGATAAATTTGTTGCCAGGACCTGTAATGCAATCTCTCTTAACTTAGTTTACTCGTATAGCAGCAATCTTTTAGAATCATAGGGATTCCCCAACTTTGGGTGAAATTTCCAAAATTAGAGAGCTTGTCTATGTCTCATTTGCACCTCCCACCTATTTGCTCTCACCCAAGGTTATTTCCCAAAATGCTCCACAAAGGCACTTCATGCATCCATTATCCTACCGCCAGCAATGTTTCATTTAAGCTTGTATAGCGCCACATGCACATGTGGTCGAGAGGTTTACATCAACTCGGCTCTTTTGCCGCTCTCTCTCCGTAGTGAGGTTGATGTGGAGCAGCCACCATCACTACCCCTTTTCACTCAAGACATTATGACTGGAGGTTCCATGCTGCGAGGTAATCCCCCATTCCCACCTTGATAGGATATTTTGCTCCAAGCATACCCTCAAGACACTGCATATCCCGAACATAGACAAGTACCTAGAAAACAAGGCTAGCCGCTGTTTCCACCATATCTCCATATATAGATGCTCCAACATACATAATGCTCTAATAATGAGTATTATACTGTTGACAGTTACCCATAGTCGGGATGAATACAAAATTCTTTATATTTAGGCTGCAATCAGGGCAATATATTGAATGTTGTGCATGTTAAATAAACATACACAATAATAACCCCATAACCTCCCATTGCCAAAATGCATGTCCTACTGGCCAATATCTAACCCAACCCCAGCAGCCCTATAAAAGTGCTTTCCCCTTAACCAAACCTTTCTTCTCATATTTTAGGTTTTCCAGAGTCTTTCCTCTGTTCAGGCCCTCTTGAGCCATTTTCGCCGTAGTAGTATGATCTCTCTCAATCCGGTGATTACCCGAAAATGATTTCAAAATGATATCGAGATTAGCGTTTCATCAGGCGCACGCCCGAGGCCGGAGCGGTCACCATGGCGTACCCAAAGAGTTCTCAGTAAAAGCCGCCAAAAGCGCGTGAAGGTTTAGGCATGTTGATTGAATCCTCTAGAGGCTCCAGATCCGGCATCACCAGGTTCTAACGGCGAACCTAACTCCGCGGTTTGTGCAGGCGATCAATATTGGCCCCACGCCTGCGGATGTTGTATGGACACCGCGACCTACGTGCCGTAGCAAAGTGGTAGAGACCCAAAGTCAGTAGCAGCATGATCCAGTGGTGCACCACTAAGGTTCCCGCCCATATGCGCCCGCGGTACAGAGCCCACCCGGTCGTGGGTGAAGGGCTAGCCGGTTGATAAGGAGGAACTTGTTCTCATCGACCAACCTTCCGGTAAAGCACCACGGTGAAAGAGCAGCTTACGCTGGCTCACCGTGCGCGGCATGGCAGCCTCAACACACCCTGCGGGTGGTGGATATGACCTTCCGCTGAGTTTCCAAGTCTAATACCTGGGCAAGGGTTCCCCTAGTGGATACAGCGGTGGATGCCTCCTCGAGGAGGCAACTCTCTCTCCCGCCCTTCACCCGGCTGGGGGTAGAGGCACCCAAGTAGGAGCCCTCCGGCTATTCGCTACACCCGGCAAAGGACACACGAGTCCCACACTTCTTCATCTGAAAGCAGCAAAATGGAGGGGCTTAGCTTGGAGGGATCTTCACCGTCAAACCATCATTGTCATGAATTGGCTCCACGAATTTCGAGTTCAAGTCACGTCATACCCCTGAGTCTGTTTCAAGTAGATTTTCCTCTGCTACGGTTATGTTGAATGCAGCTATTCTTTGTGATGTTTATGATATGTCCACCCCTTTCTGAGGTGGTTGTATTTATGTATACCTGCGGTTTTGTGCTCATGTTTGAGCCATTCAGCCTTATAGGTCAACCGGAGGAAGACGGAAAAGAATGACACATCCATCTTTCCCTTTGTCGCTCAGCCCAACGGGCGAAATACGCCCCCACGGTATTTTGCGGGGGAATACTCCTCATAGGATCACGATGTATGCATCGCATAGGAGTAGGGGACGCGTCCGCGATGGTATCAAAGCATGATCTTGGTAGACGGGGATGAGCACCCACCATTTTCCTTAGGACTGGGTAGACTTCCAGTCTTGGGAACAACCTCCCAAGCAGAACCTGAAAATTGGGAAAATGTTTTTCCCCAATTGTAGTCAGTAATAGGTTAATGCTAAGGTAGTGATAGAAGTTTTGTAGCAAAACCCAACCTAAAATGCCAAAAGAGGGTGACCCCTTCAGGAGTGCACTTAAGACCAATTTGGTTTTACAAACCCGACCAAGCACCTTTGTGTGAATGATCAAACACGAACCTTAAGTAACTTAGTTATACAGCTCAAACGCACGAAATTTGCGTTGTTAGGACCATTAAAGAGTCTAGAATCCATTTTACTTGACCTTCAAATTAGGGCTAAAAAATATTATAATCCTCCTCAAAATGACCAAAATAGGTCAAACCTAAATTTTTATTTCCCCAAACACAAAGAAATAGCTTTTAAGGTACAAGGCTAGAGCCACGAGAGGGCAAGGAGCCACGACTTTTGAAGACATTGAAGATCCGGCGACCAAAGAGAGAAGCACTATGGCAAATACCTCTACAAGCTAAGCTGGCGATGACAGGGCACAACCGACCTATCAACAATCTTCATCGAATGGAAGACATCACGTTAATCATCCTGATGAAGAACCTTCCGACTATAAGAACTTCAGTTTTAACATCCACGAAGCTCCCGTGAAGATTATGGTTTATTGTAAATATAAATTTATATTTTGATCATGTTAATATGTTAAATCCGGTGTAAGTAGAATGTGTTACTAAGTTGCGGTTGGAATTAACAAAGTTGGAGCAAACTTCGGTGTTTTTGGCTCCCACCCCTCCTGAAGTCTTCCAGGAGCCACTTAGGATTATATTCCTAAGCGCCTCTCGCATGGTGTGAGTGGTCAAACACCGATCTATGGCCAAAACTTTTGTCCAAATGGAAAGTAAGCACACCATTCGACTTAGCTCACCATAATTGTGTAGGATTTTTGAACCCTAGTTTGTAGAAATTGCCCAACCCTAACTCACATGGGCCCCACCTGCCCTGAGCGGTCGCCTGGACCAATCCCGGTTTGCAAAACCCATTCGACCTGGCGCCGCATGTGAGTGGTCGACCAAATCGGGGCCAAAACTTATCCAAATGAAGCAAGTAAGGGCTCAATCCAACCTATCTCGGCGAGATATGCAGGATTTCACCCTTAGTTTGCATGTTTGGCATCATCCTCGATCAAGCGAGGCCCCACCCCTCACGAGTGCAGGGCCACTTAGGGATCATATTCTAGCGCCTCGGCGCCTTTGTGTGAGTGGTCACCCAAAATTGCCCCAATTTGTCCAACACTTTCCCAAATTAGATAGAATTTGTTGCAATGGGATCTTTAGAATGTACTCTTTAGCTTGATTAGCTTGTCTTGTGCTTAGCAATACCTTAGAATCCTAGATTTTCCTTTATCAAATTTTTTTTCTAAAATTAGGGTTTTTGCCTATAAGTAGACCACAACCCTCATTTTGCATCCCTACACCTTTGCTCCTCGCTCCAAGCCGATTTTTTCAGCTCGAGGCTCCTTCACATTTGATACAGACTCTAGCATCATGGCAACCATCAATGCTATTCCCTATTTTACCGGAGGACATTATGGTGAGTTCCATGCAAAGATAGATCCTTCTCTAGTAGAACTTCCCCTTGCATAGGATACTTTAGGACAGCCTTAAGATAGACAAATACCTAGAAAATCTCTGACCAAAGCTTGCCCAATTATATGTCAGATTTGTAGCAATTTTTTTCTATTCCATAGAGCCCAAACCCGGATAGGAGAGCCATCCGCCCAACCCCTAGAGCTCGAGCCTATGGCCATGGCGTGGTGAAGAAGAGCAGATGCTTCTCGAAAGCACAGGAGGCAAAGGTGAGGAAGATGAAGGACGGGTCGGGCAGAGGACATCGACGCCGACCGCATACAGGCAGCAAGCTGAGCAGGAACTTCAAAGCTTTCAAGAGGGTTGATAAAACCACGCAGCATAACTCCACCACTTGGGCTAGGTGCATCACAAGCTTAACCTCAAGTAATCATCCAAGGAACCGCATCTCGGTACCGCACGGCTATCAAGAACCCCTCCTCCCTTGTGCGCAGGGACAGGGCCACAGGATAAATCCAGCCCATCTCCTATCACGCCAATAACCGGACTCCTCGATGACTTCATCGACCAGAAACGCGTAAATTTCTACATCGCGATAAGGGAGGCTCGACGCATTAATCGCCGTATTATCTATCGACATAGAAGCCTACACCTGCGACGCGCATGATGGCACAACAGAGTTGGCCTACGTAGGTGAGTTCATAGCATCCACGACACTGGATGGAAATGGAGGGAAATAACGAAGTGCGCTCCTACGGCACCCAGCACCAGTCGAACAGGGATAGAGAAGTATCAGCGTAACATCTCCTAAGTTCATGTTTGGCGACTACTGGGGAGATGATAGCATTACCGGTGGGCCGAATAACCCGGAAGACATAGGGCTGCAATCAGAACCAGAGGAGAGAGGGAGGTAGCCGCGACAAATGACAAAGGAGCCGACCGACCAACAACCACAAACCCACTCAAACGCAACTCAAAGAGTGATGGCATGTGCAATGGAGATGACAACAATTCTAGGCATAGGGGAAGCATCTCTCAGCGAAGATTCAAAGACATGCAACAATGCCCATTTGCAACAACCAAGTGATGCGTACTCAAGCGATCAATGCTACGCATCTTCAAGCGACACTCCACATGACGGGTAAACACATTGGGAGGAGCATTTTTCAACTCAAGGGTTCACCGAGAGCAGCATTCTCAGCGACTTGGGATAGCGACCTCAAATCACACCACGAAAGGTCAACTTCTGATCGCAACACCTCAAAAAAGGAACCCGGGTCAAGTAGAACAAGGAAGATGCAGCAAAACCCAGAAGAATCAAGCGTGATTGGAGGAGGAAAATCCTAAAAAGTATACACAATTAAGCATATGCTCTTCTATAAATTAGAAAAGTGGATGAATTAAAATCGGTATAATTATATATATATATATGTCTATCATAAATATCGGGGAGCTAACACATAGTACAAAATTAGGATCACGCGTTTTGGGGTTTAGTGTTTGCATCAAGAAACTCCATAAACATTCCCCGCCAAAGGATGAAGTAAAGAAGAACATGTATAGCCAAGAGCAAGTGCTCAAATGGAAAGAGCAAATATAGGAGAGAGGCGACCCGAGCTCAAGCCAAGCTTCAACTCCAGGACACTTGGCGCGGCCTCAAGTAGAAGAATTTCGTCGGCACAATGTCAAGATGAGAGAACGCCGGTCATGTCAAGATCTCTAAGCGCGCCGCACCATCTAGGTTTTACGGCGACGACATCTTCGGGATGCAACTCTACCTCTTGTAGCAGAAGAACACAACACTAACGGTGTCCTCAACAAAGGAGGAGCGAACACACATCTTGAAACTTCGACAAAACCACGACCTCCAAGCCAATAGGCGTCGAGGAATTCCTTGGGACAACTTCGACATCAACGAGCCAACTAAGGAGGCAACCAACCGGCGACCATAATTCTACCTTGTATGGTGATGTTTGTAACATGCACACCGGATGGAGATACACTTAAGAAGGTGCCACAACATTGGGTTATGTCTATGCTCATTCAACAACTAGGTGATGGCCGTCAAAGTACTCCTACCAACAATTAGAAGACAAGAAGCCCAACTTATCTCCCATTACGAGGGACCTCAATGCCCAAGATAGAAGCATTGACACCTTAGCGACAAGGGACGACAACCAAAGCACCAGCCGACAAAAAGAGAGTTCAAGACATTAGCCGGGCTATTCAAGGACCGCAAGGTCTAGGGCAGAAAGTACTTCAACTCAAGGGACGAGATATAAGAGTACATCATCCCAAGCAAACCAATCATGGAGAAGAGTCATGAGGCTAGAAGATGCACATGTATTGAGGGACAATGGCCATAAACCAGAAGGCGAAGGAGTGCTAGTACTTCCACGAGCTCCTTAGATGCAACATGAGGTCCAAAGCGTGGGCGTGATCAAGTGCAACTAGAAGGCGACATAGCGGCGAAGATCGTGATAGCGTCTAAGTCATCACATTGAGGGGAGATCAAACAGGTGGCGAGAAGCTTCGATGGAGAATGGGATAAAGGAGAGCCAAAGAATCGTGAATCAGCTAGAACCTCACAAAGCTACGACAACTCGCATGCAACCGTGAACCCAAGGATCGACAATTGAAAGGCAAGCCCGATGAAAGAACAACTCCTTAATTACGATCTAGCCAAAGGGATTGTGCACAACTTCAAGAAGCCTCCAAAGATCTTGGGGCGTTGTGAAGGGGAAGCAATTGTGCCCAAGAACAACATTAAGAAATGGTAAGAAGGACCGGAGAAGCATCAGCGACCATCACATCCTTAGTTAGCATGTGAAGCGAAGCAAGTTAGCCGCACCCGGCCGAACGTGGAGAGCTCAAAAATATCAAAGAGTCTACCAATCGGCACGAAATGACATATAAATAGGAGGATATAGATCTTCAACACCAGCACTAGGAGGAACATCGACAACAAGCGCCATAGATGCGTGTGCACCTCGAGGGAGACACCAAGGGGCCTAATAGCTTTAATAGTATTTGTAATCATAATAGTGTAAGCTATATGACTTGCATGCATATTTCCCTTTGTTATTCCCTCTCTCTCGATTATAACAGATCAAAGAAAAGAGATCTTTGGACAATGAGGAATCGTGAAGCGGCAACATCCTCAACGTGTAATGTCCAACATGCTACGGAAGGGACTCGAGAAGGATGGAGTTGGCACAACAATATATCGGATCTGGAGGCATCCTTCACCCGCCAAGATGTTTCTCAACGAAACCACCTTGAGGGCTTTTGGGAAGTATCATAGAAGACTTCAAGTGGTCAACTACGCCATCAAAACCACCAGCAATGGGAAGCCTCTAATGAAGAAAGTTGACCTCTACGTCGAAGAGGAGCCCGAAGTCTCGAGCAACTCGAAATAATGTTACCAAGAAGGCAACGAGTGGATGAGATCATATAGGGCGGTATGATAGGCTTATGGATGATGACATCCATAATGGGAATGGAAGGCATTTCGGTTTTCTCGAGGATGCCCCAAGTTGAACTAAGCATCAATGAGTGGGAAGGAAATGCATAGGAGTAACTAAAATTATACATGATTGTTAACAGACATCCAACATATTGAAACCACTTGGTGAGATTGATCACCTCGCTAAGAAGGAATCATTACTAGGACAATTGTTGACCATGTATAAAGCTAGTACCTCAAGGAATAATCAATCGAATGAAAAGAAGTAATCTAACAAGTCCAGGCCAACTTGTTATGATGACATCAATTCAATTGATAGGAATATTCCAAGAGTAAATAACTAAGAAAAAGGGGATATTTAGAATATAAAATTAAATAGCACATGAAAACATCGAGAAAAATAAGAAACATATTAATCACATAGTCTCTTGAGGCAAAAAAGAATTGTCATGATAATAAAACCTTGCAATTTAAATTGTTCTAAATAATTCAATAACTCATGCTTAGGGATAGATATGTTAAACATGATGGCTGCATCCATCATAGATGATTAAATATGTTAGCTAAAGGCTAGTAAATTAATGTGTTAGATAAGAAGCATATAACCTCTTAAGGTAAATAGAATAGCTAAGATGTTATGACAACATCAATTAAGGGGATAGGATACATTGAGGTGTAGGACCACTTTCTTATGAAGAAAGTGGGGGGGCTCAATCTTAGGACTGAACCTACCTACATCTTAGGGGTTGAATCGCCATAAAATTAGTAGACCCTTAGAATAGACTTCCTTGCGCAAGTAGCAAAAGCACATGGAGCGTAAGATAGATAGATGCTTAATGTCTATGTGTCCTTCAGCATGCAAGATTGACGTGGTAGTCAACTACACCAAGCGAGGCGAATCAATGGAAGCAATGCAGCGGCTCAATGGGGAGATGTATTCGGCCTTAGCGGGTCGACAACCAAGGTGGGGAGGCTTTGCATAAATTTCTTCGCCATGATCTATTGTTTGCATTAGCATCTAGGAATGAGCTAGTAGCCTAGCTCTTAATTAAATTATTCAGGGTTGTCAACCCCATATAACTACATAAATTATATAATCTTAAATATGTTATCATGCAGGGCATCGATAGCACTCCATGATGGCATGTATCATAAGCTTTAATGCCTTGTTGATAAATTATATGTTCATAATAGCTGCATAGATAGTTTATCTTGTGTAGATATCTCAAGATGCTCGAGATAAAGTAAGATAATAATTACATAAAATCTTAGTTAAACCTTTACAAGGGGATGTAATTCCTTCCAAAGGCATTTAAGTAACTTTCATAGGATCTTGACAAATATAATAAAATTTGTCTGTCTTTCCATAAGTATAGCAAATATAAAGTATATACATGTAAGGTTGATACATCACCAACCAAGTAGCGGCGAGAGTCATCGCTCAACACTTGGATCGATGATATAAATCCTAGCCATATGATAAACAATTAAAATCGTTTCAAACTAAGTATGGCATCGATAATCGTATGATGACATATCTTAAAAAGGTCGTAAAGTTATCATATAATAGTTAGTTAAATATAATACTATTGGAAGCAATATATCAATACTACTATAATGCTAATATAAGAATATTACCGTAAAGGTAATTAATATAATTGCATGCATTAGGGAAGTCCGGCCAGGGATCATGCGGGGGGTCCAAGATATGTAATGTTTATTTAAGGCGTTAACGGATGCTAGCCGACATGCAACAGTTGGTGGAGGAAGTACAAAGATATCCTCTAGCGGCAAGAGGTGAGAAGAGCATAGCGACAAGCTGCATCGACAATTGCATAGATGAAGCTCATGCACGGTTGGTAGGAATTTGAAGCTTCTGCATCGGCGATTCTGACGCTGAAGCTCTGCATCGACAATTGCAAGAAGCTTGCTCCAAGGTGGGCTGGACAATTCAGGGATAACCAAAAGAGTAGGTAACCAATCCTATAAGTTGGACCGCCAGCACACTTAAAGATCCATAGTGTTTTCGAGGTAAGTCTCCTAAAGAAACACATTCTAATCCGGAGGAAGTCTTTGGAGACCAAAGTTCTTTTGGAAACAATGGGCGATCACCTTGAGATTGTTCGAGGTTCTTCTTGTAAGATCCTATAAAAGACAAGAAGATCTCAATCCTCAATACCGATGAAAGAGACACTTACAAGTGGAAGGCGCTCACGTGGGCACTACAAATAGATCTTGAGAAGCGATACCCCTTAACTCATGGAGCAATGCAATGGTCGGTTCGTCACGAAGTAATCGACATCGACACCCAAGAAATCGGGCGTGCATGTCGATTTGGGTTTAGATTAAATTTCATGTATAGCTAAGATTAATCTACGCATACGGCCTATGCTAGGTATGGGTTGCATGCGTTATTCCCGATGATGAGACCACTACGGTGATCTCTGGGGCGTGGTGTAATGTCATTGTAGGCATGACCGCGGTTTTGCTTGCTTGCACGAGTTGGGAGGTAGATTAGAAGGTCTACTTACGTCCCACGAGTAGGCGACCTCGAAGATAAGAGGTCATTGGGAATGCATGATAGGAAAAGCACCTCTAGTCAATGCCTACGGGGGAGGGCCCTTCCGCCCCATACTCACGGGAAGGACCCTATCTCCCCGTTGGCCAACTGAGGTGTAGGCATGAGTGGCATATAGGCATGATAGGAGGGGCTGTCTCCACGGCCATGATGGAAGAAACATAATCTTCCTATGCGGGAGATATGCCTTGCATCCATATAATTGTATTTAATGGGTGGTTCCCTAACAACCAATATCTATAATAATTAAATGTATGCTAGCGTAGTGTGGACTGCAGAGGCCAATAGGGGAGTCTCACGGGAGGAAGGTCACCTTTGTAAAGACTTGCAACACATAATTTTGTCACGATGTGTTGTAAGGAAGCGATGTGGAACCTTAAGTAGGAAATTTTGGAACTATGTTAATAATAATAATGGTGTAAGCTATAAAATTTTGTGAATAATAATAGATGATAAAGTAAGAGGGTGAAAGACTCCTTACCATAGTATGATATTAAACAAGGATGTGTTATAGAAATTAAAACTTAAATATTACCTTGGGGTAATTTTGCTATACATCCTATGTGTATTAAATGTGATTGCAGGGATATGCAGGTTTCCAAAGGTGGGGGAAGCGTGATCTTGAGGACAGCATCAAGTCAAGGTGGGGAGAATGTGGCGTTCCAACATAATATCGCCCGAATACGTATATTATACTACCACGTCACCCGGTACATGTCACGGATGACATGTACTTACTTGAGGCGTATAGGGTTGCACCTAGGGGCAACATTGAATGTTGTGCATGTTAAATAAACATACACAATTAATAACCCCATGGACCCCATTGCCAAATGGCTAAATCCCATTTGGCCAATATCTAACCTAACCTAAGGGTTTCTATAAAAAGGAGCTTTCCCCTTAAACCTAAACCTTTCTTCTCTTTGCATTTTAGGGTTTTCCTAGAGCTCCTTTCCTCTCTCGAGTTCGGGGTTCTCTTGAGCCATTTTGACCCATTGAAGTATGGACTTCAATCCGCATTCTTTGAGCTCAGGAAAAGCGGATTTACTGTAGTTATCGATTAGCGTATGACCATCTTCGGCAAGATCCAGGAGCATGGGCCTTGAGGGTAGGGAGGCGGGTCAAGGGGCGGTATCTAGTTGTTACATTTGTGCAAAGCCGTCTTTGGGCAAAGGCAATAGGCTGGTTTAGTATGTTAGATCAACTCTAGAGGTCTTATAGATCCTGAGATCATAAGCCCTAACTAAGGAACCTAACTCGTTGTTTAGGTAGATAGATTAGATGATATTCTCTATTTCAGTTACGTGATGTTGTATGTATTTCACTCTGTGATCTCCATGTATTGGGAAGGGGTAGAGACCTAAAGCACTTAGAGATGATCCTAGGTAGCACCACTAGTTCCCCAATTATATCGCGCCGATGCGGGGAGCCCACACGGCTGTGGGTGAAGGGGCTAGGCAGGTTGATAAGGAGGAACTTGTCTCATCACGGTGACCCCTCTAGTAGTAAGGCCTATGGGGGGTCTCTGCAGGCTAGGCTTAATGGCTTGTCGCTGCGTGTGGGCAAGGCATGAGCTTCGACACTCGTGGGGTGGTGGATATGACCTTCCGGTGAGTTCAAGTCGGGCACGGGCGGTGGCCCTCTAGCGCTGTGATGAGCATGGATGCCTGCGGAGGAGAGGCAACTCTCTTCTGCCTCATCCGGGGCTGGGGAGATGCAACCAAGTAGTAGTAGCCCCTCTGGCTATTCACCGGCAGTTCACGGTCAAGTCCCAACACTTTTGGCCTACTGCACCCAAAGTGTGCATGGGGGGGCGGATGGAGTGGACTACCTAAGCCATGTTCTATGCCAGCCAAATCCATTGCCATGAATTCTATCTGCAATGAACTCTGGAGGCCCAAGCCGTCAGTCATACCCCCTTGAGTCTGAGCCTTGGGTAGGATTTCTCCCTTTCTGTTATTGTTTATGTTGATGTTGTTATCTCTTGTGATGTTTATGATATGTCCACCCTTCGAGGTGGTTGTATTTATGTATCTTGTTAGTTTGTGCTCATGTTTGTTTATTCAAGGCTTCGCGGATAGAATTCGACCGATGGAAGACGGGTGAATGACACATCCATTCTTCCCTTGCCTGGCTCATTCCTTTGGGAGTGGAGGGTGGATGGCCCCCGGTGTAGCTGCCGGGGAATGCTCCTCCTCGCCGGATCACGATTATTGCATCATGATAAGGAGTAGAGGGGCCACACCATAACCGCCAATAGGAGGAGATATTTTTCTTACGCGGGCCCGCAGCCTATTTTCCTATCTTATCGAGCCCAAACCCGATATAGGAGAACCATATATGCAACCCTTAGGCGTCGAACCTATGCCATGGCGTGCTGAAAGAAGAGGAGGGCAGTCCTTGCATACTGAGGGAGGCGGAAGGAAGAAGAAGAGGAAGGGGCCTTGAAGTGAACACGGGAAGATATCAGCGGCGTCGACCTAGTACAAGAAAGGCGAAGAAGCGGCTTGGGCTCGAGCTTGAAGAAGGGTCAGAGCCACAAGAATATCCCCACCACTTGGGCAAGGCATCACAAGCTTGACCCTGGTAATTATCCAAGGGGAGGTATACTTAAGCCTCCACGACATCAAGAACCTCCCAGAGTGCCGAGACAGGGGCTATAGAATAGACGAACTTCTGCACCTCCTACGGCAACAACCAGACCTCGATGACTTCATCGACCGGGAAACACAGGACTTTCCCATTAGCATAAGGGAAGCCCGGACATACATTGGCCAGACATCAACAGACATAGAAGCCTACACCGGCATCAGACAGATGATGGCTGAGCAGGAGTTGCCCTCGAAAGAGGGGTTCTTAGCAATTCAGGCATGCATGGGAATCAGAGGGAAATCAACGACCGCGCTCCTACCCAGCACCTCGACATCGGACCCAGAACTAATTGAAGGCAGCATCAACTTAGCATCTTCCATGTACCGTGATTACAGAGAGATGGTGGAAGTACCGGTTGATGAGTACTCCGGAAGACACAGAGCAGCATTCAGATCCAGGGAAAAGGCATCCTTGTCAAGAGAACAGTAGTATTGAGCATCTTCGCGGTCCCCTATAGACGACAGGGCAGATTGGCAGTTACTGCAGCCTATACATCAGAGAGGAGGATTGAAGACTTGGTGACCGCACTTCAAGGAGGCACGGCCACAAATATCCTGAGGAACTTAGGGCGAACAATCGGCACGACCGAAGTGAAGAAATTTTTAGAGGACAACCTCGACTACATGAAAAGATTCCAGGAATAGAATTAAAAATGTTTTCAATCTCCATGACTAATATCTTGAATGTATAAATAGTATTATATCCATGAATATAAACAGTGATCTTAATTATGTTTTCTTGACATATAATTTGCCCCCACAATTGCATCATCAAACAACCAGTGCAACAATCGAAACAAAGAACTAATCATCAGAGTTCAATCTAATGTGGATGCAGCTAGAGCACCTAGGAATATTGAGGAACAAGGACAATGTGAGCAAGAGCGCACTCCACAAAGGCAATTCCGAACAAGAAATATGTACCAAGAGTTTGATGCACCAACACCAGAAGAGGAGCTATCCCAGATTAAGTCAGACATTCATGAGATAAGAGCATTACTGACAGGAGCAGCAACAGGAGGACAGGACCAGAATGTGCAACTGCCAGAAACCCCAGCCGGTCGAACAGTTTAGCCAAGGAAGAGAAGCCGGAGAAGAAGATCACCTAGCACGGAGTCCTCCGACTCTAGTTCAGACTCTGATTCCGGATCAAAAAAGCACAGTTTCATTATTTATGGACTTTCCACAAGTCCACAAATATCTCAAATGCCTGAACTGTCGTAAGAATATAGTATTTTTTGTCAAAAATAGTGACACGATTCTCTTCAGAGGTAAAAAAAAATCGGGTTCCGTGCAGGAACTTGAAATGGCAGGGCGTGGAAGCCAAGGCGAGTTTTTAGATTTTGTCATTTCTTCTTATTAAAATGGGCCACAATTTCGGGATTCGTGCTAGTAGGTGAGATAGGAGGTCCCTTCATCCGGTCTCTTCATTCTCTCTTCATTCAATCTCTTCGTGCAAGCACCTTCATTCGCTCTCTTAGATTCATTTCAGGTCACTGAGAATGGTGGAGACGAGGTGCAGACATGGACACACCATCACCGAAATGCAGTCTCATATTAGTGAGGCAATCTTAGCCCATGCGAATCAGTTGCAGGTGGAGGTACAAAATGAGATGAACCAGATCCGAACGAAAGAAGTTAGTGCCCAACTCACGAAGCTCCTCAAAGGGTATGGGTTGATAAAGGATGACGACGAGGTTGAACTCAGTAGGGTGGAGCTGGAGTCATGCCTCGTTTCATTGAAACGTTGTATTTACAGGCTAAAGGCACTAAAAAGGCTGCTGAAAATGGAGGACGTTTGGATGAACAACACGTTCCGCCATCTGTTTAAGAAGCTTTACAAGAAGCAAAGAAGACAATGTGATGAATTGGTAACCAAGCTCGTCGTCTGCAGTGGGCACTCTCTTGAAGACTTGGATGACTGGCTGGATCTGTTCAGTCGAAGTCAGATTGATGAGTTCGATCTGGGGGAACTTATTCAGGTTGAACTGGGCATTGACTGAAGCTTTGGTCTGTTCTATTATATGTTGTCTATTATCTAGTATCTTTGTGTTGAATTAGCCATGTCTTGTAAGACCTATGTATTTTCTTTATCTAAAAGAATACCAAACTGTTGGTTAATAAATGTTGTAAACATTGGAAAGTGATACCAAAAATATTCGACATGTATTTATTTTCTTGGTCAATGTACATAAGTTTTTTCACTCAATTTCATTCTAAAAACATATGCACTGAGTAACAGAGGTGCGAAATTGGGCGCCCGCCCAATTTGCACCCCTGTGCTAGCAAAACAGACCCCTTGTGCTTAAGGGTCCACCCCTTCAGCTGACGTAGTTGTGTGAGCAGCTTCACTTTCTTCTCCCCCTGCCTGTGCCGCTTGCTTAAGGAGCTCCATCTCGGCGAGGAATTCTTCAGTGGTTAGTGTAGCGTCAGGACCATCCTTCTCAATGTCCATTTCAACTTCATCCTCCTTCTCAACTTCCTCGTCTCCAACGTCAGCCTCTTTCTCAAACTGAATCTCCTTTTCGACCTCCTTTTCTTGCTCTGATGGTAGCGGGCCCACAGGTCTCCAAGACAACAGAAGGTTCTTGATCCTTGAGGAGTAGCTGCATAAACTTCGAGCTACCCTCGACCACATCTTGGGTGCACACTAGTGTAGTGCCCGCCAAAGCATTAATGTTATCCTTCTTCTTTCTAAAGAAAGACATGTCCTTTGCTCCAAAACCTGCAACCTTTCTCAAATGGTCTGTGAGAGAATCTTTAGACATCCGGAGAGTGGATTGCAACTCTTGCACCGTTTGTGCAGGGAATGGACAAGGAGGTGGAGGAGTGGACACTACAGCACTTGCCTTGGAGCCGCTTGCTTTCTTTTTACCCTCTGCTATCTTTTGCAATGCACGGGCTCTCGATTTCTTCTCGTCCAGCATTACTTTGAGTTGATCAAAAATCTGAATAAGTTTAAGCTGCATATTCTCATCACTCTCAAAGGCAGTGGCTTTATACCCTTCGCACATAGCTGCACGGCTAAAGGATCCTCCAGAGAAGAAATCAAGGACACTGCAACCCTCAAGCATAAATTTTCGGACTAGGTATGTGCATGTCCTGGAATCTAATTGATGTGGCAAAAGAGCACCCGCGCCTCCTGCCACACTCTTGTCACCCCAAGGCCGATACAACCAGTATGCTGAAGCAAAGTACACAACCGTTATAAGTGGCATTGAAAAGAAATGGACACAGACCCTGGGTTTAAATCATGTTACCTGCTGCGCACTCATGATCGGGGAGGTTCTTCTCTATGTCCTCCACTTCTTTCAAGTGCTGTGGAAACTTCGAATACTCTTGAGGATGGTCCGCGTCGTTGAAGCATAGATTCAGGTCATTAATAGCAGGGGCAGCTGCTTGGTCTCTGGCCACATACATTACCAAAACGAGAGTCTGCAGCTCGCGAACACGAGAGGAAGGGTTTCTCTTTTGAGGATCATGGTACGCTCCCACCCATACACGACTACCCCCGTCTATAGTCTTCATGGCAGACTGATAGACGGGGGTAGTCGTGTATAGACCCCCGTCTATCAGTCTGTCGTTTGAGTGAATGCCCCGTTGAGTCATGCATTCACTCAAACGATCTGGACTGATAAAGATCGTGATCCAATATAATTGCTGGTCCGTTAGCACACTGATCTGGTCCAAGAACTTCTGGTAATCCTCCATGCTCCATTTCTTGATATTTCTGAAATCACATCCAATAAACCGAGCAGAGGTATTGACCACATCAACTGACATCCCAAGAGGACTGACACGGTAGCATTTGAATGATTTAGATCCCTCTTTCACCGGTCCACGCAGATATTCATTAACCTTTAGGATAAGAGCCTTTGGAAGGTTAAGCTTTTCTGCCTCCTTGCGGCTATCAACCCAATCACCTACACTGTTGGCGAACATTAACATCAAATTTTCCGTGAATATAGGATGAATTTTCAAATCTGTCATGTTGTCAACATGAAGCTTCTTCACATCTTTGAGATATTTAAGGAATGCACGCTCGACGGTGCCAATCTTCTTCAGTTCGCCTGCACGGATTTTCATGACACGCCTTCCAGTGTAATTTTTGGTGGTCTTGATGTACGTGGTGGTTGTCATAATCTCTGTCAAGAGTCTTTGCAGATCCATTGGATGCATGGACTTTAAAGGTCGGCACTTGTTATTCGTGAACATTCTCAGCCGGTCCTTTACCACTATCGTCTCACCCAATTCATCTTTTAGCTGGTCATCATAGAACAACTGAGCCACTTGTAGGCACATATTCCAAGTTTCATCATCCAAGTACACGAAGTAATCGTAGTCTCGCATGCTAAGTTTCTTCAAAGTCTGCTTCGCTATAGCGAGCCAATCCTGCACAACATAGTAAACTTAGCATATTTGAACTATACGGTCTCAAAATTTAGCAATGCACAAGCTAACATGCATTGCACATGGGGGCCAATGCACATGAGGGCCATCGCAAATTGGGCGCCCGCCCAATTTCATAGACAAGGGGATGCAATTTAACATGCTAAATTCACATGGGGCCAACCCAAATTGGGTGTCCGCCCAATTTCATAGCCAAGAGGCTACAAGTGACATGGTGAGTTCACATGGGAGGCCAACCCAAATTGGGCGGCCGCCCAATTTCATATGCCAGGAGGCAAGATGAAACACGGTGATTGCACGCGGGAGGGCTCCAAAATTGGGCGGGCGCCCAATTTTATGGCCAAGGGGATACGATTTAGCATGCTTAATGCGCTTAATGCACATAGGGTCATTCGAAATTGGCCCGCCCAATTTCATAGCCAAGACGCTGCAAGGAACATGATGACTGCACATGGGAGGCCTCCCAAATTGGGCGCCCGCCCAATTTGATGGCCAAGGGAATGCAATTTCACATGCTAAATACACATGGGGGCGTCCCAAATTGGGCGCCCGCCCAATTTAATGAGAAAAAACAGACTGCATCGACAAATAGAAATGACTTACTGAATATGCGCTATCTTTGGATAGTCCGCGCTTTCCTTTCTTCGGCTTTCCATAGAATGCCCATTGATTCCTTAGCTGCTGTATTTGATCGAAAACATCCTGATGGATAGTATTCTTGGTGATATCGTTGCTCTCCTGGCTGACCTTCACATATTCAGTAGGAGTGAGGTTCCCTGCCAGCACACGACATTTTCTTTTGGCGTAGAAGAGAAAGATAAGATCTTTCAGATGAGCCCTTTCTGCTGGCCATTCCAAGGCCTGGTTGACAAGAATTTGGGCAACTGCAGTAGTGTGATTTCCATTTACAATCCAGTATTCTGCATTGTCCAAATCGCTGGCCTTCTTCCACTTCAGTGCACGTCCAGTGTCTGGATCAAAGGGTACAACATCCGCACAAGGTGGATGCATCTGCACATTAATAAATGATTCATAGAGTGTATCAACATGTTCTGGACTGATGACCCTGCAGGTCATATTTGGAGGTGCTTGATGCATTTTAAAGATATCCACCTCTATTTTGAATTCAACTCCAAGAGGATAGATCCTTTCCCTGTGCTTAATGTTGATCAATGCGCTTTGTGACAGCTCACGTCTACTTTCCTGGGTCAACGCCCCGCCAGATGTCGAGCACTTCACAATTTGCCTGTCATCTTCCTGTGAGCCTGTGTCAGTCTCACTCCCCCCATCGGATGCACCTGATGTTGATGGTGGAGTCGAGTCTCTTCTTTTCTTAGACGAGGAAGCTATTGCCTCATGCCGACTTCGCTTTTTTCCTTGCTTTTTTGGTGGGGACTGCTCAGATACCTCCTGCGATCTAATGCTAAGGTCCGGGCTACGTGATGTTCTTCGCATACCACCAAGAATCATTTTTGGAGTTGGTGATTTTTGGAGTTGGTGTTTCTTTTTAGGAACATTTAACTTTTCTGATGACACGGCTGCGGGCTTCTCTGTGCCCTTCGGTCCTTCACACTTCCTAGAAACTCCATAATGTGATCTCAACCACGTCGTGTCATAGACCTTTGGTTGGTTCTTCCCATGATACTCTGTGTAAAGGGCCTTTGATCGATTTTGTTTGTGATCGAGTATGCACTGTCTAACTGTATTAAATCCATCTAAAATATCTCCATGTTTGGTGAGTCCAGATCTCTCAAGGCTTTCGTAAGAAGACAGGACCCAGCCCTTGGCCTGACACGAATGTGAAGCCTCAGTGCTTGCATGCATTAGCTGAGGATTGTAAGTCCCAAAGGGTAACCTGTATCCTTGAAATGACTTATCAAGCATGTCCTCTACGACAACCTCT
Source organism: Isoetes taiwanensis (assembly GCA_021234155.1). Classification (NCBI taxonomy): domain Eukaryota; kingdom Viridiplantae; phylum Streptophyta; class Lycopodiopsida; order Isoetales; family Isoetaceae; genus Isoetes; species Isoetes taiwanensis. Next base: position 24,818 of record JAJEKV010000241.1, read on the forward strand.
ATCTCGTTGGCAAACTCAGTGCTCACAGTCATGTCAATTGCTATACCAGCATTCTGTGTCCTCCGTGTCCCGGGCTCAGCAAAGTACAAGCACAGATCCTTGAGGTGATTTGTGCTAGACCCAGGGTGGATTGGGCCTACCTCTATGCACCAAGAAAATTTATCTGCTACAGCAGTCATTAGTTCCGGGACGACTTCAATACCATTGAACTGAATTCCCGACTCTGCTTCCTTTGCTGCAGCAAATGCCTGTGCCAACGGAGGGCCAGCTCCTGGTACACGTGCAGTTTGTTTAGTTCTTGCCATGGGTGCTGCATAACATCATTCATTAATCACATTAGTGGTGTGTGCAAGCATTAAAAGAAGGCACATAGAGGCTAGAGGCAAGAGGCAAGAAGAGAGGCAACCTAGAGCGTGCCAAATTGGGCGCCCTCCCGATTTGCCAACCGAAGGGAGTTATAAAGGCAAGAGGGTGCCAAATTGGGCGCCCGCCCGATTTGCCACAACAGAGGAGGTTTGCATGCAGGAACATATACAAGAGGAGAGAAATTGGGCGCCCGCCCAATTTGCCAGAGCAGAGGAGGTTGCATAGAAGAGAGAGGCCAGAGGGTCCCAAATTGGGCGCCCGCCCAATTTGCCAGAGCAGAGGAGGTTGAAAAGCAGAGAGAGGCCAGAGGCTGACCCAAGGGAGTTATGAAGGCAAAAAGAGACCAGAGGGTCCCAAATTGGGCGCCCGCCCGATTTGCCAACCCAAGGGACTTATGAAGGCAAGAGGATTTGCTGACCCAAGGGAGTTATGAAGGCAAAAAGAGGCCAGAGGGTCCCAAATTGGGCGCCCGCCCGATTTGCCAACCCAAGGGAGTTATGAAGGCAACAGGGTGCCAAATTGCGCGCCCGCCCGATTTGCCACAACAGGGGAGGTTTGCATGCAGAAACATAGGCAAGAGGAGACAAATTGGGCGCCCGCCCAATTTGCCAGAGCAGAGGAGGTTACAGAGCAGAGAGAGGCCAGAGAGTCCCAAATTGGGCGCCCGCCCAATTTGCCAGAGCAGAGGAGGTTAAAAAGCAGAGAGAGGCTAGTCCCAAATTGGGGGCCCGCCCGATTTGCTGACACAAGGGAGTTATGAAGGCAAAAAGAGGCCAGAGCATTGGGAGGTTAGAAAACAGAGAGAAGGTTTAGAGCATTGGGAGGTTTGGGCGCCCAGATAGGTTTAGAAGCCCGGGGAGGGTATGTGGAAGAATGGAAATGCCCTTCTGTGGTAATTAGAATGATCCAACGGGCCAAAGGGTTATTGGGTGCAGAGGAGACATCTTATGAGGTTCTTAGTAACAACCTAAAATGATGGATGTAGGATTGGGTGGACTCCTTATGGCCAGTGGCTTATCTCCTGCAGTAATGTAAAGAACTGAAGTTGAAGAAAAGAGCAGTACCTTTTCCTTCCTTCAAGGGTCGATTTTCCATGAAAGCAGTGGCGCCTGGAAGCTAGCAGTCAGCGCTTAGAAGAAATCACTTTGAACACGATAGGCGCCTGGATGCTCGGAGTCAGCGCTTAGAAGAAATCACTTTCAACACGATAGGCGCCTGGATGCTCGGAGTCAGCGCTTCGAAGAAATCGATATGAACACGATAGGCTCAAAGAATGCCGGAATGCGAAAAGGAATGGGCGGTTAGGTTTAACTGGTGAATGACAAGTGGCGTCCATGCAAGAGAAGAGCCTTAAACATAGACGTTTTTAACTAAATATGGACCAAAGGAAAGAACAATAAAAATAGACAGCTTTGCAATAAATGTGCCCGAAAAATTAAATGCGCTTTTTTTAAATTGACATAGACGTCTTGTAATTTAAATTTTAAATTTTGAAATCTCACGAGGCCCGCCCAATTTCAAATTTATATTACGGTCTGCCCGGCGCATTTTCAATTTGAAATTACGGGCCCGCCCAAATTTGATTTACGTCCCGCCTGAATTTGAATTTGAATTTATATTACCGGCCCGCCCGCCCAATCAAACTGTGGTGGGAGAATTGAATTTTGAATTACTCTCGAGGAAGCAGAGCGGCTAAGCCATTTCGTTCTCTCACATTCTTGGGCGGCTACTTGTTCAGCGGATGGCGTGTGATTCACCAAAGGTAAGTTTCTTTCGGTATATACGTTCATTCTTTGCCATTGTGGGTTGCATGCGCTGATATTAAGATGCCTGGATTGGTATAGAACATTATTGATGTTAAGATTTGAGAAATAAATAGAAAATTTGAGAGATGTATGTTCGGTCCCCTCTACATAACTGATGTAGTCTATATTCTATCTCGGGTAGCATGGAAGCAGGGCCAAATAGGGTGGGTGCCTAGTTTGATTCCTGAGTAACATTGTATGGGCAGATAGACCTCCTGAATATGTATCATTCGTGGGTGCCTACTTTGATTCCTGAGTAACAATGTATGGGCAGATAGACCTCCCGAGTATGTATCATTCATTTATACCATCTGTATTGGCAAATTGGGTGGGTGCCCAATTAGAAAGAGTGGCTATGTCTCATTTATGTATAGCACCTGTGATGTCAAATTGGGCGGGAGCAAATTGGGCGGGTGCCCAATTTCAACTCCTGAAGACCACTACAACAGGGAGCAAATTGGGCGCCCGCCCAATTTCAGCTGCTAAGGAACACTGCAATAGGCAGCAGATTGGGCGGGTGCCCAATTTCAACTCCTCAAGATCACTACACCAGGGAGCAAATTGGGCGCCCGCCCAATTTTAGCAGCTAAGGAACACTGCAACAAGGAGGAAATTGGGCACCCAATTTCAACTCCTGAAGACCACTACAACAGGGAGCAAATTGGGTGCCCGCCCAATTTCAGCTGCTAAGGAACACTGCAATAGGCAGCAGATTGGGCGGGTGCCCAATTTCAACTCCTCAAGATCACTACACCAGGGAGCAAATTGGGCGCCCGCCCAATTTTAGCAGCTAAGGAACACTGCAACAGGGAGGAAATTGGGCACCCAATTTCAACTTCTGAAGACCACTGCACCAGGGAGCAAATTGGGCGCCCGCCTAATTTCAGCAGCTAAGGAACACTGCAACAGGGAGGTAATTGAGCGGGTGCCCAATTTCAACTCCTGAAGACCACTACACCAGGGAGCAAATTGGGCGCCCGCCCAATTTCAGCAGCTAAGAAACACTGCAACAGGGAGGTAATTGGGCGGGTGCCCAATTTCAACACCTCAAGACCACTACACCAGGGGGCAAATTGGGCGCCCGCCCAATTTCAGCTGCTAAGGAACACTACAACAGGGAGCAAATTGGGTGGGTGCCCAATTTCAACTTCCACCCGCCCGCTGGCAAGGAGGATTACAGCAGGGAGCAAATTGGGCGGGTGCCCAATTTCACCTGCCCAATTTACATTACAACAGGGAGAAAATTGGGCGCCCGCCCAATTTCACCAACTAAGGACTATCTGCTGTAACTTTGCTCTTGAACTGATTCATTTTTTTTTTTGTGCAGTACCTATTCAAAGATGGTCGGGCAGTTGGCAAAGGGGCCATGGGAGCTAGGGAGAGATGCCACTTTAAAGACATCCCAGATGGACTTGTGAGTGTTGGTGTTCTAGCTGTGTTTGAGGGGCATCATGTTCTCTCTTGGCCTACTCCAGAAGCAAGAACCTTAGGTGAGGCATTGGGTTCCTTCATTCTCACGGGGAAAGTGATGTTCATGACTCCGATGTCGCGGAACGCGTCGTCGGCATCAAAAAGACAAATGAGGGGAAGCAACAGAGACACCATGTCACTAACTAGGTACACACCATTGGGAGACCGATCGCGAAATTTATCACTCTTGTGCTGCCATCCCTGCAGCGAAGGGATTTATATCCTTCACTGGTCCAGACGATGCAGTATGTGACCAGTTCTTGGGTATGAAGACCGTAGGAGTGACTGTTACTGAAGGCTTTTCCCCTCCGACAGAGGTGAACTTCCGGTGTCCGGCATGTTTGACAATACCTAAAGCGGGCATGCTTTTGAGGTGGAATAATGATCTAGTTAGGGTTTGTGGGGTGAAGGTGTCGGAAATTTTAAGTGCAGCACCAGTGGAACAGCATGATACGACGTCGAGCCAGGGCAGCTCGGAGATTGAGAAGCATCCGCAGTACGAGAAGCGTAAATACACCTTCCATTCTCGTCAGCCAAAGAAAGCATCAAAGCCTCCAAAGATAGATCGGCTAACAACCAATGAAGCCATCTTGAGGTATAGGAAGACCATGTGTTGCAAACAGAGATGTTGTGAGAAATTCAGTAGGGATCAAGCTATAAACATGCGAAAGGATTTCTTCGCCATGAAATCGAGTGACAGGACCACTTTTGTGTATGATATGTTAGGCAACAATATGAAGGGTAGAAGGGTACATCGACTAGTCTTGCAAGGCGTCAGTGTCTGTGAGAGAGCTTGGTACCTTGGTCTTGGGATTTCAAAGTCGGGGTATCTCAAGTGGAAGGCAGAATTCCGCCGAGCATGGCAATTCAGGCACGATGAAAGCACGTGCGGCCACCTTGGCCGAGAGGTGTTTTTTTCCATGTTTGTGAAGGAAAATTGTGAATCCTTACCCTCACCGTGAAAGGGGAGGAATGATGATGGGATTCGAGAAAATGTGAGGAAGTTGCCTGCTATGTTTACGACGACATGCATTCTCGAAGAGGTCAACGCTGAAGTGATGGCACTCACAGGCAAGAAGGTATCTCCGACAGGATTTCATAGGACGTGGAGACGTAGCTTCAAGGACGTCAGTATTGCTAAGAAGAATGCATTCTCCAAGTGTGACACTTGCGAGGTTATCCGCACGAAGCTGTTGAAGACCAAGGATGAGGCCTGAAAGGAGAATATTGCATGATCGAGGAGAAGGGCACATAGACTAGAGCAGCAATCATGTCGCACTCCAAGATCGGGTCATGGAGACTGTTATCCCGAGGCATCCTCGAGACTTTGTATGTATCATTCACGACAAAATGGATCAGGCAAAGACTATGATTCCAAAGTTGTTCGATTCCGTGAAGTCCCTTTGGAGACTAGATAAGCTTCATTGACAGGTGCACTTACCCACGGCCATGGGAGAGGGTGCTATGGAAATTTTGCTTTGGATCTGTGGTCAGACGACTCCAACTTCCACATAGGTTCCTTGAATAGTATTTTGAAAAGGTTGGAGCTGCCTAATGAGTTTGCAGGAGGCCATCTTGCACTATCTGATCCATCAGTCCCAGATTGGGCAAGGGCCTTACGTGACACCACTGCGCTAGCGTCCAAGTTGTCGCTGTCTGGGAAGAGCATCCCCGTTGCCATCCCTCAACCTGAGGGACCCTCATTGAAGCGTCTCCCTCGCAAATTGATGTTGCAACTAGACAATGCATCCAGACAAAACAAAAATAGGTATGTATTCTCATATCTTTCATACCTTGTATATCTGGGTGTTTTCGAGGAGATTGAGTTAGGTTTTATGATGTCTGGCCATACATATGATGGTATAGATGCTATGTTTGGTAATTTTTCATCTACCTTGAACAATGTTGTCCCGTACGCGTACCGTACCGTACGTTTCAGACGTATTTTTTGAAAAAATACATATTTTATACAATACGTACTTAAAGTGCTTAAAATACGTTTTTTTAAAAAATTGAGAAAAAGCTTAAATATAACAACTTATGCAATATAAACACAAATAGACTGTTGGAAAGTTGGTTAGCATGTTTGTTTGCTATCTGGGAGGCCCAGGTTCGAATCCTAGTGGGTGCAAATTGAGTCTGTTTTGAGAAAATTGTGTCTGTTTTTTTGAAAAAAAGCATTAAGCGTATTTTTTAAAAAATATGCGTACGCGTATGGTACGGTACGGTACGTATGGATTTTAAAAAATACGCGTATTAGTACAACACTGACCTTGAAGAAAGCCGAAGTGCTAACCATGCCCGAGTTGTTGTATGAATTTCATACGTGCAATCTCAACACGCCAGTGCCATATCTTGTTCATAAGGTTCCAGATTGGAAAGGTTTCATAGAAGGGTATATCCCTGATGGGGAAGATAGATTGACTGGTCACACTGAGCCTCTGACCTTTAGGTTTGCTATGAATGGTGACTGGCCTGTCATGTACCATAAGGCTCGTCCTACGTTCGTGGATTGGCTACCTGCTGGTGGAATAAGAATGTGGAAAGAAGGAGAGGATGGAAAACCCCTAATGCCATCTGGAAATCCGAAGATGCTAGCACCTAAGAGCTCGGTGAAAGACATTGGTCAGCTCCGAAACAATATCCATAAGCATATCCTCCATTGGGTCACATGCTCGACGAACAAGAAGGGCACACCAGAGACGGCCAAATATACAACACAATTTACGGCGACAATTGAATATTGGATGGGACTCTTGGAGCATCTGGGTAACATCACCAACGTGGAAGGTCCTTACGAGGACTTTTGGTCGCGCACTAGGCAAGATAGACTTGACGTACCTGATGTGGTGGCTGTGGTGGAGCCAATTGCAACCATCACTCCTGCTTATGTTGGTCCATTGAAGGATAAGCCCGTACCAGAATTCAATCCTTTCAAGGATTTGAAGAAGGGCATGTTTGTATTGGCGCGCCCTGATGATTCTTGTGCCCAACATGGCTAGGGTATGCTACAGAGGAACCCCAAATGGATGATAAGAAAGATAACTTCGAGACTATCCAGGTCACTTGGTGGGAGCCTGTCCCTGTTAGGAACCAGGTGTTCCCAGCCAACTATGTCAATTGTTGGAAGAAGAGATGGAGGCCGACGACTGCTAGTGACCGCATTGAGATAGAGAGTATCGACTACGCTTGGAGTCCTTCGAATAAGAAGAAGCTACCAAACACTGTCAAGATTCCTACGCTTGTTGCAGAAGCATATGCGGCACTTGCCGGGGATGTATGTTAGTGTTATCGAAGCGTCTGTTTTATAAAAAGTCCACAATTCAAGGTATTGTCCATATTTAATGAAACTGTGCTTAAAAGTGCAGGAGAAAGAGAGACAGGACCGCCGAGAGGATCCAAACCGTGATAGGGGCAGGACACAATCTGACTATCAGAAGAAGGTCGACTCGGCGCTCAGCAATGTATAGAAAGCAAGAAAGCTGGAGCAATTTTCAGGGGATAGCAGGTCTGGAATGGAAGCAGAAGCATGGTTGGACGAAATGAGGGAGTATGGAAATGCCTATGGCATGAAAGACAAGGACAAAGGCAGAGTAGCTATAGCCAACTTGAAGGGAGCAGCAGCCAAAGCACATGGACTAAGCAGGGACAGTTGCAGGTTCAAGAAGTTTGCTAGGGCATTCAAGCGTCATTATGTGCCAAGAGAACATAAGTGTCACATGATGCAGCAGTTTTACAGGTTGCAGCAGGGCAATAAATCAGTCCAGAAGTACACGGAAGAATTCATGAGACTAAGGCTCTATGTGCCAAAGTTGAGTGAAAGACACGCAGTAGAGGGTTACATAGAAGGGTTGAATGAAGAGATCCAGAAGCTAGTAAGAGCAATAAACCCTAGGACAATGTCAGAAGCGGATCTAAAGCAATAAGCTTGCAAGGAACGGGGCCTCAAGAGAGTGGACCGAGGCAGCAATACTATCAGGAAAAGGGAAAGGCATGGGAGGCTATAGCCCAAGAGCGGCAAGCCCAGCAGCTAGCAGACCACAATACAACACAAACTATGGGAAGCAAGGCAATGCAAACTTTGGCAAGCAGGATAAGAAACAAGTGACCTTCAAAGAGCAAGGAAGGGGTTCCAACTATTCAAAGGCAGTGAAACAATTTTTGCAATCCATTCCCAAAGAGAAGAAGCAAGAGTGTATAGAAAAGCAGCTGTGCTTTAGGTGTTTCCAGCTAGGGCATAGGACAAACAATTGTCCCTTGATGATGAACACGGCATTAGCAGAGATGGGATGGGAGACACCCATGAATGCTGACGAGGATGATGCACCAGACTATATCCCGGGTGAGTGCCATATTTTTGCCGCCATTGATACTGAGAACGCTAAGAGTCAGTACCAAGTTATTTCAACAACCGGGAAGGCCAAGTCCGAGTCTTTCATGGTGTTGATAGATACAGGGAGCACCCATAATTTTGCTTCTCCAAGGATGGTACAGATGTTGAAGCTGAAGCCTTTGAAGTCCAAGCCGAGGCCAGTTGTCTTGGCTAGTGGAGCAGTCCGACACACAGCAGGGAAGAGGATCAACTTCAACGTAGACTTGCCAGGTATCAATGTTGCATTGGGAGCCGAAGTGATGAATATTGGCAAGTACGACTTGATCAAGGTCATGGAATACCTTGGACCAGCAGGAGCTGTAATTCATTGTGGGAAGTGGAAAGTAACCTTAACAACGCCAGAGGGCAAGGTCATTGAGATAACAGGTAAAGAAGTCACCCCAATCATGCAATGCATGTTTAGTGAGAAGTTACTTAAATGCATAAGGAAGGAGCAAGTGGCCTATCTCCTTAAACTTGAGGTTGACGACCAAGAGACAGAAGAAGAGAAAGAGGCCAAAACATTGAGCAAGCTCCCAAAGCCTATAGCAAAGTCGGTGAAGGAATTCCATGACTTGTTTCCTGATGAGATTAAGCAGCTTCCACCTTACAGAGGAGTCGAGTATGAAATAGCACTTGAGCCAGGGACTAAGCCAACAAGCAAGGCACCCTACAGAATGTCGACCGAAGAGTTGACGGAATTGAAGAAGCAACTGCAAGAATTGCTAGACCTAGGGTTCATAAGACCTAGTGTCTCTCCTTTTGGAGCGCCTATACTTTTTGTGAAGAAGAAGGATGGAAGCCTGGATGTGCATTGACTATCGTCAATTGAATAAGCACACCATCCAAAACAAGTATGCTTTGCCTAGATCAGATGATCTAATGGACCAATTGCAAGGAGCGAAGATCTTTACGTAGTCAACGCGAGCTGATGACTCGCGCTTACTAGGAATTCCTCGTTGAAGATCAATAATTGCAATGATCTATCCCCATCACGATGAAATTTCAAAAGATTGCCCGAGCCTATCGGCCCAGGGCATGCACTCGTTGAATTCATCAGTGTAGCGCGCGTGCGGCCCAGAACATCTAAGGGCATCACAGACCTGTTATTGCCTCAAACTTCCATCCGCTAGACGCGAATAGTCCCTCTAAGAAGCTGGCTGCAAAGGAAGACCTTCGCGTAGCTAGTTAGCGGGCTGAGGTCTCGTTCGTTATCGGAATTAACAGACAAATCACTCCACCAACTAAGAACGGCCATGCACCACCACCCATAGAATCAAAAAGAGCTCTCAATGGTCAATCCTTACTATGTCGGACCTGGTAAGTTTCCCCGTGTTGAGTCAAATTAAGCCTTGAGGCTCCCTCCTCGGTGGTGCCCTTCCGTCAATTCCTTTAAGTTTCAGCCTTGCGACCATACTCCCAGGAACCCAAAAACTTTGATTTCTCATGAGGTCTTTGGTGAGTCATCGAAGTAACATCCGCCGATCCCTAGTCGGCATCGTTTATGGTTGAGACTAGGACGGTATCTGATCGTCTTCGAGCCCCCAACTTTCGTTCTTGATTAATGAAAACATCCTTGGCAAATGCTTTCGCAGTAGTTCGTCTTTCATAAATCCAAGAATTTCACCTCTGACAATGAAATACGAATGCCCCCAACTGTCCCTATTAATCATTACTCCGGTCCCGAAGACCAACGGAAAAGGACCGGGGTCCTATCACGTTATTCCATGCTAACATATTCAGAGTATAGGCCTGCTTTGAGCACTCTAATTTTTTCAAAGAGGCAGACAATATAACTAATTCTTGAAAAGTGTTGATAACACCTCAACATATCACGAGGTCTAGATAATACCACTTTGTTGAGGATACCAATCAACATCTCGAGATCACAATACAAAGCATTCCAAAAATGTAAAACATCAAAAACTCAGCCAAATAAAAAAGGCAATAGAAGCAGCAAGGAGGAGGAATTGCCAGCCCTCCAAGTTGTGAAGTGAATAAAGTGGAAGCTCAAAATAAGTAAGTATTGGGCATAAAAACGATAAGAACTATCCAACAACATTTGCTTAACCCACAAATCACCACTCTACGCTCTGTTCAAGCTTCTCCATTACAAGGCTTAATGCCATCATTCCAACAATCCTATTCTGAAAAGTGAACCTCTCTTCATGCAATCATCTCAAACAAAGAAAGAAGCACTAAGAATTGCTAGTGTGACAGCGCAGTTATCGCCAGCAAATAATTTGAGGGATCCCGCCTAAGGTGTACTATTTTGGGGCTTAATCTAAGTTCCAGCAGTTATAATTCCATTGACATCAAAATCAAAACGCACATGGCTGAATAGTATTGCAAACCATTGTCGTGAGTAAAAAGTAGATATGAAGCTAGAAACATAGATTGTGTTTTGAGTATTCCAAGTAAACATTCATTAGGATTATAAGGGCTAGATATAAAATTGTTGAAACACCTAGTCACATACCCCATTACTGAATGTACAAAGTGCCATATATAGCTTCTAAAGCAGACAAATTGCTTTTCATAACTTCTAAAACATATAACATATAAATAAATAGCACAGAATGGGAGGGAAACTTGGAGCTTTGTTATCGATATCTTCTACACTCTGTCAGTGGTTGCCATTCAATCCACGGTTTAATCTACAAATAATAGCGATGGTGCTGGATCTGCTACCTTAAATGGTCATTTCTTTGCACATATGAATCCTTTATTTGAGGCTTCTTTATTTTTTGAGTTTTTTGTTTGTCAGTTGTTTTCCCGAATAACTCCTTTTCTTTGTTTGAATCATCAGGCGAGGAGCAAAGATCTAAAACTTCCAAGATATACAAACCACCCAAGATGGAAAGATCTCAATGAGATCTATCTATTGCACCAAACGAGAGCTCATTTGGACTTTTCTATCAATATTTATGCTAGAAAATGTGATCTAGTGAGTTAGTTATAACTGTTTTGCTAACTGGATTACCAGTTCTGTTTTCTAATTGGTAGTTCATATAGCTTAGTCAGTAATTCTTAGAAAGCCCTTTTATGATCTTAAAAAAAACCTTAATGGAGGGAAGCATGCTATTAGCATTGGCAATGGTAGGTTTTTGAAAAAAAAAAAAAAAGGCTAAGAGAGAGGGAGGGAGGGAGGGAGGGAGGGGGAGAAGTGAAGTGAAGTGAATTGTATTAATTCGTCTTGTCAGACCATCAGGTCTATAAGACCGATTACAGAAATATGTACATCAAGAAACAAATATCATGTCATCCGGCAAGAACTCATCATCATCATCATCATCATCATCATCATCAGAGAGAGAGAGAGAGAGAGAGAGAGAGAGAGAGAGAGAGAGAGAGAGAGAGAGAGAGAGAGAGAGAGAGAGAGAGAGAGAGAGAGAGAGAGAGAGAGAGAGAGAGAGAGAGAGAGAGAGAGAGAGAGAGAGAGAGAGAGAGAGAAAGAAGAAAGAAAGAAAATGTGTTGTGTCTATTGGGAGGCCTCAAGGGCCTATTAGACAACAAAAATTACACAATGTCATAAAACAATAGATGAGTTTCCGAGTCCTCATCTAGCTCATCACTCTCGCTCAAAATCTCCGTATCTACATCAACTGGTTGAGATTCTAGATATGTATCTCTAATTTGTAGCAACTCAATCAGATACTTTTCTACGATGTCACCATGTAGCATAAAGAATGAAGGGAGGTCCTCATACTGAATTCCATATTTTGCTCGGAGTTCCTTGTAAGCACTACATCGTAACAATGTATGATCTTCATCTTCTACATGTGCTGTGTCATATAATTTGCAATATCTCAGATGTCTAGGTAATATGTGTCCCCATCTCCCAGTCTCCACACCCAAGTGGTGAGAGCTAAGTTTTATCCTGCAAATTGCATGTCTCTTCTGTATAGATATATTGTCCCTCAGGTGTCTAGCTTCTCCCATGTCAGGGTTGATATTCTGCCTATACAAGATCATTTTGGTCTTTGGTTGCTTCCACATTTTCCTATGCACTCTTTGCATTATCCATTGTCTCAAATCCGAGTCCACTTGGATTATTTCCTCCCATTGGATTTCCCACTTTCCAAGCCACTTCGTTACATCATGCAATAAGCCTTTTAACTCGCTGGATAGTAGAGCCTTTTTAGTGATTCTTGAGTCATCCATATCTAGCACCTTCTTAAGATACGAAACACATCTCACAATTGCTTCCCCTTCTAGAGGCATAAGCCCACTCTCCACTAGCATCATGGGATATGGTGTTTGAGCTTTGACCCCTAATTCTAGTCTCAAGAACTTCTTCAAGACCTGTTCAATATCATCCCATAAACATTGTGGGAGACCTGGCCCCCAAATCTCACATCCATATAGCACCACACTCTGTACGAGAGACTGAAACAATTTTACCTTTAAATGCCATGACCAAAGATGTGATCTCCTGCACATGCTCTGCAATGCATACAAAGCTCGTTGCCCCCCATCAATCCTCTGAGTGATACAAGTATTCCATCTATGGTTGCGGCTAAAAACAAGTCCTAAATACTTATAGGAATCACACATTTCAACTATATCCCCTTTGTACCTGAAAACATTTTCTTGCTTCAACACACCGACCGTCATAATCTTTGTCTTGTCTAGGTTTACTTGCATGCCCGTCTTATCACAGAAACCCGCCAGCCCATCTAAGTGCTTCTGCATGTGTTCTCTGCTTCGGGCAAACATGACAACATCATCTGCATACATCAACAGCTGCACCACATACCCATGTATCTCCATGCCTCCTGGACAGTTAGTATGTAAACATTCTTCCAATCCATCAATAAACATGCCAAACAATGTAGGTGATAATGGGCATCCCTGTTTTACCCCTATATTACTCTCGACACTGTCAAGGATAATCTCAGAGAATGGCTTTGATAATTGAACAAGCACTTTTCCATACAAGACCTGTACCGCATCTCTAAGTTCATGTGGCACTTTCAACTTTTCTAACATGTCCCATAATTGTTCTCGGGGTACTTTGTCAAAGGCTTTTCTAAAATCAACAAATGCCATATATACAGGTTTCCTAGAACCTTTTACTTTATCAAAAATGGTTTTCAGCACTAACAAATGATCTAATGTGGATCTGCTTGCCCGGAAGCCCGCTTGTGACTCCGCTCTCTCATTATTGTTTTCAGCCCATAGACTTAATTTCTTCTCTAGAATAGTCGCAAACAACTTTGAAAGCAAAAGAGAGAGAGAGAGAGAGAGAGAGAGAGAGAGAGAGAGAGAGAGAGAGAGAGAGAGAGAGAGAGAGAGAGAGAGAGAGAGAGAGAGAGAGAGAGAGAGAGAGAGAGAGAGAGAGAGAGAGAGAGAGAGAGAGAGAGAGAGAGAGAGAGAGAGAGAGAGAGAGAGAGAGAGAGAGAGAGAGAGAGAGAGAGAGAGAGAGAGAGAGAGAGAGAGAGAGAGAGAGAGAGAGAGAGAGAGAGAGAGAGAGAGAGAGAGAGAGAGAGAGAGAGAGAGAGAGAGAGAGAGAGAGTGAAGTTAACGTTATTTCCAATTTTAAGACTATTTAATCCATGTATGTGCAGCTGCTACCCTTCTTTCGCTTTTATATGGAGTTGGAGTATGGTAAGGGGTGCCTTTCATAAAAAAATATAGTCATTAAGTTACTCACACTTTTTGTTTTCCCACAAGGGGCTGGCTATCTTTGTCGGACATACTCCATTTTCAACCACATCTGGTTCTCCTTGGCTGGTTCCTTAGGTCTGGATTTGTATATGGCTACTTAGTAGGGAGGTTTGAAGATACAACATTTATTATGATGTCGGTTTTGTATTCCTTTACAATGTTACTAATAATTATCTCTGTTCTCTATAACAAGGCAGATAGCCCAGGGGACTGAAGACTGGGATGCTCGTAATACTCTATTCCACAACTAAAAAATTGATATCTAATGGTTGCCTTCCATAAGAATACACAAGAAGGAAGAATGATTAGTGTAGAACTCCAAGTCCAAGTTTTCGGCATGTTCTGCATCCAGCTTAACTGGTTCCTAAAAAGGTATTAGAAACAACATAATATAATTGATCTTGCTACTTTGTCTCTGAGTCGTTGTTATGTCTTCCATTTGCCATTGCCAATGCATTGTCTTCAAAATTACCTGGCGGGTATGCTTTCATTTGAGTTGATCAACCAAGGCTTTCCTTGTCTGATGAATTTGCTTTTTGATGTTGGTGTAGGAAGTCGACTTTGGATGAATTTATAATGGTAGTCAGTTATTGTGTCTTTACAGCTGTTTGCATATGTCCTTGCATCTGTTTTCACATTGCCTATTGGTGTTATCACAACAACCACAATCCAAGTAAGCTGTAATAATCAATAATAGACTTATAGGTCATTTCAAAGCTTAGCAAGGCAATATTGCAATGCAGACATCATGGCTGAACATAATCACGGAGTACATAATGGGATATCTTCTTCCCAAAAAGCCTATTGTAAACGCAGGCCTTAAGCCCTATGGATATATGAGCATGACTCAGGCCATTTCATTCTAACAAGACTTCAACCTAGGGCACTACATCAAAGTGACGCCGCGCTCAATGTTCATAGAACAGGTATGTTAATAACCCAAAAAATGCAAATAAAATATTCTAAGTCATAATCTACATTCTATGTTTACAGATCATAGGTACAATTATAGCTGGGGTGATAAACATGGCAGTAGCATGGAACTTATTAATCTCTATCCCAAACATCTGTCAGATCGATTTCGTTCAGGCTGGTAGTCCGTGCTATAACAAGTTTTATTTCTTTTGTAACAGAGGTTACTGATAGTCCCTCTACAGATCTTTCCTTAGGTATTGGGCCATTGGATTCAGAATCATTTTGTAAAAGATCCACTACTACAATAAGTCCAGGTTTCATTGGCTTCAGGATCATCGTCGTGTGAAGCTAACAGTCCCTCAAAGTCTACCTTGACAAACATTTAAACATCTCTTTTACTATTTCATGGGGTAGCATACATGCTTCTCTACTCCATGTGTTATGTTTTTTGAGAGCCGCCCTGCGATACTTTTGTACAAAACAAGCGCGGGCACTCGCATTACCATTGCAGATGGAGAGTGGCATTGGAAGCTTGATCTTGGCAATTCAATATAGTTTATACACATGATAATTGAAGCTGAGTAACTTGTTTTGCACATAAGATTCCTTCCACTCAAAACAGCATCATAGCAAACCTCCACATTGCCATTCTCGGCCTCGGGCTTGACAATAAAAACACACACGCACGCACACAAAACAAACCCCATGTTCATACCATTAATAAGGCCCGACACACAATAACGACCAAACAAAAAACATAAAAACACATCCTCTGTCCACCGGAGGGCAACCCTCCGTGCACAGCACCTTGTCATTGTTGGCCGTAGGTGCTACCGTCCAACCCATCTAGTGATGAGAGCGGGAGAGATTTTATAACGAGGCCCGAGGGTACATGCTTCAAATAAGAGTAGGCAAGCGAACGAAATAATGACCACTGGAATATGGCAAACTTTATCAGCTAAACAACATCAAAATCTATTGAAAGTGCAAACTTAAAAGCTATCCCCTTTTCTTACTCCATGGTTGACTTTACCTTCCTCAACTCCCTCAATAATTTTTAAAGGAAAGAGATTTGTTTCTCAAGTGTGCTTCAGTTATATTTTTATTTCAGAACACAATCTATGCATGTCCTCAATATCGGTCTGAAGGCATGGTCTAGATGTCCTTTGTTCCATCCCTGCACCAGCAGTTTGCTTGTCCCTGTGCCCTATAACTAGTTGACCACAAGCGCCACTAATATCCTGCCCCATTTCTTGCCTAACAGTTGCGCGAATCCCATAAACATCTCTAATTATCTTCTGGAATTGGTGTACATCATCCTTAGTGCTGGGTCGAAACTGTGTAAGCACGTCTGTTGGGTTATATGGAATTAAATTGACAACCTGCCAAATGTTACCAGAGATTACCAAAGATATCACATTATTAAAACTGAAGAAATGATTTTGGATGAATTATTAAAACTGAAGAAATGGTATTGAATGAACTTACAACTTTACGACCATGAAGCAAATTTCCCAACTCATGCGCATTTTCTTCTGAGTCATTAATACCAGCTAGCATGACATATTCTACTAAGACCATGCGTTTACTGCAGATGTGAAGCAAGGTATCAGGAAAATCCAAAATTTTCCTCTCATGGGGTTATGTTCAAATAATTCTCTAGAATGTCTACATGAAATTTAGAGAGTGACATCAAGGCTTTGACATAAAGAAATAATCACAATAAATGATGCAAATGGAGATGAAAAGCAGAACAATTTAAGAGAAGAGCTTGGCCTACAAAAGCCACCACAACTAATGTTCACTAACATGGCATCATCTGAGCCAATCATCTATATTATACATATTAGGTTCAGTTTCAATGATGCATATTAGGACTAAGGAACAAACGAGCTGTTTGTGAAGCTAGAGTAAGAAGCTAGGGTAAGTTTTGCCCACTGTTAAAATGGAATTCTCTAACATACTTTGTTCGATTATAAGATAAATTTGACAAGACTTCAAACCTAGACACAATTGCAGTAGACCAAGGTCAGTAATTTCAAAATGAATAACCCTCCTCTGTATATTGCATCACATGAGAGGACCATATCATCTATATACATATTTATTAGGCAGATCTGAATCTGATGTGCCCTGTAGTATAAATTTGACTTTGCCATGCAAATCCAGCCTGTCTTATCAGACAACCTATAAAAATTATTTCTCTATATTCATGGGCTCTAATGGGAAAGAATGTTATCAGAGGCAACCTTTTTACGCAGGCATATTAATGTAAATAGTAAGCTCTTTCTGCCTAAGTAACATAATGTAAATAAAAAAAAAACACCGTTGACTTGGTCAGAAATCGATGTTGCTTTGAAGAAACAAGTCAGAGCACTCCTCCAGGCTAATCAATCACTCTACTGGTCCAGTGGCCCCCGTCAAGGTGAAAAGACAAAGCTTGTACCCCTTATATACCTGTTTGACACATTGGTCATGCCAGCTGGTTGGGCTCCAAATATTGATGCTAACGAAAAGGATCAAAAGTAAACCTTTCGTATGGCATAAGAATGCTAATCGGGGCTGTTTTATATAGACTATAGTCTTTTTCCCCAGAACAACAGCAGAGGCCACCCTACTTAACATACGTGTTAGCAAAAGCATTGGCTGAATCAGGTCAAGGTGACTGGTTCTCCTGGGTTACTAAACTGTTCAATCATGGTGGCCTTCTCAGTAAAAGACACACCTCCCACCCTTTCAATACCACCTTTCAGCTCCCAATGTTAACTTGAGATTGTACAAGGTACATAGGGATGCAGATAATCACTGTGAAAAAATGAATATAGCAAGGGAAGAAATGAGAGGGAAGCCCAAGAACTTGTCTTACAAAGAGACACTAATTCGTGTTCCCTTTATTTATAGCGATGCCAAAGTGGCCATCTGTAATGTCCATGTTAAAATCATTTTCAGTATGTACACTAAAAGATGCTGCATGCCATGCATAACCAGTACATAATCATACTTATTGTCCACAAAGATACCTTGAAGCTTGGTAGGAATCTATGGCGCTCATTAGCTTCTCCAATTTAAATGCCTTTGCTGCAGGAACAATCTTGCAACGAAGTTCTTGTGTTGGTGCATGAAGAGAGAGAGCCAAATTAATTCCAGATAGATCATCTGCTAGCTGTAAGATACGTGGTATGATTCCAACCTGTTTGCAATTTGATGCCTTAGAATGTAAGAGTATCATAAAAATGGTCATAAAACATGAAAATAGTGAAATAGCTGACAAGTGCAGAAGACAGAAGAATCAGAAGGCCGTCAGATGGAAAATCCTGCGCTTATTTTTAAACGAAAACTATTGCATGGTTCCTATCTCATTTTCTAGCTGATATCACCATATAAAAAGCTGCAGATCCCATACCGTAGAAACAGTAATATGATGTGGCGATAGGCCAAAGCAACGCCCGGTAATTGTTTGACAAGCTTGCACAACAGCAGCATAATTATTAAGAGGTTCACCCATCCCCTGCAATAGGAACACAGATTCATTATAGATTGTATTTCCAGGATGAGAGGCGCTTAATATGCATGAAGACAATAAACCTGCCAACAGCTGCAAGCCAGTGCAGAAGCTTGCTAGCTCATTAACAAAACTGATCAGTAATTTCCAATGCTGTTATAGCAGGGAAATGTGAAAGGTATCTCTCACTATAAGTGGTAATACTGCTGTATATTTTAACTTAGCAACACAAACCTATCATATAGCACTTGAAGGGATCTCGCTTACATGTAGAAAATTGTGAGTTAAATATTTTTTTCTATCAGGATTTCCAGTTCTCATGTCTGACATTATGGCTTTCCACACTGAAAGAACTTTACGTACCATGAAAACAACATTTCTTATAGGTTCGATTTTCAATGCATGAACCAATTGCTCAACAATTTCTCCAGCTGAAAGATTACCAACTAATCCCATTGTACCTGTTGCACAAAAATTGCAACCCATTTTGCAGCCTATCTGAAATTTGTATCCCATTAGTTGTTCCAAAGGATAAATAATAATCGGGCCAAAAGAAAACCTTTAGGCAGACCTGTGAAGAGACACAAAGAGTTGCCCTAGGCCCTCCAAGCCTTGGAGCCCCTGCACATGTTCCAGACCTTGTATCATGCCGCATTATAACTGCCTCAGTGCACTCTTTATTCTGGAAGAGTAAGAACAGTTAATAGGAACTGGTGTGATCATTGTGCTTTCTTTTGTTATCACTAGCATTAAACATTCTTGGAACTGATTTCAAACATTTTGAATTGTGGGCATCGAGTCGTGGTAGTTTATAAGACATCCTCCTTAGTGTATAAACGATTCTATCTATTACAAGCATTACGTTAGACATCCCAATTTCATAATCTGATTAATAAAGGTACCTGCAAAGTCACCAGAATCTTAGTAGTGGAACCATCAGCAGACGTGCTGATTTTTTCTACTCGTGAAGTAAGAGTTTTAAATTTTTTCTGTAGCATTGAAGATGCAACTTGAGGTAATCCTGGGACTTCATGTGCTTCCACATCCAATGCGTTTCCTCCCAGAAGATAACTAGACATATTTTTAATGGATCAATAGTGGGGCGAGCAAAGTGCAGAGAAAACAAGTAGAGAAGAAGTGTTAGCATACTTCCACAGCGTGTAAACATGCAATGTCTTGACGCCGCAGAGTTGGAGCTCGGATTTCAATCTTGTCTCGTCGAAGACGGAGTAAAACATTCTGTCGGCCTGCCACAAAATAAAATTCTGTATGGCCGAAGTTTTTTGGGGTTGGAATATGCTGCAGAATACTTGTATTTGGATGTACACATAGAAGCGTACTAGGAGCAGGTAATACTTGGGGAGATATGTTATATGATGACGCTGATGATGGAATTTTAATGCCCACTCGTACTAGGAGAATGTAACTGTGGAGATGATTTCAAGCAATCTCCAAGGAAACTCTAATGCGATATATGATGATGTAACATTCAAGGGAAGTCGTAGGTGTAGCCATAGCTATTGAAAAGTGGCTTTGCTTCTGATTAACCCCTCCTTCCCTTGAAAAGATTTGGCCAGATGGGGAAGGTGTCTAAGGATAGAGATGGGGAGCATAGTACCAACTTTTTGTGGATTTTTGCATAAGTGAAACAAAGTGAAGGCAAAGATTTCATCACTAGGAGGTGTGGTGATTCAGAGAAAACTAGTTTGGTGCACCTTATGCACATTGTAAGCATCTGTCATAGGTCTTAGAAGCATTATCAGTAATTGAATAATTCACGTAGAGCTATTTATGAAGGCATGTATGAGAGCTTTATCCTTATTGCTATTTGTTCTTATTTCATGATTAAGCTTATGACCAGATTGACTGGAATTTGTTCTTAGTTAGATCAGTTCTTCTAGGCATGTTTTTTGAGTAGGATGTAGACTGAAAGGACTACGAGAGATGTTCATTTCAAGAGCAGCATATTCGAACTGATGAAGCATGTCAATAAATTTTCTATTGCAAAGGGTTGTGCATAATCGTAGTGCTTTTGATGAAGGATACAACTAATATTAAGATATTCTCTAAATCAAGTGTTAGTCAAGCTGTTGTGCACACAAGCAGCCTCAGATTTTCTAAGATCTTTGAAGAACATGTCATCACTTTATACTATAAGGTTATAAAGTGCAACTTAGAATAGTTCATCATCCACCAAAATAAGGAAGTACTTACAACCTTCTTGTCTAAAGGACTCATTGTAGTAACTAAGAAGGACTTATATAATTACTGCTTAATCTCAACTGGTAAGCAGGAAGATGAACGATAAGAGCTCCGAAAAATAGCATGTTGACATCTCTTCCAAACTATCCAAATGACCCAAGATTGACAATAAGGAATGAAATATTTTTCTGTTTTGACCAAGAATGAGGTAGCCCCCCCCCAATAAAATCCTCCGACTAGTTGTAGACACGTAGGACACGACGAGATAACTTCTGGTTTGATACTATGTACATGAACATTAACACGGATACTTCTATGTGAATGACATTCACCTTTGAAGGAACAACTTCAATTACACATTCTTCCAAGCCACACAATATTTACGTTGAGGCACTTGAAGCTGCCACTTGGATGGAGGTAGAGATGACATTTGAAATAATAGTCGATAACAAGTCTGTACCAATTTCTTATCTATCAGAAGAGGACAAATCTGCTCATTTCCAACATTCGTAAACAAATTGAGGTGATTTTTAAGTCTAGTCCGAATTCTTATATCCCAATACTTCAACTTATATTTATCTTCATTGCCATGGGACAAGATGGCCCCCATTGCTTTTGAGTAGAAGAATCCATATAAGATAAGATAGATTTTTTAACATCAGCGAAGACTAAAATGGCCATGGGAATAATAGGACCAAGTGACTCCCATGGGAACCCAACGACGTGGAGAAGGAGCCCAAAAACAATGCTCCATAAAGCACAAACCAATTTATTTTGTGGGAATAATACGATTTTGAGAATTTTGAGCAAGGTCATCGAGCATGAGCTCAAGAATCCTCACCATCCTCGTTTGCCTCCTTTGCCAATAATTTCTACAACTAGATACCCACACTAATTGGGACAATGTGACGATTTATTCTCAATAGACCTAATCATCGTCTATTGTCTTAACGGATTGTTATCTTGGTCTTAGGATTTGATCTCCACTTCTTAGCCCAACAGTTCAAATATTGTTGTGCATAAGCAGTACCATTCCTTGTTATATGCTCTCACCAAGAAACAAGTACCTCATTGTAACGAGAAAGGTTTGGATCATGTATGGGGTCCTCCTTAGCATATGCTACCCATGTAGGACAAGCGTCATGTGATTTGACTAGCAAATCCCTTTCGCTACATCTTGGTGCCTGCCGAAGGTTTCCACTGGGTTGCATGGTTGCCCAAATGCAAGTCCTACATAAGCCTATGAATCTGGAATAGCTACAAGAGATGTAACATGTTAACCTATCTGGAATGCTACTCCGCTTATCAACTACCAACTTATCTATACCAACTACTTGCTCCTTGGCTACTGCCTCTAGATGCTCGTATCTCCATGGCTTGCAAGGTGTTTGGTTGTGATAAGCTCCATTCCAATGTATGGTGCTGCTAGACTAGAGAATAGAATAGAATAAAATAGATTTTCTAAAGTCCACGAAGATCAAGAGGTCATGGGACCCATACAATGGGCTAGTACAACAATTAATGCTAGGACTAGAAAACCCCTGCCTCGAAAGGTTTTCAAAAGAAAAACCTTTGCAGTAATAATGATACCAAATAATCAGGAAGAATAAGTAGATCGTGATGACTACTACGGGCTCAGTAATTAGACACGCTCATCTAGAACCTCAAGTATATATTATGCAAAGTCATGCACAAATGGTGTTCTGAGAAGTTGTGGGAGGTTGCGCACACTTCCATCGAAGACAATCCTCCGTTCCAAGCTATAAGGCACAACCAAGTTGGCTGACCAAATGAGGTGCAAAAGTGGACCTGGACTAGGGTTCAGGCCTAGTTATAGGTGAGCGTTCCATGCAACTAGTCTATGTTCACCAATAACTGGCAGGATTTAAATGGGGCAACTCCATGTCATAAAGGGAGACTTCCTTGCCTAAAGGCAGATAAGTTATATAATAACTTGTTCCCTCCAATGATGCCCTTCCAATGTGTAGACCAACGCCTGGGACATGTTGGGCTACTTTGGACCTTGTACAAGTCGGCTGCTGACATTGTATAGTGACGTGATCGTAGAATATATGTATTATATATCATATACTCGAGGGGAACATAACATTCAAACTATCCTAAAGTTCTTTTCAATAGGCAAATTTAGAACTTTAGTGCAGACGGTAGTGCTCTATGGAGCACCGATTTGATGGCCTGGCACAACAAGTAAGCATTGGCAACAGATAGAGCAAGTGTTGAAGCTATTCATACGAGAGGAGTTGGGCATAAAAGCACAAATCCCATATGCTATCCTATTGGCAGAAATGGGTCTAATTCCACTAGAAGCGGAAGCTCTATTCCAGACTATAAATTTTGTAAACCGAGTGTGGCAACAGACTGATGAGAGGCTTTCAAGACAGGCATTGCTGCATTGTCTTGAATCAAGATGGTATAAGGATGTACTTAATTGGGAGGGACGCTGGGGGATAGATATAGCGAGTTGGCCTGACACGGAAGCTGGTGCTAGAGATCTGCTACGAAAAGCATTGGAACGAATATGGCTAAAAAAAGGCACCAGAATGACCTTTTATTCTACTCAAATAAATCCGATGCTCACTTATACCGATCAGCAGTATGTAAGAACACACATCCCCTTGTTATTGAGGAAAATAATAGCACGTTATAGAACATGTTCACATCACTTAAATGTCGAGACAGGGAGATGCGCTTTTGTTACATGAGATGAAAGGATATGCACTTTATGTGACTGATATGAGGTTGAGGTTGAGCAACACGTCCTATTGAAATGTCCAGCTTACATAGACATTAGAGCAAAACATCACGTAGATGCAAGCAATTTGTATATGCCGTTTGATATGGATCCTTCAAAATTAGGTCCATATCTTAAATTGGTGGAATCACACCAAGATTTATTGATAAAAGTAAATACTCTGTAAATATGGCTCCATAACCTTCAAGGTTCGACGGAGTATGATCAATAGAATACAATACAATAAATGTCTGTATGCAGTTAAATCATTGCCAGATAAAGCAATGGTGATTTTGAGAAAACAGAGCTTTATATGTGCATCAACTCCTTAGTTTTCAAGTAAGGCTCTAATTTATGGCCTTGGTGCTCGTGCAAGTGATTTTAGTGGCACTATATCGTAATCTGGGTATAAACTATTTTGCGATAATTTTAGATTCAAATTTCTTTTGCAAAGTAATAAATTTCACCCATTGACGAATTTGTATAGTGCATGTGGTGATAAATGTTAATCATTAAAGTATTTGTGTAGTAGTGGCGATGTCTAAAATCCTATTATAGCATTGTTGTCATGCGTGCAAACATGATGACACACATAAGTGTCACTATGTTGTTTTGGCGATCGTATTGGAGAGTAGTATTTTCTCAAATATGGTTGTATTCCACGGTAAATACTTCAAATAGTATGGATTTATTATGTTCTTAAACATTCAAGGCATAAGCATGGCACAAATGGGTGAAAGCATGTTGTAGTGGAACAAAAACGTGCATTTTAGCACCACATTTTTGGGTGCTAAGTGTGGTGGGAACTACCGAATTTGTAGTGGGAGAGGCAGTTATTTTTTTCAAATATACACATGATTACTTATTCAAAATTTTGTCCTTTCAGTCTTATTCAGCAATGTACACGATCATTTTCCCTCAAAAACTCTGATCACACTCCCTTAATCCGGCAAGACCATTTCTGATTCTGAATTTTCATTTGCCCTCAAAAACTCTGATCACGCTCCCTTAATCCGCCAAGACCATTTTGATTTACGGCAAGAAGATCGATCACGAAATGGCTCGATCATACTGGGACTTGAATGCCACGGGATACACCTACAAGGAAATGTACTGGGCAAGAAAAGCATTACGCCACACAAGAAGAAATCGAAGTCCGTTTGGGGACCCGAAAGTATTAGGAAAATCCACTTACAGGTGGGTTGCATTCTAGATTCGGGGATGCCCATGATTTCTGTTGTTTAGAATATTGTTTTGTTTCATCATGCAAAAGGTTGAAGAATCTGAGCAAGGAGAGGTATAATGAATATATGTGCCTTTACAAAAAATCACAAAGGCGTGAAGTGTGCACGGGAGGCATGGCCTCACGGACTATGGGCATTATGCGTATTTACCTTCACACAAAAGGAAAAGAAATAAACTGGTTGAGTTTCTGGCAATAGTTAAGAGAAAAAGGGTCTGAAGACTCTCCGGCCCAATGTAAGAGGAAGCATGCAAGCATTTCAAATAGTGAGGAAGCGAGCAACCCGCCACGAGATGATGCTTCCTCTCTTGAAATGACTAGGCCACAATTCAAGCCTCCTCAAGCCGTAAGAAGAATCTCGGGAAAAATCACTGAAAAAATAGGTACTTTTCAACCCTCTTCTTTTGGAACCACCATATGATGCAATTTAATATTGGAACTGTTATTTTCCAGCAAGGTCTAGCAAGCTTGAACAATCAGGTACACCACTTACTTCTTCATTTGGGTGTGTTGTAAGTTATGTGTAGGAAATTTGTCTTTGCTAGTTTCGAAGTTGTGGTGGATAATTTCAGTTCCACAAGTAGTATGTAGCTCCAAATGTGTTACAGACGGTCATATGGTGCCAATTATACGTTAATAATGTAGTTTGTAGCATATGTAGTGTCACATATAGTACCAAACGCGGTACCTTATCTGAATAGTGAATTGGCTTCCATATGTTTCTATACTTAGTGTCATATGTGATGTTAGATATGGTGATACTTGTGAATGGTGGATTATGCGCCATATGTGGTGCCAAGCTCGCTGCGCTAAATATTGCACCACGCTATCCGCCACATATGGGGTGGTGGATGCTGCCGGATGTGGTGCCTTCTTTGCATTGTGGTGCCACATGTGGTGTCTAATGTGGCACCACTATGGATTCACATTTTGCACCACATGTGGTGTCTTTGGCGCCATTTGTGGTGCGGAAGTAATGGATTGCCATATGTGGTGCCTTGGGTGCATTGTGGTGCCATAGGTGGTGTGTCATGTGGCACCAGTTTGGTGCCACATGCCACACCACATGTGGTGAATATGACGCCACCCTGGTGCCACATGCCACACCACATGTGGTGAATATGACACCATTTGTGGTGCAAAGTTTGTCATGATGGAATTTGTGATGTGTAAAGTGGTGCCTGTTGTGTCATGTGGTACTAACCTTGGATTACTTTCAGTTGAATTCAACGGGACTTTGGGAGAATGGATCAACTCTACAAGATCGAAGTGATTGATGTAAAGGCAAGGTTGCAAACTTGTGATCAAAAAAGCTGCAGGTGCTACAAATGAAGGTTCAAAGAACTTGAGTTCCAGACCGAGAAGATGAATAAAGATTTAAAAAAATGGGAAGGAATGATTAAGGATAAACCTTGATAAGGCTGAAGATTGTGGTAGTGGCTGTCCATTCTGTGGCAAGCTCCTCCAGTGGATGGGGAAACCACTACCAACTTTGATTCTTGAATCAAATACCAATACCATCTTCCCGGTAATGCCTTTCGACCTCTTGAGGTACTTCATAACAAAAATTCTGAAGTGCTTAGTATAATTGTATTCTCATTGACAAATTTATGCGTTCACTTTGAGGATTTGTAATCCTTTGTTGCATTGAGAATTGCTATCATGAATTTTCTACAAAGATGGGTACAAGCCTTAGGTGTGAGTAGGGAGGATCAAAAGCAACTTCAAGCTCTTGAGGCACTTACGGTGAGCACTTATAGGTAGCTTAGTTTACATGCTAAGGGCCTGATGTAAGGGACAGATGCCAATTAGGATTAGTGGACTTCCTAATCTTTCACCCTGGCTTAGTCTCTTTCGTTTGTCCTATTTGATGTGTCTAATTTGCCCCCTAGGATGAGGTCGCTCACTCATTTTAGGTGGCGAATTAGATACATCAAGAAACTTCGAAAAGAGAGTAAGCCCGGCTTAGTCTCCTTCGCTTTTTTACGTTTTATGTATCTAATTTGCCCCTAGAATGACATCGCCACTCGGGTGGCTAATTAGATACATCAACAGAAACTTCGAAAAGGGAGTAAGCCCGGACATAAAAACAAGATCTGGCTGGCTTAGTCTCTTTTGCTTCTCCCTGTTTTGTGTATCTAAAGTGCCAAGTCAAGTCAAGCTCCGGTGAGGTGCTCCAACTGGACAACAATCTGCCAGATCAGCAGATGCATTAAGTCTTGCTCCACACCAATCGCCAAATCGCCGGATGCATCAGGTTATGATCCGAACAAATCGTTTGGTGAATGTAAGTCACAAGGTAACTTCCAATCTTTTGTGCCCTGTCTTCTTTTTAATTTGACCCATATAGTTACCGAATCATTTAAATTTTTGCAGGTTTGGAAGTGTCTCGGAGAAAAAGCAAGAGCAGAATTCCAAGCAAAAGACACCTCCAAGACATTCTCAAGCATATATGTGTCTTGCTATATGTGTCTTTGTAAAGCATGTTGTGCCCATGATAGAATGAGACTTGGACATACTATCCCAATGCAAGGTGAGTTCAGAATTTGAAGGTATTACTCATCCAATGTGAGGCCTGATATGTTTGTTGCAGGGGGTGTACCAATTTCTAGTTGCGAGAAATGTTGGACACGCAGAATAATGATGATTGTTGTGAAGCACGATTTGTTGTAGTAATGAAGTCGAGGTTGACAGATCAATAGATCTTTACTTGTAATCACATGTTTGTATTATTGTAACCAAAGAGGTTATTCTTGTAACCTATTCTTTCATTGACACTCTAATGTACATTGTTGTATACTATTGTATACAATAGACTTTTTTTCACTGACCGAGCAACACTCCGGGTGGAGTTCAAATCTCCGTAAGAAATTGATGTATTCAAAGATTCATGACAATGTGGTGTTACATGTCGTGATAGATGTGGTGATGCAAATGGTGCATGTGGTGAATCATGTGGTGCATTTGGTGAACCATGTGGTGAATCATGTAGTGAATCATAGGTGGCATCTTTGGAGCTTACGTGGCATGTTGGAGCCTAGGTGGCATGTTTGCCACCTTGGCATGTTTGAGCCTAGGTGGCATATTTGAGCCACCTTGGCATGCTTGAGCCTTTACATGACCTTTGTTACATGTTTGACTTTCATTGACCAACATGTTTGGTGATGCAAATGGTGCATGTGGAGAATCATGTGGTGCATTTGGTGAATCATGTGGTGAATCATAGGTGGCATGTTGGAGCTTACGTGGCATGTTGGAGCCTAGGTGGCATGTTTGAGCCACCTTGGCATGTTGGAGCCTAGGTGGCATATTTGAGCCACCTTGGCATGCTTGAGCCTTTACATGACCTTTGTTACATGTTTGACTTCCATTGACCAACATGTTTGGTGATGCAAATGGTGCATATGGTGGATCATGTGGTGCATTTGGTGAATCATGTGGTGAATCATGTGGTGAATCATAGGTGGCATGTTGGGGCTTACATGGCATGTTGGAGCCTAGGTGGCATGTTTGAGCCACCTTGGCATGTTGGAGCCTAGGTGGCATGCTTTTTGGTCTATGTGGCATGCTTGACCCTTTACTGTGGCATGTTGGAGCCTAGGTGGCATGCATGCAAACGTCCCTTTCCTCTTCTGCCTCATTCCCAAAATCGTATGGATGCCTACGATTTGCATCCCTTTTATTCCCAAAATTCTGCCCTGCAGACTTCATTAGTCCCCATCGCCTATTCCGGCATCTCCTTCACTCCTTCCCCATTCCGTCCATCTCCTTCACTTCCGCCATGGCCAAGTTCAAGACTACACTCTGCAGGAACACTATCCCGGCCATTGTGCCTGCTCCTTCGCGGCCAAAGACGGTCGAGAATCCGTGGCTTCTCGCGGAGGATCCGTGTCTTCCTCCACCCGAGGAGGCCGCCTTGATTCTGAGTGGTGGCTAAGTTCACTCCACCGGAGGTGGAGAAGCTCATCATGGATCATCAAGCCGCCGCCGTTGCGGGTGCTTTCGAGTGGGTGCATGGGGTTATGATGACGAGGAGACTCCTCGAAATGAAGATGTATACTGCGAGGCGACCTCCATATAGAGCTCAAGATGGCCCCACCGATTAGTTTAGATTTGTATTGTAATCCCCGGTTTCAATTTTTTGGCAATAGTCCTTGTGACTATTCTTTGTAAAGGCTTTTCATTAATGACGAACTTGTTTTGCAATAGTCCTTGTTTTGCAATAGAACTTGTTTTGCTTTAATCGTTTCTCTCGAAGTTTCCATCGTTCTTTCGCTTAGCTGAACTTTTGTCATTAATTATAAAATGCAAACAAGGAATTTGAAGGTGCAGAATCTATGATCTGCACACTAACAAAATATGGTAACCAGCTCAGCAAATAGGAAAATATGAGATGGGTGGCTCGGGTTCAAAAGAAACTGAAAAGAAAAACACAGAATTCCCTGAAGCAAAAGTTAGTGGCCTTGCAAGAATCTTTGCACAAAGCAGAGCTCAATGAATTTTGGCCTCATATCAATTCAGGGACCTAATTTGGGATCCATATATTGTTTGTCACCAAAATCAGTCAAGATACTATCAGAATCGAGAGCCATTCCATTTTTCGACCGGTCAAAAATGGTCAATGCCCCTGGCTGATTATGGTGAAATCTGTGGTGAAAGCTGTGGTGAAAAATGTGGTGAAAACTGTGGTGAAGCTGTGGTGATGCAAACGTTGTTTTTATATTTCAAAGGGAGAAAAATACATATGGAAATCTACCACACCCGGTAGAATAGTTCATACTTCTTATGAAATGAAGTATGCAGAAAAATCAGGGAAAACTATAACCCTGAGCTTCTAGTATTATCAAAATGCATTAGAGATATAATAATAGTTGTTTTGAAGAAGTTAATGATGACATATAGTTACTGGGCCTCAATTAGATCCTGCATTGTGAGATATGTAACTCTTCTTCTTCCAAGTATGTCCAAGATTTCATCAAGTTTTTCTGCTGAATAGTTGGTGAAATCCAGCAACACTAAAACATGAGCTTTCGTTTACGCTCCCACTTATGATACTGATTCACAAAGTATTGTCTCGGGTTGTTGTGTCTCCATGCAACCGGGCTTGTTGAGCACTTTTAATGGCTGAAGCATGGATCATTTCCTCGCTTTAGTTCGATGAACATATCCTCTTCCTCAAGCATGGGGAGAGCTGCGAACTCATCCTCGAGAATCATACGCCACCCCGTAACCCCCTCGCCGGGCAGCTTTAAGTCTCCCCGACCGTGACCGTGTAAAACAACATCATTAGTAATAAGAAAGGCAACCGCCTATCACTGCCTTGGCTTCTAATTCTTTAAGCCCATCAGGAATTAACCTATGTTTTAAGCCTAGAATACCTCGAAATTCATGGGTCCTCCGCTCCTCTAATATCCGCCTGTTCTCGGGGTTTATTTGCTCCAAAGATAGGTCTTACCGGATGCATCGCATTTGAACCGGGCGAAATTGTTTGTGCCCGTGTTCTCCTTCTGTTTTCTTCCGCCATAGCTGGATCGGGATAAGCCAATGTCTGCATGCAAAACTAGATTTAGGGTTTCCCTCCAATCTTTCCTGCACAGCCAGCTTTTGAATGATTGAACTTGCATTTGATGTGACAGATTTCCAGTGGTGGGTTTCATCATGTGTTTCTCTGTCCCATTCCGTTCATCCTTAATGTAATTTCTAGAGCCTAGTTGCACTCAACCAACACAAGAGACAACATGTTGATTGAGCCAGGTGGCCCTCCCCTTTATTTCCAAATAGCAGTACAACAATTTTTCACTTTTAATAATCCCTCATGCACACCGGCCTTTTTGGGTACACAAAAGACATCAAAGTATGACAAAAGTTTCAACACTCAAAATAAGTGTATAAAGATTTATAAGCCTTCGTTGCTACTGTCCAACACGACCCCAACATGCCAAGATCCTCGCAAAACTCGCAAAGGACATTTCCAGATCCATCTTTGAGCAAATCTGCAAAAGGAATGTGGACGTTCCAAAGACAAAGATAACGGTCCCGGACGATATATCTTGACTTGCCATCCACGCCGACACGCCACTCCGACCGACGTGTACGCCAACGGATAGCCAGGTAAGTAGCCCTTGGGGGCAACTTGTTAGATATGTTCACATGTTATTAATGTGCACATGTGCACATTAATGTGGGCACACCTTTCCATGTTGGCATATTTTGCCACCTAGCCATTAAAGGCAAGTGGGGCCCTTGCAATTATCCCACATGCCAAAATGGGTAATTGAAAACCCTAGCCTAAACCCCATGTCTATTTAGGGTAGGAAAAACCTTGCTAGCTTTTAGTTTTCCTTAGGGTTTTAGAGCTCGGTTTTGGCTGCCCCAGAGCCAAAACCGCCTCCCGAGGCCGCCTGCCAAGTTTAATTGCGCCATCGGGCCTCAGATTGATCAGCTCAGCAAAGGATGGTTGAACTCAGGTCGAGGAGCCACTCGGGGATCAGGGTATTTGGTCAATTTAATAGCTTAAACCGCCTTCTAGTCATAGAATCAGAGGGTTTAGACTATTAAATTGCCCCCATAGCAGCTATCTAGATCTTAGATCTCGGACACTAACTAAAGAACCTAACTCTATGATTAGATCTAGTTCTTTAGTTCTTCTGTGATGTATTTGGATGATGTATCTCTGCGGAACTCCTTGTATTGGGAAGGGGGTAGAGGCCCTAAAGCTTGTAGTTGATGCTCCTAGAGTAGCCTCTCTAGCACACCGTAGATTCGGCAGGCAGGCACAAGAACCACACCGGGTTGTGGGTGAAGGGGCCAGACTGGCTTAGAAGGAGGTTCGTGTTCTGACTCTTGAACGATCCCTATGGTGTGTTAGTGCTACCAGGGATCATTGTGACTAGGTCTAATGGCTTACCACTGAGTGCGGGTAAGGCATGGGCTCGACACCCGTGAAGTGGTGTACACTTTCCGTGGGTTCAAATGAACACGGGCAGTGGCCCTCTAGTCACCTTGAGTCGGCATGTAGACCTCCTCGGAGGGGAGTGATCCCTACCGCCCCATCGGAACCGGGGAGATGAAACCCAGGAATAGCCCTTTTGGCTATGCATCCCGTGGCGGCTGGTCCAGTCCCAACACTTTTCACCTACTCGCAAAGTGTGCACGGGAGGGGCGGATGGAGTGGACAACCCTATGCCATGTTCATATGCCACCCAACTCCATTGCCATGAATTCGCATGCGCAATGAACTGAGACCCAAGCCGCCTAGTCCTCCCTTGAGTCCGAGCCTTGGGTAGGATTCCCTATGTGATGTGGGCCGACCATTGTCTATGCAGATGTTGGTATACCACCCCTCCGGGTGGGCCGGAGGATTCGAATGGTACCGACATGTATGTTTACGCCTGCAGCCTAGGTAGGCCCCGAGGGAGAGGGGTAGAATGACACCTTCACTCTTCTGGGACTGGGACTCAAATTTCACGGGCAAAGTGATATGTGGAGGGCCCCGTGACAAAGATGGAGCTGGTGTGGGGAAGAACTCGCTTGTATACCGGTGAGAGCACCGCATACCCAGTAGGGGACGCCCGCGGGTATCAGAGCAATGTTCTTGGAGACCAAGAGCAAAGCATCGCCATGTCCCAAAGAGTACTAACTTGATAGGATCCTCAAGCCTCAAAAGTGGGAAATTTTTTCTCATCTTTGTAGTTTATGCTAAGCTAGTAACAATTAAGTGAATTGAATTTAACAAGATTAAAAAGAATGAGCCAAAATTTTTCCAAGTGAGGTGGTCTCACAAACTGGCACCGTCGCAGAACTAAATTTTAGTTTTGAAGCGAGGCTAAGTCGTGGAGACATCGAGCCAAGAACACCAAAACATGATGAATTTGAGAAAAATAATGTGGTAAGGCTAATTCTAAGGTAGGAATTAGTTAGAATAGCATGTTTTAATACCTAAAAACCCTAGAATGTATGAGATCTCACATTACCGCTACCGGGTCGCAAAACTAAACATTAGTATTGGAACGAGGGCAAGTCGTGGGAGACCAATAGGTAGAAAAAGTCTGAAATAAGTATAAGTTTTAGCTAAGTTGGTGCCTTAGCATGTTAAAAGAGCAACCGGAGTTTTGACCTAAAATCCCTAAGCTATAAATAGATGTAGAACCCCTCATTTTTTCGGCCCAAGCCCTAGAAACCGCTTCTTCCCAACTTAGGCATCTTTCGCGCTTTTATCCGATTGACGATCCGAAGCATGGCCCAACCAAACAGACCAAGAAGGAAGCGCCGCCCAGCGAAACCACCAGCGCCATCGAGGCGGAGATCATTCTAAGATGCTTCGTGGAGAGGCTCGCGAGAGGGGGTCGCTCGCCGAACGAGGAGCAAGACACGCCCGACCGATTGATGTCTTCAACCAGCAGGCGGAGCAGGACGAGGCCACATCACCGAACTCCATGGACGAGGAGACGAGGGAGGTGTATGAAGAAATAGAGCGGGAGATCCGGCAGCAGGAACAAGCAGAAGACCATTCAGACGCACCCACAGAGATCCTCGAGGTGATGAGCAAGTAATGTGTCCGGAGCCGCAGAGGTAGCAGACCTTAGAAGGTTCATCAGAAAGTACGAGCGCCGGCAGAAGAGAAGGGAAGACAAAAAGAGGAAAAGGGAGGAAGAGGAACAAAAGGCAGCAGAAGAGAAGAAGAAGGCGAAAGGGAAGTTCGTGGCTGGCACAAGGAGAACGAAGGACTGCCCGCCAAGGAAGAGGCCGAACCCCAAGATTGTCATCAAGGAGCGGCAACCCGACGAACCCCCAAATCCCTCCGACGACTCTTCTGAGGAGGACTTCAACCCTAATGCTGCAGGTGGAAGCTCTTCCAAGCACCCAGCGACGAAAGGTGAAGTACCGAGTGCCCAAGACCGAAAGCAACCCCAAAGAAGATCAAGTGCGTAAGCCCCCCGAACCGCATGGGATAGAAAGAAGCAACCACGACCTGCCCGGGAAGCCTACGCCAACCGGCTGTGGTGAAGATTTACGAGAGGAAGATGAGGGAGCACGAGCCTACATGAAGAAATGGGAGGCCTACAAAGAAATATTATGAAGAAAACAGTGGTCGTTCATCGAGGGAGGGCGACCAACGGGCAAAGAAACCTTAAAGCCGCCACCACAAGCCCAAGGTTCCCAAGCCGCCACCCGTGAAGAAAGCCGATAGGAAGGAGGTGGAGAGAAGAGCTGCTAAGGGAGATTAGACACTTCCACAAGCAGCCTTCTGGTCTCCTAATTCCCCGTGCCCCCTTCGCCGGGTTGGTGCGCAGAAGTGATGCAGCCTACGTAATGTAATTTTAGAGTCACGGACGAGGGCGCCGGGCAATGCAAGAGGCGGCTGAGGCAAAGATAGTGCAACATTTTGAGGATTCAACAGCCTGCACTATCCACGCCAAGCGGGTAACCTTAATGCGACAAGACATGAGTCTTGCGACCCGCATAAAGGGAGAACGCCCTTAGAAACTTTTGTTGTAAATAATTAAAAATTTTGTAATATAGAGCAATTTTGTGTACCTGATGACATAAACTTGGTTAATTAGAGCAAATTAATAAGTTTTAGCTTTTATTTCAGTGAAATAGGACATTTGCAAGCCGAGAGACATGATGTCTCACAGCTCGCGCCTGGTCGCAAAACTAACTTTTAGTTTTGAAGCGAGGCGCAAGCTGTGAGACCTCGCCCAAACTTGACCAAAACAGTTCCAAATCGACCAAGTAAGGGGTCAATTCTGCCTGATTTGATGAGCCCATCACCCTTACACCATTAGTTTACCCAAATTAGACACCTTTTGATCGAAATGAGACTGATGTCTCACATACCGCTACCGTCAAAGAACTAAAAGTTAGTTTTGAAGCGAGGCGCTAAGTCGTGAGACCTCTTACCATTTCTTCACCAGACTTGTCAAAGTCACCTTCAACCTATTGCATAGCATCTTTTAGGTAATCTAGCCTTGTTCAAGCATCCCATATAGTCCTCAAACTCCCATTTCGACCTCAGATAGGCTAGAATTACAGAACCCTAGGAAATTTTCAAGTCATCCAAAAATTAGGGTTTTCCCCTTTTCTATAAATAGACCCCCATTTCTCGTGATAGCACCCTACAAATCTGCTCCTGCCCTTCTAGACGATTTTCTCAACTCCCCGAGGCGCTCTTGCAACCGTTTGTTACCCTCTTTCGCAATTAATCAATGGCAACTTGATTTCCACAGATGGTACAAAGGCCAACAACCATGCCGCCGAGGCCGACGTCGACCAAATCTTCCAGATCTTCAGGAAGGAGGTAGATGTCCAAGCAACCTTGCACGCGACCCCAGCTTATAGTAGAGTCCTGACTGAGTTCCAAGCTAGGGTAGAACCAGCCGCTTAGTGCAACTCCCCTTGTGTAGGCTATTTTGTTCCTAGACAGCCCCTCTAGAAAAAGATTAGACGATGTCCGAACATCGCCAAATACCTCACAAACAAGGCGCACCGCAGACACCCGAGCCAATGGTCCTAATCGGCCAACAGACCAAGTACTTTCTTTCAACACCGCCTTTGTCATCTTTCTCACCCACCGTTGCCGAGAACACCGTGGGGGAAACCTCCATTCCCCCCATGGACGTGGACCCATTGGCCATAGCAGAATAACAACGGCTCCTCACACAGTATGAACAGGAGCACGAAGGGAAGGAAGAAGACTCGGATGAACAGAATCGAAAGAAGAGGAAGACTATGTCGAGCCTGACCCAGCGGAAGAGCGGCGACAAGCGAACAGAGTGGCAAGATTCTCAAAGAAGCCGGCAGACTCGTGAGTCGCCACCCCCAAGTTAGGCACCACAAGCCTAGCTCCCATTATTGTCTAAGGTGAGGAGTTTCGCTCTCCGCTTACATTCAAAACCTCCCGGAGTGTGGAAAGGGAGTACCGACGAAGAGTTGCCGCACCAACTCGGAAGAACGGACTTGGACGACTTCATCGCCCGAGGAGAATCCGACTTCCCCTCCAAGTAAGGGAAGCCGACACTTACACGGAGAGTTTACCTCCCACATCCAAGCCTACAAAGAACATCGTGCAGATTATGGAGGCGCATAAGGCCGAGAACAAGCTACCGACGGAGGAAGAGTTCCTTGTTCTTCAGAACAGATGGGGATCCGCTTATGCGACCTCAAACATCCTAATGGCAAGCTCGTCCGCAGAATCCTCCCCGGAGAGGACAGCGATTCGACCGTGAGGGCTTCAAAGAATAAGCCGAGACTACGTGGAGCTCACCACGGTGGAGGTTGATGACTCGAAGCGCATACGTAGCTGGATACCGAGTGGCCGAGGACCCGCAACGGCTGTGTCACTACGTGATACCCGCCGCCGCCATGGATGGAAGAAAGCAAAGCTTTTATCCACCGCAGTTCACCCCCGTGAGGCGAGGAAGGAGATCGCTGCTTTGATTGCACCTCGGATCTCGCCGCAGCGCGCGTTACCCCTAACACCGAAGTATGCAATCCGGGTGAAGAGAGCGGTAGCACTCGACGCCTTCGACTTCGCCATACCTTATAAAAGGCAGCAAGATCGCCGGTGACACCTTTATACCTCCCACCCAGAATAGAAGATTTGGCAAGAGCATTACAAGGTGGATCTCCAGCCAATGTCCTTAGGAACTTGGGCCATTCAAAGGGGAACAGCCCAAGTGAAAAAGTTCCTCGAGGATAATCCATCTTACCTACGCATAAACAGGAATGATTAGCCAGAAGTTGTAATTTTTGTATTAGCGTAATATAAATATAAATATAATATTCTCTTGCACTATAAATGCTTTGTTGATATATTTTGTGTCCCCCTAACCATGCCAACAAACATAAACAATGCAAGAAAACAAGGAAAAACTAACTGTGGTAGCTATGAACCACTTGTGTATGCACTAGAGGCCTAAGCGCCAGAGAACGACAACTTGGGAACTTATAGAGGAATGTGGTCCGCCTGTGCCATGCCCGCAAGGAACCTGCTTGAAGAATTTGGACAAATGACCCCGTAAGAAGAAATATCGCAAATGAGGACGGACCTCGAACAGATAAAGGCTTTACTAGCCGCAAGGTGAGCAGGTTCTTGTGGTAACGCCAACCGCCGCAAGCATCACTCTGAGAACAGTAGAGACAAGAAGAGGAACAAGAGAAGAAGGCCCCCCAGCTCCTGACTCCTCCGACTCAAGCTCGTGATTCGCATCCGATTCTCGAGGAAGAAGAAGGGCGTAACCAAGTCCTAAACAGACTAAAGGCGAGGAACATTTTGACGGACGACAAAGGGACACAAGAACCTCGACTACCGTAAGAAAGTAGACTCGTGATTGGGAAATGTTTGGAAGGCCGTGAAGCTCGAAAGCAATTCTCGGCGAGAACAGCGTCGCATGGAGGCAGAGGCTTGGCTTGACGAAATGAGCTTAATACGGCAATGCCTATGGTATGAAGGATAAAGATAAAGGTAGTGGTGGCAACAAATAACCCGAAGGGAGCAAAGACGATTTGGTGGAAGGGCTATGCCAAGGCTCATGGCTTAAGCAGGATGCTTGTGTTCAAGAAGGTTTGCTAAAGCCTTCAAGCGCCATTACGCTCCAAGAGAGCACAAGTCCAAGATGATGCAACAGTTCTACAAAGTTGCAAAAGAAGGCAACAAGTCAAGACATTTAAATACACGGAGGAATTTATGAGGCTAAGGTCAGATGTGCCAAAGTTAGGTGAGAAGCATGCAAAGGAAAGCTACATTGAAGGTCTAAATGAGGAGATCCATGAAGTTTGTAAGGGCAATAAACCCTAAAACAAAGGTCGAGCGGAGTCCAAGGCAATAAGCTTGCAAGGAACAGGACCTCGTAATAGCGGCGAGGAGGCAAAGAAAAGATACCAAGATAAAGGCAAGGAGCAAAGCAGTTTTAGCCCGAGGAGGACAGCCAGCCCAGACCAGCTAGAGCCCCTTATAGTGGCAATCAAGGGAAGCAAAGCAGGAGAAGAAGCGGTGTCTTTTAAAGACAAACAGAAGGGTCAAACTACTCCAAAGCAAAGGCGATCCTTTCGCAGCCATGCCCAAGAAAAGAGACAGAGTGCATAGAAAAGCGCCTTTGCTTCAGTGCTTCCGGCCAAAGCCATAGGACAAATGAACCGCCCATACGCTATGAGTGCAAATAAGCTAGCGAGTTGGGAGATTGGGACACTCATTCGACGACGACGGGCGCAGGAGGCCCGCGACTACATTCCGTGGTGAGTGTCATATCTTTGCCGCAATAGATACAGAGCAAGCAAGAGAGCCAAGATAAAGTAATTTCCACAAAGGGGAAAGGCCAAGGCCAAGTCATTTATAGTCCCGATAGATTCGGGAAGTAGCCATAACTTTGCATCCCCCGGAATGGTTCAAATGTTGAAGTTGAAACCATTAAAGTCAAAGCCAAGGCCCGGCCATCTTAGCAAGTGGAGCAAAGAAGGCGCATGTGCAGTAAAAGAATCAACTTTGACATCGACTTGCCGTGGATTAAGATCCGGATGGGGCAGAAGTAATGGGCATCGCAAATATGACTTGATAATAGGTATGGAGTACCTTGGACCAGCAGGGCCATTATTGATTGTGGAAGCGGAAGGTGACCTTCCCAAAGACCGACGGAAAGATCATTGAGATAACGTGTAAAGAAGTTGTTCCCATCATGCGATTGTATGTCTTCTAAACGCATTGTTCAAGTGCATCAAGAGTGAGCAAGTGGCATACATCTTCAAGCTTGAGATTAGTGAGCCGGAATTGGAAGGAAGCAAAGAAGACAAGATGCTCAAAGCAAGTTGCCGTCAAGCAAATAGCTAAGTTGATCACGCGGAGTTCCACGATCTCTTTCGAGATGAGATCAAGCAGCTCCCTCCTTATAGGGGAGTCGAGTGCGAGATAGCACTCGAACCGGGAACAAAGCCAACAAGCAAGGCTCCATATAGAATGACAACGCAGGAGTTGTCTGAGTGAAGAAGCAGATTAGGAGTCGCCGACCTAGGTTTCATTAGACCTAGTGTCTCGCCGTTTGGAGCGCCCATTCTTTTGTCAAGAAGAAGGATGGATCTTTGAGGATGCATAGACTATAGGCAGCTTGAATAAGCACACCATTAAGAACAAGTATGCGCTTCCAAGATCAGACGACTTGATGGATCAGCTTCAAGGAGCAAAGATCTTCTCCAAAATCGACTTAAGGTCAGGTTATCATCAGATACGGATAAAGGAGGAAGATATCCACAAGACCGCCTTCAGACGCGGTATGGGCATTATGAGTTCACAAAGTGATGCCTTTCGCTTATCAAATGCCCCCGCAACGCTCATGAGGCTCATGAACGATATCTTCGAGGAGTTCCTAGACACCTTTGTGATTGTTTTGTTTTGATGACATTTTGGTGTATAGCAGATCCCTTGAAGAGCACGTGCAACACTTGAGAAGAGTGCTAGAGAAGTTGAAGAGGCACCGGTTATGCGCCAAGTTGTCGGCGCCACTTGCAAGTAGAAGGTGGAATACCTTGGTCATGTGATCTCGGCAGAAGGCATTTCGACGGACCCGCCAAGATTGAAGCAGTTGATTCGGTGGGGGCCAGGCCAAGAATGTGCACGAGGTCAAGTTTTCTGGGTCTAGCAGTGGTACTACTGTGAAGTTCGTGAAGAACTTTGCTAAGATAGCAGCCGGGGCTAATGAACTGACGAGGGCGAGAAGGTGAAAGATTGGGTAGAGCATTGGCACAAGAAAGCCCAAAAGGGGTTTGAATTGTTGAAAGAAGCTCGACGGCGTACCGCCTTGACCTTTGCCGGACTCGAGAAAGATGTTTGTAGCAACAGATGCAGTAAGATAGCTACAAAAGTGCAAAGGCTTATGCAAGAAAGAGTGTGGTAGCGTATGATTCCGGGGAAGATGAACGACGCCGAGACGCCGCTACCCAACGCGACGATCGTGAATTGCTTGCGCTTGTCGGGGCATTAAGAATATGGAGGCACTATCTCTTGGGAAGGAAGTTCCAATTGATACCCCACCATCGAGCCTCCAATATGTATTCACGCAACCACACCTTAATTTGAGGCGCCGGAGATGGATGGAGTTCCTCAAGAATATGACTTTGATATAGTCTACAAGAAGGGAAGCTCAATGTGGTAGCAGATGCGCTTTCAAGGCATCTCCCGACAACTAGAGTGCATTGCAATGCAATTTCGACGCTCTCCAAATGACTTTGGTAAGAAGATTGAAGAGTCCTTGCCAACGGATGTGGATTCGAGGGAAGTATGGGCAAGCCTCTAAGGAGGCTAGAACAGATAAAGAGGGGAGGCCTTCAAGCATTATAAGAAGGAAGGCAACCTCGTTATACCATAAGAACAAGTTGTGCGTGCGAATCATCGGGGTGTAAGGAAGTTGATCCTCCATGACACGACAAATGTTCCCCAATAGTCGGCCATGGGATTTATGAAAACATATTTCAAAGTGCAAAGCAGCTATTATTGGCCAGGAATGAAGAAGCAAATAGCTCGCTACATCAAGGAATGTCACTATGCCGCCAGACGGCAGGCGAGGAGCTTCAATTCCGTGGGCATTAGAGCCATTAGCGGTGCCAAACGCTAAGTGGGAGGTAATCAGCATGGATTTCATTACAGGACTCCCAAGAACAGCGAGAGGCAAGGATGCCTTGATGGTAGTGGTCGACAAGTTGTCGAAGATGGCACATTTTGTGCCTTGCAGGACCACAGATACAGCTATGGATACAGCAAAGCTCTTCACCAAAGAGATCTTCAGGCTTCATGGCATGCCAAGGGAGATTATCTCCGAGGGGATCCAAAGTTCATGAGTGCCTTTTGGCAAGACCTCTTTTTACGACGATTCGCACCAAGCTATCCATGAGCACTGGCGTATCATCCTCAGACGGATGGCCAGACGGAGCGGACCAACAGAATTTTAGAGGACATGCTACGAAACTATGTCTGGAATAAGCAAGGTATGTGGGAAGAATTTATTCACTTGGTGGAGTTTGCATACAATAGCACCAAGCAGGAATCATCCCAAATGTCGCCGTTTATGATCAATTACGCTATCGATTGCTTAACCCGGACACTTGGCACAACCCCGCGTGTCAAAAGTGGAAGTCTCGCAGTAGGCAGATGTTGGCCGATATCACGGCAGCTTGTGGAAGAGGTTCGAGGGTATCCGCTAGAAAGCAAGAAGTCGACAAAAGAGCATCGCCAAACAAGCATCGAACGAAGAAGAGAGTTCAAAGTTGGAGATGATGTTTGGCTCAAGATCAAGGTGAAGCAAAAGAAGCTCAGATTGGGAATTGCAAGAAGCTTGCTCCAAGGTGGGCTGGACCTTCGGAATAGTCGAGAGAGTAGGTAATCAAGCCTACAAGCTACTTGCCAGCACACCTAAAGATTCATAAGGTCTTCCATTTGAGTTGGTTGAAGAAGCACACTCCAAATCCAGACGAAGTCTTGGACACTCCAACGTTGTTGGAAATGACAGAGGAGCATTGGAAATAGTTCGTAAATGATTCTTGATAGAGCTTTCAAGAAGACAAGGAGGTCGGAGTTCCTCCAATACTTGGTCAAGTGGAAACACTTGCCGTTGGAAGACGACGACGGGTACTTAAGAAGGATTTAGTAAAGCAAGACCCACGGTTTATGGAGCATTGGGACGGCAAGGTCATCTCTCCAAGAAATCGGCTCGGGCATGTCGATTTGTGTAGGTTAATTCTTGTGTAGTTAGGATTAATCTACGCATGCCACCTATGCTTGGTATGGGTCGCATGCGTTGTTACCGATGATGAGACCACTACGGTGATCTCTAGGGCGTGGTGTAATGTCAACGTAGGCATGACCGCGTTTTCGCTTGGGCGAGTGGAAGGTAGATTAGAAAGTCTACTTCCGTCCCACTCAAGTAGACGACCTCGAGAAAGGAGGTCATTAAGGAATGCATCGATAGGAAAAGCACCTATAGCCCCATATATGCTTTGATAGGAGGAATCGGGCCTTCACGCCCCATATACGGGGAAGGACCTATCCTCCTTATTTGGGCAACTAGGGTGTAGGCATGAGCGGCATATAGGCATATAGGCGCTATCTCCACGGCCATAATGGAAGATTCACCCTCTTCCTACGCCGGGAGATTAGCCATGCATCCATGTAGATAGGTGGGGTGGTCACCATATAACCAAAAATTTATTAAATAATTAAAATGGTACTAACGTAGTATCGACCTGCAGGCCAATAGAGCGCTCCGGAGGGCAAGGAGGTCGAGCTACGAAGACTTGCAACACAAATTTTGTTGGAATGTGTAGCAAGGAACGAAGAGTACCTCGAACAATAATTATAGATATGAGATGTTGAAATTTTGTATAACTTAATGTCATAATAACTGAGATAGCGAATACCTTGTTTAATGATGTTATGAATTCTTAAGTATTCCATAGTATGATGACGTGATAATGTTTTAAAAATATTACCTTAGGGTAATCCTGGTAAATGTATAACTATTATATTGTATGCATCACGTTGATTGCAGATTGCAGATTAGGAAGATCCCAAGGTGGGGAGACCCACGATGCTGCGGACAGCATCATTTCAAGGTGGGGAGAATGTGACGTTCAAAGCCACGATTATCACGGTCCCGGGGCATTATCTTTGATCGCCAAATCCGCAGCGTACCGCGCCACTCCGACCGACGTGTACGCCAACGGATAGCCAGGTAAGTAGCCCTTGGGGGCAACTTGTTAGATGTGTTCACATGTTATTAATGTGCACATGTGCACATTAATGTGGGCACACCTTTCCATGTTGGCATATTTTGCCACCTAGCCATTAAAGGCAAGTGGGGCCCTTGCAATTATCCCACATGCCAAAATGGGTAATTGAAAACCCTAGCCTAAACCCCATGTCTATTTAGGGTAGGAAAACCCTAGCTTGCTAGTTTTCGTCCTTAGGGTTTTAGAGCTCAGTTTTGGCTGCCCCAGGAGCCAAAACCGCCTCCAGACGCCTGCTTAAGCGAATGCGCCATCGGTTCCCACAGATTCGATCATTTCAGCGGGATGGTTGAACTCAGTCGGGAGGAGCCACTCGGGGATCAGGTATTTGGTCAATTTAATAGCTTAAAACTAGTCTTCTAGTCATAGAATCGGTGAGGTTTAGACTATTAAATTGCCCATAACTATCTAGATCTTAGATCTCGGACACTAACTAAAGAACCTAACTCTATGATTAGATCTAGTTCTTTAGTTCTTACGTGATGTATTTGGATGATGTATCTCTG
Organism: Isoetes taiwanensis; assembly: GCA_021234155.1. Lineage (NCBI taxonomy): Eukaryota > Viridiplantae > Streptophyta > Lycopodiopsida > Isoetales > Isoetaceae > Isoetes > Isoetes taiwanensis. The sequence continues at coordinate 67,390 of JAJEKV010000241.1, forward strand.
TGAACTCCTTGTATTGGGAAGGGGGGTAGAGGCCCTAAAGCTTGTAGTTGATGCTCCTAGAGTAGCCTCTCTAGCACACTATAGATTCAACTGTGCACAAGAACCACACCCGGTTGTGGGTGAAGGGGCAGGCCCGGCTTAGAAGGAGGTTAGGTGTTACGACTCTTGAACGATCCCTATGGTGTGTTAGTGCTACGGGGATCATTGTGACTAGGTCTAATGGCTTACCAGCGAGTGCGGGTAAGGCATGGGCTCACACCCAGTGAAGTGGTGTACACTTTCCGGTGGGTTGATCGAATCTGAGGCGGTGGCCCCCTAGTCACCTTGAGTCGGCATGTAGACCTCACGGAGGGAGTGATCCCTACGCCCCCATCGGGCTGGGGAGATGAAACCCGGGAATAGCCCTTTTGGCTATGCATCCGTGGGGCTTCTGATCAGTCCCAACACTTTTCGGCCTACTGCGCAAAAGTGTGTGTGGGAGGGGCGGATGGAGTGGACAACCCTATGCCATGTTCATATGCCACCCAACTCCATTGCCATGAATGCATGCGCAATGAACTCACGGAGACCCAAGCCGTCAGTCCTCCCTTGAGTCCGAGCCTTGGGTAGGATTCCTATGTGATGTCTTGACCATTGTCTATGCAGATGTTGGTATACCACCCCTCCGGGTGGCCGGAGGATCTGTTGAATACCGACATGTATGTTTACGCTTCAGCGGCTAGGTAGGCCCCGAGGGAGGGGGTAGAATGACACCTTCACTCTTCCCCTTTGGGACTCGTTGCACGGGTGCGATGATATGTGGAGGGCCCTGTATCAGCATGGAGCTGGTGTGGGGGAAGAACTCCTGTTTGTATACGGTGAGAGCACCGTACACGAGTAGGGGACGTCACAGGAACAAAGAAACCCTTGGTATGAGGACCCCAAACTTCGCACAAAGGCCGCCATATCTTTGGCACACGAGGGCCCACCACCATGGCGCAAGGGCTCTCAACATCGTCCCCACTTAAAACCCAATAAGAGCTGCCCCAACAACAATGCTTGGCATGAGAGCCTCCAGCCCATTGTAACAAGATACCACAGTAAGATCAAGAAGTCACGCAATGAACCAATCATCCGAAAAAAACTAAAATATTGACTACAAGAAAACTGCAATAAACACAAGGTTATAACGCAGGGCGAAAACTAAAAAGGGGAGGGTGGGTCATGCGACCACAAAGGGGAGGCTCAAAGACGGCTGATGAAACGAAGAGAAATGCAACAAGGCTATAAATACTCTAAGGGAGGCTCTCTCAACTAGCCTCAAGAAGCGGATTTATCTGCTAATCTCAAAACGCAGATAAATCACACTTCTAGAGCCTAGTTGCACTCAACCAACACAAGAGACAACATGCTGAAAATAGAGGCAGAAAATAGGAAACTACCTGTCTAAGAGAATTAAGGGTACAAATGTCACCACTCACGAACCACAAAAGCAAAGAAAATGAGCAGGCGATGGGGAGCAGGAGACTAGAGCCCATCCAAGCAACCAAGAATACTACTAAAAGAATACTACGATGCCCTGCTAAGCTGCTAACATGAACTGTCCTAAGCTCAACAACTCAAACAGCTGAAAAATGAAGGGGAAGGATCATCAAACTAGCAAAGATCATGATGCAAGGACTTGACTCACTAAAAGAACATCAAGAGACGTCGAAAACGCAAACTCACACTACAGCTCCATCAACAAGATAGGGACTACATGTGTCGAACCACCAAACCTCCATCACAATTATGAAGGCTCAAGCACAACATATCCGTTCACTAAGAAACAATAGTACAACATATTCATTCACTAAGAAAAAATAGTGGACCTAAACAAAAGACTCTATACAAGGAGTACACACAAGTATCCAAACCACAACCTCAAAATGCGAAGAATAGAAACACCGAGCAAGTGATGCAACAAAGCCCACAAAGTAATACCAACGGAAGCTGCCTCTCGCATCAAGCAGGTAACAAACAACTCTAGAGAAAACTAGAAAGAGTGACTTGAAAGGTCTAATGAGAAGTGGACTAAAAATCAAGAACTCTGCAAACAAACACGAGAAACCTAAACTCCTAATTCTCCAAGAGATAGAAAGATAAGTAGGCAGATAGTATTATTACGTCATGCCAAAGAACTATAAGCAACCAAAGAATTTTAAAAGTGACGTGCCATTGCAAAAAGTTGAATCCCAAATTACTATGAGCAACAAAGGGGATTAGAGATCACAAGAGTATCTTAGTTGCACTTCTATCCCAAACAATAAGGGTTATTCTCACCTAATCCAAGGGTCAACTCCACCGCCTTGACAAAATAACATGGAGAAAAGTAAAATCTCTAACTCTAAAGAAAGACCAAACCAGGGAAAGTAACATATGATACGCATACAAACCCAAACCAAAAACCACGCCAATGGGAACATTGAAGCTTTATTCTATGTAAGTTGGGAACCATGCAAAATTGTATCGGCTAGGGTTGTCCACTCCATCCGCCCCTCCTGTGCACACTTTGCAGATGGGTCGAGTCACGCTATGGCTTCGCTATAGCCTTCCGGAGACGTAGACTCTAGGGATCACCCTTTGAGTCTACTCCAGGTTCATGACACCTGGTCCGATGAGGCAGGTCGGGGAGGCGTCCCCTTCCAGGATCACAGTGGTGTCGTGGGTGAGCTAGAGAATACGTGCGCGAACCCCCCCCAACCCGCATCCGTGCGGAGCTTACTCACCTAATTCTACTCAAAGTGCATGGTGCCCCATACGGGTCACACCACTACACCAGAGTGTCGGACCCATGCAGGCCCTCCCGTGGACAGGCTATCGGGGCCTAGCCCACTGTAGGAGTCTCAGGAGCCTTTTATGCTCGTGCAAGACCCCACCCCCTACTTCACCACTGCGTCCCTTGTCTGGTGTAAAACATAAAAATACAGCGCGCACTCTAGATATACTGATCAGTACATCTCGTGGAATACGCCCTCAAAATCATATGAAAACCATATTAAAAAGTGTACAAAAATACAAAAGAAACCCCCTGTTATTATGCTACATATTTTCTTCAAAAACTCTGCCCCGCCATAGCTTCCCCACGCCGGAATAACTTCCCAACGGTAATTTCCATCATTTTTCTCCACTTCTCCACCTTAGATCAAATCTAACGACTACAAGGCTTTCCAGGTGCACAATAATCCCCAGCTGGCTGCAACGTCGATGCCTTCAAATCGCTCCAAAGTCTCCACCCTCGTTTGTGCAAACGTGCTATTAAAAAAAAAAAAAAAAAAAAAAAACATTTTTAGCGTCTACATCTCCATAGAATGTACGACCAATCTAATCCAAGTCAGCATATTAAGAGAAAGTAGGACATTTTTAACATGGGAAGCGGAGTAATGGAGCAAGTCCAGCAGAAGCTGGTAGCTCTCAAATATCCAAGGGCTGCAGTTCCGGCGCAATCCTTGCTTTACGCCGGTTTGGAGCGCTATGCACTTCTCGAATGGCTTTTCTTCAGGTAAACATTTTTGCCCTCGGTCTTTCGTACAAAACAATTTAAATTGTGGATTTGCAGGCTCCTTGGGGATAAATCACCTTTTACTCAGCAGAGCCTTCATGCTGATGGCATCGAACGAGATGAGGAGGAGGCAGCTCGCACTCAACGTACGCTTGCCATTAGCTCTTTATATTCGGCTCCAAATGTGATTTGAAAGATGATCAACATGTTTTCTTGCTGCATTTCGATTCTTCTTTATAAAGTAGCATATAATCGGTAAAAGTTTGCTGGTTTTGCATTTACATTTCTCTTGATCAAAAAACAGCTATTTAAAACAGGAAAAAAAACCCAGCTAATGTTCTAGGTAGTGGAACAAATTGCATTCATTTGTTTTTCACCAAAGGAAGACTAAGGATAGAGAACTAATCAATCAAACATTCAATTTGGCAAACAAGTATAGAGGAACTAATGATGCATTGTCGGGAAAGTATGCTGGTGTAGATGAGCATATATGTTCTCCTGATAGTTTCTGCCATTGGGAATGTTGTAAAGAAGTGCTGTTGGGAAGATCCACTGTCATAAGTGAGTGTTTTTTTGCAGCAATGCATTATGCACATCCTGCTTTCTAGTGTGCTTTTCTGTATTGCATTTAAACCTATACCTACAAAATACTACCTTCTGACAAACAATGTATTAGTTTGTTGTAGTTGCTGTATTTGAAAGTATTTGGGACATGTATAAAAAGGTAGTAGAAAGGTTCTTTGTTCAAGCGGATCATTTTAAGATGGTGAAAGCATTACAATTGAGGACTTGGGCTGAAATTTAAGTCTATCTAGCCAAGATTTCTACAAACGTTCTTAACTACCTAAGGTCATCAATGCATTACTTTATTCTAATTGATACATTTCTAAATGTTTGGCACATGCATACAAAAGTTGTTCAAGCGGGTCAATCTAAGATAACAAAAGCATTGAAACTGCAGACCTGGCTGAAATCGCTAAATTTTTGGGATTAACTTCAACAGTGGATTTGGAGGCCATACAGGTGAAGTGAATTTGTAGTAGGTAACTTCCGTTTTTCCTTCAAAATAATTAGCCTATATACATGCTGTCTAAGTAACTATTATTAATGCTTAGTTATTACTGAGTTACCAGAAGGAACTGAGAGGAGTGGTCACTTCATTAACATGTTTCGAACAAAATGGAATAAATTTAAAAGCGGTATAACACAACTTTTAAAATGCCCCATGAAGCATAAGTTGTTATAAGATACAAAGTAGAAGAAATGAAATATTTGGCCTGATTACATCATACATTATATATTCCGTTTGCCGAGCTGTCTTCCTTCCTCACAGCAAAAAATAATCTTCTATTATGGTTGCGTATGTACATGAGCCCTTGGCAAGATTCTTAATATAAAGCTTCGGTATGAACAGCATGTCCAAGACTTCTTCCCCAGAAACATCCAAGTTAGCCATGCTTCATCAATGAAGGGATTCTGAAGACGAGTTTTGAATTTAGAATCTTAATGCCACTTTAAATGAGCAGGTTACTTAAGTTTGAGTGTATATATTCTTAGAAGATGATACAACCCAAAGTCAGCTTGGTCCAGGATGCACGTCCTCCCGACCCCTGGTTATGATCTGATGGTTTTTCATCTTTGGTACCCGGGGAGATGATTCTACCAGTCATCCATAAAGCAGAGACATAAGGGAATGGCTTTTGCATGCAGGAGATTCTGGGATTGAATCAAATGACCCGACATCTTCTGTTTTGCTGTGTTGCCCAATACTAAGTGTCTACTGCATAAAAACCAGATCCTTGAATTATGGACAGAATATGAGGGCTATTTACGACCGGGCGAAGAGCTAGCATCTGCTTTCTGGCTTAGAGTGATATGTCAATTTATTGGGCTTAAGAAGTAGCAACAAGAAATGACATGTTACCCAGCCAGAGAGACTTATCGTAACATCCAATCTACCTGGACTCTGAACATCTGCAACACCTGAGAGTGGAGAAACATGGAACAACTGAAAGTGGCAGGTTCACTTTTATTCTTGGATGACAATCTGCCACCTTGATGTCAAACCCAGCTTATTTGTTCTCATTTTAAAATTTCTGAGGCACTGCCCTTTTTTTTTCTGCAGAATACCTAAGGCAGTTTCCTTTTTCTTGAGGAGAAATTACTAACTACTAGAATCCAAGGAAGTCATCAAGCACACTGTAACAAAGGTCTTATCCCTATTATTCTAAGAGAATTAGCAGCTTCCGGATTGGTTCATCTTATCATATTCCCATTTTATCTAAGGAAATTACTGTTTACAGATTTCCAAAACAGTTTGCTGAAGTGACCTTTTCAAGCTATCCTCAGCCTCTCTCCACAAGCCCACGAGCCTACAAACAGAGGAGAATGGAGGATGAAATAAGGCCATAAGTGTAAATGCAGTCAAACGGTCTAGCTAAGTCATTTAACATCTGTAACATGTCAAAATATGGCTTACTTTCATATTTTGGCATTTGTTCCATCCTGAGGCTGTTTTAGTCTGAAGTATGGACACCTCAACTGTTGCTACTAAACAGGGTTTCCTTTAACCTTAGGGGCAGACTTACTTTTGTTACAAGGTGAATATAACTGTAGAAAGGAATCCACTTAGTGAAGCATATTTAATTGACTTTCCCACAAATTCTTCTTCTTCTTCCAATAAATGGTTTTCTGCTATAAGTGTGACAATTCTAAACATCAAAGAGAAAACAAGAACGACATAAAACTGGCTTCTTTTTCCGGTTTAGGGAAGAGGAAGTTATGAAAGCCGGGCCGAGATGTTACGACTTATTGTTGATCTTGTTGAAGCAAGCTGTTTTGCAGACAATCCTGAATGGAGGTATAAATAATGAGAGATTCATTCTTTCCCTTTTCCTTTTTAAATGTAGATGCATGCTTGTTAGACATTAATTGATTCCATTTTATTTTCAAATGGCTATTAATAAGCATATAGATATATGAAAATAGATATAGAATCTTGATGCGTATTATTATTTTTCCAACCCTATGCCTTCTGACAGTGTTGATGATCAAGTTGCAAAAGATATCCAACTTCTAGATTCAATAGCTGAGAAACAAGCCCAGATCTTTTCTGAAGAGTGTAAGTTGTTTCCAGCAGATGTTCAGATACAGTCAAACTTCTCAGTGTAAGAGCTAGTTTTTATGTTCCACGGATGTTTGGCATAATTAATGTAATTAATTTTGTTTAAGGAATTCACAGCCCCTTCTGTACAGGCCTAATGTGTCCGACTTGGAGAACAAATTAGCCGACTACATGAAGCACCATGCCGAGCTTCAAAATGTTGTTAATGCTCTAGCATTGAAGGTTAGTATGGCTGTGTTGTTAATGGTTGAGATGTTAAAGGGTATTGCGCAGACATAGTTGAGATGTTAAAGATTACTGCGCAGACATAGTTTTTGCAAGATAGACAACAATGAACTCTAAAGCTCAAGAATACACTTTCGTTCTGGCTGCTTGTTAATGGTTGAGATTTTCCTTCGTGTTTTTTACAAGATAAACAAAAATGCGCTTCAAATCTTTTTGGAATGTAAATTCCATACTACTGGAATTGTAAATGATCATTGATGCCAAGCGGTCTTCATACATGTGCCTTAAGTAACTTTCTGACTTTCTGTCTGAAGCTGACCATGAAGCTTGTGTCATTGCAGCAAAGTTACAATCCAAATGAAGACCATACAGAATCAGAGATTGAGTTAAGAATGCACCTAGAATCATTCTTAGAAACAGCAAAAGCATTCAATCTTATATATACAAAGGTACTTAAAGCTGCACTATGTGGTAGCTGCAAAGATATCATTCTTGGACATACATGACCCAGTGCCTTCTTTCAGGAAATACGTCCATGGACACACACAATGGAAGTTCCACAACTGCATGGCTTGGGTGCTGCAGCTAATCGTTTATTGGAATCATATAAACTGCTTTTAAAGGTATGCAAATAAGGAAGTAGTTGGATATCTGATATGATGATCTGAGAATCTACTAGTACTATTGACTAGCAACTTCTTTCCAGCTCTTGTGTAGTCTTCGCAGTATAAGGGAGTCTCATGCTGCCATTGCTGCAGTCTCAGAAATCTCGGCTGAAGATGATGCTATATCCTCAAATTCTGAAGGGTCTTTGCTTGAAAAGCTAGTATCTGAATGTGAGGAAGCATTAGTTGAGTTGAATCATGGCTTAAGCATCTTGTCAGCTTCTTGCATGAGAGAAACAGACCAGCAAGGAAGTGCACAGTAGCTCAGTATGCCATGGACGTCTTTGCTTGCTGCAGCTCGTAAAGACAGATTTGCCAAATTGGCGCCTAATCATTGTGCTTTCAGAATATCCTTACATTTGGAAGTACTGTTCCTACAGACATGATCTTATTGTAGATTCTCATAAAAACTTTGGTAGCAAGGATTCGTAACATTCAGGTTCTAACATCCAAGTTCCAGTAATCATTCTAGCCTGCTTATGGAAGCTTAAATTCTTGTTTACGGAGTTTTCTTATGGCAGCCAAAGGGAACAAGTTTTCTTCAAATATACTCAGGTTCGAGTAAAATTTGCAACATAATTCTTAGGAAGTCCCAACATTATAACAGGAACAATAACATTATGTTATAGTGTAATGCCTTTCTAAACAAGGGCATTTTAGGTAATATGGTAGGTAATATATCTTGTATGGCTCATCAAATGCAAAAGTTGTCTTCACATGATAAGATCTTCACAACTTTATGCTCTTTATTTTTTGGAACATGTATTTAAAACGATTCTATGTCGCTGGATGGACCTCCCTCTCATCTATAAGTTTTGTGAAGGCCACTTTCTAATTTGATCAGTCTAGAAGAAGTTATCATCATTTTACCTGAACACCTTATTTTTAGAGTTTTGCATAGGGATATGCTTGAGATTATTGGAAATTTTCCTTTTAAACAAAAAGAGGACCCAAATCAAATGTACAATTATGATATACCTGAGATTATTGAGTTCTTATGACGGGTGTATAACATGTAGATAGTTTGATCTTGATTTCAAGAACTTTAAACACATGGAGGACAATCAGGATATGATTGATGCTCTTGTCGATATTATTTGTTGATATCATTAGTGTACCACGTAGACAGTTTGATCTTGATTTGGGGAATTTAAACACATAGAGGAGTCGAATTAAATGTACAATTATGATATGTTTTAGATAATTGGAGCAAAAAACCAACGGATAAAAATATGAAGAAAACGATAATTAGAGCAAAAAACCAACGGATAAAAATATGAAGAAAATGATAGAAGATTGCTTTACCGATCCTTCTGGAATAAAATGGATTGTTGAACTTGAAAAAGTGCTTTTGCTTTGTGCATGTAAAAAGTGGTAATTGATTTATGAGGTTTGCCTCAAGAAAAATTACGTTGTGGGTCTACTTTTTCGTTAAATTTATGATTAGGCCGAACCATTGTTTGTTGAATGTTTGACTTAATGTGATGCAGATGATAAAAGCTAGCAATTGATATTCAATAATTAGGTCTAATCCCAAAAAGAAAAGTCATGCTATCATTTCATCTTAAACAATTGGATTAAATCCGTTTCATAAGTTAAGAGTTCAATTTACTAGAGATATAACTCGCCTTATTTTAAAGGTCCTCAATGAATCGTGACTTGATCAAATAGTCCAATCAACCTTTGACCACTAGGATTTTAATTCATGAGTTGCACACAAAATACTGAATATACTATCCATGCTTAACATGCATTGATCGTTGCTTGTGCATCCAATCCTCATCCACCTAGTAGGAGGTCAAGCTTGGGAACATGTACAAGCAAAATCCGTGGATCTTTATTATGCAAATGGATTATGTAGAAGCATGCTATAGTACCCTTAAAATGATATGATTACTTTAATACTCAATAATTGACTTGCAACTTGTCGCATGGTGAGTCGTTGTACTTTATTTTCAAACATAATAGATCTTCCATTTGATCGATTCTAGTCATTCCCACTATAAATTGTGCATCTAGTCACATTCGTTTAGAACAATAATTACTGTCACATTAAAGCCTATCACTGAACCATTGTGACAACATGTTGGAAGTTCTTTGATTATTGAAAATTAAATAGCTAGTGCCTAGACTATTGTTGCAATTTCGAGTGTGATCTGTGGCATTGATTGAACAAATTCTAACAGCGGTATCAGAGCTATCCTAGCAATCTCACTATGTCTAGTAGTTGGAACTTCTCTGTTGAGTGGAATCAAAGTCTATCAGGGGGATTTTAAGTTTGGAAGGAGCAAAATCAAAGATGAGAACAAAAATTTATGGGAGATTTTAAGTGAAGGTAATACTGATGCTTATGTTTCTGCTAGTAAAGTACCAGGTACCAGAGGGAACAATGCTAGTGTAGGCACAAATATAGCAAAAGAAGTTGATAGTATTGCAACTAGCAGCACGAGTGTGATGTTACAGACAAGTGAAGATGTTACTAAGGTCAAAGAAGCATATGCAATCTACACAAGTAAGCTTGGCCGGCCTATTTTGCTTAAGATTAGAGGTAAGGGTCCTCATGAAATATGGAAGTACTTGCTAAAAAATTGTGAAGATAAGAATTCTTCTCAAATTAATGTCCTATATAAGGAGATGAGGAAAGTGAGAGTTAGAGAGCAAGATGACTTGACTGAATTCTTTGCTAAATTTAGCAACCTTGTAGCAGACAACATCATCCAATAGCCGCCACAACGCATTAGTATAGGAATTTGAAGGATGATATAATATAAATATTAGTGGAATCCATGGGGAGCCAACAACTAATATAGAAATAATTATTGCAACGAGCCAACATGACAAAGGAAGCACATATAACAACTGTCAAGGTCTGAGAAGCAAGTTGAATGTATCAAGTGTACAGATGAGTCAACACTAGATCTAATGTGTCTTAGAGTCATCAAAGTGCTATGCTAGAGTTGCATCTATCCAATGCATATTCATATTAGACATCTAGTTGTCGAATTACTGCATTGGATCGATCTCTAGATAAGGTTGATGCATCTAACGAGGCAAGAGCAGATCCGACACAAAAGAACACCTTTTAACACCCAATCAAGACTTTTATGGTACGAACTACAATTCTGATAGGGTTTCAAGATCGATGTACCTTAGAGAGGAGTAAAAAGCAATTATTTTCTGTTGGTATATGCATGCAAGTTTGAATATTAGATATATAATTGATTTCAAAGTTAAAAGCTAAATGCATATTATCAAAGATTTAGTAGTAAATTGTGGTAATATCCAGCTAGAGTTCTAATTATTAATATTTTGAATTTTTGATATCTGGGTCATTGATTTGGCAATGGATATTTGCAGCTCTCCATTTGTTCTAGTCTTAAATCATTCCTCCGATCATTGCTTACTACCGTGGATCATTTGTTGCTGTCAATACTCTATTATCTATAAAGGAATATATGGGGCGAGGGGTTTCTGCCCGAGAATTTTCTACGGCGGTGCACGAGTGCTGGAGGCACGATAGCATTTTGGAAGGGGGGGTAGGTGAATGCCGGGCAGTTTTGAAGAGTGTGGCATTCAATCCTCAATGGCATCTTGTTGGCAACTGACAAAATCATGTCCTCCCCTATCTCTCAAGCCTATCTGCATGTCTCAATTCGAAGGTGATCTGCACCTGTGTAAACTGAGGCTATCAATCTGCATTTTTTCAGTGGAAAACATGAACAGAGATAGCATGGTGGGCCCCATATGAGCATGGGATTGATCTGGTGTTGGTAACGTGCCGTCTTAACATGCTTTAGGGCATCAACATCTCAAAGCTTGCTGATGAAGCAAACATCAAGGTACTGTCACAAGTGATGTTGATCCTCTTCATTTTCTACTGAAAAGCACGCCTTGAGGCACTGTGGACCCAAGTAAGACTGGGGAGACGACCATTATCCATACCAACTACCTTCTGAAAGTAGATAATGTGGCGGTCGATTTCGGCTCTCTGTAACGGCAAAGAGCCTGTCTCTTACAGAAGAAACTGATATGGAATTGTAGATTTAACCCCAAGTGCTCGAGCCAAAAGGTTTTTTGTACCTACTTCAGATCATTCCAACCTGAGCATGTCTCGTACAGCCTCTATGTCGCGTTTTGCAAGTCTATAAGGGCCCCCAATTGTCTCAATCTTTCCCATAACTTATCTCGAGGCACAATGCTTCTGCAAAGTCAATGAAGCAATAGTAAAGGTCCTGGCGATGATACGTGCTATCCTCCACCAAGGTTCAGAGTGTCAAAACATGGTTAATGGTGCAGTGTCTGGGTCTAAAGCCTGCCTATAAGAAGGCTTGTACTACTGTCTCCTCTGCCCACATCATCAATTGTTGTTCGAGAATGCCGACCGCCAATTTTGCAAAGACGGAACTGACCATGATCGTTTGGTAATGGGTTGGGCTATGTGGGTCGCTTGCCTTATACATAAGAACTACCTTGCTAGTGGTCCAATGATGGGGGAATTGCTCCTGCAATGTCTTGCCGTTTGAACAGCTCTAGTGGTCCAAGTCTACTGCTTTCTATTGGCAAGATGTTATAGGGCATGAGTGACATCTGCTACTGTGATTTCTAGCAGTGGACCAACCATCTGTGGGAGTACTTTCGCTTGAACTGTCGGCCACGCTTCCAATCCCTATTCGCCCTCCAATAGGTTGGTCCAGTATCGAAAGTTATGAGAAAGAGTATACGATAGCATTTTCAATTCGTGAATCTATCATGATTGCCGTGCCTCGCATGCCGGAGCCCTCACCGCCTCATGTTTTTCTTGAAAGCCCCAAGAGGATTATAGAGTTGTTGCAAGTATTGTACCCCCTGGTCATAACTAATGTTTCCTGTAGGCCATAGAGGTTTGTATAAGACTTTTCTCAGAATGTCATGAGATGCCGGTCCAGAAGGTAGAACATTTCCCTTTGGTGCTCTGCAATGTATCTGGCCTTCCTTCCCTTCACAAAGAGACGATACTCTCGGATTGCAAGTGGGGCAAGGCAGAGTCAGCGATCTGTCGAAGCCAGTGCTTGAGCTCCCTACACTTATCATTAAACCACTGGTTACGGAAAAAGGTTGTAGCCTTCGAGGTTTTTCGTGGGCGGCTTCTGCCAAAGCATCTCTGGGCCATAGTTATAAGCACTTTGGCCAGTCTATTGCTGCAGCAGGTTTGTTGTGAGCATCTGGGCATAAGTCTGTGCCTGGTCATAATCTAGCCACATCTCAGGGAGGCGAGAGGCTAAAGCACATGGGTCTGTACAGACTGCCAGTCGACCTGGAGGAATAGCGGTTGATGATTGGACACCTCTTCGTTTCTGCTTTTCATGCCAATTCGGACTGAAATGCAAGATGCATACGAATACCTTCACCTTCAGACATTTATTCCCCCTATTCCCAGTATGCCATCCAAGATAGCCTGCAAAAAGCTGAGGATTACATGCATGATCAAATGATAGAATAAGACTGATAAGATATCAAAATAGAACGCCTTGCTTTGAAAATCCAACTGCAACCTATAGAGATTAGCAATGATAAAATAAACTGTAGAAACAATGTGCAACTGACAAAACTTTAACTATTTCAAAGAGGAGATGAATCGGAATATGGCTATCTACTTATTCTGCCCGCTGCACATCTAGAGCAACTGAATACCATGGCGCATGACCTTATGTGTTCTGTCATGTAATGCACATGGCCAGGGAGTTTCTGCAGGATGAAGCTGTAGCACATCCTCTGCCAAGGGGTCAAACTTTGTGAGTTGTTCTATCCCTATGTGTGCATTGAAGTCTCCAAGTAATATGACTTGGCCCAACTGTTTATGTTGTTCATAGATCGACATATATACGCGTCATGCATATCCACATTCGTATTGTAGCGAGAGAAAGCTTCAAAGAGTTAGAGAATGCTATGCAAATTTATCAGAGGAAGGTACGATGTAGAAGAAGAGAACATTATGCCGATTTGTCTATCAATGATAGTGAGAGCATATGACAAAGAGAAAGAGAATCTTATACACGCTTACATGAGGAAGACAAAGAGATCATTCGACAGAGAGCATCAGAACGATATGAAAACTTGCCTAATGAGGACAGAGATAGTATAAGATGAAGAAAACTATAACGCTTCGCAAATTTGATTGCAGAGAATAGAGCGAGAATCCAAGAAAAGAAAGAGAAGTAGAATGCTATGCAAATTTATCTGAGGATGATAGAGGTAGCATACTGCAAAGACAGGCATAATGCTATACAGGGCTTCCTGAATGAGATAGATAGAGAATGCAACAAAGGACTAGAGAACACTCACGACGAAGACCTGTAGTAGATAAAGATCCAACATTCGCACATGCAAATCATTAATACGTCACCCAGCCAAACACACATGCATGAAGTGAATAATATATCGAAAATAATGCTATTCGTATCAGGACATTGGCAACGACAAACACAACAAATGAAGTTAGCCATATGTCGAAGCTGTATAATGTGTCATGAAATAAACTATGTATAATTTCAAATCCTGTTGCTCAATGTTGAGCATGATGGATTTTGTTGCAATAGAGGGAGACGGCTATTACCACCTTCACCCCCCTTGCCTATGCCACTACATAACCTTGCAACATGCAAGGACTTGCTAAGCTATCGAGAAAAGCAAACAAACTATTTTGCTTTGGTGTGCTTGGAGTAAGTTGTGGATTTGTAAATTTGGATTTCCCTTCATCAGTGACTATTATTGGACGTACCATTTTTTACGCCCCACTGCTGAATGAGGACATCTGATGCATTGGTATATCTATGACGAATCAAAACGATAACAAGGCACGTAACCAAAGCGTACCATTTTAGTCGGTACCAATTGTTGACTCAATCTTGGACCAAATAAATCACAACCCTTGAATTATGGAAAGCATGGGTTTGTCATCGGCATAAATAACCATCGCAGGAGTGGTTGCAAGCAAGGAGGCATCGTAGATGTTAACAAACATAGCCGTGATTGCACCATGAACCCCAGGATATTGGGTAGGAAACCGGGGGGAGGCAAGCTTCATGACTATCCTCGACCCTATGTATGAACCATTGCAATAGAATAGAATAGAATAGAGTTTTTATTGTCCACGGAGACCAATCGGCCTATGGGAACCAAAAAGGAGGCGCAACAAACGTATTATTATCCGGGTTAAAAAAAAAAAACCCATGTCTCGAAGGGTTTTCGGGGAAAAACCATGACAAGAATAAGAGTGCTGTCAAACTGTATAGACATCTATCATGAGGGAAAAAAATATGTATACATATATCAGGCGAGTGCCCAAGGACCGAAAGCATCTGAAGGTATGATCCAAGCATCTGCATTGAGATCGTGCTCAACATCTCATGCAGGGGCTGGCCAGGCTGGACTAGCTCAGCATAGCATGTCCGAATTTCATCATATGTTGGACAACTTTGAAAGGTGTGGCATTTGTCTTCCACAGCTCCAACTTGACAGTGTTAACAAAGCCCCTCCTGGCGGGCTCCCCAATCCATCTTCCCATCTCAATCCGGAGATGGTGTGCGCCCTTGCAGATAGAGGCAATGGATCTGTGCCTTTTCATGGGTAAATGGGTGCACATGTAGCTTTGCGGACCCCGCTCCAGCATGGGCGTATGTGGAGTTGGTAATGTGTCATCTTGACCTGTTCAAGAGTGCTGGCATCCCAGAGCTTGCCCCCTCCTATTCTCCCACGACACTTTGGGTTGGAGACTTAGAAATGAAAATGGTCTCGCAAATTACGAATGCAACATCAAACAAAACAAATAGCATAATTGATGCACATTCCAATGGCCAATATATGCTCAACACATATGGGGACTAAATTAATGACGAGCATATACGCTAACAAGCACAAATTGACCTGCTTTTGACATGAACATGTTCATGCATATATAAGAGTGGCAAAGGCGTGTAAAACATGGACAACTTTGACATGCATGTGCTTCTAGAGATCCACAGATGCGTGTCAATGAAGTGGACTTAAAAAAAGAGGATGCGGTTGTTTAAGAGCTATCAAAACATGATATATGATAGTAATGAGATCACGAGTTCATAGATATTTGATTGGCAAGTAGCTTAACGACTTCATAATGTGTGGGGTATGACAAAAACGAGTGAAAAGGAGTGGATTGAAGCCAGAGAAGCAACTTTTATAACAAGGACCTTCAATATAACTCAGATTGAGTGCGTGGAACGCAATGTTGATGAGGAAGGCAACTACCTTAACAACTCCAACCACCTACATTACAGCTCTTTGAAATTGCACCAGTGTCGACATTACAATACAATATTCACAAAGACATGGATTGCATTGTACACAGCATTCATGGTGTGAGTGAATGTACTTTTAGAAATTTTAAACCAAGTGCTTCTGAATAGACTACTTAAAAATACATGGTCCAAGATACGTGGTTCATGGTCCAAGATATGTGGTTCATGGTTCATGGCGGTCCATGATCTCTTGAAGGTATGATCCAAGCATCCGCATTGAGACCGTGCTCAACATCTCATGAAGGGGCTAGCCAGGCTGGACCAGCTCAGCATAGCATGTTCGAATTTCATCATATGTTGGACAGCTTTGAAAGGTGTGGCATTTGTCTTCCACAGCTCCAACTTGATAGTGTTAACAAAGCCTTTCCTGGCGCGGCTCCCCAATCCATCTTCTCATCTCAATCCGAAGATGGTGTGCGCCCGTGCAGATAGAGGCAATGGATTTGCGCCTTGTCATGAGTAAATGGGTGCACATGTAGCGATGCGGGCCCCGCTCGAGCATGGGGCTTATATGGAGTTGGTAATGTGCCATCTTGACTTGTTCAAGGGTGCTGGCATTCCAGAGCTTGCACCCTCCTATTCTCCCACGACACTTTTGGTTGGAGACTTAGAAATGAAAATGGTCTTGCAAATTACGAATGCAACATCAAACAAAACAAATAGCATAATTGATGCACATTCCAATGGCCAATATATGCTCAACATATATGGGGACTAAATTAATGACCAGCATATACGCTAACGAGCACAAATTGACCTGATTTTGACATGAACATGTTCATGCATATATAAGAGTGGCAAAGACGTGTAAAACATGGACAACTTTGACATGCATGTGCTTGTAGAGATCCATAGATGCGTGTGAATGAAGTGGACTTAAAAAAAAGAGGATGCGGGTGTTTAAAGAGCTATCAAAAGATGATATATGATAGTAATAAGATCACGAGTTCATAGATATTTGATTGACAAGTAGCTCAACGACTTCATAATGTGTGGGGTATGACAAAAACGAGTGAAAAGGAGTGGATTGAAGCCAGAGAGGCAACTTTTAGAACAAGGACCTTTCATACAACTCAGATTGAGTGCGTGGAACGCAATGTTGATGAGGAAGGCAACTACCTTAACAACTCCAACCACCTACATTACAGCTCTTTGAAATTGCACCACTGTCGACATTACAATACAGTATTCACAGAGACATGGATTGCATTGTACACAGCATTCATGGTGTGAGTGAATGTATTTTTAGAAATTTCAAACCAAGTGCATCTGAATAGATTACTTAAAATACATGGTCCAAGATACGTGGTTCATGGGTAAACTATTTTAAATCAAGTTTTCCGGTATAAAGAAAGTAGTTCCAAAATAAGAGGCCAGGGAAAAAAGGGAAATAAATAAATTAGGCATGTTTAAAAAAGGCCCGTGAGCTGGCAGACTGGCTGGCCGGCTGCTGAGCTGTCGGGCGGCCTTTTGCGTTTTCCTTCTTACAATAGATCTGCTCCCTTCTGCCCTGTCGCCGCCCTGTTCTTCTGTCCTCCTTCGATCAGATCGCTCTTTTTTATTCTGATCTGCTATGTTTCTGTTAAATCTTTGCCTCTTTCAATAGCATTCTTGCATGATCGCATGCATTGTTTCCTCCCTGATTTTCTTGCAGATCCGCCCATCAAGCTTGTGGCCCAATCTTCCAGTCAAAGGTTAGCGGATCATCCTCTCATGCAACATAAGTGGGCTCTTCTGTTTTGGGCCGCTTTGATTCGCTGGATCTTTTTCTTGATTCTTAAATATACTTGTGTTGTAACGGATTTGTTGATGGGTTGTTTGTAGGTAGTTGCTGTAGTTTGAAGTTGCTATGGACCCGGCAGCAGCTACTCTTGCCAGGATGAACTCTGCAAGCCTTGCATCTACTTCAAATCCAAAATTGGAATTTTTTTGTCCGAATTCAACCAATGTTGGTGCTGTCTGTCCTCTCAAATCTGCAACAAAGCTGACGCAGGGCAGAAGACATAAGGGTCTCAAAATATACGCTAGCGTGCAAGAAGCTACCAAGGTGAATGGCGTGAAGATCAATGGCACTAAAGTAGAAAAGTTAGAAGGGGCTAATTTGGTGGCCAAAGATCAGGCCATTCCACTGGATTTGCAAATGAAAAATCCTGCGTTCAGCACCTTGATTGCGACCATAGCAAGGTTTGCTGTAGCAGCACAGAAGCAAAGGCGATTTGAGCGTGTGAATGGAAAAACAGAGGTTCCTGTGGATGCCTTAAGACAAGGAAGGCTCGTTGAAGGCCGGCTGGTATATAGACAAACATTTGTGATTCGTTCTTACGAAGTGGGGGCAGATAGAACTGCGTCTGTAGAAACATTGATGAACCATTTCCAGGTGGGTATTTATTCACTTGGAATTAGCATATTGCATGTAACTTAGTAGCTAATAATCATGTTTCGTTTGGGCGATTCAGGAAACGGCATTGAATCATGTCTGGATGTCTGGTCTTGCTGGAGATGGATTTGGGGCTACTCATCAAATGATCCTTAGTAATCTTATCTGGGTTGTGACTAGAATGCATGTTCAAGTGGAGCGCTACCCTTCCTGGTAAGTTCATTCTGCCTCTTCTATTACCTGTGTTTTAGTCTTACCCGTTTTATTTAAATAATATATATGAAGAAAATTAAGTTGCTCACATGAATAACAAGGAAAATGTTTCGGTCAAATAGCAGGAAACATGCTGGCTTTTTTCCTTTGGTGGACTTTTTTTTTTCAAGTCATGTTTTTTCTTTCCATGACCCAGCGAGTCTTAGATTCATACAATCCTAGGGGTATTTATCTTTCTAAGATACTGGCCTTGCATGGGTGCTTGAGTGACGTTTGATATAAGACATACACAATGTTCTAGGTCATGTGGCTCATAATCCTGTCATTTAGCTATTACAAGTGTAAATCCAATTTATGCTCTTTCCTTTGTCTTAGCATGGTCTTTGCTTATTGTGATGTAAGAAGAATGGTGTATTTTGTTTCGTTAATGGATTTTAATATCTGAATGGAACCTTTCTTTCAGGGGAGATGTGGTGGAACTTGACACCTGGGTAACAGCATCAGGGAAGAATGGTATGAGGCGGGATTGGCTTGTTCGTGATTATAAATCTGGCCAGATACTAGCACGTGCTACCAGGCAATTTTCTGACATCCTTAAGGATTTGAGTTTAGCTTGTCTCACCATATTTTGCTATGTGTATGCAGTACTTGGGTTATGATGAATAAAACAACAAGGCGGCTCTCCAAAATGCCAGATGGAGTAAGGGCTGAAATATCACCATATTATTTGCAAAGATCTGCCATTGTTGAAGAGGCTTCGCAGAAGATAGACAAACTTGATGATACTGCACAGTTGATTCGGTCAGGACTGATGGTATGCCAAATTTTCCATGATGATATAATGAACCTATATCCACTTGTTATTTTCAACTGCTTCTTCATGTGCTTTTGGTGTTGTTAAGCTGCTGAAATTATGTTTCTTTTGTCGTGTAAGGCTAATATGTTGAATTTCTAGCTGCAATGACTTTCAGTTAAAAAATGATTTGCATGTTAGATGGCATTCTCCTTATTTTTTCCTAATGTCATTGTATCCAGCCGAGACATGGGGATTTGGACATGAATCAACACGTCAACAATGTAAAATATATTGGATGGATGCTGGAGGTAAGTAGCTATAGCTCAGGAGCTCCGCTTGCTGTTTGTTGATAACCTATTGGCTCTGCTGCTGTTCGTTGATAACCGTGATATTGTTTATGCAGAGCCTGCCTTCTCCAGTACATAGTGGCCATGAGTTAGCAAGCATGACACTGGAATATAGGAAGGAATGTGGGCAGAATGATGTGGTTCAGTCCATGGCAAGTCCTGAGTTTCCTCTTGAGGAGACATCTTTGGATCCCTGTTTGAAATCTAGTAATGTTATTTCAGCAATTGGACCATTGAAGTTTCTTCATCTGCTGAGATTACAAGTTGACGGTTCAGAGATTGTAAGAGGAAGAACAATATGGAGACTAAAGGCACGAAAGTGAATTTTGCATACAGGCTTGATGCTTCACAATAATATTGCCCTTGTTGGAAAGGGGCCTGTGAAATATGATTTTTAGAGTGATTATTCAGGATAAAGGTGTTTATATTGTCCCTTTTTGCACAGGTTCCTAAAATTTATCACAATGTAAATTTCAGTTTTACCATGAATACCAAATGAAATATAATGCACGTCAGCTATCTAATGCATTTCTTATTGCATTTCTTGGATCATTGGATCCAAGCATAATTCCATAACTATGCCAAATGAAGGGCTGTGGAATTTCCACATCAGACCCACGTATAAGTTTGTGCCCCCCATACGACTATCAGACGTACATACATACGTGGAATTTCCACATCAGACCCATGTATAAGTTTGTGCCCCCCATACGACTATCTACGTACATACATACATGGTATACTTTAATCTATACGCATAAAAATGCATGAACACCATTGCATTCACGAAAGAGAGATAAGAACAAAGAAGACTGAAGAACATATAATAAGAACTTAGACTACTGTAGTTTTAGCACAAAGAGCACTGCAATTCAGCACAAAGTACATGCTTGAACAAATTTGGTCGAAAGAAGAACTGCAAATTTGTTCCCAAATTTGGGAGAAGGAAAACTGCAACACAGGAGGCAATCCTGGCTTATCTTGTAGAGTCATGTCTATCCTGAGCCCCTCATCAGCAACAATCCCTAGAAACCATAGCCATAGCTAGAAATCGAGTAGCCATAGCCGGAATAGCCATAGCTAGAAACCGAGTAGCCATAGCTGGAGTACCATAGCTAGAAACTGAGTAGCCACAATTTCAGAGCCTATCTCTGCCTGCTACTTTACGCCGCCCAAGCGACACCAAGCGGATCTCCAAGCATCACCAAGAAGATCTTCAAGCGACGGCCTCATTTGTGTTACCTCATCTGCACCGCCTCATCTGGCACATCTCCCAGCCTCATCTGCATCGGCTCCCGCCCACCATGCTCGGTCGGCGGCCGCCACAAATCTGTAAAATTACCCAAGGTCAAAAAAATTCGAACAAAACCTTAACCCCTATTTTCAGCTAAACCATTGACAAAATCATAGCAACAAATAATTTGCGAACCTTATTGTGCATAATTTTATATACAACAATTTGCTTAAGATTTGTTTAGTGGTGGTGCGTTGCAAATAATTCCACAATGAATACAAATAATTCCACAATGAATACGGTGTAATAATCCCACTAGTTTCTCTATAGGGGAGGGTCCCCACCGAGAGCCCTGGTACTATTTGCGGATGCGGAAAAGCTATTGACACACCTGGCACGATTCATAGAAGGTTTCAAAACTACGGAGGAAAATTTCTAAGGGTTTCTATCAAGGTTCTAGCAAGTGACCACGTAAGTTCTGCCATAGTCGATAAAGGCTTCCGAAGTCTGCTATAGCTGGTAAGGAGTTGCGCGGGATCCTTTCATACAGTTCTTTTGAATATATGCTCCTGAATATGGCATTGCACTGTTTGAAAACAAGTGAACAATTCTTCACTTCCTCCCGTTGCTTGTTCACTTATTAGCAAAACTAGTTTTGAGGATAAGTCGAACCATGATATGCATCACGAATGTCTTCAGATAGTATCTTAGTAAGTTTCTGAAAATGATTACTGTAAAAAACTTGCAGAGTTTGGAAAAAAGGCATAAAGACTTTATTAGTTAAGTTGCTTGCTTCATTCAAGCATTGAACAGTAGGCAAAAGAGCTGTGGCCAATTCAAATGAAATTATCCTATCTCCAAAGAAAATATTATCGTACATTTCCATATATCCCCAGGGGCTTTAGAGCCATATAATCTTTACGTAGTCCAACCTATTCTTGAAGCAAATCTACACTACAGAGATCAATTGCTTGTTCTTGACAAATTTAATCTTTAATCTTTAGGGACTGGAAAGATCCGACCCATAGTAATGCTATGGTCTGCTACATATATGATGGTCTAGTTATTTATGGTCATTCTGTTTTAATTAGAATGCATGCAGATGAGTTTGTAAGGTCGATTGTGAGACTAGACACCTTCGAGAAAGGCCAGTACCCTTTGTATTTTGAGAGTGTTACTAGGATCATTTTATCATGGCTCTATATGGTATGGTTGGCATGTATATTCCTGTGGGTTTGTTTATTGGGCTGCTCATATACTGTTGACAGATATCTTGAGCAAAGTTTGGAACCCCTAAGTGGCTACATTTAACGAATTGAGCAAGATTATTATGAAATAAAGAACCTTCTAGATGGCTTTGCCTTAACTTCTTTCCAATTAGAAGGATATAGCTCTTTCTTTTTCCATGTGAGCCACCTTGGGTACCGGCCAGATATTTGCACTAGAAGGAGTGCATGTATAGAAGGATTATTATGGACACAAGGCTGGTTGCACTGATTTGAACTTTTGACTTGACATAATAAGGCTGTGCCTATTGGCCTATTATTTTGAGATAGAAGTTTACCTTGTTGGTTTCCACAAAAGCAGTATAGAACTCCTCTTGTTTGTAGATAAATTTAATTTGCTAAGTAAATGGACCTTAGTGTCTGCCCTGGAAGTAACACATCAGAAGGGAGATCAAAACCCTGCCATATTCTTTGGCTGTTATTGCTATGGATACAGTTTCAGTCAGATTTGTCTGCATTCTAAAGTGCATGAACCAACCGAAGTGCAGATTAGCCGACCAGATTGTTTTTGCTATGGTTGAGATGTATAATAGTAGGAATTTTGTGGTTTTCTAGTTGAGATGTATAATAGTAGGAACTTTGTGGGTGTAATGTTGTATTTTTGATTGATTAGTAAAGAGAATGATTGTTGGTATATATCAATGTGCTTTAAGACTTTGAAGCCAAATGGAACTGCAGTGCACTAATTTTTTGACGCCACATGGTCAATAAAATATTGCTTCTAGCGGCATAAACTGTAATAGCACATGGTCATTAAGATTTTGCTTCTATCAGCATAGATTATAGTTCTCTTTAACAATTTTCTGGTTGTTTGAGCTCCTAATGACTTGCTTGAAAGATTAGCCTTCATTCAGTCCTTGCCTAACAATTTTGTGTTGAAGCCTTAAATGGCCACCTTGGTAGCCTATGTGGCTGCCACCTTAGCCTTCGTGGTACCACTATCCCCCACCACTTTGGCACTTTATAAGATGAGTTGGCATTGCCAACTTGGTATGCAACAAAGTTTGCCATGTATCTTATCTTGTTTATCATGTTGCTGTGCAACCCCAAGGCATGAAAGCTGTTTATTTTGATGCTACATTATTTTATCGCTTAAGTGCGCAGCCAATGGACACCCTCCCCTTTGGGCCAATGATTAGGAAACAAATCCAAGAACACTTTCAGTTTGGTTACGAAAGGGCAGGTACTTGTAAGGAGGGGTTCACCTCCTTGCTCGCCCATTACCTCAGATAAATGGGTCGCTAAGAGCTCGCCCATTTATTGAGATAATGGGCGAGTAGGGGAGGTGAACCCCATTTACATGAGGTAATGGGCGAGCAGGGGATGTGAACCCCTTTAACCGGAAGGCTACCAACAACCCAGACCAAACCTAAATTATGATGTCCACAATAAGATTATCAACAAATATAACAAGATCATCACAACGACAACCCACAACAAGTTTATCAGCCTTCAAACCTAAATCCAGAGCAATACTCAGACTCCAAACCTGAATCCAGAGCAACAATCAGGATTTTACTAGAGCTCATGTTGGTTCTGGCCTACTACTTGTCTGCAATGGACGCTCAAGATTTGCCTAATCCAAAGACCTGCCAGTTACGAAGGGGGTAAACCCTCCTGAGAGCCCATTACAAAGAAATAGCCAAGCCCGAAAAAATGGCGTACAACCCATCGATTTTTCCAAAGAAGATGAAGAATTAAGAAATTGTAGCGTAGATCCCATATGCTGTTAAAAACTGGCAAAGGATTTTGAGCCAAGAAAGAGAAGCTGCATCATAAGAAGACTGGCTATGGGCGATGATGCAGAATTGACAAGAGGTGTTTCATAATTTAAAGAACTTGACAATGTTGCGCCACATCCATGGAACAAAGCTGCATCATAGGGACGGTAATAAGCTCCCTTTGCCACCTAAAATATGGAGAACATTAAACATGTTGCAGATAGTTTATCATCATGATAAACATATAGCTGATAGTTTATCAAGATAAATAGGCCAGCAAGAGGTGTCTACATCCAATGGCTAGGATCTAAAGTACTTGAGGACCTGCCGATTAAAGAACGCACTTTGCAAGAGAGTGTCAATAACTTAATAATATTTCAATTGTCTCTTTGGAAGCAGGCACTTGGTGTCTTAGAATATTTTAATAATGTTCAGCATGAATTTATGAATGAAACACTAAATTCCTTTCACAAACACTAGTATAATATCTTAGAAAGTTTTGGTCTTGGCATATGTTAGCAAAGCCATGACAATAGAGTCCATCCTTTTCAACAAATGCCTTGGCATCTCATGGACTACTGGGCATATGTAAATGAAGGAAATTGAAAGTGAAGCAGTTTCTAATATGGAGTCGAAACGGAATGTGTTGTCAGGGACTGCCAACTAATTGATTTATTCAATTATAAAGTAGATAGGCTCATTGCAATATTTGAGTAGGAGGTTTAATTTGTTTAGCAAGGAGGTAAGCAACAATAAGAGGAGGTTATATTGATTAATCTTCTTGATGTTTGTGCCTACATACATAGTGACATTCATTTTCAATGACTCCTAGTAGGCAACACTGACATAGCTAGTCCTTGCGTGCCTCCGGAATCCATATGCCTATCTCAATTCCGAGGCGATGTGCACCTGTTTGAATTGAAGCTATGTCTATGGTTCTTCACGGGCAAATATGTACGCAAATAGCGCTCTGAACCCCGTTCAAGCATGAGATTGATCTGGCATGATAGTGTATTGTTTTGACCTGTTCTAAGGCACTAGCATCCTAAAACTTTTTGAGGAAGCAAAGATAATGCCTCAAGTTATGGTAATCCTCTTCAGTTTGTATCTGTATGCACTTTTGCTCTTACACTTACATCGGTACAACCATTGAGCTCGTTTTTCCTTTCAGCAGGCTTTAAGGTGCTGAGGATCTATTGCCATGATATAAGCAAGGATGGGGAGTCGAGCGTTGCCCATACCGGCTACCTTATGAAACTAGATGATTTGGTGGTTGATTGCAGCCCTTTGAAGAGGCAATTTCCTGCATAAGAATCTGATATATGTTCTGGATTTTAATCTAAGCGCATGAGTTAGGAAGGCTTTCTGCACCTGCTCCAAGTCATTCCATATGGTAAGGGATGCCACCAGGCCCCAGACTTCAACCTTATACATAAGAGCGTGCTCCACCAAGACTCTGAACAAGTGCGACTGATAGGTCCAGGCATACATCTCTGCTTTGTAACTATTGTTCTACATTGCATACAGTGCCTTCCAGTCTGTTATCATTCGTAACTGGATAGAAGTGTCCTAGTGTGTGGTAGAAAGAAACTCCATTTTCAAATACTTGTAGATGGGTGCCACCTCGACATTTTGCCCCTTATCAGTGAAGAGGGAGGCCTTGACTGATATGAGGATGAGATGAGTACTACTTTCGACTTGACCAAATTAACGTGCATTTCAGTGCCTCGATGGAAAGCATCAGGGCATCGGGATGGTATTGCATCTCATCCGGGGCATAAATTAAGAGGTCCACATCGTTAGAGTAGATGAACTTCTTAGTGATTTGGTGCATGAGCTAAACTCCGCCACCCCTATGTTCAACAATCTAGCTTTGTACTGGTCAATGTAGAGACCAAACAACAATGGAGAGAGTGGGCATCCTTGGCGGACCCCAATACTGATGTTGAATGGTTGGTCCGACGATGTCAATCGGCCTAGGAATATCTCATACAGCATGTGCACCACATTTTGTAGCTCATAAGGGCCCTTAACTCCCTCAATCTGTCCCACAACTTTTCCTGAGGCACAATATCGACAGCATTTGCAAAATCGACAACGGACTAATACAATTCCTATTAACAATTCCTGTTATTTTCAATCAAGGTTTGCAATGCAAAAATATAATCAATGTGGAGTGTTGGAGCATGAATCCTCCCTATGTCCCTACCTCTACTTCCTCCAACCCCAACGTCAATTATTGCAAGAGAATTTGGGCCAGCAGTTTTGAAGATAGCGAACTTCGATAATTGGTTAGGCATTGAGGGTCGTCTACCTTGTAGCTGGGAACAACCCTCTAGTGGTCCATTGTGGAGGAAACCTTTTTGTAATGCCATGTTAGACAATGCAGTTAGGATGGACACTATCGGTGGCCCTGCCCACTTGAGCAACTTTGCCTGCGTACTGTTTAAGTCTGCTGCCTTGTCATTAATGAGGTGTTGTAAGCCTCGGGTGACCCCTATCTCTATACCAGCATCGGGCTCATCTGTGGGAGTATCATTGCTCGGAGGGATAGATAGATATATGGTATTTAACATGCACAAAAAGTCATAGCAAATGGAATAAAATCAAAGAAATATTTAATAAAAACTATTATTCCATAAGAATTTATTTATCAAGAACAAGTACAAGGTCCCTAAGGTTAGCTAATGGTTTTTAAGTTGGGAAAAAGATGTAAAGACCAATTTTTTGGCATTGCACATTTAGTTTTCAATAGTCATTCCCATCCTTGGCATGCCACCTGCCTTTCTTGCTCGACATTTTGGGCATACGGCAGCTCCATACGACAAACAACCTGGTGCTTCAGAGGACCATCATTCAGAACAATTTTGGCCAATTTCAGGCCAACTTTGAGCAAATTCAACGCCCAACCAATTGTGAACAATTCTGTTAGATCTTTTTCTCTTTTGCTCCACTTATCATATCTTCTGTTTATGAGTCTGTGTTCTTTAAGAAAATCGACACCCTTATTTTTGTCACGTCATCATTCAGCATTCATTGGTTTTATGGCTATGAATTACTGATTACTTCGGTGGCTTTTGAATTTTTTTGTTTTTGGGTTGCTCAAAGGGCAAACTCTAGGGATGGATGGGGTAAAAATGGGATATGTTCGCATATTCCAATTTGAAGGTGGAAATTTTGGGAGATGGATGTATTGAAAGCTCCAATTGAATATGGATGAGTAACCACTCTAAAGCCTTGAAAACCGCTAAAATTCTATTTGCATATCCAATTGAAACTCAATTGGGAGGCATGCATGTAGATCTCGAAGTGAACTTGTGGTGAAGGGAATGGTTGACAGAATGTTCTAGGAATGGTAGCATCACGCTCTGAAAGGTCTTCCAAAAATGACCGCTAAACATCCCTGGTAATTTCTTCTTCCTTCAAAAGCTTTCCTTTCTTGATATTCTAATCTATTGTAGATATTATTAGATGCAAGATTAATCGAGATTTGCGCAGATGAGGGACAACTTCGGCAGATGAGGGATAACCATGATTAAGAGTGTCAAATTTTTGAGTTAATTGTTGCAATAGAGACATGGAAGTGTTCCTGTGATATAGCACCAGTAACATCCAAGATATGTTTCCTTTCACTAGTTCGTGATACATATATGGCTAATTATTGTCTATGTCGATTTAAATCTTTTGATTACTTGAAGGATTATTGAAGCCTACTCATGTTATGGGTAGTTTATAGTATGGTGTTCTATGTTGATTGGAGATAGCAAGGAGGAGTAAATTAAAAGAAGATTAAGTCTGAGTGGTCTTATTAACCTGTTCTCAGAAATATTTGACTCATTTAAGTATCTTATGTTTGCATCTTCTTTACTGAGAATAATGCTGAGTAAGCTTATATCACTTTGGATATAAAATGGTTCTTAGATGATACTCTTAAGAGAAATATGGTGAAATGCAATGGAATGGCTTTTGCTTTCAAATTGCCTCGTTTTTATCACTCCATATGTGATGTATTTGTTGTTACCTTATATCTTTTTGACGTGTTTGGTTCTTTTATATTTCTTGTTCACTAAAGACTTGCTTAGTTCTTAAACATTTTGCAATTCCTTCTTACCAATTCATTCCTATGTCAAATTAATTCGCCTGCCCCTTGGCATCAAATTCGGTCCCTTTATTCATTTTCTCGTTGCCCCTTCAATAGCAGCTCCATGAGGGCAACCCTCTATGCGACATCACTTTGTTTGGATGGGCTCAAAAGAATGCATTTTAAAATAAGACCACAATTGACTTTAAATAGAAAAAAACATCTCCATTGGTCAGTCAATCTTATGGAATGCTAAAGACATCACCCCCTTTTTCAACAATGCGAACTAAATCAACTTTCTTAATAACATATTGGGAGTGAACGATACTCTTGAGGTGTTAATCGTTACAACAACCGCAGAAATATAATTATACAAGGAGGAGCTCTGATCTGATGAGCTTACGTAAAAGTTATGCTTGTAGACAAAAATTTGGCTTCGCCCGGACTTGAACCGGAGACCTTCAGTGTGTTAGACTGACGTGATAACCAACTACACCACGAAACCAGTTGTGGGATTTCCGCAGGCTTTTATTTAAGAACAAAATTAGTCAGTTAGAGAGAGCAAGAAACGCATTGAGCTGGCTTTTATATTTGTCACCTCGGCAGGAATCGCTAGCTCCGTCTACGTCTTCATCCGAGTTTACTGATCCTAGGATGCAAACTCTCCATCTGATCAACTCCCTTATACCGAGTTATATAATAAGATGGCAATTGTAGATTCCGATATTAGAATGGCCAGGATGAGCGCTGATCGCAAAGATGCCAACACTCCTGCCCATGATCCGGACATTAGATCTTTTCAGTCATGGTCTGATGCTACGGAGAATTTGGATGAAATTAGCGCTCCTAACATGCTAGATTATGGTGCAATTGAACAAATTGCTAATGGTTTGGAGAAAATGGTCCAGTCATGGAGTATAGCTCAAGAAGAAAGGGCAGAAGAGTATGCTAAAGTAGTAGGATCTCTTGAGAACACTGTAGTATCTCAGGCAGATGGAGAGCGTTCGATCACATTAAATAGGTTAATTGCAAAAGCTCCTGATCAACAGAATTGTGAAGCCCTAAAAGATTATCCTTCACAAGCCGCAGAGGGTGAAGAAGCTGTAAGTACTGCAGATTCACAAACTGTCAACTCCCAATCAAATAGTGTTTGTCGCCCATCTCAAAACGTTTCTGAAAATAAGAGCTCTGAGGAAGCAAGTAGCTGTGGAGATGAGAAAGTACTTAAATGCGGGCCATGTAGACCAAAGTGTGACCCACATAGGCCATCAGCAGCACGGCATCGAGATGTAGTTCAACATATAGATTTAAGGAACTTGAAGGGTATTGCTCCTCCACAGATGAAGGAAAACCGTGACCATTGCTCAGACATCAATCAAGACATTATTGCTTCTGCTGACATATCTTATGTCATAACACATTGTCAATCAAGTAAGTAGCTAGTTGTGTACATGGTCTATAATGTGAGTTTGGTTTATTTGGTTCAATGTTTAATGAAGCAGGAAATCCAGAGTCTTCTATGTCCAAGGAGAACCATATTGCCTCCTTTGCTGAAACTGTATCTGATTCACTGTGTTGGGTATACTTTTGCTGTTATCCCTTGGTTTTTGTTTTGCATATTTCGTGTAGTAATACATCATATATCTACATTGCAGGGCTTAGATGATACTGAGGCGGCTTATAAGAGAAAGGTAGAAGAGCTTCAAATAGCTCTTCTTGAATGTGCAGCAGAGTATGAGGTTAAGGTTAGCAACCTCTCAAATGCATACAGTGATTGATATATTCAATGCATAACTAACTAGGCCTCTGTCTGTCTTTTGACAAAGCAGATGGTTGAAATGGAAATGAAATTGTTACAACTGAAGTCCAAAAATCAACTCTTGGAACGTGATCCTGGAGCCACAAAAAGTGGTGATAAGGTAGCCTGCCTTAATCCATAATGTAAATTTTGAATCATATTCTTCATACTGTTGAAAACATAGCATTCATTTAGGAATGAAAGACCTCAAGAAAAATAGCAGTAAGAGGAATAGTTAAGTTTACTGCTTACAGGGCCTAATGTAACAGAAGACACAGCTTCCTGAACGTCAGGAATGGACAAAAAGAAAGCTTGAGATTTGTCGTAAACAGAATGCCAGATTCCAACGTGAGAATGAAGGCCTTTCTAAAGAACTGCAGGAAGTAAAGAGGAAGGAAAGGTGAGTTGCATTATGAAATTTAAAGTGCTTTATATCCTCAAATTGAAATTGATATAGCTTCGAGCTTAGACTAAGTCAATGTTTTTCATTCATATGACATTGAATATATGCAGGCAGT
Organism: Isoetes taiwanensis; assembly: GCA_021234155.1. Lineage (NCBI taxonomy): Eukaryota > Viridiplantae > Streptophyta > Lycopodiopsida > Isoetales > Isoetaceae > Isoetes > Isoetes taiwanensis. The sequence continues at coordinate 97,607 of JAJEKV010000241.1, forward strand.
TTGATATACAAAGGAAAAGCTTGGAAGATGCGCTGCAAAAAGTAAACTTCTTGCAAAAGTAAAGACACGTCCAGACCTTGCATTTGCTTTCATATGTAGCACTGGACTTGCGCTGACATCTAGTATATTGTTGGCATAGGGAGGTGATAAAGAAAGAAGATGAACTCGTTGATTGCCAACTAAAGGAAAAGGCAGTGAGAGCACAACTGTATCAAGTGCTTCAGAAATCAAATTCTTCACATAATGATAATCCAAAAATTTTAAGCTTGATAAATGCACTCGGACAATGGCTACAAACTATTCAAAAGGTCTTGTTTGGCTTCTAGTTACTGATTTCTGCTGATGTGCGTTACTAAGGCTGAAACTCTCTTGCAGCTTGGCAGTATTAAGTCTGATTCTAAGCAATTAAATCAGGTATGTGATTAGCATATGTGGCTCCATTTAGTTCAGCTGAAAAGTTTTACGTCGTGTATAATACAGCTTCGCCAGTATGAAGAGGAACTCTCAAAAATAAAAGATGAATTTTTTACCAATATTGCACATAAAAGGCCATGTCAATTGGTAAGCTTCGTATTATGTCTACATTTTCTCATTAGCATTAAGCCTGCTCCGGATTTATTAAGTTGGTGCTTTTAAGCTTCAGCAGCATAAATCAGTGTCGGATGGAAGTGGCAGTACAGAGCTGGAGGATTCTTTGACTACGCCATTGATGGAAAAGCAACTCAGTACCACCCCGCCCCAAGAGAAACAACTATCAGAGATTAGAAAAGACGTTCAAGCATTACAAAACGAGTTGGAGAAATTGGCTTACAAGAAACTATCATGATCTGGATAAAGACTAAAGAGTCTTCTTTCATATTATTTTAGCAAGGTGGGGCCAATGATCCAGGCGGAGACTAACATAAGGCGTAGTACATATGATCTGATATCACACTATTGGCATCCAATGTGAACTTATCACCAATGTAAAAATAAGTACGTCTATGTCACATTGCTGATGGCAGATGGCAAGGCGCCACTGGGTTACAACTTTACAAGCTTCAATACGCTGCCAGTACAAATATCTGTTTATTTTGTTATGAACAGGCTCCCACCCAAACAAAATATCTGAAAGGTAGCAACTTTTAACAACCACGATTGGATGTTGATGCCAAAAGAAGGTTATTAGGTCGGGCATTTTTAGTAGATGTAAAACGTCCTTGTGTAGATGACTGTGAGTAGAGATGTAAAACGTGCATTCGGTGATGTTTCTTACTTCTTTAAAAAACACGTCGCAGTCCCTTCGTTTACCTTACGTTCTATCTGTTTTACCTTACATTCTAGACATTTACCTCACGTCTCAAACCCAAGATGCAACATAAGTTTTTTTTACGTAATAAAATGAGAACTCTCCCCAATTCTGGCAGGGCCAACTGTGCCTCCGTGCTTCGCTCGTCGGCCCAATTTGCCCTGCCGAATGCAGTGGAAATTCCCATTTGTAGACTCCCATTTGTAGACGTAAATGTCAGGTAAACCAAATTTTAGCCATGGGCCAGTGATGCTATGCCACGTGGAATATTTTCTTTTCGTGAATGTTAAATTAAAAGAAAGTCAGTGAACAATGTTACAATTTTATCTTGCTTCTTCATTTTCAGCTGGCTAACTAGAGGTTCTACCCTATATTCTGCGCAATCTTACCATGACATACTTTCATGTTTCAAGAAACACCCCGTGGCCTAAATTCAGGGGTGTCGGCATCCACCTTGAAAACATTCTTGTATACACAACTAAAGCCATGTCAAGACATGGCCAAATTTGATGTAACTTTGGCATTTTCTCATGAATGATGAATGAATGATGGGTATGTGATGTGTTTTGACTAGAAAAAAAGATCTTTGCCAACTTTAGCTTTGGAAAATGATAGTGGTAGGAGGAAGAATCAGATGTGAGGGATGGTTTTTGAGTGGAATCAAGATGGTAGGGCCTAGAGAATTGTAAATCTGCCTTGAGAAGTAAAATACATGCCAAAAACTTGGATTTAGCAAGATATCATTGAAGCTTGAGGGGTCTTTCAAACTTTGCAGACAGGCAGGCAGGTATACAGACAGACAAATAGAAATGTAACGTCCATGAAGATCAACAAGGGGTATGGGAAGCCCAAATAAGAGAACATGGCACAAAGTTCCAAAAATCAAACAAAATAAATACAATTAGGTTATCTAGACATAGTCATTCAGGGATTAGAAGATCAATGGTCTAGAATAATTATCATGCCTTCCCTAAAAAGTGCCTAGTTCTTTTGTAGGAACAATTTCCTTACATTGTAGAGCTCCTCCTTGTAGACTGCACACTTCTTTTGTAAGCATGCTTCCCTTACGTCACAGAGCTCCTCCTTACGCTTACACAATTGAAGGCAAGAAAGACCTTCCTGCACTAAGAAACAGCCCCCCCGATGTGGTTTTCATGTTGTAGGACATGGAGCCTTCGGAGAGAATCCTAATATCGAATTAAAGATCGCAAGGCCTCCTTAGGTAGGTAATATTCTTCAATTCATAGAGGAGGAAGTCAAAGAAGGTCTGCGGCATCTATCCAATGGCAAGTCTCCTGATCTTCAAGGTTTGCAAACAGAATTGCTTAAATGGGGGGTCCGCTATTGCTTCCAATCATCATTACTCTTTTAAATCAAGATTTGCAAGAAAGATTGCCAGAAAGTTGGTCTATCAGTAAGGTCATACCAATTCACAAAGCAGGTGATAAGAATGGCTCTTCGAATTATCGCATGATCATGGTCAGTTCCATATTTTCCAAGCTCCTGGCCAGTATTACTGAGAAGCAATTGACATCATGGGCAGAACATACAGGTGTGCGTGTTGTGGGACAGGAGGGCTTTCATCCAAGCCATACTACAATAGACCATATTTTCACATTGCGCATACTTATTGAATATAGTCGAAGCTTGAAACAAGACCTCTACATATGCTTTGTGGATTTTACTTCAGGGGGAGTTCACTGGTCAGATAGTTTTACTGCCTTTTCTCTTTGATCCTCACCTTTCATGGTGGATGAGAGAATGCTATTAGATAGATTTTTGGGTGCCCATGGACTATTGCCAAAGGAGTCTCCAACAAGAGGAGTTTTTACCACAACGATGCCAAAAGGGCCTAGTGGGAGAGAGACCGAGCAAGATTCCAAAGAGTCATTGTCAAAGGAATCTTTCACTCAACTTCGTTGCCAAGAGGCCACCCCGGGATCTCATTTATTTTTTGGTCCAGGATTTGCCACCAGCACTTCATAACCAGGTACAATCTATTCAATCTAAAAGATGTATATGACTGCCTCCATGACTTTGTATCTTGAGATGGATACAACTCTTATAGTTGATTCTTAACTCAATTACAGACTCCAGTAGTAACATATCGGTGGAGATTGTTGAAGACTCAGTGAAGGAGCCAGATATATGGATATATAGTTGAGATGGTAGTGCAGACAACTCCACAACCCACCGTGGATCAGCAACCCCAACATTAGACTAGCAACGAGACTAGGGTTTCTCAGTAAGCCAGAACACTGAACTCGAGAAATATAGTAGTTGCAGAGGCAGAGGCAGATGACCATCGTAATATGGATGAGGCTCTGCATTTTTTTAATATTGGCATGCATGTGAAGGTTGATGAAGTTATCTCTGCTATCAGGGTAGGAGTAGCAAGGATGGAATATGCCCAAGAGTAGGATGTGGTCGATATAATATTTTGCGTCAGAAGGTCTGAGGCCCATGTAGCAGCAATTCAAACATTTGCTTCTGATGCTGAACCTTAGTGCATGAGGTACTCTTGAGGCAAAATCCATATAGTTTGCCCAATTGTTTCGTATTGGGGAAGGGTATTTTGGCAATGGTTAGAACTAAGATTTTGGTATGGTTTGTATAGAAAAGGGTATATCTAGCCAACTTTGAGGAGCTTAATTGGCTTAAGGAATGAGTACTTCTATTTTGGGTGATGTCTGTGGTTTTTCAATGCCTTATTTGTAGCGGATTTCCCAGAGGCTCTATATGGAAATCCTTGAGCCTTCCAGATCTTCATCGGCCACTTGTGCAGCAGACAGCCTGAGGGAAGCCGATCCACATGGCCTAGATGCCTAGAGGCGGATGTCCACATCGTTTTATTACGATGGGTTTAAAATGAATTATAGGCGCCAATTCAGCCTGGCTATGGCAGCTGCGAATTTTGGATGGCTCACTAGGGCTTTCGATTTGGCTCCAGGGGACTTTTGAGTCTGGTTTGAAGCCTGCATTCTTGTATTCTTGCTTTGGTACAAGATTCTTTTCCTTCTCGGGAAGAGGGCATTCCTTTTTTTTGAAGCTCCAAGTTATGTGAATACATGATTACTCTCTTACTCTTTTGGGCACCATGTCTCTTGACTTTTTTCAGAGACTCAATTTGAAAAATAAAGGATCATGTCGGATTTTGAGCGCGTTATCCTGTTTTTTCCTGCCCTTTTTCATCCCGCTTTGCAGTTTGTGTTAGAAAACCTCTGTTAGGGGTTCGATGGGCTATTATATTGAAGCTATGGCGGCTTTGAATAGGGCAGGCGCTATGGCAGAAGGCTCTGTCAGTTTATATTATGGCAGGATTGGGTGCGGCAAATTCATGGGCACCATTGTTTTTTTGGGTTGCCCCTAGGGGGGCAAACCTTTTCTCATATGGGTTTTTGGCATATTCTAAGTATATGTCAGCATATGCCTAGAATATACCAAAAACTGCTCCAAACTGGCTGTTGCCAGTAAACTGGCAGTTGTGGATATGGCCGGAAAAGTTAATTCTCTTGTAAGAGGAAGAATAAGGGCATGAAGAGCAGCTAAAAAACAGATGGGAAGTATTTTATAACGAAGCAGATTATGCTGCAGGAGAAAATGTGCCCCTCTTATGATGATCCGGATGATGATGAGCCCGCTTAGTAGAGGTTATTGGCAGAGCAATCTTTGCTTCCGGCAAAGAGATGGATTGAAGCGGTAACAGTTTCGAATGGAAAGGCCAAACGCGGTACTAATACAATGTCTTTCATGCTTTTCATGTCATCTTTATGATTTGGTAGATGCTTTATGTAATCTTTAGGATTTCGGAGATGATTTCGTGTAATGCAATATGACTGTAGATATTGACCATAGCTTAGATAAAATTCAATTCCTTGCTGGCGGATCACCATCTATAGAATACCTTCAAAATACCATAATATAATGACATATAGGAATATAAAAAAGCTGGTGGAATGGTTTTGATTCAAGGAGAATGAACCAAACTGGCACTGAGATTTGCTTGTGAGCCACTAACCTTGTTAGTCCCATAAGACAGACCTGAGCTTGTTCTAGCTGGCTTGTCTTCAACAATCCCTGTGATTATGGCCAGCAACAGTTCCTCCGAGTAGAGAATCTGAACTATGAAGTTCATTTTCATGGACTTGTTTTCATAGATTGTACATCTCATTGAGCACTTCATTATGGTATAAGAAACTTTCAAGTTTTGTATTCTTTCTCTCAAAACCTGAACCTATAGGCCCTCGCTTATTTGTTACAATCTGTCTTAGTTATACATAGCCATATACCATATTCATTTTTTGAATGCAGGAACTACAATATGTGATCTTGGCAGATAATACTAGTCAGTTTGAAGATATGGCGGGCAATTCAAAGATAGGCTTCGTGAGCTTGGAAGTCTGGATGCTTTTTATAAAATTTGTGATAGCTCTCTACTATGTGTATGGTTTCTTTCCTGCACTAGAAGGTCATACCATTTAATTTAGCTTCAGAACTCTATATTATGCCCATTGCTATCCATAGATTTGTGAATAGAACACATGGTTTTAAAGAAAGACAAAAGTACAGGATTGGCAAGTCGCGGGAGGTCAACTTGTGCTTTGGCTTGTGCTTGTGTTTGCTTCCAGTGTTGCCGATTGAAGATTTACCAACAACATAAAGCTGGACAATGCTCAACAGTAGCTTACAAAGTAGAAGGTGCACTAAGTCCAAAAGTTATGGAAGACATCTTCCACCATATTTGAATATCTTTCTGTATTTTACATGCCAGAAGGGAAAGTTCCAGAAGTGAGTGACCACTATAGTCTACTTTTTGTGCAGATATAGCAATATGGTTTTACTTCTGAAAGTATAAAATCCATGATCAGATTGTCGTATATGACGTCAGTGGCAGAGCAAAAGAAATTTAGTCTAGATTGCATGCACCTACCAAGACCCAATCATAATATAAAGCAGGACCCAATCATAATGTAAGATCCAATTATAATGTGGACAAAGGCAGATTGTTGGACGCAACTTTATGATCGTTGGTCATCTGTTGATGATATTGGATCTTTGGATGTGGTTCACAAAATGCTAGAGTCAGATATGGGAAAAGGACTTCTCTACTTCCGACAATCACTTCTCCTTATGAGGTGAGTTGTTTATACTTAGACTTTTCAAAGTTGTTTTCTTTATATATATGGATGAGAAGTTTTTAGTTGTAATTGTACGCTCCAAGTGGTTGACATGAGAGACCGGCTTTCTTTAGGCTGGCCTGTCCAAAGGCTGCCATATGTAGTCTACGTCTAGCACGTGAACATGCAAGCAATGAGCATGAATTAGTATATAAAAGTGGGATATTCTATGATACTGGCCATCGACAAGAAGCTTAAAAAAAAAAATAGAGGAATCGATTGCTATTCAGAGATGTTTTGAGATATTCTTTCTCAAGGCCTATGCCTTGGCGGATACTAGCCTTGACCGTGAGTCTTCTGCAAAGGTTATTGGATTGCTTGAAGAGGCATTAGAATGCCCTTCTGATGGACTTTGCAAAGGCCAGGTAATTTTTTTGAGCATCCGCGTAGTTCCTAGATAAACTTACACTGGTGTCATTTGCTAGTTGCATTGGTTGTAAGTTTCTTGTATTTACATGTTTCTGCTTTATCCTACAGGCTCTCAGTAATCCAGGAAGCATTTATGTGGATTGTGAGAAGCATGATCTTGTTGCTGATTGTGTTATACGAATGCCCTAAAGATATGACATACAAGAGCTCAGCACATGTATTTGCAAAGTGAAAAAAGAAATGCATATGAAAAAATGACAAAATTAATTGAGAAGGCTTGCAATAATGCATCAGCATATGAGGAAAGGTCAGAGTATTGCGAACGTGATCTTGTCATGGCCGATCTAAGTATGGTCACCCAGGTTGATCCTTTACGGACTTATCCTTACTGATATAGAGCTGCTGGTAAGTATTGAAAGTATTGTCCAGATTCTAAAATCTTTATAGCTAATTGTGGCTTTGCGTCTGTCAAATCTCCTAAGGTCATATCCTGCCATCCTCAACTCACCTCAAAAGACTAAATTAATACATCTAAAAGAAAAAATGCATGAGAATTATAGGCATTTATAAGGCTTCAAAAAATTGCATGTGACCGAGATTCATTATGATGTGCATCTCATCCAATACTCTCATATCTACAAATGAGATACCATGGCTATTTTCTGCTGCTATTCTATTTTCATTCTTGACGAAGTAGAAGGTTTTACCAGAATCTTGTAGGCTAGTTGCTAAAAGCAATCCCTTTGAATGTTGTACCATCTGAAGTAACTGCAAAGAGATTATTTCCAACCAAAGCAAGGTTTTTTATTGATCATCAAATGTTATTAGTAAGATAGGATTTTCTTTGGTGGATGTGGGTTATGTGTAAACCATGGCACAGTCCAAGCCGAAGCAAAGCTTTACAATGCAGTAAAGATAATAGAGCTGAAGAGAAAATATGGTATTATAGCAACTTGGAAGGTTTCCAACTTATAGCAGAAGAAATTCGAAGTCCTTGATGTTGGCGGACTCATGAGCAATGTTCAGATATTGAAAGATTCTAGAAGAAGGCAGACTGAGAATCATCATTTAAGGAAGCTGTTTTCTCTTCTCCTTGAACTTCTACATGTTAGACAAAGTGGGATAGGTTGGCTTAATAATAAGCTCGTTTCTAATGCAATGCAGACACAGTCTCTGCACTCGGTTTGCTGAACTGCACGTTACTACTAGACAAGTTTATGTCCAGCCAATGTTCAATAATCTAGACTTTTGGAAAGAGTAAAACACCTTGTTTGCATGCCATTTTTGCGTCTGCTCTATTTTTTCAGCAATTGGGTGCTTCTAGCCATATGTCAACATGTTCATGTTCATTCTGCGTGCAATAAAACATCTGATGGATCCCAGCTGATCAACTGTTCTTGTTGAGATGCAAAAACAATGCAAGAACCATGTCAAATTAATAACCGTGCACTGAATGTGGAATATAATATTGAGGTGAATAAAATATGACTTGGCAAGTTGTTGCATACAGCTACAACTTTTATAATTTTGCTACCCCACTTTTCTCCAAGTTATAGTTGTGCTCAGTTAAAGCAAAGCCCATCTTTGAAGGAATAAAGTCTAAGTCACCTTGGTATTATTAGGTATTTTGCAGTGGTAAAAACTAATCCACTATTTTGTTTCTCAGTATCAATATGTAGCACAATAACAGGGGGTTCTAGGGGAATTTGATATAGATGTAAAAATGACAATTTCTGAAACCACAGACCATATATCCCTAAGACACTTGAATGGGTTGTTATAAAAGAAACATAGATTCAAGATAGAAAATAATCACATTGGCCTATTGGGTATATTGGTTAAGGACATTGAGTTATTTTGGTGGAGGCTCGATGGGTATATTGGTTAAGGACATTGAGTTATTTTGGTAGAGGTTCGAGCCTCCGTATTTCATATTCTAAAATCTTAGGCAAAGCCATATAGAGTTTCGACATTCCCTCAAAACCTTAGGCGAACTCGTATTTTATATTTCAAAATCATAGGTGCCTTCAATCATAAATGACCATAANTTATGCGAAACGAAGGTGTTCAGAAGCCCAACATATTATGGAGCCAAAAGTTAAAGGCATTAACTTCGATATTTCCAAAGCATGCAAATGTATTCATTATTGACTAAAAATGAACATAGTAGGAAAACTGGCGCTTTACAATTTTGTTTTTATGGCATTTCTACACAAGGGGCATTTGCTCTCGAAATGTAATGGGACTTTTTCATTATTGTTCCATGAACACATGATGTAACACTGAAAGTTGGTGGACTGTATTGCACATACGGTTAATTTTTCTTCTCTAATCAAATCGACACCTTGCATTGTTAGGAACGATTTAATATCATGGCGATGGCATATAAGCTTGTTTTTATGGCATTTGTACACAAGGGGCATTTGCTCTCGAAATGTAATGGGACTTTTTCATTATTGTTCCATGAACACACGATGGAACACTGAAAATTGGTGGACTGTATTGCACATACGTTTAGTTTTTCTTCTCTAATAAAATTGACATCTTGCATTGTTAGGAACAATATGATATCATGGCGATGCCATATAAGCTTGTATTTTATTAAAAAACAGTGGCATTTAGAATATCATAATAGGGAACATATAAATCTTTTGATAGTAACAAGCTAAAATACAAAGAGTAAGCAACATTGATCTCAAGAACTTGGAAAAACAGAAACCATAAAAACACACTTTCACGCCATTGGAGGGCAACCCCTCGTGCACAGCACCTTGTTTTATTTTTCTTCCTTTTTTTTTTTGCTTCAACCATAGGTTCGTTCTACACCATTGACATTGGCATGCATTTTTTCTCTCAAAATTCTAATGGCCATTGATCTGGCACAATACCAAGAATATCCGCCAGATCAATGGTAGAGAATAAAACTTGAACGTGACGCAAAATAAATTCTTCATCTGTCCTATATTCGCTTCATCCTATATTCGCTTCATCCTAACCATCCAAATGTGGCATATACCCAAGGATATGCCACATACCAAAAGCAGGACCGTCCAAGCCAAGTCAAGATGGGGTCAAAACCCCATTTCCACGTCAGCCTAAGGTTGATGCGGACGTATTCACTTGAAGTCAAATCCAAATGTACATACAACTACTAACTACATAAACTATAAAACAACATGTGACATACATTTCTAGGCAACAATACATTTATCCATTTGAACTACATGATGTTTAGACATACCTCAAAATCAAATTACATTGGGCCATACCCATAACAAGGGCGAGGGAAACCCGCCCATAGAAAAGTGCACACGATTTTACAGATTTCAAAATTTTGACACCTCCAAAACCTATAGAAAAAAGCAGTAAAGAACAATGAAGCACTGCATTCCTAACATGAAGAACTCATCCTTTCGGTTCGTCTCTCATAGATTAACAACACAATAAACAAGCAAACAAAACAGCTTGAAGCACGGGGAGTTGAACCCCGTAATCATTGTGGGTTCCCATCATGCTTCACCAACCATAATGAGGCTCCCCAAAGGGCTCCCCATTATGGAGAATGGGCTAATCCCATGCAAATGATCCCGCATGCAAATGCATATGCAATTAACTTCAAAACAGAAACTAAGGAACACATTTTTTACCTTTTTGTAATGCAACGCACATGCTCCAAGCACACGATGCAATGCACCTACATCAAACCAAAACAAACAAGGTCTTTTGAGATTCCACAAGAAAAGAAATGTCATTGATTATTTGTAATGTTCAACTAGCCTCCGCGATTTGCCGCCTCGCGAAGCCTTGTTTATCCTATGCGTGCATCACTTTTAGAATGACGATTTAACATGACAAAGAAATTGTAACATAACAAAGTACCTATCAATATGCCACCCGTTTTGAGTAACAAGAGTGCGGGCTAAATTCATATGACTTCTCGAGAAGCCTCTCCCTTGTAGAAATGATGACCACCTCGCCCCATTCCATACCGCCAATTGTCTCCTCAAGTTCATGAAACATTTGCGTCCCAACCGCATCCTCAACAATCGCACGTAAATTCAATGGCAGTTTTTTGAAGTGTGTTAATGTTCACGGCATTTAGTGAGCAATTCCGATGCAACGTGGGCAAAATTTTGATCATCCGGAGATGCTATGGTAGGATGTGGCAAGCCATTGAAATTAGAGTTTCCACATTGGGAGGTGATGTTGTAAAGGAGCTTGTGGCAATGGTGGCTATAAGAGGCCTATTTGAGGTGCGTGCAAATGAGCCACTTGTTGAGGACCATTTTCCATGTCGCCAACATCGGAAGACAAAGGCATGGGCATCTTCTACCGCAAGCATGACAGTCATTACTCTATGAGTGGATGAACACAAAATGGATGAACACGTAATGTGTTACACAACATAAACAATGAAAGCCGGCAAATAATACAAGGAAAATTAGAAACAAAGTCACACAAAACCGGACGATCAATTCCCAAAAGACCAATGTATAATCAAGACAATCCAAAGAAATATAATTTGGTTGGTCGAGGTCTCCTCCATTCCGGGCCTGAATTGTCAGTCCAGTAATGTCCACAAACCCCTCATCCCCATCTCATGGACTTGGCACATCATCATAATACCTCTTTCTATTGGTCTTTCCCATGCGCTCCAGAAAGGTTGCATACTAATAAGGGGATATTGAAAATTACACATCGCACATCACTAGGCATAGCCTGCGAGGGATTAAGGGTTATCCTCCATCTTTGCCTTCACCCTATGTTCAAATAAAAGCACAATTAGTAGGCAAAAAATCGACTAGACAAACACAACTTAAAGTGGTCCTAAGCATCCCAAGAAGCGGTATAAACTAGAGAAGCTTGAGATAGTTGCTTCCTCCCATGGTATTTGTTGCGAAAGTGATGAGCCCCAACCATAACAAATTCTGTTATCCAACACAACCACACTTTTGAGGTCAAACCGACTTGCGTGAAGAAGGTAGAGATCCTTCCCCATCTCGATTTGTCTACGTGAGACATTGTGCAAGCACACTTTGAAGTGCACTTTTCCAAGATCCTTCAAACGGTATCCCACTAAGCCCTCAAAACAATGCATTGAGGGTGTTCTTGAGAGCTTTACATATGAGAAGGATGCGGCCAGGCCTTTGGGCTCCCCACCCAAAGAACTTCTTAATGGCGGAATTCACAAAGACGAGGGGTCTTTAAGCGTGCTCCTCAACACCCCGGCGGCGGCAGATGGTCAAGCTCGATCCCCTTTCAAGAGCTACAAAAGACCAAAGGCAGTGCAGGTTTGGGTCTTTAGGAATTCTACAAGCTTATCAAACATGGCCACGGGAACATCGGTCCCCAAAGATAACCCAAAGTGAGACTCACATCCAAAAGGGGTTCCCATAAGACATCATCGACCTTCTACTCTACCCCGGCCGATGTGCCCTCCCCATCCCCCGGATGGTTTGAAGGCATCCTCAACACAAGGAAATTTACCCTCGGAACCAAAGGAACGCTTCCTACATCTAAGGGCTTCAACATTTTACGGGTTGAGCCAAAGAGAAGCCTTTTCAAACTACGAACAACACCACAATCGGAAGATGAAGCTATACACGTATTTGTACGATGAAGGCAAGAACTCCCAGGGGCGGCACCTCATGCAAGACATATATACAACCGAGGCTCGCTTGAGAAAAACAAGGAGCACACTCACCTCCAACGAGAAAGTGGAGCGAAGGAACTCCATGACCAATTTGCAAAATAAACCGGAACTCCCCAATTTAAGAAAACCAAAAAGGCTCCCACGCGCCGCGGCAAGCCATCGCCACGACTCCAGTTGTGAAAATTAGGGCCGCCCCAAAAAAACAAATTCAACCCATTCCACCATTGCCGAACCAAACCCCAATTTCTGAGTCAGAAAAATAACAAATTTGTATACGAATACATGCCATAACCATGCCAAATCTTAGGTTACACGGTTCCCAAACAACATTTTGGGAACCTAATAAATACATACTTGAGCCACATCTTTTAATTTAAGCCCTTGTACAATTTTACAGGTCATCATTGATGAAATGAGCCTTAGGTAGAGAATGAAGATGGCAATTGCAAAATCTTGGTCTTAAGGCAGCCCCTTCATCGCCATAGCCGGCGCCTTTCCAAGCAATTCAGAACGGGTCATAATCCTCCGAAGCGTCAGAAGGGTTCAATGGATGAAGGAGCAGCTATGGATTTGCTGCGTTCCCACATGTCCAAGATTCAGGTTCCCCATTCCACTACCCGCATCTTTAAGCAAGAATGTTGCATTTCCTTCGACACTCCGGTACGTTACCTGCTGCATAGAATCTTGTCATAATTTTTAAGATGATCTAACTAACGTTCGCTTCTTTCTAAACACAGAAGTCTGAGAGGGGCCTGTTTGTCGATCTTAATTCGTTCCTTGCATTTGGTTATGATTCTGTTGCCTGGAACTATGAGAAGACAGGAAATGCCGTGTATTTGAATATCAAACAAACAGTTCGCCCAGAGTCCGAGGATCGGCCTCACAAGAAGCCCACACTTCTTGCAATCGGTATAAACTTCTTTTGTTTGTGAAACCAAGAGGTCAAGTTATATTATGTTTTATTGTGTGTCAGGGATCGAAGGAGGTTTTGATGTGAAGGAACCTGAATACGAGGAAACGTACTCTATTGTTATCCTCCCGCAGTTCATCACTCTACCTTTTCCAGATACCGAAATACCAGAAAAAGTAAATCTCGTCTTCTTAGTCATTCGTACAAAATTTCTGAAAGTTATTGCTATGTCAGGTCAGGCTTAGTGTCGATGGAGTTTTAGCAGCGGTTGGGGCTGAGCGAAAGGAGCAGGTAGCTTCTTGGACTGCAGATAAAAAGCAGGTCAGTGTTTATGCAGAGGGCTTGAAACAACTGGACAATGGAGTGCGGGTGCCTCCTAGTGGCTGGAAATGCACAAGGTGTGAAAAAACAGATAATCTATGGCTTAATCTCTCGGATGGATCAGTTTTATGTGGAAGGCGTAATTGGGATGGAACTGGGGGAAACAACCATGCAATTGAACATTATAAGGAAACCAGTTACCCCCTTGCTGTCAAGCTTGGAACTATAACTGCTGATTTGGATGGAGCAGGTATTTTGTGGTTATTGCTTGCATTTATTTCAGTAAAGGCCATGGAAAAATAATTATATTGATGCACAGAAAGATTTTTTTTTTTTTTTTTTTTTTTTTTTTTGGGGGTGGTGGGACATCCGTAAATAACCACCTTATAGTTTCTCTATTCTAGCTTATAGTTTCTCTATTCACAAAGCTTAAGTTTTAGGTCTACCACCAAAACTTATCTCAAAATTACTCATCAACTATTTGCATGTGGCCCTGTTAGATGCTTATCTTCGTCCTCAATGAGAAATCTATGGATCAGTAGTTTCCTTGAACCCTAAGCTTGCAGATCTGGATTGCAACACTCCAATAGAGGTTTTGGTCCTAGCTCTTGAGCTCCACAGAGAATTAGGCAAATTTTGTAGGTTCATACTTCAGTACTCCCATGTTTCTCAAGCACTTGTGGATAATCTGCATATGGGCTAGGGATTTTTGCAGCTACACAACCAATTTCTGAATGCTTTATTTCCTACTTGCTCTAGAAAAGACATGACCTAACATGTTGATTTATTTCTATTAGACGTGTATTCCTACCCAGAAGATGATGCGGTGATGGATCCGTTATTAGCTCAACATCTGGCACACTTTGGAATTGACTTTTCTTCACTAAAGAAGGTAAATAGATACGACCAAGGAATTCTGGTTTGGGAAACTTTTTCTAATTTGTATGTTACAATAATTCTCTTATGGCAAGTGCAAAAAGCATGAGATATAAGTCCGTGCTCTCTGATGGTTCAGAATAGGACAGCTTTGGACTAGGCAAACAATTTCATTTTGCACCAACATATTTCTTCTCTCTGTTCCAACTGCGTTCTTTACCATTGCATTGCAAGAAAGCAACATCGTTGTGCATAGAAATATAAGGCGGTGTTATTTTTCATGTTTCATGTAAGCAGAAACTGTAGATACGAATTACCACATCATTGATGTGCAAAGGCAAAAGTGTATATTGCCAAAGGGAGAAGAGATGTCAGCAAGTTCTATATTTGAAAGCCTAGATAAGGAGTGATTGTTCAATTCTGTTCCATAGAGCATGTTTGGTGTTTTTAAGGTTTTGTTTTTCTTTTCATTTATTCACGTTTTCTTACAGACAGAATTGACTACGGCAGAAAGAGAGCTTGATCAGAATGTAAATTTTGATTGGAACCGGATTCAAGAAGAAGGAAAGGAGTTGGAACCTGTTTACGGGCCAGGCTATACTGGACTAATCAACCTGGGCAATAGGTATAGGTGATCTTTATAAATAACAGGATTTGCCATCTATTATGCTTATCTTATTTCTGTTGCAGTTGCTATTTAGCTTCAGTTGTGCAGGCAGTATTCTCTACCAGGGACTTTAAGTTAAGGTAACAGTTCATTTATTTATTTATATCATACAAAGAAGATATGTTCCTCCTTTTCGAACTACTTATTTCATTGTTCCTTAGATATTTTGATAACATGAAACTTGAGGACGCATTTCTTTCAGCTCCTGCAGATCCAACTTCAGATGTAAACACTCAATTGTAAGTTGGTTCATATTTAAATCCATATGTACAAATACTTCACAATGATGGTGATGCTCATTCATTGATCAGATCAAAGCTGGCCCATGGGTTGCTTTCAGGAAATTATTCCGTGCCATCAGAGAAGGTTGTTTATAATCTTTGAAGCCTAGATTCTTGCACAACTGTTGCCTTGACTCTGGATAAACGCAGGTTATCAAGACTTTGATGGAGGAGAAAGTAAAACCTGTATGTATATCATCATACCAAGTGCTGGATGCATGACTTGTTTGGACAATAATGAATATTGTTTGATAGACTTGGATCATAGCATCGGAAAAGTGTTGTGGTATTCTATGCAATGGGTTGGATATCGTAGGCAGTTTGAACTTCTTTTGATCTGCCTTTTTTTGAGGTTTACAGTGCACAGTCAACAAATTTCCCAGCAAATTAGTTCTGCATTTTTAGCGTAAATTTCCATGTCTGTTCCCTCTAAAACGATTAATTCATATGCTAAATTTTCTATTCAAGAGGCTATACATCACATTTCCAGCACAAATTCGATTTTGTTGGCAATGTACTTCTGTAGTGAAGATGAAAACATATGCTACAGATGTGACAGATCCTATATTTTGTTCTCTAGGAACAAAAGGGCATACCCCCACGCATGTTCAAGGCCTTGATTGGGACTGGTCATCCAGAATTCTCGAGTTCGAGGCAGCAGGTATCTTTGAAGGAGATTGGATGAACTTCTATGGTAGTTGTACTGAGATTTTAATTTGCCCACTACTATGTAGGATGCATTCGAGTTTTTTCAATACTTCCTTGAGCAAGTTGAAAGGAGTCATTCTAGAGATTCCGAGAATGATCCTTCGCGATGTTTTAAGTTTCTCGTGGAGGAGCGCATCCAATGCTCATCATCTGGGAAAGTAAAATATACGAAGAGAGAAGAAAATGTACTGTCTTTAAGCATTCCTATGGAGGCAGCTGTGAATCGAGGTATTTTGATTACCATATTCCAACTGGTTTGTCACATACTAATTCTTGAATACTCAATTTCTGTAGGAGAGGTTGAGGCATTTCAGAAACAACGGATTGAGAGGGAACAAGCTGGCGAGAAAGTGTAAGATCTATCCATGTTGTAAGGCAGGAAAGCATAGGATAGAATTTGCTGATAACATAGTTTTCTTGTTCGACAGAAGTCATGAAGTGACTGTTCGTCCAAGGGTTCCTTTGACAGCCTGCTTGCAAAGCTTCTCGGCACCCGAGGAAGTTGAGTTCTATAGTAGTGCAATTAATGGGAGAACAACGGCAATAAAGTGAGAGTCTAATTTATTAATCTATGCTGACCTGGACCATGCTGAGTAGAATGTTTTTTGATATTTCAGGACAACAAGACTAGCAACATTTCCACAGTACTTGGTTTTACACATGCGAAAATTTGATTGCTCAATAGATGCTGGCTGGGTTCCTCGGAAACTTGGTGAGGTTCTCCCTCATTCAGGAGGGTAGTGTCTCTACTGTTAGCAGGAAATGGTTATTATTTTTGCAGATATGTGAATGCCTTTTCCCCCTTTTTAGCGTGCATGTTGCTCAAGTATTAACTGTGTCTATTAACAAGTTTTATAAGCATTACCCTCAAAATAGTCACACACCCATGAAACCAGAGATCGACATTGGGCCCATGTAGAGCAACACTGCATTTGCATCACAAATCTTTGCATGTTTTTGGCACTTAAAGACTTAAGTCTTCGGAACATCCCCTTCAGACAGACTGTTACTTCCTAAGCTTATACAGATGGCAATGTGAGGGTTGAGGAAAATTGTAGTTGTTGTTTCCTTTCAGACCCACTTTTACTGTGTGTTCAGCAGTGTTGGCAATTAAGAACCTGAACTGCTACATGCAGGTGATCGAAATATAGTTTCTTTTTTTTTAAAACATTGGGCCATATATATATAAAAACTTCTAAGTTCTCTGCGTTAGTGTCATCTCAAGCTCGCCCAAACATGGTTTGCATCTATATTCATCTACCCCACAATGTCTATAACATGCTATGGGTTTCATATCCTCAGCCTTAAACTGAGTAAACAACAAAGTTCCTAAGCTATTCAATTTAGAAGGAGTTGATACTCTTTTAACCATATAACACTACAGAAACACTAGTAGAGAATGTAATATTAAACTCACGAATGGTAGGTTCTTCTTTATGTGTCTCTCTCCTTATTATTGTGGGGTTTTACAAGGGCGTAAATATCTCAATAAGGGTTGAGATAGCATTCCTTAATGCTTTATATTGCATCTCACTAAACATGTGCCGCCTGGCAGATTTTAATAAGATCCATAGTGTGTTCTATCTGCTTCGAAATATGCCAATAATTTTTTCTTTGTTCTTCTGTTTCAGATGTGTTTATAGACATGCCAGAGACAATTGATATTAGCAATCTGCGTGGCCGGGGTCTTCAACCTGGAGAAGAGCTTCTACCAGAAACTACAGGTACAAATGCCACATTTGTTGCTGATGCTGTAGCAAGAGTGTATAATATGTTTGTTTTGTAATACCAGAAGCAGCAGCTGAGACATCTGCAGTAAATATTGATGAAAGCATTGTTAGTCAACTTATGGAAATGGGTTTTCCAAGAGTGAGATGTGAGAAAGCAGCAGTATACACTTCAAATCAAGGTGTTGAGGCAGCTATGAACTGGATATTATCCCATATGGATGATGCAGGTAATGTTTTATATGGATTGCCTGAAGTTAAAATTGTTTGCTTTCCCAGTGAGAAAGGACGGATGTCATTGCTCAATGCTCACATGGAACAGTCATTTCTTTTAACTGTGTGCAGATGTAGATATTCCTGTACAGTTTAGGGTTGGCACCCCCAATAATATTATATTGGATGAGAGTGCAGTGGAGACACTGGTTTCATTTGGCTTCCCAGAAAACATGGCGCGAAGAGCTTTAATAGAAAAGGTATGCATTGCATTGCCTTGTGTATTAGAATTGTCAATGTAATATAGCTTTTAGTCCCCACTAGAGTGGAAACTTTCATCTGAAGCATTTTTAACTGCATTCAAAAAATAAAATTGAACTTATGTTCTGATGATATAGACCTTTCAGCCATCAGAAGAGTAGAAAACTTAGGTCATGGCTATCAAAGGTTAATGCTTGCAAAGCTCTTAGTAATCTCATAAGGAACACAGTGCTCTTTGAGGTCACCATCTTCATGACGGCATTGTTTACCTGCATTTATCATAGCCTTGAAGGAGGTTTACTTAGGGCCAATGGTTTGATAACCAGACACGTTTTGTCTGTATGTAGGCTGGTGATGTAGAACTTGCTGCTGAGTGGATATTTGGTCAACAAGATAATGCAAGCCCTATGGATACGATTAACAATGTTGAATGCAGTGGTTCCACCGAGCAACCAGGACTACCAGATGGTTCTGGAAGTGAGTTTCTTATATGTTAGTTTCCTAAAATTAGTTTTTTCCACAACATTTACTTATGTATTGCTTTTTTGGAAAGCAGAATATAAGCTACTTGGATTCATCAGTCATATGGGCACATCCACGCAATGCGGACATTATGTTGTACATTTACTTAAAGAGAGCCGTTGGGTAATCTATAATGACTGCAAGGTTGCCTTGTCAGGAGATCCTCCTAAGGACATGGGCTACCTCTATTTTTTTGAACGCGCAGAATAGACTTCATTTTACCCCCCAGTTTTGTGTCTATGGGGATAATCTCCACAGTTCTATAGGGAAACATGAAAGAGCCAATTTTTTTCAACCATCTGAGGGTATGGAGGCCACCCTTTTGGTAAAAAACTAACTTTTATGGAATTTAAAGCAGAGCAAAAGGCCAGCGAAAGTTTCATTTATTGTTGTGCATCAAATTAAGTTTTTAAACGCAAAAATAGCAAATAATGGCAACGTCGTACATTAGTTGTGTGAAAACGGTAGGGAATCTCCCCCACAGTCGTTGCCAAGGTCCAAACTCTGTTGTGGGCACTCTGTGGAACGGCATGTGGGAATTTCCCACCGTTATTGATGGCAGGGGGGCACTCCGCCCTTGTAGGGGCTCTTGGCGACGCAGACAGCCTCGGCAGCACATGCGGCTCTGCCGCTCATGTGCCGCCTCGATTGGCAGCGCCACCTCGAACCCCTACGGGGTGGAATGCCTCTGTCATCAATTACGTAGTCCAACATGGAAATGGGGTCGCAAATTCCATGTGATCGTAAACCTGTGCTGACACCAATTCGGACGTAGTCCAACATGAAAATGGGGTCGCAAATTCCATGTGATCTTAAACCCTGTGCTGACACCTGTTATATCTCTACAATTCGGAATGGAAAGAGGGAGCAAATTCTGTGCATATGAAATTTGACAGGCTACTCCCGGTTGTTCAAACAGTAACAGAGCAACCAGAGCAAAAAAAACTAGAATCAATAAACCTTTCAGCTATTAGGTTCCCAAAATGTTGTTTGGGAACCGTGTAACCTAAGATTTGGCATGGTTATGGCATGTATTCGTATACAAATTTGTTATTTTTCTGACTCAGAAATTGGGGTTTGGTTCGGCAATGGTGGAATGGGTTGAATTTATTTTTTTGGGGCGGCCCTAATTTTCACAACTGGAGTCGTGGCGATGGCTTCTTTGGCGATGGGAGCGGTACGCAGGAAGAGGCGAGGGAGTTCCGGCTTCGTGCTTGCAGTGGTCATGGAGTTCCTTCTATTCCACTTTCTGTTGGAGGTGAGTGTGCTCCTTGTTTTTCTGCAGTTCCGGTTGTATATATCTTTGTGCATGAGGTGCCGATTAGGGAGTTCTTGCCTTCATCGCGCTTTGTGTATAGCTTCATCTTGATTGTGGTGTTGTTAAGTAGTTTTGTGCTTCTCGCAACCCGAGGTAAAATGTTGAAGCAGGTGACTAGATGTAGGAAGCAGGCCTTTGGTTACGAGGGTAAATTTCCTTGTGTTGAGGATGCCTTCGTGGGGGATGGGGAGGGCACATCGAAGGGCGTGGGTAGAGTAGAAGGTCGGGATGAGGGAACCCGGCCTTTTGGATGTGAGTCTCACTTTGGGTTATCTTTGGGGACCGATGTTCTGCGGGCCATGTTTGATAAGCTTGTAGAATTCCTAAAGACCCAAGCATTCTTTGGTTTGTAGCTCTTGAAAGGGGATCGAGCTTGACCATCTGACTTGCCGAGGGGTGTTGAGGAGCACGTTAAAGACCCCTCGTCTTTGTGAATTCCGCCATTAAGAAGTTCTTTGGGTGGGGAGCCCAAAGGCACCTGGCATCCTTCTCATATGTAAAGCTCTCAAGAACACCCCGGATGCATTGTTTTGAGGGCTTAGTGGGATACTGTTTGAAGGATCTTGGAAAAGTGCACTTCAAAGTGTGCTTGCACAATGTCTCCGAGAGACAAATCGAGATGGGGAAGGATCTCTACCTTCTTCACGGTGCAGGTGACCTCAAAAGTGTGGTTGTGTTGGATAACAGGAATTTGTTGCATGGGGCTCATCACTTCGTCAAATACCATGGGAGGAAGCAACTATCTGCTTCTCTAGTTTATACTGTTTGCCGGATGCTTAGGAGTGGCAAGTTCGTTTTGTCTAGTCAGTGGATTTTGCCTACTAATTGTGCTTTTATTTCAGAACATAGGGTGAAGGCGGCATGGAGGATAACCCTTAATCCCTCATGAGCTATGCCTAGTGATGTCGCGATGTGTAATTTTCAATATCCCCCTGCCGGTATGCAACCCGTGGGAGCGCATGGGAAAGGCACGTAAGAGGTATTATGATGATGTGCCAAGTCCTGGAGATGGGGATGAGGGGTTTGTGGACATTGCGGACGACGAATTCAGGCCTGGAATGGAGGAGACCTCTGACCAACCAAATTATATTTCTTTGGATTGTGCTGATTATACATTGGCTGTTAATTGATCGTCCAGTTTGTGTGTGACTTTGTTTCTAATTTTCCTTGTATTATTTGCCAGCTTTCATTGTTTATGTTGTGTAACACATTCTGTGTTCATCCATTTTGTGTTCATCCACTCATAGAGTACTGACCTGTCATGCTTGCAGGAAGATGCCCATGCCTTTGTCTTCTGATGCTGACATGGAAAATGGTCACGAACAAGTGGCTCATTTGCCTGCACCTCCTGATAGGCCTCCTGAGCCACCATTGCCACAAGCTCCTTCTGTTCAGCCTCCCAATGTGGAAACTCTAATTTCCAATGGCTTGCCACATCCTACCATAGCATCTCCAGATGCTGAGCATGCCCACGTTGCATCGGAATTGCTCACTAGCGTCGTGAACATTAACACACTTGCTGAAACTGTGGCAGCCTCTGTGCGATTGTTGAGGATGCAGTTGGGACGTCTGTTTCATGAACTTGAGGAGACAATTGGCAGCATGGAATGGGACGAGGTGGCTGTTTCTACAAGGGAGAGGCAGGCTCTGAGAAGTCATATGAATTTAGCCCGGGCACTCTTGTTACGAGAACTGAGGCATATTGATAGGTACTTTGTTATGTTACAATTTCTTTGTCATGTTCTGTCATTCTAACAGATGCACAGGCATAGGACAGGCTTGCGAGGCGCCACGCGGAGGCACTGAACATTACAAGCAACTGATGACATTTCTTTTCTTGTGGAATCTCAAACTGTTTGCTGCTGTTTTTGGTTTGATGTAGGTGCATTGCATCGTGTGCTTGGAGCATGTACGTTGCATTACAAAAGGTAAAAAATGTGTTCCTTAGTTTCTGTTTTGAAGTTAATTGCATATGCATTTGCATGCGGGATCATTTGCATGGGATTAGCCCCCTGCCATAATGGGGAGCCCTTTGGGGAGCCTCATTATGGTTGGTGAAGCATGATGGAACCGGCTTCGGTCGGCGGGGTTCAACTCCCCGTGCTTCAGTGTTTTGTTTGCTTGTTTATTGTGTTGTTAATCTGCTGTAGCAGGTGCAGCAGGTTCTTCATGTTAGGAATGCAGGTGCTTCATTGTTCTTTCTGTTTCTTTACTGTGTTTTGGAGGTGCTGTAGCAGATGCAGCAGAATCGTGTGCACTTTCTGGACAGGTTTCCCTCTGCCCTTGTTATGGGTATGGCCCAATGTAATTTGATTTTGAGGTAATACAGAACTGCATGTAGTTGCTGCTGTAAATGTATTGTTGCTGTAAATGTATGTCACACATGTTTCTGGTTTCCGTAGTTAGTAGTTGTATGTACATTTGGATTTGACTTCAAGTGAATACGTCCGCATCAACCTTAGGCTGACGTGGAAATGGGGTTTTGACCCCATCTTGACTTGGCTTGGACGGTCCTGCTTTTGGTATGTGGCATATCCTTGAATATATGCCACATTTGGATGGTTAGGATGAAGCGAATATAGGATGAAGCGAATATAGGACAGATGAAGATGGGATTTGAACCCACAAATCCGAAAGCATCGTGAAAAACAGTAGAAGAACATTAGGAAAACTCTGCAACAGTTACTGTGATGGCCTCAAATGGGGCTTAAAACAACATATAGCTGCCGGATTTGCTGCCAAGATCAGCATAAAGCAGGCCCAGAGGGCCGATTTGCTCTATAAAAGCATCATAAAGCGAAAATATGGCACTTGCATTAAAGAAATAACTAAATCAATGTAGAACATTATGAAAATGCGGTAAAGCATGAAAACTCTGCAACAGATACTGTGATGGCCCTCACATGGTGCTTAAAATAGCATACCTACTGGATTTTCTGCCAAGATCAGCCTAAAGCAGGTCCAGAGGGCCGATTTGCTCTATAAAAGGATCATGGATGACACCGCTACCTGCATGCAAGAAATAATAGCACAGGACGAGTCGTGGAAGCATATTCTAAGCTTCTGACTGCTACCCTGGAAGAAATCGGCCTCAAAGCCTTAGGCCATGCAAACTCTGAATACCTGTAAGCAGAAACCAAAGAAAGGTTGAAAAATAAGGCAAGCGCCATAGAAACAATAAAAGACTGAAGAATAGGGCGCATCCGGACTTGGAAAATCTGAGGCAAATACCAAGTAGTTGAGCGCGTTAGCCACTGGGCTCCAAGACCACAGAGCGCCATCAAGCAGCTGCCCATCGCCATAGCCGGCCACTGCCATCGCCGAACCTCCCCTCGAAAAAATGTGGGGGGGCAAATTTGCTCCCCATTTCCATGTTGTGGGGGCATGGCCATTGGTCCCCCATTCCGGTGTGGCCGGTGACCCGCTCCCGGCTTCGCCAGTCACGGGTCCCCGCCGGTCCACACCGGAATGGGGTCTTAATGGCCATGCCCCCATAGAAAACCGTCTTTTGTTTGGGATACTATTATCAGTGTAATTGCTTTTCAGGTTGGCAAACTAGACAGAATTTGCCACAGAAGCAAACACCCAAATTGTGCCTCTCCGTATCGCAATGCATTATAGAATACGATCAGGAAATACACGACATCAGATAACCAAAAAACCTCCTTATAGATTGATGTACCAATGTAGATTCATCCCCTTAATAACAAGGAAGCGAGAAACGCCACTATATATTTATGCAAAAATGTCGATTCATTCGCTTCCAAGGAGAATCCACAAAATTAAGATGAAAAATGAAATTATTTATGTGCTTACAAGGAGAATCCACAAATTAAGGTGGAAAATGAAATTATTTCTGTTTTGGGTTTTGTATAAGACAATAATCCAGGACGAATTCCTGTCGACAGACGAAATGCAACCTAGATTGCAATTCCCTTCAACGTGGATGCAACGTGGGTTGCGTTCCACCTTTGGAGCTCCAGAATAAGGGGTAAAGGCTTCAAAGTCAGGGGTAGAAAGCGTGGGAATGAGAAGTAGATGAAATGCAAGGTAAATTCAGGAACGACCGCTACTGTTGAGCTTGCTAGAAGTTCAGGAAAAGAGATGGCTAGAAGTTCGAAAAAAAAAAACTGGGCCAGATGGCGCAGTGCCATTGGCGGATACTGCAAAACATGAAAGAATGAAATTATTACTACTTTGAGTCATGTGTGGTCGTAAGGCCAGGACAATATGAATTATGAAGCAAGGAAAGGACAATATAAAGTGGAGGAAAGGACAATCTGAAGCACCTTACCATGGTGCTGAACCTCTGAATCTTCACTACCTAAAAGCAAAAATGGTAAAGAGTGTTTTGGTGTCAACCTCTATTGCTGTATCAAACAAGGTGCTGCCGTAGCATGATCGGTTGCTCAGAAATATGAAGAAGAATCACCGAAAAAACAAGGAACGAAGGAAACCTATGGCCCTACATAAGCATCGAAAAGAAACAAGGTGCTGCGCACGGAGGGTTGCCCTTCGGTGGCCCGAGAGTGTGTTTTCATGTTTCTGGGATGTGGACCTACATTCTTGTGTATAAACCCTAAGGAGCTCTTGATTTTCCTTCAACACGCCAGTAAAATAATCGTAAGCCACATTTTCTCGACTCCTTTGATCCTCTTTCATATCTTCCGAGTTGCCTGATTCTTCATCTAAAGACATATATTCAATATCCAACATATCGTCTTCATCATCCTCTTCCTGGCAATGCAAACTCCTCAGAAACTCAAAAAAGCTCTTGGCACTCGGCTGTTTTTTTGGTCTTTATGTACTTCTTGATTATCTTTGCCGGATGCATAACCTACAACACTTTCGCCATCTCAGCCCCCCCTTACGTCAGCCCGAATTAGCAAGAATCATTCCTCCGCCTCCTCCAGACAACACAACCCCACCTCGGTTCCATTCTTAGTCAAGGAAGCATCTCCAGCAAACCTTATAAGCAGCCACTCTGGCCTTGGGAGCCATCCCTTCCGCAGTCCCCTCGGCAAATCCCAGCATGCTGGCATGGTATACATAACGCCCAACAATAGTGGAAGCGGTGTAGGAGTGCCATGCCCATCGAATCCCGGCGGATTTGAACTCCGAGGTCTCATTTATGGGTCTGCTCCTGTAAAAATAACGAGCCCCCACAAGCTTGTTATTACAATGTGAGGCATTGCACCCAGGACAACAAGCAAAAAGAAGAGCAACACGGCGAGCAGCATAGCCATAGCCAAAGCCGGAGTCCTTAAGGGGGTTCGGGCGGCAACAGGGCTGACCGCCAGTTTACTGGCAACAACCAGTTTGGAGCAGTCACTAGCATATGCTAGGCATATGCTGGCATATACTTAAATTATGCTACAAACCCATTATAAACGAGGGTTTGCCCCTAGGGGCAACCCAAAAAATGTGGCGGCGTGACATGCTCTTGGATTTTGTAGCAATGGTTCATAGAGCATTTGCTGGTGATCTCGCATCGTTCGATAAGTTCCAGTGGTGGGTGCTGCAGTGAGATGCATGTCGGCTTGTCCTGGGTCTCGAGTGGTGGGTCTTTGCGGTGAGATGCATGTCGGTTTGCCCTGGCTGAACAACAAGGGCAACTAGTTCAATCAACAACACAAGGCAGCAAAATGACTGGCCACACCAGGTTTAGGGCATTCATCAAATATATTCGGGTATATTCCAGCATATACCCAGAATATCCCACATCACCACATGAACGAAGGCTTGCCCTTAGGGGCAACCTAATAATGAAAAAGACATGTTTGAAACTTGTGACAACATATTGTCTTGGCGTAATTTTTCTAATTGAAGAGGGAAATATCGCGATAGCCGGGCCATAAATTTCACAATTTAGGACTATTCAAATAAAGCCACACACTACCCCTTTAACTGCTTTTCCTAAAATCTAAATCTGCATGGAGAGCTTCCCGCCTTTTTTCTTTGGTGGGAAGACATGGGCACTCATAAGGCGGTTGCCATTTGCAAGGAGAAAAATGAAATTGATGTTAAAGAAGAGCATCTGCTAGCACAAAAAGGGTGCTTTTTATTGCCTCATATTCGTATCCTCGTTGTGAAGTTGAAGATTCAGGTGCCATAAAGTCAAAAGTCGTCTTCTTGTTATCTTTCCTATTGCATTGTCTCGATTGATTTTGGGTTTAAAATCCCGGAACATGTTCTCTAAGTCCCTCAGATCCAAGAAAAGAAACGGCATGTATTAGAAGAAAAAAAAACAAGATACAATATACAATTCTGCTCAAAAATGAACAGAGGGTCATCCATGCAACATCATTTAACAATAGGATTAAGAAAAATAATGAAATTCAAACTCCGTATCCTGCTAAAGACTTAGCCTGTTTAAACAATCTTCAAATGGTGAACTTCATGATTAACAGTACCTTCTCACCACAATACAAACAAAATGTGTCAACGAGGAGAATAAGAACTTGGTTGTCGTGGTCATCAATGACAAGCTCCCCACTGTAGGTAGCGTCATGATTATGCAATTTTCATATTTTGTTTTGCGAATCCTTCAGGTTTGCCTTACTCGATATATAGTCAGATTTTGTGTTCATTGTGAGGCGCTTTGTCTTCCAAACCGACATAGCACAAACAAAGGTGCCATCCAAATATGATGAGCCTTTAACATGCAAGTGCCACCTCCTTATTTTTAAGAATTTGCCATCCATTGTGCGTAAGCCCATGTCACCAAACATATGGCATCCACCAATGGGAAAAGAAATGGTTATGAAGAGTGGCTACAAAATCAATATATTTCCCAAGCACATGAAAATCTAACTCCCGCTTATTATGGTTCGCTTAAAGCAGTCTTTCATATAGTGCAACAAAGATAAACAATTATCTCTTTTACGATGTTTGAAATAATCGGACCGAGTCCTCAGTAATAAGTACCTATTTCTAAGTCGTGAATGACCACCCCCGACTATCACTTTGGTATAATTCAAGCTTTTCTATTGCCGTTGAAACTAAGTTCTCCATATCGTATCGCATCGAGGTGACTTGATCTTGTAGCTTGTTTAAAAAGCTCAAAGCATCTGCTTTTCAGGGAATCATCATCCCCCGCATTCACAACAATATTACATAACAAGATCAAAGAAGGAACTTGTGCGGGGACCTTCGAACAAAACAAGTTGAACCAAATAAGATGCTCCATTGGCGTCTAATATTGCTTTTAGAGTCTTTGTTGACAAAGGAAATTATCCTTTTCTCGTATTGAATTTTCCTAGGGCTATTGCAGCCTCTTTTTTCAACTTCATAATTGTTAGATGCTAGGCGAAAGCAAGAATTGTATGTACCACCTTGACCTCCTTTGCAGGAAATATTCTTGCAATGCATCCAATTGCCTTTAAACAACATACTTGCAGCTCACGGTTCTCCGTTTCAATGACTCTTAGTAACTGTTTCTACAATGGCCCTCACAGGATGGCGAAGTTCATCTTAAATGCTGCCCTCTTTAACTCCGGTTAGTCTTCTTCATTTGCTTACTGCAATTTCCATGACTGCCATGATTGAGTTTTTCTGCACTTGTCTTGTTTCCTTCTCAATTAATTGTGCAAAACAAAGTAATGCTCTTGTGTCAGTAATAAATTTGCAATTCCTTACATTCTTAACTGCTAGTTTCCATAGTGCATGTGCCACTTCTGCCTTCATCTTGGATACAGTTTGTGCATCAACCTGCTCTCTTTCCTTTCTATTATAGTCCCTTTGAGAAACCCCAAACATTGATCCGCCATTTTCCCACTGTTGCTTCTTGAATGGTGGTGGTTAGGAGATGCCAAATAACTTGATGGAGCAGCATCAAATGGACCTTTTGGCTTCCCTTGAGGCCAATTACCAGAAGCTTTTGAAGGATCAGCCACTTTTTTCTCTAACCATGCGGGTTTGTCTCGACCCAAACTTTCCATCATTTGTCTCAAAATTTTATTTTGATATTCTTCCCAATTGTTTCCTACATTTGGTTGAGCTCCAGCCTTGCTTTGGGCCACGCTCTTAACTATAGTGTGCATTGTTGGTGGATTCTGTGGTTTTGTTGGTTCTTCAATGGTATCATATGAAAGAAGTGTAACCAAATACCTTATGGCACCCCCAGCACCAAAAGCATTCTTGGCTTCTTGAGCTTCTGTATCGTGGTCAGCCATATGAGCTATTGCAGTTGCAACTTGTGTTTGCACCTTCATAGTCCCGTCTGTAAGTATTGCTATAGGAACTATTGCTTGCACCAATTACAATGCACTCTACTCACTTGAAACATATATACTTAATTTTGCCCAAAGATGATATCACAATCTATTTTCGCTATCGATGCCACACAACACCTACTCGGTTCCCAGGTTTCAAAAAAATTTCAAACTGCTTTTGACATTGCACAACTTACAGGCTAGCTTTGCTGGGTTGCAGAAGCTATGTCAGAAATAGCTATGTCAGCAAGTTTCTTAGCCTTTAAAGTGGTCTTGGCATGTTGTGCCAGACTAGTTAGGTGTTTGAACTTCTTCCATCTGCAAGGAATCCTCTCATCATAATTTATACATAATTTTCATATTTTACAAATGCATTCATTAAAAAAAATAATAGCCCACTTACCCCATTCCACATGCAATACATTGTTAAATATCATATTATCTCGCCCACCAGTGCTGAGAATTGGACCATTCCATGCAAGGCTACCTACTCTAGCAGAATGGGCTTTAAGGGATCGAACCTGCATTGACCATTAAACAAATCAGGTTAAGAAACCATGGAGAAATAACACTACAGACTAAACCAAAGAGTACTGACCTGCCGAAGAGAGAAAGAATCCCATAGCTGAACAACAGAGTTATTTAAACCGACTGCAATATGTTTTCCATCAGGGCCCCAGGCCACACTAGTCACAGGACCAACCTCATCAGACACCTGCATGAGCTCTTCGATGGAACTGGTTGTAGCATTCCAGAGGTAAACAGTGTTTCCCAGTGCAACAGCCACAACATTGTTACTGCTTCGGTATGTCTTCCCCGTTAGCCGGTTCAAGCATCCCCGACCCACAACGCAGGTGACCGCCAATTTACAGGGAAGAATAGGTTTTTAGCAGTCACCAGCATATCCTAGGGATATTCTAGCATATACCTAGGATATGCCAAAAACCCATATAAACAAGGGTTTGCCCCCCTAGGGGCAACCCAAAAACCAGTTATGCATCAACAAGCAAGGGTGTGGTCTCTATAAAAAGAGATTCTACAATTTTTCTGCAAAAGCTAATTAAAGGGGATATGAGGTTCCATGAACCATGGAAACTTAGCGAAGCTCCTAGGTAGTTCACCATCAGCCCGAATAGAAAAGCAATGGAAATACTGAAATCCTCATTGCCTTAGCTTTATGTCAAATAGCCTTAACGTCATGGGCCTCTTCATTTAAGCACAGGATTTAATCTCAACTCTTGGTTGCAAGAGTGCTATATCCAGTACTATTCCTATCACAGATTCGTTATGAGAAATAGGCTGGCAACTAGACCGTTACGGTCATAACATACCTATCTGCTGCCACTCTCTACCCGAAGCTGCTGCCGCTCCGAACATCACCATGCCACAGCCATAGCCAGAGCAAACATCATTTAGCATGAAAGCCAACGGTTTTAGGCCCATGAAAATGCCTCGTGGCCATGTGGGCAGCAAAATTCCTCAGCCGATGGCCACGAGGCCATTTTCATGGCCATAAAGCCTCGTGGGAGGACGTTAATAGAACATTCTGCAGCATAATGCCCTTCCGCCAGCCCAAAAGATGTTTTGTTTTTGTTCTTAAAAAAATTGAGACTATTCATTTGAATTGTAGAAATCTGTAAAGCCTAAAAATGCACATGCATATTACTGTTTATCACTATGATTGCAGAATCTGAAAGTGATAGAACATGATAAATCGAGTCAAATAAGCAAAGGGGAATATTTTAACATCAATTCCCATCATGATTCTATCATATAAATTTCAAAATAGAGTTCTATTATGCTTATCTATTAGCAATTTCACGACTACCTCTTTATCATTAGAGATAGGTATGGCTGGATTTAGAGCTCTGTTCTCCTTGTCAATAGGACAGTGAATGATTCGAAAGAACTCTTCTTTGTGTGTTTGTGTAACGAACATGGACTTCATACAAAATTACACATGTTATAACAAGCGCAAAATACAAGAATTTAAAGTGTAAGCTGGCATGCAATGGCAGGAAGCATGCTTTGATGTCTGCATTCATATTTGCTATGTTGGTAATAGCTCTTCATCTAGTTACAGGCGCAAGGACTACTCTGTGTGTAAGTATAAATAACTAAGGAATCACGACTGATGATGCAGGAAAGTAAGAAGCTAGCAGTTGGGCACTCCAAATCCGACGAAGACAAGAAAATGGAGCATCGGATTTGCGGCAAGAGACCTCCATGGCCGCTACTTTCCATATGCCGAGAGCAACTTCTATAACACTCATTTGGATGTGGATCGATTGGAGCCCTATGTCGATCTATATGATGACATACAGCAGCACAAACAATTGGGCAGGGTTATGTTGCTTGGCGACTTTAATGCACGCACAGGAGCCGAGCAGGTCCCAAAATTTGACCCCCTGGCAGAGGACGTCTTGCAGTTGAACCCCGCAGAGGTGGCTTGGTCAAGGATATCGATGATGACACCATATTTCGGCGCTATGGCGTGCGTTGTTGTTGTTGGGTAGTATCTTTGACCTGGTTATTTGTAATGGGTTGGCACAATGGCCGTCTTCCAGTTGCTACACTTGTAGACAGGAGAACCAAGGGAGCGGCTCCAGTGTGGTGGATTATCTCGCTGGTTGAGGAACGGGATGCGCACTGGTTACTCATTTTTCCATCGGGGACACTTTCGGGATGAGGAAGTAGATTCGGACCACCGCCCCCTCGTTCATGCATCTCCATTGGGAGGCTTCCCTGCACCTCGCCGCTTCAACACACCGGGTGCCCCAACCTGCGCTGGACTACGAATCGCGAGGGGACCTATGCTCAACCGCTTGAGCATGATCCGGCGGGAGGCCGCAACTCCCCACACTTCAAGAGCAACCGGTGAGCTGACTCACACCGCTTCGACGGCCGGCGAAAAGATGCTTTGGGAGAGGCCGCCACGGCGAACCACGTGCACTACCACCTTTCCCGCAACAAATGGTTTGATGATGAGTGTCGGGGAGCTCAAACGCACACTCCGCAAGTCATCGATCCCATCTCCCGCCCACAAGGCCATCATCCAATACCGCCCTTTCTCAAGAACAAGAAGGCGGATACCGCATGAGCATCAGCAACAGATGTTTGGTCTCCTGGACCGGCACCCCAGGACATTCTGGAGAAGGGTCTTGAGCAAGCCTGCACAGCCCACAGGGAACATCACCTCGGAGCAATGGGTACAGTACTTGCAACAGCTGTACGACCCGCTCGGGGGCCGGGCACCAGTCCCTCCACAGATAGGCATGGCTCTGGTTATCACAGAAGGGGATGTTATCATGGGCCTACAGCGTCTAGCTAATGGGAAGGCAGCAGATTTAGATGGCATGCAGGCAGAACTTCTGAAATGGGCTGGGCCTCCACTGGTGCCTGTCCTCACGGCATTGTTCAATAAAGCATTGCGAGAAGGCTTCCCTACGCAATGGACCACTAGTAGAGTAGTGCCCATATACAAAGCAGGGGACCCTCAATGCCCGGCCAACTACCGTACTATTATGGTCAGCTCTCTCTTTGCAAAACTGTTGGCTGGCATCCTTGAGCAGCGGCTGACAATATGGGCAGAGGAAACGGAGGTGCGAGCTCTTACACAGGCAGGTTTCCGGCCCAGACATTCCACCATTGATCATATCTTCACTCTGCGCACATTGATTGAGGATAGCAGGAATCGCCGGCAGAACCTGTACTGTTGTTTCGTCGATTTTGCAAAAGCGTTCGACACAGTACCCCGCAACAAGCTCTGGGACAGATTGCGGCAGCTGGGGACCCCCCTGGACTTGCAGAATGCAGTATATAGGCTGTACGAGGCATGCTCAGGCCGTATCACATCAGCAGCACAGCCGGTAATCAGTAGCATTGGAGTGCGTCAGGGTTGCCCCCTCTCCCCCACACTCTTTGGCCTATACATTGATCAGTTGGAAGATTGGCTCTCTGAGCATGGAGGCGCGGGCGCACATCTCATGCATCACACAATCCGGCAACTCATATATGCTGACGATGTCAACCTCATGGCCTATACTCCAGAGGACATGCAGTGTCACCTGGATGCTCTTGACACTTTTTGCCAATTCACTGGCATGCGAGTTAACTTGGCCAAAACTAGGGTGCTGCTAGTTGCATCGCCCCGCCGCCCAAGGCTTCCCACCTTCACTTACGGGGGCAAGAGGTAGAGGTGGTCCGACCTACAAGTACTTGGGGATTGAGTTCTCAACTACCACCCATTGGGATGCGGCTATCGTCAGCGGGTCACGCCGGGTTGGAAAGCACTATATGCCATGCGCAACAAATGACCACAAGGCAGAGTTGTACGCCTGGGGCCACCAGTCACATTTGTTTTGGGCCCTGGTTGAGCCGGTCCTTTTGTATGGGGCAGAAGTGTGGGGTCCGGTGATATCCCTCAACACTTGGAATGACCTCGAGCAGGTGCAGAAGGCCTTCTTGGCACGGGCCCTGGGGGTGAAGTCCACAGTCCCGTACCAGATCCTACTCAGAGACGGGCTTTCTACCCCTTCAACGGGCTGCATTGGAACGCCATATCGTTTACTTCCAAAAGGTGGTCGCTATGGCTGATACATGCTTGCCCCATCTTGCTTTGGCCACATCGATGGGTCCCCAATGCCTGAAATCCTGTTGGAAAGACAAGCAAGCTCAGTGGTTCTCACGCTGGGGCGTGCAGGCAAACAGATGCGTTCAGGTCAGGACAAAGAAAGATCGCGAGGCACTTAAACTGTACCTAGATGCTACTTTCCTTCGCAAGCTCACGGGATGCGAGAGGCTCGACGACGTTAAGGCGGCACACTATCGTGACAAGTCAATCCTAGGCTCACAAGAGGCCCACACCAATACTTGTACCCCCAGCTGCCCATGAAGAAGCGTAGACTTATAGCTTCCATTCGCACGGGTGCACATCGCCTCCGCATTGAAACATGGCGTTGGGCTCGGGAAGCACGAGAGCAAAGGCTTTGCCAGTGTTGCCACCAGGGCGCGATTGAGGATGAATGTCATACCCTCCAGATCTGCCCGGCATTTGCCCATATCCGAGAGAGGTATGTTCGACTACTAGTGCCTAGCCAGCCGTTGCATCAGTTATTGACTACGGCGTCAGTGGGTTTGTTGGGGTCATACCTCCAGGAGGTTATGGATGCACGGACTCGTTTGTGTCCTACGGGACGGTCTTGAACTGTCCTATGCAATTGTATAGTGTACCAGCATGCTTATTACTACTAAGGTTTTTCCCTCGAAAACCCTTCGGGGCGGGGGTTTTTTAATCCTGTCAGTAATACGCTTGCTGCTCTCTTTTTGTTTGGGTCCCATAGGCCAATTGGTCTCCGCGGACGCTAAAAACCTATTCTATTCTATTCTATTCTCTAATTTTTTTTAGCCTTTGGATATGAATTTTTTTGGGCGAATATTTGTCAAATGACAATAGCCAATTTGGCGAAAGTCTAAAAACTTTGAAGAAATTCTATAATTGTGATGCTCATGTATTTATGATGCTCATGGATTTTGTGATGCTCATGTATTTATTGCCATGGACCCTTAGTCCTATTGAATGTTATAGAACCAAAATAAAAAATCAATAGGCGGGACCACGACGAGCTATTCCCATTTCTTTCTTCTCTAGTAAACGACGGCAAGGCATGGATTTTTTTTAACTTTCTTTGCATTCAGCATTCGAACTCTTTTTTTAACTTTAGCCTATTTGAATTGAGTTTGCATTCGAACTCTTCATTAAGTTAGAAATATAAGAAATATAAGAATATAAGTTACATGTGGATCATGCCGGATGAATGCAACGGCATCCTTTCTCTCTAGCTATATTATTCGGCATTTGATAAATTCATGGGAGCTCATTCAAGATAGAAGATATTGTCTAAAGCACAATGTTTTCCTAATAGATAGGAATGACCAAAACTCTGTTTTCAACTTCGTTTTCAACCCAACGACATTGAAACGACTAAACTAATGTAGCATTGGCATTGCTGAGAACACTGTAGCAGATATTCACTGTAGTTCTGTGATGATAAGTCTATATTTACAGGGATTTCATCTAGCTGTAGACCACCGATTTACACCTGTTACCTTTTTGTAGATAGCACAGAGGTAAGACTCACGAAATTGCTACTGAACCATTCAAAGTGGTATGACAAATACCTATATCTTTTAACAATTTTGAAAATGTTTTCAACATGCTACCTTGTTTTAAATTGTGCCTCAAAACTTATTTGCAAATACTGAAACCTGAAACCTGCATTTGCAAATACTGAAACCTGCAAACTTAAATTGAGCAGTTCAAACCACTTAATTATTAGGCTTATTCTTACAAGCAAACTCTCTGTGCAATCCCTGCTATAAGCTTTTATTCATTTTCTGCCTCTATGATCTGGATTCTAGCTGCAGAATGCACAGAGTTAAGTCTACCTGATTTCTATCATGTATGTAAACCAACATTTGTACAGATTTTTTAGAGATAGAGTCTTTATATTCTTAAGCAACCCAGCAACACTAGATGGCACCCTTAATAGCAGATAGCACAGAAGAAGCATCCTTAAATTTAAACGGTATTCTTGTTTTTAAGCAACAACTAACATAAAAATACAGACCAGATAATATCATAAGTTCTAGCACAAAGAGAAATCCTGTCTTATAGACATACTATTTCTTGTAAATAATAGTCGCTTGTCATGGTTTCAAATTTGCAAACATCAACAATTGCAACTATCTATTTCTGAATCAAGTATACTAGTTACCAAGAAGGAGTACTTACGCTTGCCAGCCTACCGTTTTGGACTGCGGCAAAAGAAACTTGATGCACAACTTACAAGCCCTTCAATGCTCTCAATGCATTTAAAGTTGTCCACAATTTTATATGCCAAATCCATTCGATGAGCCATGCAGTGAATGGCCAATGCATAAGGGGCCAATGTGGTTTGGATCCTCACACATAATCCAGTTCGATGTCCTTGCATGACGGAGCATCCATCTACTCCGATGCATACAAGTTTCTTGGCAATGTCCTCAAGTGAAAGTTCTAGCTCAGTAATAAGATTCTCTTTTACTATCTCAAACAAACTTAAAGCTGTAGCATCTTTTAGCATCTTCTTAATGCAACATAGTGTGATTGCCGCACATGTCCATTTACACAATAAATAGTCATCAAAACCCAAGAGGAAAGGTCTTTTGCACTTGCTTCGTCCAAAGATATTGCAAAAAACTCACCTCTCTTTATGGTTTCTATCAGGTCATCTTTGATGACTCGATCTATTGCTTTACCAAACTCCCAACCACTTAACCTTGTCCAATGCGATGAAGGCAAGTCTGACGTACCAATTGCAACCAAAAATGCCTTAATAAATTCATAGTCCAACATAGGACGTCCCCTTCGCAACAAATGAAAGACTGTTTGCACTTGTAAAAGTTTGCTCCTCATTTGTTTCTCCAATAACTTCCTGTGCAAGCTAGCAATTGAGTATTTCTCTTGTGTTTTTTCAACCCAAATGTGCTTCTTATATGCCTCTTCATTTCTAGCATGCATGCAATCTACTGCTGTCTTCCATCTTATGACGCTCTCTTCTTTTCCATCCACAATCTTCTTCTCATATATCTTCCCCAAGTGCTTTTCAATTGTGTCCAATTTTGGCTGCATTGTATGAGGAGATCCCTTCTTCCATGAACAAATGGCACAACACGCTAAGATTCTCAACCTGTCCCCTACTTCCTCTTCGTGCTTCTCTATACAAGGATATAAATCTGCCCAAGTGGGCTGAAAATCCCTTTCACCAGCAGCGTCCCATCCTTTCCTCCCATGCTTCCTCTTATTTTCTCCCTTGTTCTTCGTGATACCTTGTTCTTCATTTTGCATTGCCGTGGGCTCATCAACATTTTCAGCTTCAAGTTGAATGGGAGTTTCTCCATCAATATCAATCCAGATCTCATCTCTTTGAGATTCATAGTTCTCTTCCAATATTAAATCACCCATGTTTGAATTGGAAGGCCTATTCTTAGAGCCATTGAAGTACGCAAGGATGCCTCCTCTTGATGTATGCCCCTTATCCATATTACCCCCTACAAAACAAGAAAAAAATATCAAGTAAAAGTATGGTTCACAATTTCACATTTCGATATAATGCATGATGATAGGCAGTTTATGACAACTTGCTTTAAATGTGTATAAAAAGAAATTCTTAAAACCATATTTTAGTTATATTTAGATTGCAATGTTTTATACTCTTTATGCATAAAACAACTTGAATTCAAAGACAATGCTTATTGCTAATTAACTACAATGAAATAGATTGTACTTACTCTATAATCACAGCCTGGCTCCACCCTTCAAACGCTGAATATGCAAGACTGGTAGAGTAGCAAATATAATACTAGTCAACCACATACATCATACATGTATCAACTATTTCCTTGTGGCTGATTATTACATGCAATTCTTGTTGTTTTTATATCTGTGACGTTCCAGCATAATATACGCCCCAATACGTATATTATACTGCCACGTCACACGTACATGTCACAAGTGACATGCACTTGAGAGTAGGACAACGTTGCACCTAGGAGCTAAAGGTTGCACCTAGGGGGCAACCTTGGATGTTGGGTATGTAATTAAACATACACAACAAAAGGTTCCTTGTTCATCCATTTCCAAATGGCTTAAAGCCATTTGCCCATGTGGATGCCCTAACCTAGATAGGGTCTATATAAGGGCTAAAACCCTAGACCCTAGCTCTCCTTTCACTTTGCCAATTAGGGTTTTCTAGAGCCTCCTTTCCTCTTTCGCAATTAGGGCTTTCCTGGGCCAATTCGGCCAAGGTAAGGCTCGAAATCGCATTGCCAGTTCGAAAAGTCGGATTTGCACAACAAAGTTGTTGAGTAGCAGGTTGCTCTTCGGCAAGATCGGGGAGCATGGACGCCTTCCGAGGATCGAGGAGCAAGCCAAGGAGCAGGTATCTAGTTGTTTCGTTGTGCAAAACCGTTTTAGGCATGGCAATATGCGTTTAGTATGTTGGATCATCTCCGGAAGCCTTGTAGATCCCTAGATCCGAGACTCTAACGAATGAACCTAACATTGGATGTTAAGTAGATAGATTGATATGATTCTCTATCTACGTTCGCGGATATTGCATGTATTCCACTGCGGATCTCCTTGTTGTGGGAAGGGGGTAGAGACCTAAAGGTCGTGTAGAAGATGCTCCTAGCATAGCACCTTAGTTCCCACATAAATGCGGCCCGTGCAGGAGCCCACCGGCCGTGGGTGAAGGGGCAAGGCCGGGTTGATAAGGAGGAACTTGTCTCATCGCTGGACCGACCCCTCCGGTAGTAAAGCCTATCGGGGGGTTTTGCTGGCTAGGCTTAATGGCTTGTCTTTGCGTGTGGGCAAGGCATGAGCTCGACACTCGTGGGGTGGTGGATATGACCTTCCAAAGTGAGTTCAAGTCGAATAAGGGCAAAGTGGCCCTCTAGCCGCCACCGCGATGAGCATGGATACCTTCCGGAGGAGAGGCAGCTCTCTTCCCGCCTCATCGGGGTTGGGGAGATGCAACCCGGCCAGTAGTAGCCCCCCGGGCTATTCACCCGGCAGGCTACGGCCAAGTCCCAACACTTTTCAGCCTACTCTGCAAAGTGTGCACGGGAGGGGCGGATGGAGTGGTCTACCCTAAGCCATGTTCTATGCCAGCCAAATCCATTGCCATGAATTACATGCGCAATGAACTCTGGAGGCCTAGCCGTCAGTCATCCCCCTTGAGTCCGAGCCCTGGGTAGGATCTCTCCTTTGTATTATTGTTATGAAGGTATTGCTGACTCTGTGATGTTGCTATTGTTATGGTGATTGTGTTGTATATTATTGGTTGTGCTCACGTTTGTTTGTTACGCTTCCGCAGATAGGTCGATCCGATGGAAGACGGATGAATGACACATCCACTCTTCCCTTGCTGGCTCTGCCCCCATGGGAGTGGAGTCAGGTGGATGGCCCCTGTCAGGCAGCTGCCAGGGGGAATGCTCCTCCTTCGAATACAATGCGGGCATCGTATAAGGAGTAGGGTACGTCACAGTGGTATCAGAGCATGATCTTGGCATCCAAGATCGAGCACTGACCATTTTTTTCTCTTAGGACTAACAGTAGGTTCGAGTCTTGGGGTATAGCCACCCAAGCAAGAGCTTCGAACAATTGGGAAAATTCCCAATTTCTGGGTAGAATTTAGTTCCATGATAGATTGCTAGTGAAGTATAGCACCTTTCCCAACCTAAATTGCCAAAAAATAGGCCACCCCTCACGAGTAGTGCGCCAAAGCACCATTAGGTTCATAAAACCGATTCCGCCAAAGACTTGTGGTGAGTGGTTGACCTCCGTTGACATAGTTAGGTGTCCCAACTAATTAAGATAATGGTGTAGTTTGGCTTATTCCCTTAGTTCTAGATAGGTTTGTATGTTATAACACTAAGAAACTCCCTGTAAATTGTAAAATAGCCTCGAAAACAGTCGACCCCTCACGAGTGCCTCGCACCCTTTAGGTTGGTAATCCACCGCCCAGCGCGACCTGTGGTGAGTGGTGGGTGTTTTAGAGTATGGTGAACCCAAATGAATGCCTCGTACCTTCGCTAATGCCCTAGTTTTTTTTTTTTTTTCCCATATGAATTGCAGGTCCCAACCCTAAATCCCACCTCCCTATAAATAGAAAATTAGGGTTTCCATTTTACCCCCACCTTTGGGAGAGAACGCCCAAGAAGACGATCTTCAGCGCCAAAGCTCAAAACCCGACAAACAAAAGCATGGCACGGACGAAACAGATCGCCTCAAGAAGGTTGTGCCACCCGGTTATGTGAGCGCCCAAGAGCGAGCCGTCCGACAGAAGGCCAGACGGAGGCAAGTGCACATCGGGGAAGAGGAGGCACCGGTTGAACCATCTAACCCTAACCCTGAGGAGCAGGAACAGGTATCGGAGAACCTTGATTGGGAGGCGGACGCGGCGGCGGAACTGCGGAGGGAGCTGCTGAGGGAGATCTTCGGGGATAATGAGGAACCAGAGCCGGAACCGAAGAAGAAGAAGAGGGAAAGAGAAGAAGGCGAGCCGAGGAAATCCAAGGCGGAGCGTCGGAAGGAAAAGGAAGAACGAAGAAAGAGGAGGGAGGAGAAGGAACAGAAGAGGGAAGAAAGGAGGAAGCGCAGAGAGGAGCGGGAGAAGGTGAGAGCGGAGAAAGGTAAGGACCCGGAAGTGCCTATGAGAAGCCAAGAAGAAGAAGACACCGCCGCTGGGAGGACCACACAGGAGCCGGATCCTGAGAAGCCCCCATCCTCGTCTGACTCCGAACTTGAGGAGGGAGCGGGAGGACACGAACCAGGAGAGACTTCGGGCCCTTCAAACCCAATACCGGAGGAGGAAGACCCTGTGGCTAATGCACCGCCCTATCCTAAATGGCCGTCGCCGAAGCACCCCAGCGACAGCACCAAGAAACCAAGGCCGCAGAGGGAGTCCTATGCGCTGAAGCGGGACTTGAAGTACCGGAAGGAGCTGAAGGAGTATACTGCGTACATGAAAATGCACGAAGAATACTCCAAATACTACGAAGAACACAGAGTGAAGACCATTGAGGGAGGTCGGCCAACGAAGAAGAACACGTTGAAGCGCCCACCGGAACAGCCAACCCCTCCGAAGAAGCCGATGAAAAGGCCGGCGGACTCAAAATTCGCGAGGGCGGCCCAAGAAATTAAGCACTTCCAGCAGAGCTATGGCTTCCTCATTCCCAGAGCCCCCTTTGCACGTCTAACAAGGGAGATTTTGCAGGAGTTCGACCCATCCAAACGGGTCACGGACGACATGTTGCTCGTGACCGGCAGAGGCGTCGGAGCAAAGCACATCGCATATTACTGAAGACTCATTTGCGTGTGCTCAACACGCTAAGAGAGTGACTTGTATGCCCAAGGATATTAGACTAGCTCAGTTTATTAAGAAGGAGGGCCCCTGAACTATTGTAAATGACCTTTTCTTTGGTATAAGTCTATAATTTTGATAAATAAATAAGTCCAATCGAGTTTAAATAGGGTGTATTGCCGAATTCTACATTTAGAAATAGCAAAGTTCGGAACAAACCAGGCATTTTGATCCCACCCCTCACAGAGTGCGCCCCAACCCATTCGGTTTGCAAACCGATCCCACCACTGGCGACTTTGGTGAGTGGTTGAGCATGGTTTGGTGCCAAATCTTGCCTAAATGCAGAAAGTAGGTATACTATTCGACCTAACTCATCCCAGTTAGTAGGAATTGACCCCTAATCTGTCCAAATTGGCCAACGCCGAGTCAAATGGAGCTCCACCCCTCACAGAGTGCGCCCCGACCCATTTGGTTTGGAATCCGATTCCACCCTGGCGCCGCGGTGGTGAGTGGTCGAACCCCAAACTCCACCACAACTTGCCCAAATAAGGCGAGTAAAGGCTCAATCCTATCTATCTCGATGAGATATCCAGGATTATGTCTTTAGTTCTCTAGTTTAGCATCATTAGTGACCTAAACAGCAGTCCACCCCTCACAGAGTGCGCCCCAACCCATTCGGTTTGCAAACCGATCCCACCCTGGCGCACTGTGTGAGTGGTCTCGTCCGAATTGATCCAAGTTGTCCGTAGACGAACCAAAATCATTGCTTAGGGACCCTTAGGAGCATTTCCAAGCTCAGTTAGCCTATAAATCATACCTCTAGACCCCAGAAAGTCAGAGAATTGTAAACCTAAAATTTTCCCAAAATTAGGGTTTTGCCTATAAAGGGGAACCCAAGTGTCATTTGCACCTTCCAACCTCGCTCTCTGCTCCAAGCCGATTTCCCTGATCCTTAGGGCGCTTCTGCATCTGTCTGTCATCCCCAGCTCCTCAGTGCTCATGGCCACTTCTTCATTCAAGCGATGGTACAGCGCCACAGCTCATGTGGCTGAAGCTGACATCGAATCGGTCTTCAGTGTCTTCCGAAGGGAACTTGACATTGAGGCCACCATCAACGCCACTCCCTTCTACCAGAACATCATGTCTGAGTTCCATGCCAAGATAGGACCCTTTTTGGTAGAACTCCCACCTTGTGTAGGGTATTTTGCACCTAACACTGCCCTCAAGTCAGCCCTGCAAGATATCCCAAATGTAGATAAGTACTTAGAGAATAAAGCAGTCCGCCTTCCCAACTACATGTCCATCTCGTCAATAGGAGGAGGTACTTCTCCTATCTTGCAAACTGTAGCCATCTTTCTATCTCTTCGGGTCAAACCCGGATAGGGGGAACCCTCGGTGCAGCCTTTAGAAGTTGAACCCATAGCCATGGGCAGACAAAGGAGGAACGGAACGAGGAAGCAAGAAGAAGAGGAGGAGGATGAATCTGAATCAGACCCGGAAGACACGGATCTAGAATAGGGAGAGGCGACAAAGCGGAACATCAGATCCAAAACTTGAAGAGGGATCTGCGAGCAACAAGAAGAGCCCCACCACTTTCGGGGAGGGCATTACAAGCCGACGCCGGTGTTCATAGCGGTGAGGCATATCTAACCCTTCACGACATCAAGAATCTTCCCGCGGTGCGCTGCGGCAGAGGCCTTAGGGTGGATGAGATTTTACACCTTCTACGACAACGGCCAGATCTCGGCGACTTCATCGATCGAGAAGCTCGGACTTCCCTCGGCGCATAAAGAAGCGGGACCTTCACCGCGAGACATCATCAGATATAGAAGCTTACGCGGGCATCGCATGATGATGCATTTAAAGGGAATTGCCCCTCGGAGGAGGAGTTCATGGCAATTCAGGAACAAATGGGCATCAAAGGCAAGTCCACATCAGCATTATTACCGCTTCGCCAACACCCATCCCGAAGCGGCATGGATGGAGGCGTATCAACCTAAGGAGGCTGGTGCACCAAGACTTGAGAGAGCTAGAGGAGATCCCGGTGGATGACTTCGCGGGAAAGGCAGGGGCAACTTCCTCGTCTGCGAAGAAAGCGAGGGGCATGATAAGGCACTCGGATACTACCGCCGCTTCTTTGCTAGGCGGAAGAATAGCGGTTATTCACCGCCAATTTAGCCCAAGAGGTGAAGAAGGGGTCTTTATGCTTATCGCCTCTCGGGGGTTGGACACCATGCACGATTACCTCCAAACATCGACCATGTTGTCCTGATCAAGAGAGCGATTGCATTGACCATCTTCGACTTTGCAATCCCTTATAGGCGGCAGATTGGCGATTGGCAATTTTATGCGTATACATCGGATAGGAGAATTCAAGACATGGAGGCGTACTCCAAGGAGGAGCGTCAACAAATATTCTCGGGGAACTTAGCAGGGGTCATTAGGTACGGCCCAAGTGAAGAAATTTTTGGAGGACCACCGATTACCTCAAGAAATTTCAAGAGTAAAAAGTCTATTAATTTGCATGTAAAAGCTTATTATATATGAATATAATATATATCTCTTTTTGTATATAATTGCTCCCTCAAATTGTATAAACAAGTAAAACAACGTAACACACAAAACAAGAACTAATGATCAGAATGTACTCTAATGTGCATGCAGCTAGAGTACCTAGAAACCTTGATGAACACAGGCAGCGAGAACAACAACGTACCCCGCCAAGGCGCTTCCAGCCGAGGAATTTGCGCCCAGAATTCGAAGCGGTAACACCGGAGGAGGAGCTATCCCAAATCAGATCTGACATCCACGACATAAGGGCATTGCTAGCGGGGCAGCAAGCAATAGGAGGACGGGGACAGAATGTGCCCCTTGCCGGAAACGCCGGCTGGCGAACAAAGGCAACGAAGGAAGAGAAGAGAGGGAGAAGATCTCTAGCTTCGGGATCCTCAAGCTCCAGCTCGGATACTGAACTTCGGCATCGGAAGAGCGAGGAAGAAGAGGCACGAGGTCGCGGGCAGATCCAAACCGTGGCGGGGGGACGATCACGGCCGATTATCGAAGAAAGTTGACTCCGCCCTTAGTAATGTGTGGAAAGCCAGAAAGTTAGAGCAGTTTTCAGGGGAAAACAGATCCGGAATGGAAGCAGAGGCATGGCTGGATGAGATGAGTGAGTATGGCAACGCCTATGGCATGAAAGATAAAGACAAAGGCAGGGTAGCAACAGCAAACCTCAAGGGTGCAGCGAGAATTTAATTTGGTGGAAGGGTATGCCAAAGCACATGGGCTGGCGAGGGACAGTTGCAAGTTTGAGAAAGTTCACCAAGGCATTCAAACATCATTATGTACCAAGAGAACATAAGTGCAACATGATGCAGCAAGTTCTATAGGGCCGCTTGAGGGCAACAAATCAGTCCGAAATACACGGAGGAATTCATGAGACTAAGGCTTTATGTGCCAAAGTTGAGTGAAAAGCATGCAGTGGAAGGCTATATTGAAGGCTTGAACGATGAGATCCGCAAGCTTGTAAGGGCAATAAACCCGAAGTCTGTGTCAGAGGCAGAAGCAAAGGCCATAAGTTTGCAAGGAACAGGTCCACAAGAGCAAGCATCAAGACAGCAATATTTCCAGGATAAGGGGAAGAGCACAGGGGGCTATAGCCCAAGGGCGACAAGCCCAGTAGCTAGCAAGACGCAGTACAATTCAAATTATGGGAAGCAAGGCAACACAAGTAGTGGCAAGCAGGAAAAGAAACAGGTAAGCTTCAAGGAGCAAGGAGCCAAATCTAACTACTCCCAAGCGGTGAGGCAATTTCTGCAGTCCATTCCCAAGGAGAAGAAGCAGGAATATATAGATAAGCAGTTGTGTTTCAGATGCTTCCAGCCAGGGCATAGGACCAACAATTGCCCCCTGATTATGAATGCGGCATTGGCGTAGCTGGGATGGGAGACACCATCGGGACCTTGACGGCGGACGAAACACGGGATTACATCCATGGTGAGTGTCACATCTTTGTAGCTATTGATACGAGGGAATGCGAAAAGTCGGTATAAGGTAATCTCAACGACCGGAAAAGCCCAAGAGAAATCCTTTATAGTATTGATAGACTCTGGAAGCAGTCATAATTTTGCATCCCCTAGGATGGTAAGCATGTTGAAGTTAAAGCCGTTAAAGTCCAAGCCCAGGCCAGTCGTGCTAGCCAATGGAGCAATTAGGCATACAGCAGGGAAGAGAATAAACTTCAATGTAGACTTGCCAGGTGTTAATGTTGCATTGGGAGCGGAAGTCATGAATATAGGCAAGTATGATCTCATTATTGGAATGGAATATCTTGGACCAGCAGGAGCAATCATCGATTGTGGGAAACGTAAGGTGACCCTAACAACGCCAGAGGGGCAAAGTCATCGAAATCACGGGGTAAAAAGTAACCCCAATCATGCAATGCATGAGTAGTGAAAAATTGCTTAAGTGCATAAGAAAGCAGCAGGTGGCCTATCTCCTTAAGCTTGAGCTCCAAGATCAGGAGCCGGAG
The DNA here is from genome assembly GCA_021234155.1 of Isoetes taiwanensis. Taxonomy (NCBI): domain Eukaryota; kingdom Viridiplantae; phylum Streptophyta; class Lycopodiopsida; order Isoetales; family Isoetaceae; genus Isoetes; species Isoetes taiwanensis. The sequence continues at coordinate 142,548 of JAJEKV010000241.1, forward strand.
GGAGATAAAGAGATCAAAGAATCTAGCAAGCTTCCCAGGCCAATAGCAAAGTTGATCGAGGAATTTCACGACTTGTTCCCTGATGAGATTAAGCAGCTTCCGCCCTATAGAGGAGTCGAGTGTGAAATAGCACTTGAACACGGGGCCGAAGCCTACAAGCAAGGCACCTTATAGGATGTCAACCGAGGAGTTGACAGAGTTAAAGAAGCAGTTGCAAGAATTGCTAGACCTAGGGTTCATAAGACCTAGTGTCTCCCCATTTGGAGCCCCTATTCTCTTTGTGAAGAAGAAGGATGGGAGCCTTAGGATGTGCATTGATTAGCGCCAGTTAAATAAGCACACCATCAAAAATAAGTATGCCTTGCCTAGGTCGGATGACTTAATGGATCGGGTTGGGGAGCAAAGATCTTCTCCAAAATAGATCTCGATCGGGATATCACCAGATTAGGATCAAGGAGGAAGACATTCATAAGGCAGCGTTAGGGACAAGATATGGGCACTATGAGTTCACATTATGCCCTTTGGATTGTCTAATGCACCAGCAACATTCATGAGGTTAATGAACGACGTCTTCCGCGAATTTCTAGATTCCTTCATCATAGTCTTCTTCGACGATATCTTGGTTTACAGTAAGTCTGTGGAGGAGCACGCCCAACACTTGAGGAAGGTGCTTGAAAAGTTAAGAAGGCATCAACTCTTTATGGGTTATCGAAGTGCCACTTCGGCGAACGGAAAGAGTGGAGTACTTGGGGCACGCGTGATCACGGCAGAAGGCATTTCCACGGACCCTGCGAAGATAGAAGTCGTGATGGCTGGTGGCGGCACCAAAGAATACGCATGAAGTCGGGGAGCTTCCTAGGGCTAGCGAGGCTATTATAGAAGATTTGTCAAGAATTTTGCCAAGGTAGCGGCGCCATTAACGGATCTCACAAAAGGTGGGAAGATAAAAGATTGGGCAGCCCATTGGCAAAACAAGGCCCGAAAGCATTTGAGACGACGAAGGAAGCGTTGGCGATGGCGCCCGGTATTGGTCTTACCGAGATCCGACCAAAGATAAGCTTGTAGCAACAGCGGATGCTAGCGGGATAGCAACAGCGTGATCCTCATGCGGGGGAGGAAAGAGTAGTGGCCTATGATTCCAAGAAGTTGAACGACGCCGAGCAGCGCTACCCAACGCATGATCAGGAGCTCCTGGCTATAGTAAGGGCTTTAAGAATTTGGAGGCATTATTTATTAGGAAGAAAATTCCAGTTAGACACGGATCATCAAAGCCTCCAATACATATTTACGCAGCCGCTCCTTAATTTGAGGCAAAGGAGATGGATGAAATTCTTGGAAGAATATGACTTTGAGATAAGTTATAAGCCAGGGAAGCTCAATGTGGTTGCGGATGCCCTTTCCAGGAAGCCATTGGCAACCAGAATTCATTGTAACGCCATATCAACACTTGTAAGTGAGTTTGGCAAGAAGATTGAGGAAACATTGCCGACGGACCTCGACTTCAAGGAAGTTTGGGCGAGCCTTTCCAAAGAGGCCAGGACCGACAAGGAAAGGGAGATGTTCAGGCACTACAAGAAGGAAGGAAACTTGCTATATTATAAAAACAAATTGTGTGTACCAAAATCTTCGCAAGTTAGAAAGCTTATTTTGAATGATACACACAATAGTCCCATAGCAGGGCATGCAGGGTTCATGAAGACATATTTCAAGATTAGAAGCAGTTATTATTGGCCCGGCATGAAGAAGGAAATAGCAAGATATATTAGAGAGTGCCAGATATGCCAGCAGACAAAGGCGGAACAGCTCCGGATCCCAGGTGCCTTGGAACCATTGCCCGTGCCAAATGCTAAGTGGGAGGTGATAAGTATGGATTTTATTACAGGACTCCCAAGAACAGCAAGGGGCAAAGATGCCTTGATGGTGGTAGTAGATAAGTTGTCAAAGATGGCACACTTTGTGCCGTGCGGCAGACAACAGTCGGCATTAGACACAGCCAACCTATTTGTTAAGGAGATTTTTAGGCTCCATGGCATGCCAAGGGAGATAATCTCGGATAGAGACTCCAAGTTTATGAGTGCCTTTTGGCGGGACCTATTCACCACCATCCAGCATTTAAGCTTTTCGATGAGCCGCGGCATATCATCCCCAAAACAGATGGTCGGGGCGGAGAGGACAAGCGGGATCATCGAAGATATGTTAAGAAGCTATGTATGGAACAAGCAATCCAAGTGGGATGATCTCATCTACCTGGTAGAGTTTGCCTACAACAATGGCAAGCAGGAGTCATCGCAGATGAGTCCTTTTATGATTAATTACGGGTATCAGTGTCTTACCCCAGATACTTGGCACAACCCTGTGTCCAAGGTGGAAGTCTCCCAGCAGATGCTTTCGGAAATGCAAGATTGGTGGAGGATATCTCCTTGCAGCAAGAAGCGTGAGAAAAGCATCACGACAAGCATAGGACGGTAAGAGAATTTGAAGTGGGAGACAAAGTGTGGTTGAAGATCAAAGTCAAGCAGGCCAAGCTCCGCATCGGCAATTGCAAGAAGCTTGCTCCAAGATGGGCTGGACCCTTCAGAATAGAGAAGAGAGTAGGTAACCAATCCTACAAGTTGGACTTGCCAGCACATCTTAAGATACATAAGGTTTTCCACGTAAGCTTGCTAAAGAGGCACACCCCAAACCCCGAGGAAGTATTGGAGACAAATGAGTTTTTAGAAATGACGGACGAGCATATTGAAATCGTTCCGGAAGTCCTTCTTAATAGATCTTATAAGAAGACAAGAAGGTCAAAATTCCTCCAATACCTTGTGAAGTGGAAGCACTTACCAGTGGAAGACGCTACGTGGGTACTTGAGTCAGATCTTAAGAAGCAGTACCCCGAGTTTATGGAGCAATGCAGGGGTCGGCTCGTCACCGAAGTAGTCGACATCAGCAACCAAGAAATCGGCTCAGGCATGTCGATTTGGGCTTGGATTTAAGCATGTGTAGCTAAGGCTAATCTACGCATGCAGCCTATGCTAGGCATGGGTTGCATGCGTTGTTACCGATGATGAGACCACTACGGTGCTCTCTAGGGCGTGGTGTAATGTCAATGTAGGCATGACCGCGTTTCCGCTTGTTTGAGTGGAAGGTAGGTTAGAAGTCTACTTCTGTCCCACGGAAGTAGACGACCTCGAGAGAAAAGAGGTCATTCAGGTATGCATTGATAGGAAAAGCACCTCTAGTCAATGCCTACGGGGGAGGGCCCTTCACGCCCCATATACGGGAAGGACCCAAGTCCACGCTAGGCAACTACAGGTGTAGGCATGAGCGGCATATAGGCATAATAGGGCGCTGTCTCTTCGGCCAGGATGGGAGAAACATAATCTTCCTATGCCGAAGAGATATGCCTTGCATCCATATAATTGTATTTAATGGGTGGTTCCCTCACAACCAACCCTTATAATAATAATTAAATATGTACTAATGTAGCGTACATCCTGCAGGCAACTAGAAGAACCGAGCGGCAGGAGGGTAGCGCTACAAGAACTCACAACACATAGTTTTGCCATAATGTGTTGTGAGGAGGCGACGGGAAGTTTTTAGTTAAAACCTTAAAACTATAATTGATGTTAATTTTGTTAATAGTCGATTATGAAGTAGAGGACGGAAGAGCCTCTCACCATAGTACAATTACAGTAAACTATAAATATTACCTGAGGTGATTAACATAATATGGATATGTAAGTGTTGTAATTGCAGGATATGCAGGTACCCAAGGTGGGGGACGCAGCGTGATGCCGGCGACATCAAGTCAAGGTGGGGAGAATGTGGCGTTCCGGCATAATATATCTCCCTGTCACGTATATTATACCGCCACGTCACACGTACATGTCACAAGTGACATGCACTTGAGAGTAGGGACAACGTTGCACCTAGGAGCTAAAGGTTGCACCTAGGGGGGCAACCTTGGATGTTGGGTATGTAATTAAACATACACAACAAAGGTTCCTTGTTCATCCATTTCCAAATGGCTTAAAGCCATTTGCCCATGTGGATGCCCTAACCTAGATAGAGTCTATATAAGGGCTAAAACCCTAGACCCTAGCTCTCCTTTCACTTTGCCAATTAGGGTTTTCTAGAGCCTCCTTTCCTCTTTTCGCAATTAGGGCTTTCTGGGCCAATTCGGCCAAGGTAAGGCTCGAAATCGCATTGCCAGGCTCCGAAAAGTCGGATTTGCACAACAGGTTGCTGAGTAGCAGCTGTCTTCGGCAAGATCAGGAGCATGGACGCCTTCCGAGGATCAGGAGCAAGCCAAGGAGCAGGTATCTAGTTGTTCTGTTGTGCAAAACCGTCTTTAGGCATGGCAATATGCCGGTTTAGTATGTTGGATCATCTCTGGAAGCCTTGTAGATCCCTAGATCTGAGACTCTAACGAATGAACCTAACATTGGATGTTAAGTAGATAGATTGATATGATTCTCTATCTCTGTTCTGTGATATTGCATGTATTCCACTCTGTGATCTCCTTGTTGTGGGAAGGGGGGTAGAGACCTAAAGGCTGTGTAGAAGATGCTCCTAGCATAGCACCTTAGTTCCCACATAAATGCGGCCCCCGCACAGGAGCCCACCTGGCTGTGGGTGAAGGGGCAAGGCCGGTTGATAAGGAGGAACTTGTCTCATCGCGGACTGACCCCTCTGGTAGTAAAGCCTATCGGGGGTCTTTGCTGGCTAGGCTTAATGGCTTGTCACTGCGTGTGGGCAAGGCATGAGCTCGACACTACCGTGGGGTGGTGGATATGACCTTCCAAAGTGAGTTCAAGTTGAATAAGGGCGGTGGCCCTCTAGCCTGCGATGAGCATGGATACCTCCGGAGGAGAGGCAGCTCTCTTCCTGCCTCATCGGGGGTTGGGGAGATGCAACCCGGCCAGTAGTAGCCCCTCCGGCTATTCACCCGGTGGCTACGGCCAGAGTCCCAACACTTTTCAGCCTACTCTGCAAAAGTGTGCACCGGGAGGGGCGGATGGAGTGGTCTACCTAAGCCATGTTCTATGCCAAATCCATTGCCATGAATTTCATGCGCAATGAACTCTGGAGGCCTAGCCGTCAGTCATCCCCCTTGAGTCCGAGCCCTGGGTAGGATCTCTCCTTTGTATTATTGTTATGAAGGTATTGCTGACTCTGTGATGTTGCTATTGTTATGGTGATTGTGTTGTATATTATTGGTTGTGCTCACGTTTGTTTGTTACGCTTCCGCAGATAGGTCGATCCGATGGAAGACGGATGAATGACACATCCACTCTTCCCTTGCTGGCTCTGCCCCCATGGGAGTGGAGTCAGGTGGATGGCCCCTGTCAGGCAGCTGCCAGGGGGAATGCTCCTCCTTCGAATACGATGCGGGCATCGTATAAGGAGTAGGGGACGTCACAATATCTTAAGAATAGAATAGTTTTATGCATTTTCATATTGAAACCTTCCTGTATAGCATCAAGTATTTGCTCACGTGTGGAAGATACAAGCAACATGGAGTACGATTTGATGCTTCAGTACAAAAGAAAATGCAAGCACAATGCCGAGAAGTAAAAAATCATAAGATTGAGCAAAATCAGAGGTGTAGATAACTCCGATCTGATTACTATCTAAACTTTCATAATTTGTTTTCATGTACATGAATAAGTATTGAATGGTAGAAAAGATAAACCTCAATTGCTCTTGTCACTTCTGCATCTCCTTTAGAAAGGCCTACCCGTTTAGCAAGACACTATAAAATCAAAGGCTTCCTTGATCTTATGATTGCAATGCTTTGAATTCCTGGAGAACATTTTGGGATGAAAACGTTTCTTTCTTAGGCTTCATATCACTTTTTAAACGGGACAAAAAGCTCAAGTGCTTACTAACGAAAAACCGGTGATCAAAAGATACGGTAATGGCGAATGTAGAGTCCTGAATTCTAAAGGGCGTTGAAAATCTGGCGACCAAGCCTCCGTCACGATTCGTAGGCTCGGCTAAACAAGCTCGGTGGCGGGAGGATCTTCCAAAATCTTGGCGAATTAAATTTTTTCGCTTTCTTTTTCATCCTACCTAACATTCGTGCAATATTTTTGAAAAAATGAAAGTATTAGCCTTTTGGCGAATATTCGCCCATATACCATTTCCCTTTAATGGATCAGACCAAATTGCAAACACTATAGGTGTTAAGCAAGGGTGCCCGTGTTCGCCTACACTTTTTGGTTTGTGTATAGACGAACTAGAAAATTGGATGACCAGATTAGGTGGATTGGGAGCCCGGCTAGGGAAATTTGTCATACAATTACTGTTGTTTGCCGATGATATTGTATTAATATCTAGGTCAGCAGAAGGTCTGCAGCGTCATTTGGATGTCTTGAAGGAGTTTTGTGATAGTAAACAGATGGAGGTTAATGTGAATAAATCCAAAATTGTGGTGGTTGGAGGAAAGGATGAAACTGATTTTAAGGTTGGTGATACGACCATAGAAAAGGTCTCAGAGTATAAATACTTAGGGATTGAGTTCTCAAATAATTACAAATGGAATGCCGCAGCAATAAAAAGAGCATCTGGTGGATTAAGAACTCTATATAGCATGCTCAACATATGACGAGCCAATAATTTCTTACATTGGAAATTAAGGAGAATGCTCTACGGAGTAAAAATCAGATCTGTGGTGTTATATGGAAGCCCAGTCTGGGGGCCTGATTTGTCGCAAAAGAGCTGGGAAAAAATAGAAAAAGTGCAAAAACGATTTCTATTAGAGGAACTTGGTGTAAAGCCACAGACACCATATCACATGATGCTTGCCGAAACAGGTTTTTTTCCTCTAGAACTGGAGGCATTGTGTCACACGGTGACATATGTGAACAGGATTAGGGCCATGCCAGATGATAGACTTCCTCATCAAGCGCTCATTCAATCTCAATATAGTGGCTGGTTTGCAGATGTGGTGAAATGGAACTAAGAAGTGGATCGGATGCTGAATGGCCAACCATAACCAGTTTTCAGGAGGTACGTAAGTACATTACAGAAACAACTGTTAAAGGTCTATGGAGGCTTGATGAAAGTTCTGATAAAAAGAAGCATTACTATATGATGCATATTAATCCGATGCATGAGTATAAGGAACAAAGCTATTTACTCTCACAAATTAGCAGACGGAACAAGATTCTCATATCTCGAGTCAGACTTTCATGTCATCATCTACACATTGAAACGGGTAGATGGGATGGGACACCAACACACCAGAGGTTTTGTTATAGTTGTTTGGAGCTAGAAGTTGAAACAGAGGAACATGCACTTCTATACTGTCCAGCATATGCACATATACGTGCTAAGCACAATATTGATGTTACAGATTTATATTCATTTTTTAACCTACCACCGTGTAATCTGAGCACCTATATAAAAGAGGTTTTTAAAGAAAGAGAGGAGATTTTAGAGCTCTTTGTACATGCTCATTTGATTGAAGCCAGTGGTGCACTAGACTAGTGCTTTGAATATGTTGTAAATTTTGCCATAGAGGCCTGGGGGCCTAAATGGCTTGATCAATATATTTAATTTAATTTAATTTAATTTAATTTAATTGGACTGATGGTTTTATAATGATTGAGATTGAACCACTCTTCCTTTGCTTGAATTTGATGTTTGTTGTTGTATAGAGGAACAATGCAACAATGTACATCTGTAGACTGAGAATTCTCTTACCCCTACCATGGCATAAAGAGTGCTACCCTTACTATGATTTTAAGGTCAATACTCATTTCATATCTTTTGGAAGGTTTTTTTTTTTATTCTTTTGCAAATAATCATGATTTCTCACAATTGGATTTTCTCTACCAGATTGACTATATACACTACACAATTGGTTGTGCCATTAAGGAAATTGTGGCAGTAAATGGCATCTCCAGGGCCAACAAATTGTTTTAGAAAAGAAGACAGACTTATCGTAAACAGCGACCATGGTTATAAGCAATCTCACAATTTACTGGTTTGTTTGCATTTTCTCTATTCTGTAGAATAGAATGATATGGAATGCCCTATACTTACTGTGTTATGTTTCAAGATGCATGTAAATTGTTTGTAAAAATGCCACAATATAATACTATCCCATGACGAAATACAATGACTGCAGCATGGACATGAAGCTATCATAGGCATTTCCAATCACCAAGTCAACAGAGATGGTTAAATAAAACTTTGAGGTCTGCGATGTTTTTACAGGAACAAGAGATTGCAATATCTAGAGGATCTTGCCTACCACGTCATCCATATGTGTACAAATCGCCGAAAGATTTCATACTTGGAAAGAATCTCTACTCTCTTATTGTACGAAGTGGCCTTAATTGAATTGCGGTGCTAGCAAACCATCTTATTCGAGTATTCACTTCTTTTGGTCACTTAATGGAAGCAAATGTTGCTCTGCTAATCTGGTAGAACCATGCTAATATACTTAGAATGCAATTTTTGAGGCTCATAACAAGCATGGCAATGAGAATTTGAGTCTGCAACTCTCAATAGGGACACCATGCAAAACTATTTCACATTATCAGTCATCGTGAAAGCAACGAGATGTCTAAACGAGATGTTATATCTTGGGCGTCAATGGTAGAGGCTATGCAAGGCATGGCCAAGGTGCACTTGCATTAAACTGTTTCAAGGAGATGTGCATGGCAAAGGTGCACTTGCATTAAACTCTTTCAAGGAGATGCATCCTGAGAATGTGAAACCAAACAATGTCACATTCCGTTGTGTCCTCGCATGTAAGCACAATATCACATTCCTTTGTGTCCTCCTCCCATGTAAGCACGTTGACTTAGTGGATCAAGGTTCGTGGTATTTCAAGAAAATCAAGTGGCATGGTTTTGATCCATCCATGGATCAGAATAACTGCATGATTGATCCTCTAGGCCATGCCTGTTATTTCAAAGAGACAGAGAATATATTACAGGCCTCCAACAAAATGTATGGGATTATGGAACTAGAGAGAAGATGCACCGATTTATAAGCACCGAAGGCCTATTGATGTGGCAACATTTATTATGTCTTTTACATATGGAGAGGACCATAAGATGGCCAAAAATATTTGCATCTGTAGTATCGTCCATGATTTGTATCTCCATGATTTGTGTCTCATTTGACTATCCTTGACTTGAGCTGGGAAATGTTTGTGAACAATTGTAAACTGGCCATCATATTTTGGCTCATCAAAAGCTTAAACTGGAAAACAATAGCTTACATATTTTGAATCAGGAAGGAAGATGCATAAGTATGCATAAATCAATCAGGCACCAGTCCCTGCCAAAAGCTGTGAAGCTCAATCTCTTCATAGAAGAAGTTGTAAACATTTGTTAAACTCTACGATGAGGATAATTTAATTTATGCAAGATAAACGTATGGATTGAAGCATATGTGTTAGAAGCAATGGTTGAAGCAAATCCTTTTAAATGGCTCAATTTTGAAACAAGCTAAGAAATCATGCGAAGAATGTAGCCTAGCAATGCTTTCCCCTATCTAAGTGTGTTCATTACTGCCATGCCAACAATAAAAGATGTCAACAATAAAAATTCAATTATAGAGTTTATATACTACACTCTCTTCTCATTCTTCTTATAACTTTACAAGGTTCAAACTAATCTCGAGCAACCTTGGGCATTGTTATCACATTTGGGCATTTTTGTTATAATAAAAGGTTAATGCACGCTTTCCTCATTGCGGTCAAAATATTTACAGACTTCCAATTTATGTCCAGCAACGCTGGGCACTGTTACTAGTAACAAGATACAAATATACCGGATTTTACATTAAACTACGTTTTTTTCTATCGGATTTTTTCTAGCATCCAAAAATTTTGACCAACAATTTCTAAAGTGGACCAGACAAACAAAGGGTTTATCCAGGTATTTTTTGAACCCTAGCAGGTGGCAGTACGGTCGAGGTATTTTCTGGCCACATGGCCACCGAGGCCATTTTGGATGGGCCATAATGCCTCATCAGAGGACGTTATCAGCCTTAACGTCCTTGGCGAAGCATTTGGCAGAGCCCCCATAGCCAAGCTTAATAGCTTGCACTGCATTCCGGCACAACTCTATATGCCAAATGTAAGGCTCTATTTTCATAACAGAGCATCTGCTGCAGCAACATAAAACAGAGGAGCAGTATTGGGCAAAGTCCGGGGAACACTATAAACCAACCAGTTGAAATTGAAATTGAAATTTTTCGGTTAAGTTAGTGTATTGTAGGATGTTTTCCGGCAAATTTTCTTGTGATTTGGTATTGAGACAATAGAAAGTTCCAGCTCTAAACACAAGTTATCCGACTGACCAAAGTAGCAGTAGGAAATTTTCGGATGAGACCTAAAAAAGTTTGCCCAACACTGCAAAGGAGTCGGATTTAAACAAGGGAGTCGGATTTAAACAGAGCATAGGAACTCATAATCATCATCTGCAAAGCTCCGGCTGTTAAAAGCCCTGTTTTAAAACAGAGATGCTCCAATCTGAGCAGCCCCAATCTGATAAGCCGGATTTGGAACCGGATTCGTGAGATGTCCTTCCAATGCTCTATACATTATTAAGTTATCATTTCCAATTGAGATTTTTATTTAATAATGAGTTGCAATTGAGATGTTTTGACATGTTGAGAGTTACAATTCAATGTTTTAGATATTGTGTTCCAATGTTCTATACATTATTATGTTATCATTTCCAATTGACATTTTTATTCAATAATGAGTTGCAATTGAGATGTTGTAAGTTGCAATTCAATGTCTTAGATATTGTGTTCCAATTAGATGTTTTGATATGTTGTGAGTTGAAACTCAATGTTTTAGACATTGTATTCCAATATTCTATACATTATTAAGTTATCATTTCCAAATGAGATTTTTATTTAATAATGAGTTGCAATTGAGACGCTTTGAGAAGTTGGGAGTTGCAACTCAATGTTTAAGATATTCTGTGAAATATTACATAAGTGCTTAACGCAATCGTAATATTGACTAGTACATTGCAAATTTGTTTTGGCAATATTTCTCAAGACTATGTACTCTTCTTAACCAAAATTTGTAAGTTTCTACACTAAGTACGATGCAAATTTGTATTCACAATATTTTACTACACTATGCCAATAGCTAGAGACATTAGGGCGGATTTGGGGTCTCAAAATGGCCTCCTATCAGCTATTCCACGTCATATTTCCGCTCCTTTTTTCCCATGCCACCTAGGATACCAAACTCTCATCATTACAAATTTACTTGGAATATTCTCCTGGAATAAGGGTGATCGCACATCCATGGCGCCATATGTATTTAATTATGTTGGTTGTCAGACACACTGATGCAATACGTGGCACTTCTAAAAAGCCACTTGCATTATAGCATACTGGCAACCCATGATGGTGTCTCTTGGTTTGTCAGATACCAAGCGTGCGCGTCACCGATTCTTGTCTTGCGCTATTTTCATTTAGAGGCATACAAGCTTCCCGCCTTCCACATTTCAAAATTTGAATGTGTAGGTTGAAGCTTTGTATCAGACTTTCATTTCGAGGCGCTGCGGTTGTGCCTTAACCGGGATCTTTACTTCATCCCAATACAGGCTTCCCGCCCCCTACAATTCGAAATTTGAATTTGCTTAATGTATAAAAGCATGGATTGTAGGAGAATGGACTTTTCGATTTCCATATGCACGTTGCAAATTTCAAAAACGAGGTTAGTACGGACGTTCGGCTCACAGGAAGCGAATTGTACTGGGGCATACAAATTGTACACCTTCATTTCGCGCCGTGTGATCCACGCAGTATGGAAGCTACAAATGATGTGTGGATAAGGATCCAACTGACTCACGAATATGCTCCAGTCTTCAATCGCAAAAAAGGAGGTCTAAAAAATAAGAACTTAGACCTCGACGTGTTGCGTCTTGCAGGCTCAAAAAGTGTCGACATCTGGGCAGATGGCAGTTTATATCCATTGGATCCGTTGAGTGGCAAGAAACCGTCATTTCGGGACGTTTCAAGTTTAGTCCGATTTTGTGGTGACGGTAACTCTGGCCTCTTGGAATATTGTGAGAGATTGAGAGAGAATGAAGGCATTCAGAATCAAATATAGTTCCTTGAAATGAGCTGCTTCCGATTGTCACAAGAGAATTATAACTTAAACCAGCAGCTCTTTTTTCTCTCGCTTCATTACTCCACTGTAATGAAGGAAAGGAATGACGGCTTGCGGAGGGAAACTTCATTGAGATACGAAGTGGACAAGTCCAAATTGGCAATAGGGCAGCTGCAAGAAAAGATCCAGGAGCTCGAAAGAGCAAACTTTGGGCTTCAATGTAGGTTAAAGAATTTGAAGAAAACACCCCTTGGCTTGTGAGAAAGGAAGAAGCACTTTCGACCGATAGAGGAACTGAAGTTTGGATCAGGTGCATTCAGACGCAGGGTCACAGCCACAAGGTCCGTTTACAACACTACCAAAGGCCAATCAAGATCTGGGGAAACTAGAAGCCATCTTGGTTATATAATGAAGAACCTAGGACAAACAGGGAGATAGTGGACATGATTTGTCAGCCCTACAACTCTTCTCTCAAAAAGATGGTATTGGAAATGGTACTAGGAGAGATCTACAAGAAGCTAGAAGCGACAGATGTACAGACTGTTTGTGACGATGTAGGCATCAGTAGGCTTGGTTACCTTTCTCTATTCAAGCCATTCCACGAAGCGTTGAAAAGAATGGGCACAAAAAAAGTATTCGCTCCACGTCCACAAATTGTTGAGAATACAAGGGTTATTAAAAGATGGTGTATGCCATATTAGGAGAGATGCACCACGTTGAATGTGCTGGTCCTGCCATAGCCATAAAAGATAAGAATGGCAAGGATTGTTGTGATATAGTTGGAATGAATGAATGCAATAATCTTTGGGTTGACCTAGTTTGTTTCTTACAATTCCTTGTCAAATATTATAACTTAACAGTTGCAGAAACTAATGGTGAGATTGAAGTTTGCATAAAATTGGATGAAATGGAACTGACCAAGTTTGAGAAGTATGAGAGGGTATCCGTTGTCATCATGAATAGAGCAATTGAGAATGCAATTGCACATGCTAAATCAAAGAGCAACAAGAATAATAAAAAAGATGTAGAGGTGACGGACGAGGAGAAGAAGCGTGCCGAAAAATGGTTCTCATGTCAATCTGAAGATGACACCTGGTGGTTAGGTCTCTTTAAAGTTCAGAAAGAAACCCACGAGATATTGAAATGGGTGTTCAATCAAACTGACATCCCGAGTCTAATATCTAGATTCGAGGGAGGGGAAAAATTGCAAGTAGATCACTATGGATCTTACAAAGTAATTTTTCACTTGGCGTCTGATTTAAAAACTGAGAAAGCAATGTACAACATAAGTGGAGGAGAACAAGGAAGGTGCAAAAGTTGTCTGTACTGCAATCATGCAAGGAAGTCAAGTACTGGGAAGACTGCTTCAACCTTGTCCCTTAACCAAGCAAATGCTCCTAATAGAGGAGAAAAAGATCCCAAGTTCCATGGCATTTTTCCCATTCCATTAGAGAGGGTTCATATCTGCACTTTGCACGGCTTTGTAAGAATCATTGACAAGATAATATTTTTGAGCTGCAGATTCGTGTGGAACATTTCAGACAAGAAGAGAAGAGAGGAAGGAATTCGTAGAGTTGAACATGTTCTATCAGAAGCAGGTTTGCTTGGTGGCAATGTAAGATTAGAGCTCGATGAGAAACGGGCAGGAAGAACAAGTGTGTCTCGTAAGGTGTCAATTGGAGGGGTAAAAGCTCGACACTTCATAAAGAATCATAGAGAGGCTCTGAACAGAAACCGGATGGGAGAAAAGGTCTATGAATTTGGAAAATTGCTGGTTGATGTGGAGCAGGACCGCACAGATGGCGTTCGTTCGGCATTGAGGAAAAAAAAAAGCATGGAATGCATTGTCTGAATTGTTCCCATACATTTAGAGAATGGACCTCACAAGAGAAGATGCAGAAATGTTCGTGCAAGCGAATAACAAATTTATTAGGGCTTTCATAGACACATGGGGAGAGAGTGAAGTCACGCACTACTTGCACATCTTTTGGGCTCATGCATCTTGGTTTTTTAGGAAGTATGGAAGCCTAGCAGTGTGGAGTGCACAAGGCATGGAGAAGTCGCATAAACAAGCTAAAATAGCCTTTCATCGTAACAGTCAAAGAGGGGGTGGAAATGTGGGAACCAACCCTCTAAGACAGATGACAGAGTGGTTTTATAGAAGGGCGATGGCTAAATACGACAAGAAGGTCGCTTTAAGGAGCAACCCAGAAGTCGTAAACACCATTGGCATAATGCTGAAGAGAAAACGGAAAGTTGCTTGGCAAAATTCTAGGGCCCCACTAGCATCGCAACAGTGGAGATCTAAGAGACAAAGAATCGGTAAAGTATACTTGTAATGTGTAGCATGTTCACACGATGCGAAGTACTTGCCGTCAACCTTGTTTGCACAACTGTAGCTTCGCGTCGTGTGATCTTATTTGTATCATACGACACGAACAGTGGAGTTCGCTATTGCTTGCATTTATGTGGCTTCGCGTCGTATGAAGCTTTACAATATAATAATAAAAAAAGGTTACTTTTGATTAAAGTTGTGAAAAATGTTACATGAAAAACAAAATACGACTCATTGTTGCTCCAGTGCGAGCTCTTCTTCATTATCTTCATCATCATCATCAGCTCTGTCCTCGTCTTCGTCTTCGTCTCTTCTCCTCAAGCCAGCAATCACCATATCCAAACGTTCCTCCAATCTGTCCACCATCTCTCTGTACATGTCCCGCTCCTGTCCCAATACCACAACGTGTTCTTCTGCCTGAATTAGCAACCTCGTTGCCGTCATAACCACCTCAGTGCAGTTGTTGGGGCATAACCTTCCCCTCCTGTCCAGCCTTCTATTCAACCGCCTGATTTGCCTCTCCTGGCTACGAAGCATGAGAAGGTTGAATTCATTCTCTTCTTCTTTCTGCTGAATTGTAACGGCATTTTCCTTTAGAAGATTATCTTACTTCTTCAACCTCTTCATTAGAACACCCAACACTATGTCAGAAGGGAGTTCTATCCTCTGGCATTTTCCCTTATCAGCAGTTGAGGATGTGGAGGCCATAGATGACAAATGGGAGGGACGTTAAGATTATAGAAGTGATAAGCTCAAAGACTCTAACCGGCGGAAGGAGCACAATGCAAGGACCTCAATTTATACATATTAGCGCTTGAACATATTAAACACAGTCGGCTGCTGTCGCACGTGTCGAGCGGATTCTGTCGGCTGTCCGCTAGAACACATTAATGGTACTGTCCGCTGGAACACATTAATAACTATTCTAACTACACTGTATCACACCACGCGAAATCTGCACACGCGCTTTAAAACCCTATGAAGGGTTTCGCTTCGTGTGATCTGTCTTGTCATTCTCTCTACCACGGATATTGAAAATTAAAATTAGGAAACGTAATATTCGGCACATTTTCAAAAACTTTTTCCATTGCGAAACAAAATAATTACAAACATTAAAAAAAAATGGGCTCCTCTAGGAGGAGCCCGATGCCTATGATCGCCGGGCAAGCTCTTTTTGGAGGGCAGTGATAATTTTTTCTGCTCCTCCAACATGATTGCCTGCCCCGCAACCACGTTCTCATACTCTGCAACCTTATCTTCCCGCTCATCGAGTTGAGCTCGGGGCAGCGTCGCTTGCTTCGATTGCGGACCTAAGCCTCTCTTGGAGGTTAGATCTCGTGGCGGGCAATTCGCGGTCTATGGCAGCCCGCTGATTGTCGCGCACTAAGATCACCTCCCTATAGAAGGCGGCCTTGTCCTCTGCCGCAACCAGCTTGGCGACGTCTTCATCATTCTTTTCTTTCAGAAGGCGGATCCGTTCCTCCGCTTCAGCACGAATGTTCTTAATTTCCTTGACCAGAACTTGAGACAAGATCTCGACAGGGATGGAACTGGAGCTGGAGGCCATTGAAAGTGATGGGAGGAGAGATGGCTGAGGGCGGATGTGGTAGAACAGGAGATGGCGGATAGGAGAAGACAAAGGCCTTCGACGTTTTATATAGAAACTAGAGATACGTTGGAATCTACGGTTCTGAGTACCGATAAAGTTGTGTAATTATCCTACGAGGCAAAATTATAGCATGCAATTAGGCAACGGTAGCCTATGTTCGCATCATGGGATACGTCATATCCTAGCCGTACTGTATGCAGGCCGTACAAAAGACAGTGTTATTGTGGCAGCGCATGCCACGTCCTTAGCATGACATCGTCATCCGCATGCCACGTATGTGAGTAGACGTTGTCATGCACATGCCACGTGCTTTGAGTGCTGGCGCTTGCCAAACCTAGATATGACTAATTCGCATTTACCTACAAGATATCACATAATCTAGCTAGATATTTGTCTTACATATAGTTTTCTATTAATAAATTAGGAATTTGTACATAGAATGAGGTGTACGTTATGGAGATCATACGACGCGAAATCCATTGATTGCTACCTAATCGCAAGCATGGCATTTCGCGTCGTGTGATCTTTCAATAAAACAAGACAAGAGAACAGATAGAAGCAAAAAATAGAGAAAACGTTTCTTTGAAACAAAAAATATATAGATACAACGGCTAGGGATCTTCATGATCCTCTAGCTGATTTTGATGATCCTGTACCTGAAGCCGTAAAGCTGTGTTCTCGTCCTCCGCAGCTCGGAGCTTCTTCTCCATATCTTCTAACGCCTGCGAAATATTGTGGGCAGTTAAAACTGCCTCGGCCCTGCGGTTATTGGCCTCTCGGTACATGGTGAATGTTGCCGCGAGCTCAATGTCTCGCGGCAGCAGCCCCCTCGTGAATTCTAATCTGTCGCCCGCCTCGATCTTCTCGGCGACGAGACGGCTATTTTCGTCGTGAATCTCCTTGAATTTCTTCATCACCACTGCAAGGGTGATGTCCACGGGCAGCTCTGGGCGCGGTCGCTTGCTAGAGGAAGATGAAGATGCCATCGGAGCAGAAGGCGGAAGGCGAAGATGAGCAGAAGGCGGAAGCCGGAAGTAGAAGATGAGCAGAAGGCGTAAGAGGATCGGAGGTCGAAGGCAAAATAGAAGGTCTTCTATTTATAACATAGATTTCGTAGTAGCTTGAGTCACACGATGCGAAGGATGCCGTCGGTCAGGAAAATGGACCGTTACTTCTTGCGTCGTGTGAGGAAAAAGGACCGTTACTTCTTCACGCGTCTTTTCTTCCAGAGAAATATCACACGACGCGAAAGCTCGTGTTCGTCAGAAAATCAGACTGCTGTATTTCGCGCGGTGTGAATAAATACAAATAAAATAATTTTTATTAATAATTTCGGTATAACAATCTATACGTAAGTAATTTTACTGATACACAAGTAAAGATAGTTCTCATTGAAGCAAAGATAGAACGGCATGGAGATCACACGACGCGAAATCCATTGATTGCTACCTAATTGCAAGCAAGGCATTTCGCGTCGTGTGATCTTTTAATAAAACAGAACATACATTTGAACAAGAGAATAGATAGAAGCAAAAAATAAAGAAAACCTTTCTTTGAAGCAAAAAATAGATAGATACAACGACTAGGGATCCTCATGATCCTCTAGCTGATTTTCATCATCCTCTAGCTGATTTTCATGGTCCTGTAGCTGAAGCCGTAAGGCTGCATTCTCATCCTCCGCAGCTCGGAGCTTCTTCTCCATATCTTCTAAGGTCTGCGAAATAATGTGGGCAGTTTCAACTGCCTCGGCCCTGCGGCTGGTCGCCTCTTGGTACATGGCGAATGTTTCCGCGAGCTCAATGTCTCGCTCATGCAGCAGCGCCCTCCTGAAGGCTAATCTGTCGACCGCCTCCATATTCTCGGCGACGAGACGGCTGTTTTCATCGTGGATCTCCTTGAATCTCTTCATCACCACTGCAAGGGTGATGTCCACGGGCAGCTCTGGGCGCTAGGGAGTGCTATCTTAGCGTGGTCGCTTGCTAGAGAAAGATGAAGATGCCATCGGAGCAGAAGGCAAAAGGCGGAAGCCGGAAGCCCGAAGTAGAAGATGAGCAGAAGGCGGAAGGCGATCGGAGGTCGAAGCCAAGATAGGTCTTCTATTTATAACATAGATTTCGTAGTAGCTTGAGTCACACGACGCGAAGGATGCCGTCGGTCAGGAAAATGGACCGTTGCTTCTCGCGTCGTGTGAGGAATAAATAAGTTAATTGTTTTTTTCCAATAATATTTCATTTCTTCGAGAGAAATACCACACGACGCGAAAACCTAGATGTTAGAATTCATGCCATAATTGAGATGGGAAAATATTCAAGAAAATTCTGTGACAGGTGAGAAAGTTGAGATAGCACCTAAAGCACCTAAAGCACCTAAGATCCGATGATGAAGATTGAGTACCTAAAGCACCTGTCAATGGAGCCAATTTCGGTTCAAATGAATCGATTCAGTATGACGAAGACATGAAGAGCCAATCGGCGGTCTGGCTTGACCGTCGGACTGCAAAGATAAATAAAGAAGTAATACAGAGGTTGAATGCTCATTGGAAATTAGCAGGAGCAATCGGGAAGCAGGTATGAATCGATTTGAGATTGAATGATCTATTTGAAGTTTGAAGCTACAGTATCCTCATTGATCTCATATGAACAGTAATGCTAAGATTATTTCCAATGGTCATAATTGATAATGTTAATGATAAGTTGAAGAAGTGACTTGGCTAGTGTTATACAATTGGTTTTTTGTTGAGTTGAATATAAAATCATCTTGTGCTATTAGATTGAGGTGTTTCTTACACATAGATGATTATCAATCTAAGAAAATCTAACATTGTTACATGATATTGGTTCTATTCACTGCTTATTTCTAACAGTGGTATCAGAGCTAGGTTGAGACAAATGGCAAGCAGATTTGGTGCAGGCCTGTTGAGTGCCATTGATGTCTTCAAGGGGGATTCAGGATTCCAAGTTTGGAAAGAAAAGATCAAGCATGTATTGCAAGTAGAAGGGCTATGGGATATAGTTGAACCTAAGAGCAGATTCTCTGAGGGTGCTGCTGAAGGAAGCTCGAGCTCAGTAAATGGAGCTGAGGCAGAAGCTAGCACCAAAGCAACAAAAAGAGGAGGCACAGTAGATGTGGCAAAACTAAGAGAGGCTCAAGGGATTATAATGAGTAAGGTAAACTCAAGTATTGTGTTAAAAATAAGAGGATTGCATCCTAGCGAGATGTGGAATTATATGCTCCTTAATTATGAGGAGAAAACCTCCTCACAAATCGATGTGCTTGAAAATGAAATGAGAAGGCTAAGGTTTCATGATAAAGACAATGTCAATGAGTTTTTTCAAACCTTTGACAATATCATTGCTGACTTAGAGGGAGCAGGAGTGTGTTATTCTCAACAGCAGCAGGTGTTGGCCATTTCAAGATCTGTTACCAGTCTTGGAAACATAGCCATGTTTATCAGAACCCTTGCAAGAACAAGGATTGAGGCAGAAAGAATGTTGAAGACAGAAATAGAGCAGAACAAAGTAATGGAAGAAGAAGATGCCACACAAGTTTTATTTGCAAAAGGAAAAGGTAAAGAAGAGAAGAAAAGAGGTAAGCTTGACCCATATTTTAACTGTAATCAATATGGTCACTTGAAAATAGACTGCCCTATGATGACTAAAGAAATAAATTGCTACAATTGTGGAGGAAGAGGACATTATGCATCCAATTGCTCATCACCTAAGAACTTCTCAAAGGGGAAAGAAAGGGGAACAAGAGGATATTCTGCCACAAGGGGAAGAGGTAGAGGAAGATTCGAGAAAAACTCATATGCAGAAGAAGCAAACATAGCAGAAGAAGTTATGCTTGAAGAAATTACGGAAGATGAAGAGGATAAGGTAAGAAAACATAAAGTTTTTACTGTTACTAATGCTGGAATTGATGATGATGATGATTTTATGATTCTAGATAGTGGAGCAGAAAAATCCATTGCATGTAGTTCAAAAATCCTAAAAGAAAAAAGAGGAAGTCAAGGTGGTCATATACAAGTTGGAAATGGTGACCTCCAAAGAATTGAAGATGTTGGCATACTAGAGCTATTTGATCTGAATGGGAGAATTGTGAACTTACAAAATGTTTTATGTGTTCCTAGCTTAGTGAGAAATTTGATTTCTATTTCTCAATTAGTTGATATGGGATTGAAAGTCATTTTTGAAAGGACTCATTGTAAAATCTTTGATGGAAATGAATTAAAATTCCTTGGAAGAAGAGTTGGCAACTTGTTTGGTATAAATGCTCGATCAGTTGAAAGTATTAATTTGACTCTAACTCCAAATATTGCAATGTGGCATGAAAGACTTGGGCACACAAATATGAAGAATATTGAGCTTATGATAAAGCATGGACTATTGGTGTCATCTGATAAAGCAATAGAAAATCATGTTTGCAGGGGTTGCATGTTGGGTAAGCACTCCAGATTGCCTTTTTCAAAGGCAAAAGGAAAAGCAAATGAAATTCTTGGTTTAATTCACACTGACCTTTGTGGTCCATTGAATGTGACAGGAATAACAGGAAAAAGATACTTCATAACATTTGTTGATGATTACAGCAGAAAAACGAGACTCTACTGTCTGAGAACAAAAGACCAAGCTTTTGAAGCCTTCAAAAATTTTGCAGCAGAAGTAGAGTGTGAAACTGGGAAAAGAATCAAATGTGTGAGATCTGATCGGGGAGGAGAATACTTGTCAGGAAAATTTGTTAGATATTGTCAAGACAGGGGTATAAAGAGACAATTTACTTGCAGCTATACACCTCAGCAGAATGGTGTGGCTGAGAGGAAGAACAAAACAATTCTGAATGCTACAAGATCTATGTTGAAGCATGCAGGTCTGCCCAATTTCTTGTGGGAGGAGGCAGTCAAGACTGCTGTACTCATACAAAATAGTCTGCCATCAAAAAGCATAGAAGGTAAAATACCAGAAGTCATTTGGTCAGGAAAAACTCCTCATTATGAAATATTTAAAGTGTTTGGGTGTTTGGGATACACACACATTCCCCAGGAATTAAGACTGAAATTGGATGACAGGTCAAGGATAACCTATTTGGTTGGCTATGACATGCATTCCAAAGGTTATAGAATGTATGATCCACTTAAAAAGAAAGTGTTGGTAAGCAGAGATGTAATATTTCAAGAGAATGTTTTGGGCTGCACCAATCGATAGAAAAGGAGAATTCAAAAGGAGAAGGAAAACACAATTCTGACAATATGATGAGTCCCAACAGTACAAAGGAAAAAACAATAACTAAAAATGAGATAGATGCTGAAGATTCTGATCACAGTGATGAAGAAGATAATAATGAGGATGGAAAGGTTGCAGGGGAAGAACAGGAACATGAATCAGCAAAGGAAAACAATCAAGAAGATAATAATGAGGATGGAAGTGTTGCAGGAGAAGAACAGGAACATGAACCAGCAAAGAAAAACAATCAAGTTAAGAAGAGGAAAACTGAAGGAGAAAGGCTGCAACAGGAAATTGCCATTGACATAGAGAAATTTGGAAGGAGAGAGAATGGTAAAAGTAGTAGATTGCAAAAAACCACGGAGGACAACACAGACGAAATATTTATAGTGTTATAATCTGGAATTCCAGAGACTTTTGAGGAGGCAGTAAACTCACTTGACAGTAACAAATGGAAAATCGCAATGATGGAGGAGATGAGGTCATTCGAAAGAACATCCTCATATGAATTAGTAGACCTGCCAAAGGGGAAGAATGCAATAGGAAACAAATGGGTATTCAAGTTGAAAACAAATGCAGATGGCAGCCCAAAGCACAAAGCAAGACTGGTTGCTCAAGGTTATTCATAAAAGAGGGGAGTAGATTTTGATGAAACCTACTCACCAGTTGTTAAGTTAGCCAGCATTAGAATGATAATTGCCATATCAAATGCCTTAAATCTAGATTTACACCATATGGATGTTTGTACAGCTTTCCTTAATGCAGATTTGGAGGAAGAGGTTTACATGAGACAAGCTCAAGGTTTTGAAGTTGAGAAAGACAAAGTTTGGAGACTGAAGAAAGCTGTCTACGGGCTGAAGCAATCTCCAAGACAATGGTATTTTTGTATTGACAATTTTTTGAAAGAACAAAGCTTTACTAAGTTGGCTAATGACGGCAACGTTTATCTACTAAAGGATGAGGGAGAATTTTGTATAATGGCAGTGTATGTGGATGACTGTATACAGGCATCCAATAATATGAACTTCTTGAATAAATGCAAGGAGATGCTCAAAACCAGGTACCAAATGACAGATCTTGGAGAGTTGACACAGTTCCTGGGAATTCAAGTAAGAAGAGACAGAACAAACATGACAATATCTCTAAATCAAGGTAAGTACATAGACTCAGTCTTGGAGAAGTTCAATATGCTAGAATGCAATTCTGTAAAGGCACCTATCATGGCTGGAAACAAACTGTCAAAGGAACTTTGCCCTCAGAGTGAAGATGAGAAGGAGAAAATGAGTAAGATTCCATATAGACAGTTGGTAGGAAGCTTATTGTTCATTGCCAACAATACAAGACCTGACATTGCATTCATAGTAAATGTGTTGAGCAGATATAACAATAATCCAGGTTATGAGCATTGGCTGGCAGCTAAGAAAGTTTTGAGATTTTTGAAAGGCACAAAACACTTGTTTACTGTTCAAAGGATCTGAAATTAAAATGTTACAGTGATGCTGACTGGTGTGGAGATCTAGATGAACGCAAATCAACTTCAGGATACATTGTAATGTTAGGAGGAGCACCAGTTAGTTGGAGAAGCAAGAAACAATCATCTATTGCTTTGTCAACTGCAGAATCTGAGTATGCCTCAACAACTCTTGCTGCTAAAGAAATCATTTGGGCCAGAAGGTTACTGAAAGAGTTGGAAATAAAACAAGAAGATAGCACAGAATTATTTTGTGACAATCAAAGTTGTATTGCAATGACAAAAAACCCTGTGTTGCACGAGAGGACCAAACATATCGAAATGGAGATGCACTATATCAGGGACATGGTGAATAAGGGATTTATTCAATTAAAGTATGTAAGATCAGAAGATCAACTTGCTGACATAATGACCAAGGCATTAAGTTGGAAGAGACTTCAAAAATTATCAACTGCTATGAGCTGTAGAGATGCCTGAATTATGACATGAAAGGGGAATGTTAGAATTCATGCCATAATTGAGATGGGAAAATATTCAAGGAAATTCTGTGACAGGTGAGAAAGTTGAGATAGCACCTAAAGCACCTAAAGCACCTAAGATCCGATGATGAAAATTGAGTACCTAAAGCACCTGTCAATGGAGCCAATTTCGGTTCAAATGAATCGATTCAGTATGACGAAGACATGAAGAGCCAATCGGCGGTCTGGCTTGACCGTCGGACTGCAAAGATAAATAAAGAAGTAATACAGAGGTTGAATGCTCATTGGAAATTAGCAGGAGCAATCGGGAAGCAGGTATGAATCGATTTGAGATTGAATGATCTATTTGAAGTTTGAAGCTACAGTATCCTCATCGATCTCATATGAACAGTAATGCTAAGATTATTTCCAATGGTCATAATTGCCAATGTTAATGATAAGTTGAAGAAGTGACTTGGCTAGTGTTATACAATTGGTTTTTTGTTGAGTTGAATATAAAATCATCTTGTGCTATTAGATTGAGGTGTTTCTTACACATAGATGATTATTATCTAAGAAAATCTAACATTGTTACATGATATTGGTCCTATTCACTGCTTATTTCTAACAGATATGACAGAAAATCAGACTGATGTATTTCGCGTGGTGTGAATAAATACAAATAAAATAATTTTTATTAATAATTTCGGTAATACAATCTATACATAAATAATTTTACCGATACAAGTTGGAAAATAATAACTTCCAATTTTTCAAGCTTCGTCGTCAATTTCATGCTCTTTCAATCCCCTGCCGCACTGATCCAACAAGGCAATGACTTCCATGTTATCGACCCCAGCTTCCAACCTTGGGTGAGTCAAGCCAGTAGCTAAAAAATTTAACATATTGCTCGCCCGCAGACTGGCTTGGTCGTCAAAATATTGTAACACAACATCCTGCCAAATTGCTATCACCCTTTCAGTGTTTGATGCCAATTGGGAATGGTTCCCGAACATGCATAATGCACGGATGTAATAGACAAACTCTGCACCTTTTGGACTGAAAGTTCTGCTGAAGATGATTATCTCCCTATTAAACAAACCTTGAGATATAACAATGTAGAGTCCTTCAATCTTTTCTGTCCCCCGCGTGCATGTCGGCAAGAAAAGTCATCTACTTCCCACAAATAAGAACCCTCAAGCTTATCTTCTTCACATTTCTCCTCATCCATGAGGCTTATGCTGCCGCGATTGACTGAAGGGCCTACCAAATCTGTAGATCTTGTTGGCAGCTTTGCATGGAGACGATGGAATTCTTCTTCCGTTGGCAGATTCGCCTCCTCTTGAGCAAATCGAGACTCCAGCCTCTCATAGGCTTCTTTAGCTTTATAGCATTGCCAGTATAAGAAGACACTTCAAACATCTCTTTGTCCAAGTCCTCTTCAAAATCTAGGCCTAGGTTTACCCATTCGGCCAAGGTACTGATAAGCTCGTCTTCCCTAGCACACATTTGTAATAAAGACGGGTTCCTCAGTATATCACTTAGCAATAAGTATTCTTTGCCGTCCACTAAAATTGGCGTTATGTCAGACAACTTCTTTTCATCCTCATCTTCATCCTCATCCTCATCCTCATCCTCATCCTCATCCTCATCCTCATCCTCATCCTCATCCTCATCCTCATCACCTTCAGAATCATCTTCCTCTTCTGGTTCACCCAAGGCCAGTGCGTCGATGCCAAAACTCCTACATTCTTGCTCTTCTTGTTGTAGATCTATCTCCATTTCTACGTCATAGTCAGCATCGTCACACATAACTGACCCCCCTTGGCTTAAAGATTTCATTGTTTCCAGTTATCTTCGGTTTGTTCGAGCAGAATGCAATAACTAGCGAATGCAAACGGCAAAGAGAAATAACTTACCTTCTTAAGTACAAGGACGCAGCCAGGAGGAGCCCGCTGCGCAGCATTCTTGAAAAATGTCTTCGTTGCTTGCAAATGGGAAGCCGCTTCCTCTAGAGCTGGTTTTGGAATCCACGAGCCAGGGACATCTGCAAAGGACGTGCGCTGAGACCAAGCGGTCCGGCTGAAAGCTAAAGCAACCTCGCGATAGCATCCAAGCTCGCTACTGTTTGCCATAATGTCCAACTCCTTGCAATAGAACGGATAAATCGCAATCGGCACAACTTCCTCGTTATCATGTGGGGGGGCGGGATCGCACCATTCCGTGAACTTCACATAACAATCCATGGCGAAAATGACAACCTAAAGCAAGAAGATGTTTAGGAGCGGTAAGGCACTGTGACTTCTGAACTCAAGTAGACGTTGTTGATTATGAAAGGGAACACAGCCGTTGTGGGGAGATTTGTCCGTACATTTTAGGGTTAGGGTTAGGGTTGGATCACACGACGCGAAAAGTACTATGTGCAAAAAAAAAAGCACAATGCTTGCTGCGCGTCGTGTGATCCTCACGTATAACATTAAAAAAAAAAAAAATACAAAGTGCGAACCTAGGCTTCTAAGAAAGAAAAGGACTAAGAGATTAAGCTTATAAAGCCATTACATTAAAGAATATTATACATATGAAAAAAACACAAAGGCACTTCAAGGCCTTTTTTCTGGGGGGGGTCTTTCTTCTTGTTGTATTCAACCATAAAATTTTGGCCATAGTACTTGGGATCCCTTATGCGTAAGACCAGGCGCATGTCCTTGGGCATGACAGTCACCCGCTTGGCATGTATTGCTGCAAGCTGCGAGTCCTCAAACAGACCGACACCAACTGCTTCTGAAACCATTTGAAGAGCATTTAAGGCAGTTTCTTGAATTCTGTAACTGATATGATGTATCGCACCACACTCTTGCAGAATCTCTTTCACAAGCCTGGCAAATGGCAGATGCGGAATGACCATCTCAGTGCTCTTCTGATACTTCTTAATTGTTAGAAATAGAGTATTCAATCTTATCTATTTCTATTGTTTGCTTGATAAATTTGTGGATTATATCAAGACAATAAGAAAGACCATAGGAATTCTAATGCAACATATTTGTCTTCAAACAATATCACAATTGACCATTGATTTAATGTAGCTTCAACACTGTAGAAAAGGGATTGACCCTATAACTGTAGCAAAGTTGACCCGTTAGAAATCAACTAAGAAACCAAAATACATTCACGAATTCCTCCTTAGGTATTTGCCGGACCAGCTCAATCTTTCATGGCCGGCCTGTCTATTCTTTTATTTACAGTGATCCGTCGGTTATGGCCTTGGAATCGGCCGCTTTGCCGATCAGCTATTCATATGGAGTTTCCCTCCATAGTTTCGGGCCATCACGACTATTATTTACAAATATAATAGTTCAATATAACCATTGAACCATTGTTGCTCTAGTCACTTAATAAACCTTTAAAATAAGTATCTCTTAAGGTTATGCTATAGAGCAAGATCTTCACCATGGTATCTACTGCAGCGTTACTGTGAAACTTAAGTATGCTCTTCTGCAATGGCTCTCAGAGTGGTGCACTCTGCACAATCATAAGTGCAACCTTTGCTAATGGCTTTCAGTGTGACCCCTGTACAGATAAATATGCAACCTTAAGATTTGCACTTAAACTGATGATACATTTGGCACATGAATTTTGTGATGAACCATTTACATTTCCAACATTCCTCCTTCATCACATAATTCCATGATCTTCATATCTGATTTGAACTGCTTAAATTTAATCTCTGGCAAAGCCTTTGTGAAAATGTCTGCAACCTGCTTAGCTGTATTCACATACACCATTTCAATGTAATTTTTGGCTGCTAAATCTCTAATGAAATGTATGTTTAATTCAATATGCTTGGTCCTCTCATGATGCACGGGATTCTTCATAATTGCAATGCAGCTCTGGCTGTCAGTGAGAATTTGTGTAGGGCCACTTTGTTTGAATCCTAGTTCCTCCATCAATCTCCTCAACCAGCATATTTCCTTTGCAACTAAGGATGAAGCTGAGTATTCAGCTTCTGCTGAGGACATGGCAATGGCATTCTGCTTTTTGCTTTTCCAAGTGATTGCTCCTCCACCTAAGAATACCACAAATCCAGATGTGGATTTTCTATTTGATAGATCACCTCCCCAATCTGCATCACTATATGCTTTCAGCTCCAAGTTAGATGAGTTGTATGTTATTCCATGATTCTTTGTGCCCTTTAGATACTTCAAGACACGTTTTCCAGCTATCCAATGATCCCTGGAGGGATTATTGCATCTTCTACTTAAGATGTTCACAATGTATGATATATCTGGCCTTGTGTTGTTTGCCAAATATAACAAACAACCAACTAGTGATCAGTAAGGCACATTCTCCATTTCTGCTTTATCCTTTTCAGTGAGTGTCTCTTCTTCAGTCAATCTGTGACCTGGGACTACAGGGGTTTTGGAAGAATGTGCATCAACTAGATTAAATCTTTTTAGCATATTTTCAATGTGTTTGCTTTGCTGCAGTCTTAAGACCTTTTGATCTCTGTTTCTGCAAACTTCAATTCCCAAAAAATGTTTTAGCTCCCCTAGGTCTGACATTTCAAACCTTGAGCTCAATATTCCTTTGCAATGATTTAGGATCTTTAGATGATTTGCTGCCATGATACAGTCATCCACATACAGAGCTATAATGCAAAAAGTTTCTGCTTGCTTGTTGCCATCATTTCTGAGCTTCTCAAACCCTTGTTCCTTAAGGAAATTATCCATGCAGACATACCATTCCCTAGGGGACTGTTTCAGACCGTACACAGCCCTGTTTAGTCTCCATACTTTATTATTTTTCTGCTCAAACCCAGGTGCTTGTTGCATGAAGACTTTTTCCTCCAATTTGGCATTTAAGAATGCTGTTTTTACATCCATATGATGTAACTCAAGATCTTGTGCATTTGCTATTGCAAGTAAGGTTCTAATGCTGGTTAGTTTCACAATGGGAGAGTATGTTTCATCAAAATCTAAACCTTGTTGTTGTGTGTATCCCTTTGCAACTAGTCTTGCCTTGTACTTCCTGCTTCCATCTGCATTCTCCTTAATTTTAAATAGCCATTTGCAACCTATTACATTGTCTCTGTCTGGGTAATCAACCAAGTCATACGTTTGGATTTTCTCAAATGATTCTAATTCATCTTTCATGGCTTTAAGCCACTGATCTTTATGTTCACTTTCAAGTGCTTCATCATACGACTGTGGTATTGAGATGTTCTCAAGTATAGCCATAATGTGTTCATGTTCATATTCAGCATGTTGCTTTTCTAGTCTTCTGCTCCTTCCCATATCATTTCTACCATATTGTTCAATATTTTCTTGCACATTTTCCAATAGTCTTTCTGCCTGGGTTTTTCTTTTGCTGATAGTTCCTGGCTGCATAACTCTGTTCTCAATGCTTTCTGCCCCATTCCTTTCAGTGATTACATCATCTTGAGATTCTGCCATAGTGTCATCTTCTTCATGATCAGAATCTATGTCTATGTTTTGCTGGACCTTGTTTTCATCTTTATCCTTTTTGTCACAAGTTGCTTTTTGTGTATGCCTGTCTTTATAAAACACTTGTTCATCAAACAAGACATCTCTGCTAATAACAATTGTTTTGCTTTCTGGCACATATACTCTATACCCCTTTGACTCTTCATCATACCCCACGAGATAGCCTATGCTTGCTTTATCATCTAATTTTTGCCTCAATTCTTTTGGTACATGTACATATGTTAAACAGCCATATGCTTTAAAGAAATCATAATTTATACTAGCATTTTCATTTGACCATAATAAATCAGGTATGTTACCTTTAATGCTCGAAGATGGCAGTTTGTTTTGGATCATTATTGCAGCCTTCAAAGCTTCCTCCCATAGGTGATTTGGCAAGCCACTCCTCTTGATCGTCCTGTTTTTCCTTTCAGCTACTCCATTTTGCTGGGGACTGTACCTACAGGTTAGTTGCCTTCTAATTCCATGAGTGATGCAAAAAAGTCTGAATTTGGCTGATAGGTACTCCCCTCCTCTATCAGACCTGATACACTTCAGTTTTCTCCCTGATTCTCTTTCCATTTCATGAACATATTGTTTGAAAGCACTCAAAGCTTGAGATTTTCTTTCTAAGCAGTAGACTTTGCACTTTCTACTGAAGTCATCAATAAAAGATATGAAATATCTTTTATTAGTCCTCCCTTTGACATTTAATGGCCCACATAGGTCAGTGTGTACCAGATCAAGAACACCCTTTGCTCTTGTTTTGGATTGTTTGAATGGCAGCCTGTTTGTTTTCCCAAGTATACATCCCTCACACTTGAAGTTTTCAGATTTGATATCTTTACAATTTAGCCATTCCTTTTTGGCTAAGTATTTCAAATTGTTGCAATGAGTATGGGCCAGCCTGTCATGCCAGATTTCAAATTCTGGAATATTCAAAGTGTTAATACTGTCATGTCCAAAAGCTTTCATTTGGAAGAGATTGCCAACACGTTTTGCATGGAACTTCAATATATTATCAAAAAAGATATTACAACCTTTTGAGTCAAAGTTGACCTTGTAGCCTAAATCCACCAACTGGCTTACAAAAATGAGATTTTTAATGATTGTGGGAACACACAATACATTTTCAATATCTACTATGTTTCCATCAAGATCTAAGAGCTGCAAAAGTCCCCTTCCTTCAATTTCTTGAGTATCTCCATTTCCAACTTGGATTCTTCTAGAATGAGAGGTTGAGACATTTTTTAGCAAAGCAGTAGATTGGACTACTGATCTTTCAGCTCCACTATCAACTACAAGAGTTTCAGATTTATTAGCAGGCTGATTTTGCTCAACAATGTTAAATGCAAGACTTACCTCATCTTCATCATCAACATCAGATTTTTCCTTATCTTCTTGCTCCCTTGCCACAAAGGTACCAGTTGGTTTTCTGCCACGACCCCTTCCAGAGCTGGTTCTTCCTCCTCTGCTAGTGGACCCCTTATTATTTCCCTTACCATGATCTTTTGGAGTAGGGCACTTGGCTGCAACATGCCCTTTTCCCCCACAGGTATAACAGTTAAATTCCCTTTTAAGTTTAGGATATTCACTCTTGAAATGCCCTGTTTCATGACAATTGTAACATGTGACTTTCTTTTTCCCAGCAAACAGAATTTCAGGAGATTCTTCCCTTTCTCTTATGATCTTTTTCTGCTCGAACTCTGTTCTCAGAATATTCTCTGCTTCTTCCCTAGATTTGCTCATGTTTCTAATAAATAGAGACAGATTTTCATTTTCACTAACTGTCCTCTTACCCATCTTAATGGCCAAGATTGACCCTAGGAGTTTTTAATCCAAGGGTTTACAATGGAAGCCCTTTTCCAATGCACCATTTTTAGACGATTTTTCAAACTCGGCATGCAGATGTCGAGCTCTTTTTTTCTAGGGTTATCATAATAGACAATGATGGAATGGCTCCAATCGGCTAAGGCAAGGATGGAAGAACTCCATTCCGATATGGGAGCAAAGAGCTATGGCGGCATACCGGACTTGCCTATGGCGGATTAGAGCTTCTGCCGGACTTAGGGAATGTCTGATTTGATGGAAATTTCAGGTTTTAAGATTCTGCCTCACTTGAATGTGGCGGATTGAATATATAGCATCGCCAGACCTACAGCTTCGCCAGACCTGGCTATGGCGGATTTACAAAAACAGAAACAGGTATAGAAACAGAAACAGGTATGGATCGATTTCTTCACTTTTTTTGTTGAAGGGAAGAAGAGATTTCTTTCCCTCTGTGTTGTACTGGAATGAGTAGTCCATATTTTGACGAAGATTTGTAATGTAAAGGCATGCTTCCAAAGCCTGAAATATTTGATCTCTCGCTGCACAGCTCATGATTGACTCGCAGATAAGTATGGTACTAACCAAGAGGAATACAATTTGATGGAAACGAAATGCAATGCTGAGCCTCTTTGGTTTAAGTTAGACCATTCGACCAGGCCTTTGTTTTCTGGAGTTTTGCATTATGGGTTTCATGCGGCAGTAGCAGAGTTTCGCTTAGCCACATACCATTTTGGCCAGACCTTGGTTCTCCAACAGGTTTATTTCTTAAGTAGTTGCAAGATTTTTCTTTCTGGCGTTGGGTACAGGTTATTTCAAGACGAAACCAAGTTTTGCAATCAGCAACTACAAGAATGACCTTGGTGAAGAAGCTGGATACACCTAGTTAGGAAATGAACAAATGACTGATTTCAAGTGCATTTTGGGACTGTGCTTTGACAACATTAGGTTGATTTCCATTCTAACTGGAATTTGATAAGTTCTACTGTGCACCAGAAGCTTCAATTCCATATTGTATTTATTGTTTCTCTTTGTTTTCTTGCTTAGTTCTATTTCCACTTGTCATGTACATCCTGCAATTGTGTTGACACTCCATTCTTTACTAAATGAAATCTAATGCTTCCTTATTGAGTTAGTAAATGGGCCCATTTTTTTGTCCATGGTTTTTTGAAGTTGGATTTTTATATTTGATGCGCCCATAGACCTTGAAGACTTGGGGTGTTTCTTCTATTTTTACAATCAAGCTTGCCTAGTTACAAGTGCATAAAGTGACTGCTGGATGCTATGGGAACGGTGTCAACAGATGATTGTCACCAGATGCTATGTTGGAGCCCACGAACATCCCCTGCTTGTTGAACAAGTTTTTAAATGCTGGATTTTGATATGATGTCATGGGAGTCTTGAATGCAACCGGTAATTTGAGTTCTTGAGAAATGTGGTATTTGAGTTCTTGAGAAATGTGCTACACGACTAGGTTATTATGCTACATATTTATTATGTTACTGACAAGAGCAAAGCATTTGATAATAAAAAATTGTAACATGGGTTACCATTTGTCTATTATCTATCATGGTATTATGTCACACTTAATACTAGGACTTCGAATGTAATGGCGCTTGTTTTTAGCTCTACTACCATTGTTACATGCATTTATGGATTTCTTAGTGCCCTTCCATCTATCATTAGAGTATTAGGTATAGGTAATTTCTATATCTACACCCCTACACCATCCTTAAGGCCCCGAAGGGGCCAAAATTTTTTTTAGTTAACACAAACCATTAACACACAACTACCATGAACATTATTAACACAAACCATTGCATTTGACACATTTAAATTAAAATCCCCCTTAAACCCCCTTTGGTTTGGGTGCATATTCACACGGGGGGTTATGTAGGGCAGCGAGAGCCCCAAAAAATTTACGATACATGTACAAAATTAACACCATTAAGTATATTCTCTCAAACCTTATAGTATTTTACAAACTTTAATATACGGTATACAAAAACTTGTACATGCATACCCCACAAACGAGGATCGCTATGTACGGTCCAGATCTTGGAATAAATGGCAAATATGCCAATCCGACAGCTCTCGTTGCCCGGAGTTTAGAAAATACCCAGGCTTTCCTTAGACTATCTCTCCCGTGTCTCTACAGTTTAATTCGGTGATGTTTTCTTCGTGCCATTTCCCTTTCTGTTGGTTTTCCTTGTGGCTGCCACAAGAATCGACTGCACAGAGATGGTTTTTTGGCTCTACAGTTTGGGCTATCCAGAACCGGATGCAAGTGACGGTCCTAGAGTTTATTTTTGTGCCACTGCAGATTCGGCCACCAGAGACGGTTCCTGCATTTTTGGGTCTTGCTTTCGGATTTTGGCTCTTGCTCATCGGGATCCATGTGCATATTTTCTTTTTGTGCTTTCTGGTCACTCAGACTTGGCCTTTTCCATGCAACCCATTTTATTAGAGTTTGTGTTCTGCGTTTTTCCTGAGAGAGGTGTGGACTGGCGATTTATGCCAAGAAGCACAGACCAACCTCGGCTTCATTATTTCTCGGAGCAATTAGGCTTAAGTTTCATGAATTTCTATCAGCGGCATGGGTTTGAAAGGATACAAAGATTTCGTGGAAATGGTGCCGAATCGAGGTCTTCAGTGGGAAACAAAGAGAACACTGAAGGGCAACTTTGCACTCCCCCAACTGGATATGGAGCTTGGTATAGATAGAAAATCTGAAACAGCAAACTTTAAGATTGGTAGAATGTGCTATGCTTGCTGCCACATGCTGTTTGGCTTATTTTTCTCAGCACCTTGCTCTGTTTGGAGAGGCTCCCCATCTCATGGAAGATTTCACCACAGGCAATGGGAAGAAGCAACCCAAGTAAGACTGAACGCAGGTTTGCTTACATCATTTGTCATGGCAAGAGCTGGCAACATTTACTTTGCAACAGCATGGCAAGAATTTGTCTTTATGATCCTAAGTGTGGCTATGTCCTTCAAGTCTATATAATTGAAATGAAGTTAGTATATATTTGAAGAGCATGGCTTTCGTGTATGAAGAACATATGAGCCAGGATAGCTTCCATATTTAACCCGTGTTCAGGCTGCATAGTGGAGAGCAATTTTGGGACAGTTTTTGGAATACTTTCATTCATAAGTATGCCAAGGTGGTAGTTGAATGAAGCAGCAAGGTCTTTGTTCTGCTCCAGTTGCACTAGACGATTCAGACAGTTTGCAGATTTGTTGTACCTCAAGTTGTTGCGGATTTATGTTACCTCAAAATTATTGTTTTGTGTTCCCAGAATTTTTCGTCTGATACAAATCCGTCTGCCGGTGCCGTCTTGTTACATTCACATAGCAGTTTCAGCATTATTTGTGTTCATTAGCATGTCCAAGATTGGTTGCTTACGTTGGGAACCAGTTATTGGTGGAGTTGTTTGAGGAGATGGACATGTTTAGAATTTGTGATATGTTTAGAATTTGTGATATCAAGTTGGGTACTGTTCATTGGTAGAGTGGTGCTAAGATCGATGGTGGATCAAATTTGTGGTTAATCAAGCATAACGATTCTATCTAAAGCCCTGGAACAAAGATTTGATGACTATTTCCAGATAAGCATTCTTACCTGCATTTCTTCTTTCCGCAGTAATAAGTGTTTTGGTTACTTTTATAGCTGTGCATTTTCTTAACCTAGCTTTACCGCGACCATGGCTTCTTAAGACATATATCTCTTGGTTATTTGCAAGCGTATCTTACTATGAGTTATTTTCTCCAATTTCCTCTACTTTCTATAGCTTTTGCAACATGGTGGAGGTGAAGGAGGAGATTGCACTTGCTCAAGTTGGTAATATTTGTGCAGGTTTTGATTTTGGAAAGACCATATAGAACAATATGTCCTGATATTTGATAATTCCTTTTATGATGACCTGGTTTTGGACTCCTCTTTGAAGAAGAGATGGAATTATTGGTATTTTAGTTGATAGATAGCAAGAGAGTCTGTCATATGTGCCAATGATTTCATATTTGATCCTATGCCTAACTTCCAGATACTTTCTTCAACCTATTTTAAGCTATGGATAGTTTGTTTTGGCTAGCATGCAAGAAATTGATCAACAATAGAGCTCTGTGTTAGAATTGTCTAGGCCTTCTTATGGTGTTTCAGAGAAGTTCCTTCCTCCTCGGATAGATGGCTACAAGACTGTGTATTGGGCATGTTGATGTGATGGAGATTTATCCTCAGATGGCGCTGTATGGTTCTAGATTTTTACAACCTTAGGTGGTATTATCCTTTGTTTTTCCTTGCTTGATTTCCTTTTACAAAACAGAAAATCTTGATTGGGACAATTGCCATATTTGAACAGAGATTGCATTTGCCATGTGGAGTTTCTTGTATCCTCTGGTTATTCCAGTATTTCGTACAACTATAAACCTGGGTTGATACCCTTTTTGGATGAAGGCCTCTGGTTGCATTGCCTCCGATACTCGACAACAAAATGGTCATTTGAATGTTCACTGCCTAGTTGGGCAATGTAATACAAAAGATCTTCCCTTTTTCTTTCAGTTAGTAGTGACCCAAATTATATGCTAGGTATTTTGAGTGAAAAGACGGTGCTATTATTTGTTTGTATTTCCATTAAGATGTTTTCTTAAAATAAAACAAATTGCTTGGGCCTATAACGCTCACTAGAGAGAGAGCAACTTCTATACATAAGAGGTTTAACAAACTTCCCATAAAAATTGATGCTATTGGGAAACAAAAACGCAAGTATTGGGAATAGAAAAACTAAAACAAATATATTAAAGGCATGAGATAAGGCACAAGACGGGGCATATGTCAAACCATTACCAACGTTCCTTATGGAGCACACATTTAAGTTGACAACACATAAATGGAGGCCGCGACTAAATACAAATTACATTAAGCAAGTTTGTCCTCGTCCTTGTAGAATATGTATATATATTTTATTTTGTGGCACGTCTGCACAAATACGAGTTGAGGCTTTGAAGCAAATTTAAGCTATCCAAATTGCAACCAAATAAGATTTCTGTGCATGTGGAGGGCGCTCGAATCGTTGAATTTGGTCTATGGTCTCTGAGATGTGAAGTGACAATTCAATCTTAGGACCAACATGTGGAGGTTACATTACACGTGGAGGCTAGTATATGGTTGGTTGTATTTTTAGACCAAAATAATTATACTTTTCCGCTTGCATTGCTGAAACACTCAAATCTATCTTTTAAATTTGGTTTTTCCGATCTAGAGGAAAAAGTTTTGGAATTTTTTTTTAAGTGATTTTCCTAAGGTTTTTGTGTTTCTGTACGTCGGAAAAGAATTCGGTGTTCCAAAAATCAGGAATGTCTTTTTAGGTATGATTTAGGTTTCGATTTTTCCCTTTCCAGTCTCGGGCAAATCGATTTGCCCCATTTCGGTTTGCCCCCTTTCATTTTTCCCTGTGATTTCAGATTCGATCCCAGATTAGATTATGCTGCATGGTTACAGGTGGCAATCTTGGTGTGTAGCCTGGCTTACGGATGGATTTACAGCTACAATTTGTTTATCATAGATCATAGAGTAGCTCAATGTCAATAGTTGTCGGATCTAGACCACAGCCATGGTTCCCCTTCATTAATGCCCTTACTGATCCGTAAAAATCAGATTTCGGCTGGAGCTAAGGATTGAAAGTATTTAGGGTTTATTCTGAAGGGTTAAATCGGTTTGCTGTATGGTGGAGATGCCAATATTTTTCAGTATTTGTCCATGATGGTAATACGTCAACCATCATTATTTTTGCTACGCTCCATAGTCTGATTGTTTTTGTGCTTTGTGCAGAGCTGAATATTGTTGTCAACTTCCACTCCGTCCGTTATGTTTTACGCCATCTGTTGGCTCTATATTTCTTATCTATCTACACAGCATCGTCTGCATCGACGCTCTTCTATTTAAGGTCCAAAATTAGTTAACCTTTTCTTTTATTTCTTTACTTGCATACACAAACGACATGTTGGAGATATATATATCCATGTAGCTTAGACACATTGAATGGATGGGAAATTCATGATTGCTCACGATTCTGGCTCTTTTTACCAGATTAGGCACCCGTTGCATATAAGGGACCATCTGGATAGTCAGTGCAAATTTTTATTGAATAAAATATCTGTATCTATGACTTGCGTGTAATTTTGAAAGCTATTAAGATGCTCAAGATGTTCCTTTGTATCTATGATCTGCATGTACTTTTGTATCTGAAAGCTATCATGATGCTCAAGAATGCCAAATATGAATGTTGGATGCAGATTATCCATTTTTCTTTAGTGGTGCAAAGCTCCTTATTGTTTAGTTTATTTTATTCGAGCTGTCAATTTATTATCCGTAATATTTTCCAGCGAATATCTTCTTTTGTTGCTAATAAATGGTAGGTCTTCTTGCTAGAACAACCTAACAGGCTTACATCTAGCTGACATCTTTGTTGGTGTTTGCTTCTACGCAGTAATGGATAGCAATTGGCGAATTACTCAAGAACTTATATCTTTTGCTGAGATGTGCCAAGCCAATTCTAATTGGGTTGTCCTGCACCTTATGCTGTCAGCCTTATAATATGGTAGCCTCACATCTTGCAACAACTTTTCATAGAAAACCTCCAAATATCTTATTTGGTCTATATATTATGTTTATGTTCAGACATGCTTCCAAACATTTTAGAGGGCGACTTCCATACCTGGACTAATACTTATGCAGTATAAGCAGGCCCACATATCAGGAAGGGTGGGCCCAGAGAGCAAAATTTTTGGTAGTAAGATGTTGAAGATGCTGATGATAAGGTGTTGAGATGCACTCCCAAGTTTCACGTATCATGCATCTCTACTAAGGTAAGGTCAGTAAACCTGTTGTGTTTTCTTAATTGAAATCTACAATAGAGCACCTCTATTTAAACAAAGTGATGTATCCTTGATCAGGTTGCCACATGGCAGACATCCTGGAGCCATTTAACTGTGGACTGCATGTTTATAATTACAATGTGGCGTGTTCCAAAGTTGGTCTCATGCTCTCTCCCTGTAGCATGCATTTGTCATCTGGTATTTCTTGATTCCAATGTGGGTGTGTAGAAGTTTGCAGTTCACTGTATGTTGTACGTTTCTCAAGTATTCCATTACATGTTTATGAATTAGGCAATAGCCAGTTTAAAACCTGTTATGGGTTGCCATTGTATCAAATAACATTGTCTTTTTCTAAGCCATTTAAGTAAGAGTTCCAGAAGTGACAGAAGGATCTCCACTAGAAGTCTGTTGCACTCACTGCATGTGGTAAGCGAATCTGAGAAGACATTTGTCTCAATCACTGGTTAAAGAAACAATATACTTTGCTG
Source organism: Isoetes taiwanensis (assembly GCA_021234155.1). NCBI lineage: Eukaryota > Viridiplantae > Streptophyta > Lycopodiopsida > Isoetales > Isoetaceae > Isoetes > Isoetes taiwanensis. The sequence goes on from JAJEKV010000241.1 coordinate 180,396, forward strand.
CTAAACCTTCAGGCAACTGGATGTTTAAAGCAACTTTCTCAGGTTTACCATTTGATGCTTACAAGTTGGAAAAAGCATTACTATTTCTGTTTCTCAGGTTTACTGTTCGTTATTTGAGACTGGAAACAACTAGAATTTTTGGTAAGATACAGTGTAATTTAACCTTCACAGTCCTATTATGTGTTCAGGCAATTGGATGTTTAAAGGAACTTTCTCAGGATTTATCATTTGATTCTTACAGGTTGGAAAAAGCATTAGTATTTTTGTTTCTCAGGGTTTACTATTCGTTATTTGAGACTGGAAACAACAATTAGAATTTATGGTAAGATACCGTGTAATTTAACCTTGACAATTGTGTTATGTATTAAGATACAGTGGAAAGATATAAGCTGTATTTTCTCCCATTTGTTTGCAACATGAAGCCTGCATTATCAAAACCTTTATTGCCAGTTTTTATAATATATCCTCTCCATTTTGTTCGTAGATTCAATGAACATCATTTTTCCTGTACTTTTTGTTATTTAAATTCCTTGGAGCACATGAGGATTGTTCATGCAGATAACTAATACTACATAATATACAACAATGTAGGTGTAAGCATTTATTTTTTGTCCCTTTTTCGAAGGGTACGAGACTTCAAAATAAAGATATTCAGAAAACCACCTAATCCGGTTCTATGCAGACGACCAGCCCTTAGAGCACATGAACATTATTCATGCAGATGACAAAATACAATTGAAACATAATATGCAGCGAGTGTGCAGGCATTTTTGCAGATCAATAGAACTGCAACATAATATGGAACTATGGAACGTATGTGCAGGCATTTTTAGTCCCTTCTTTTGAAAAGGGAATGGGACTTCAGTATGTGGAGGCGTTTTTGCAGATGATCAATAGAACTGCAACATAATATGGAACGTATGTGCAGGCATTTTTAGTCCATCTTTTGAAGGGAATGGGACTTCAAAATGTGGCTATTTAGAACATCCACCTAAATTTCTTAGAGCATAGGAATATACCCAGTTCTATGCAGATGACCAGTTCTATGCAGATGATCAGTCCTTAGACAACTGGAACATAATCTGCAATGTACATGCACGTTTCTTCGAAGGAAAACGGGCTACAAAATGAAAACCTAGAAATTCCACCTAAATTTCTTAGAGCATAGGAGCATACGCGGTTCTATGCAAATAACCAATACGCTTGGAACACAATATGAAAAATTGTATGTGCAGTCATTTCTGGTCCTTTTACTGTGGGAAGACGGATTTCTAGAATGAAAATATTCAAAAATTCCACTCATTACTTTCGCAACTTGCTAAGTTCAAATATCTTTTCTTTAGAATTTCCTTTCTAAATGGCAATATAGTCTTCTCCCTAGAACCTTGCGTATGAACAATCATTTAACTTGAAAATATGATGTCGTGGATGCGACCAAGGAAAAATATCAAGCCTCAACAATGCAATTTCTAAATTTGGAAGGCAACGACAAGTTTCCTAGGCAATGACATGCCAAAATTTGACATTGGCATATTCTAACCCACATTATTCAATATCTAAGCTTTTGATTACTTCTGTGTAGACCTATCCAAAAGTATAAGGTACAATGAAACAATCAAACCTTGAATCTTAGCGGTGGAATTTTGTAGATATTAGGCTCGATATACCCCTTCCAATACATCTCTAAAGTACAATGGACATTGGTGTCCAACATTCTGATATTGAATATAAGGTATCTAAACTTGGAAGACATTTGGTTGCTTATACTCAACCAATATTGGTTGCTTTTGAAAATGCGCAGAAGCTTTGATCATAAATTTACACACACCCAATAACTTTGCAACAAAACCATTTTTGCCTTTTAATAACAATCCACGAACTACATTGCTATACATCAAGGTAAGTGGGTCTGCATTCCGACAAGTTTCTTGAATCATTCTTATTGGAAATAGAAAATTGCTCCACAAAACTGTAGAATTCGTTCATGCTTCCACCATGACCTGCAGAATTCGGTCACGCCATCTAAATGGCTTTCGCCACATTACAATAAAAATTGATTCAAATCTATATCATTTGGGGATTACATTTTTTCGCGTCTGTGCAAAATGATACTAAAAACAACATCCCAAACATCGCATATTTATGTGCAAAATGATACGAAAAGCACAACATCCCAGAGTCACATATTGTTGTTAAAGCCCGGCAACGCCGGGCACTATTACTAGTTATTATAAGAACTAAATTCCTAAGCGAAGTAACCAAACGTGCTTTTGACTAGTTTTTTATTTGGGTCTCAACCGAACACGGGAACAATCCAGAAGATTCCCAACATCAACATGGAAAGGGGGTCGCAATTTGTTGCTAAAAGTGAATCTTGTGTTGCCACGTGGCACACCCTACAATCGGGAATGGAAAAGGGGAGGCCAATTCCGTGGATCTAAATTGTGACAGCCTACAATCGATTACTGAACAAAATAATAAACAATTTTTAACTCAGTTTTACACTGCACAAGTTCTTCTGAACCAAGTTTTTAGAAATGCAGAAGTTTTACTCAACAAGCTTTGCTGAACAAGTTTTTACACCTTCCAGCAGAAACATCATAGCTTCTCACAGCATAAACATCCAGCATCATTTGAAAAAAAAACTTTTGCTTGTGCTAGCCATGCATTCACTCAGTTGCAGAAAAAAGAAGAGCAGTTGGGCCTCTCTCATGGTTCTTCTGATGGGGCAAGGTCATGATCCTGCGGCTCTGTGGCTTTTGGTCGGAGTACAAGTCCTTCTGGAAGGATATTTTCTCAAAAGTCTCCATACAGAGGATACAAAGGGAATGAAGAGGATCTGCCAAGATGGATACAAAGGAAATGAAGAGGATCAGCCAAGTCTACTCGGAACTAAAGCCATTTCTGCATATTGCAACCTGCATGCAAAAGAAATTAGATTTGAAAGCATAAAAAGAAGAAGCATAGCATAAGAAATCGTTATACCTTCCTTTTCGTCAAGAACAGAGGATCTACCTCAGTTCGGCCAGAAAATCTCCATAAAGAAACAAAAACATTAAATAATAGGGTGAGCACCACACTTATACCTTCATTTTCCTCAAGAACAGAGGATATGGCGCAGGTTCGGCCAGAACAAAGGATATGGCGCAGGTTCGGCCAGGAAACGAAGAGGATACGGCAAGATTGGTGGCCGACAGAGGGCTTTCATCAGCTGGAAGTCGCATTACATCCAAGCTTAGCCGAAACTAAAGTCATATTCTGCACATTATGACCTGCATGCAAGAAAAATTAGATTTGAAAGCATAAAATAAAGAAAAATCACTCTAAACACATAAGAAATCAGTATACCTTTATTTTCCTCAAGAATGGAGGATCCGAACTCTCATTCTCATGAACAACGAAGATTCGACCGGAAAATCTCCACAAAGAAACAAAAACACTGAATAATAGAGCGAGCGCCATAGCCGCTCGGCGCTAGAGGATGCAAGTAGGTCAACGCCATAGGCATCGAGCCGCATGCGCGTCCAGCGCCATCGCCAAACCTCCACCAAGAAGAAAAAACTACTGGAAAAAAATTGCTCCCCCTTTCTATGTGGTGGGCCGAGAGCGGGTCACCGGACCGGAACGTGGGACCAATGACCATACCCCCATACGTCAAATCCAAACCCCTATTTGTAAATCCTATAATTAAAGAATACAGATGGTAGAAAAATACATAAGGTGTAGATAACGCATACGGCACGAGGGCATTATTGAAAAAAATTTGAGGGCCATGTGGCTATGGCCAAAATAGCGAGGGTGTGCGGCGCAGTGCATGCCCGAAAGCCATTTTGGCCATAGCCATATAAAAGAATTTGTCAAGAATGCCCGAGCCCCAGGGGCGGGGCATCGCCCCTTAACGCATACGGGTTCGAGGCTTTACACTAAGTAATCCGGCAGAGAAGGCTCCTAGTTCTTGAGCGAGCCCCTTTTTTTTTGCTTTTTCAAGGAAAGTTGCTTGCAAAGGAAGCGAAGCTCTGTTGAATAATCCGGCAGAGAAGACTCTTAGTTTCTTAGCGAGCTCTTTTTTTCTTTTTCAGGAAAATCTGCTTGCAAATGAAGGCAAGCTCTGTTCCGTTCTAACGGAGCTCCAGCGAAGCACAATGGTGCCATGAAAGCTCTGGCGAAGCACAATGAAGCCTTGATCCGGCAAAGGTCTAGCGAAGCCCTGTTATCTGTAAATAAGGCACAAACCATAAACCATAGCTTATGACGTTCTAGCATAACATACGGTCCGAATACATATATTATACTGCCACGTCACACATACATGTCACCATGGCAAGTACTTGAGAGCCGTAAAGAGTTGCGCCTAGGGGGCAACCTCGTATGTTGCACATGTATATTAAACATATGCAATTAAACCCCTTGCCAAGTGCCAATACCCTATTTGTCCCTTCTAACCTAACCCTAAAAGTTCATGTATAAGGAACAAAAGGGGAAACCCTAAACTTTTCCCATTTTCGCATTTTGGCTTCCCTGAGCCATTCCAGCCAAGGCAAGCTGCCATTCCGCATTGCAAGCGCCGCTGAGCCGCCTTTACATATTAGATTCATCAGGAGCAGCTGTCTTCAACAAGAACGAGGGCATGGACACGACTCGGGGAGCTGGAGCAAGCCAAGGATCAGGTAACCTGTGATTCTGTTGTGCAAAGCCGACTCTTAGCCCGGGAATGAGCTAGGATAGTATGTTAGATCAGTCTTATCAGCTTGTAGATCCTAAGATCACCAACCAGAAGCAGAAGGAACCTAACCATGTATGTTTAGATAAGATAGATTAGATCTTATTCAGTATCTCAGTTCTTTGATGATGATGATGTTCCATTCTATGCTTTCCTGTGTATGTGGGAAGGGGGTAGAGACCTTGAAGCCTTCAGTAGCAGATGATCCTAGATAACCTCATTAATTCCCAATTAATGCGGCCCGTGTACAAGAGCCCGTCTGGTTGTGGGTGGCGGGGCTAGACCGGTGGAATAAGGGGGACTTATCCCATCACTGACTGATCCCTCTGGTGTGTAAAGCCTACTGGGGATCTAAGCTGGCTACGCTTAATGGTTTGCCACTACGCGTGGGCAAGGCATGAGCTCGACACCTCTTGGGTGATGCATCATGTCGAATACGGGCAGTTGCCCTCTAGCCGCCTGTGATGGGCATGTATGCTACTGGAGGGAAGGAGACTCTCCTCCTGCCTCATCGGGACTGGGGAGATGCAATCCAGCAGTAGCCCCTTCGGCTATGCACCCGACAGGCTACAGTCCGGTCCCAAGACTCTTCAACCTACTCTGCAAAGTATGCATAGGAGGGGCGGATGGAGTGGACTACCCAACGGCCATGTTCTTATGCCATCCCAATCCATTTGCCATGAATTCTGTCTGCATTCACTTTTGGAGACCCAAGCCGTCAGTCGATCCCCCATGAGTCTGAGCCTTGGGTAGGATTCCCCTTATGTTGATGTTGCCACACTTCGAGGTGGATATGTATGTTATTTGATGCTATGTGCTCATGTTTGACGTGCTTCCGCAACTAGGTAGGTCTCGAGGGAGACGGGATGAATGACACGTCCATTCTTTCCCATTGGATTCTTGACTGTTAGCAAGGATCTGATGTTAGGTGGACGGCCGCATGTCAGCCAAGGCGTTGGCAGGAGGGATGAACTCCGGTTCTATACGATGGGAGCATCGTATATGAGCAGGGGACGTCACAGTGATATCAGAGCAATGATCTTGGAGGACCAGGATCGAGCACTGGCCATTTCCCTAGTAGTACTAACAGTCTAGATCTTCAGTCTTGGAGTTGAAATCCCAAGCATGAACCTCGAAAATTCGATGGTTTTTTCTACGCCCGATTTGGGTTGGACTTTAGTGGAAACCTCCCCAACTTTCCATGGAAATCTCCCCAACTTTCCCTGGAAACTTCCCCATTTTCCTGGAAACCTCCCCAACTTTCCATGTACGACCTGGGGAGGTTTCTACATTAGAAAACAAGGGAGGTTTCCATGGAAACCTCCCCAACTTTCTGGGCATGACCTGTGGAGGTTTCCAATTAAGAAAACAAGGGAGGTTTCCAAGGAAAGATGGGGAGGTTTCCATTAAAAAAAAAAAAAAAAGCCTCTTTAAATTTGCACAAAGACCAAGATTTGCCCTCCCATGCATCTCGATTCTCGTGCGTTCCTCGTGCCTTTTAATGAGGTGGTTGCAAAAATTAATTACTATTTTTTTTATATAAATATTTTATGGAAACCTCCCCAACTTTCCAAAGAAACTAGGGGAGGTTTCCACAAAATGTCTAAAACCTCACGAAGTTTATCCTCCTAGAGAACTATTTCTTCAACAGCAAGGAGATCAACAAATTTGCAACCTGCAACTCAACAAAGTGTTGTTAAATGTATCCATATCCATATACATTCTATGGATCAATACTTCCTTTGGAAATCCTGTTTTCTCCCACCTCATGCTTATCTTATTTACATCCAATAGTTACTAACTAATACTGCTAGCCAGTATACTCTTGAAAATATAGCACTAAATTACTTACTTTCTAAAAGACCAACTCAAGGCTTTAAACATTCTATTTGTTTACAAGATTTCACATATTACTATGCAATTCGATTAAAATAGTTGTTATTTGTTTTTGTACAAAAATGACACTAAAAACACAACACCCCACCTCCATAACATATTGTCAAAGCCCGACAACATCTTCGGGCACCATAATTAATAATAAATTGTATATATTTATCATTATGTTTTAACAATCATAACATTGGGCACTTAAAGAGACATGAGGCCGCAAAACATTGCACTTGTTGATAAATGTTGGATGCTCATTTTGAAAGTCTCCTTGGAAGGTTTAGACATGAAGCTTCTTGCCTTTCTAGTGGTAAAAACTCTGTTTACAATCATGCCAACCACATATTCTGACTCATTACAGCAAAAATGGTATAACCAGCCCAAGGAACTTTAACATTCTTTATGCCCTTAAAACCCCAGCAAATCATGGCCTAAAACATCAACACACTTTGCTGAAAACAACACGTTTGATATTTTTCATTTGGATTTCTAAAAGATAAAGCTTCCATCCACAACTATCAGAACTACAGATCTTCATTAGCAAATGCAATGTAGATATATGATCTTATCTAGATGTATCTTGTTTAGTAACTTTAGTATAAGGAAGCTCCATTGCACCTCAGCTAAAGAACTCAGATAAGGACATATCCGTTGAATGTGAAAAGAGAAGACCAATGCTACGGGTGAAGCCCAATGCTACTGCAGAACCCAAGTAATTGACTACTCTGGTAGCTTCAGAAGCAAGAGGTTTTGCACTTGTACCCATCTGCAGAAATGACAAGGTTAGATAGCAATATCTTTAATAACTAGTTATCAAAGCTCAAATTATTAGAGCGCATCAATTGATAGAAATCTTGAACTTAAAAAACATGAAATGAGAGACTAGCAGGCATCTGGTAATATCTCCTCCTAATATTCCTTAAACGTGCATGGTCCATAGGCCAATCCATGGATGTAATATGCTATTCTAATCTTGCACAGTTGCATAATCCAATTACTCTCCGTTAAATTTAAATGTACAAGACATTCATTCTATTTTAATACTGTCACTTCAGAACAAAATTTCCATTGCTTAAATACTATTGAATCTTCCATCTTTAGTTCTTCTTTCTCAACCAACTATACATAAAAATTATTGAACTTGCATGAGCTTATAGGAAAAAAGGGCAGTGCTTATGAATCAGGAATCAAGAAATGTAGTGACTGAACCTAGTAAATGATCTTCATGCACATACGTACTGAAAACAATGTGCATAAATTTGTACCTTATTCCAACAGGTCGAGACCAAATCAAGAGCATATTTATCAGGGCATGAAAGGTTCATGCTTAGATCTTCCATTCTGCAAAGAAGGAACAATCAGAACAACATTCGAAATTAATTATTTCAACTGACCACCTGCTTGTATTTTGCCAAAGAATCTGCCAAACAATGGCTTTAAAATGCCATGGTTCTACGATCAAAACCATTTCTTAATTTTTGTAGGCCTATTAGAGTCTCTTTAACTCACTTACACTGAAAAATATTACCACCAAGACCAGAGTCTCTTTAACTCACTTACACTGAAAAATATTACCACCAAGACCCGCTCATTCACTCCAACTGCGTAAGAGGCTAGCATGTTGCAAAGCAAAAATATCAGAACTACAGGTCCCATTGGACCTCAATTGAAAATTACAGAACATATTTTCCAAAATGAGACTAAAAGAATTGTATTTTGAAAGGTCTTAAGATATGCAGTACATACATATTGACAAGGCTGGCAGAATTCTCCATGAGCTCCAAACTATTTCACTACTGTAAAACACATAAAATATATTAGTTGAACTAACTACCTATATCTTCTGTAGTTGCCAAGATATAAGAATAGATGCCGATTAGGGCACGTACATAAGGTAGAATGTTTGGCAGAATGTTTGTAAAAGACTGTCCTTATTCCTTGCTCATGATGCCATTAGGCATTAAACCATATACAACACCATGCACGATATCTGCATCAATTCGCCATACACAGAACCTAGAAATAGGATGCTCAGTATATTCAAGCCAGTTAGATTCCTTACCTGTGCTAAACGCCAACCTCCGCCCTTCAACGCCTACAGCAGGAGATAACCAGACCGCCCAAAAAATAGATGACTTGTTTGCCAATGATGAAGCAAGTTGAAGAAGCCAAGCTTCATACAACCCGATACCCACCCCTCAGTCATGTTTCTTTTGACAGCTCGAATCTAATCAACAGTTACTTTTCAATGAAAAGCTGACATCAAAATCGACCGATTATCAAGGGCTTGTTGGGCACACGATCAAAGAACTCAAATCCGCCAACAAACTGTGATCAAGTATTGCCAAAGACAAACAACTCTCGCAATTCGCCAAAGAGGGATGCTGCTCCATGAATCTGCTTCAAGAATGTGCATATCTGGCTGAAAAAAGCAAATGGATAAAAGCACGTTGTGGTGTTCCAATTCGGTTGTCCCCCCCGTGGACGATAAAAGTAACTTCCTTCCTTCCTTCCTTCCTGTCCCCCCAAAATGTGGCGTTGCATCCGCCACTTTTGTGGTATGAAAGTATAATTATGCAATTGATATGGAAAGCACAAAAGAAACACAAAGTCAGATTAGTTACCTCAAAGAATTCGATCTCTTCAACCCTGCATCAACAAAGATAGTTATACACTTATTCCTGTAATCTGGTATTGCTCCATACTGGATCCTCCATCCAATGCCAAGCCTGCAATTAAGAGTACTCCTAGAAGATAGCTGAAGAAAAGTGGAAATTGCAAATTTCCTATATGCAGCATCTTAGCAGTGGAACTCCAATAGTACAGAGTTTTTGGTTGTTCAAGGTGAATGGTTATGTTTTGAACAGGGAAGTTGTTATACTTCTTGATGATGGTTCCACACATGATTTCATTTCTAGCAGTTTGGTGGAGAAGTTGAAACTTCCTATGTTTGATTTACCTAATGCTGTCATAATGGTATAGGGATTGAATGGATCACATGAATCTTGTCATAAATTTGTCTGTGCACCAATCCAGATAGGAGAATAGAAAGAGACAAGAGCTATGATGGTAGCACCTTTGGGTTCAGTGGATATTATTTAAGAATGGAGTCCCAACTTGTGGGGGAAATTCTAATTTCAAAAACTAAAATTCAAATTCCTATTCTTTGGCCCCTTCCTGTTCTTTGGCTCCCTCCCTGCTGCAAGCTCCAATCCATTGTGGATATGGATGTCAATGAGGTAATATATCCACAAACCGGCATTTTAGACAGGAGAAAACGAAGAAGAACCAAGGAAGAAGAAATGTTGAAGAAAAGACTATCTCTCCCGTGTCTCTACAGTTTAATTCGGTGATGTTTTCTTCGTGCCATTTCCCTTTCTGTTGGTTTTCCTTGTGGCTGCCACAAGAATCGACTGCACAGAGATGGTTTTTTGGCTCTACAGTTTGGGCTATCCAGAACCGGCTGCAAGTGACGGTCCTAGAGTTTATTTTTGTGCCACTGCAGATTCGGCCACCAGAGACGGTTCCTGCATTTTTGGGTCTTGCTTTCGGATTTTGGCTCTTGCTCATCGGGATCCATGTGCATATTTTCTTTTTGTGCTTTCTGGTCACTCAGACTTGGCCTTTTCCGTGCAACCCATTTTATTAGAGTTTGTGTTCTGCATTGAGGTGTGGGCTGGTGATTTATGCCAAGAAGCACAGACCAACTTCGGCTTCATTATTTCTGGGAGCAATTAGGCTTAAGTTTCATGAATTTCTATCAGCGGCATGGGTTTGAAAGGATACAAAGATTTCGTGGAAATGGTGCCGAATCGAGGTCTTCAGTGGGAAACAAAGAGAACACTGAAGGGCAACTTTGCACTCCACCAACTGGATATGGAGATTGGTATAGATAGAAAAATGAAAACAAAGAAACTTTAAGATTGGTAGAATGTGCTATGCTTCTTCGCCACATCTTTGTTTGGCTTATTTTTCTCAGCACCTTGCTCTGTTTGGAGAGGCTCCCCATCTCATGGAAGATTTCACCACAGGCAATGGGAGGTTTGCTTACATCATTTGTCATGGCAAGAGCTGGCAACATTTACTTTGCAACAAAGATGGCAAGAATTTGTCTTTATGATCCTAAGTGTGGCTATGTCCTTCAAGTCTATATAATTGAAATGAAGTTAGTATATATTTGAAGAGCATGGCTTTTCGTGGTATGAAGAACATATGAGCGGGATAGCTTCCATATTTAACCCGTGTTCAGCCGCATAGTGGAGAGCAATTTTGGGACAGCTTTTTGGAATACTTTCATTCATAAGTATGCCAAGGTGGTAGTTGAATGAAGCAAAGAAGGTCTTTGTTCTACGCTCCGGTTGCACTAGACGATTGCACGGTTTTGATTTGTTGTACCTCAAGTTGTTTGGATTTATGTTACCTCAAAATTATTGTTTTGTGTTCCCGAATTTTTAAATGCGATACAAACCGTCACGGCAAGGCCGTCTTGTTACATTCACATAGCGGCCAAAGATTATTTGTGTTCATTAGCATGTCCAAGATTGGTTGCTTACGTTGGGAACCAGTTATTGGTGGAGTTGTTTGAGGAGATGGACATGTTTAGAATTTGTGATATCAAGTTGGGTACTGTTCATTGGTAGAGTGGTGCTAAGATCGATGGTGGATCAAATTTGTGGTTAATCAAGCATAACGATTCTATCTAAAGCCACGGAACAAAGATTTGATGACTATTTCCGGATAAGCATTCTTACCGCATTTCTTCTTTTTTGATAATAAGTGTTTTGGTTACTTTTATAGCGTGCATTTCTTAACCTAGCTTTACCGCGACCATGGCTTCTTAAGACATATATCTCTTGGTTATTTGCAAGCGTATCTTACTATGAGTTATTTTCTCCAATTTCCTCTACTTTCTATAGCTTTTGCAACATGGTGGAGGTGAAGGAGGAGATTGCACTTGCTCAAGTTGGTAATATTTGTGCAGGTTTTGATTTTGGAAAGACCATATAGAACAATATGTACTGTTGGAAGGTTTCCTGATATTTGATAATTCCTTTTATGATGACCTGGTTTTGGACTCCTCTTTGAAGAAGAGATGGAATTATTGGTATTTTAGTTGATAGATAGCAAGAGAGTCTGTCATATGTGCCAATGATTTCATATTTGATCCTATGCCTAACTTCCAGATACTTTCTTCAACCTATTTTAAGCTATGGATAGTTTGTTTTGGCTAGCATGCAAGAAATTGATCAACAATAGAGCTCTGTGTTAGAATTGTCTAGGCCTTCTTATGGTGTTTCAGAGAAGTTCCTTCCTCCTCGGATAGATGGCTACAAGACTGTGTATTGGGCATGTTGATGTGATGGAGATTTATCCTCAGATGGCGCTGTATGGTTCTAGATTTTTACAACCTTAGGTGGTATTATCCTTTGTTTTTCCTTGCTTGATTTCCTTTTACAAAACAGAAAATCTTGATTGGGACAATTGCCATATTTGAACAGAGATTGCATTTGCCATGTGGAGTTTCTTGTATCCTCTGGTCATTCCAAAGATTTTGTACAACTATAAACACGGGTTGATACCCTTTTGGAGATGGCTACAAGACTGTGTATTGAGCATGTTGATGTGATGGAGATTTATCCTCGGATGGTATTTGTAGAGTTCTAGAATTTACAACCTTAGGTGGTATTATCCTTTGTTTTTCCTTCCTTGATTTCTTTACAAAACAAAAAATCTTGATTGGGACAAATTGCCATATTTGAACAGAGATTGCATTTGCCATGTGGAGTTTCTTGTATCCTCTGGTTATTCCAGTATTTCGTACAACTATAAACCTGGGTTGATACCCTTTTTGGATGAAGGCCTCTGGTTGCATTGCCTCCCGATACCGACAACAAAATGGTCATTTGAATGTTCAGCGCCTAGTTGGGCAATGTAATACAAAAGATCTTCCCTTTTTCTTTAGGTTAGTAGTGACCCAAATTATATGCTAGGTATTTTGAGTGAAAAGACGGTGCTATTATTTGTTTGTATTTCCATTAAGATGTTTTCTTAAAATAAAACAAATTGCTTGGGCCTATAACGCTCACTAGAGAGAGAGCAACTTCTATACATAAGAGGTTTAACAAACTTCCCATAAAAATTGATGCTATTGGGAAACAAAAACGCAAGTATTGGGAATAGAAAAACTAAAACAAATATATTAAAGGCATGAGATAAGGCACAAGACGGGGCATATGTCAAACCATTACCAACGTTCCTTATGGAGCACACATTTAAGTTGACAACACATAAATGGAGGCCGCGACTAAATACAAATTACATTAAGCAAGTTTGTCCTCGTCCTTGTAGAATATGTATATATATTTTATTTTGTGGCACGTCTGCACAAATACGAGTTGAGGCTTTGAAGCAAATTTAAGCTATCCAAATTGCAACCAAATAAGATTTCTGTGCATGTGGAGGGCGCTCGAATCGTTGAATTTGGTCTATGGTCTCTGAGATGTGAAGTGACAATTCAATCTTAGGACCAACATGTGGAGGTTACATTACACGTGGAGGCTAGTATATGGTTGGTTGTATTTTTAGACCAAAATAATTATACTTTTCCGCTTGCATTGCTGAAACACTCAAATTATTATAAGAACTAAATTCCTAAGCGAAGTAACCAAACGTGCTTTTGACTAGTTTTTTATTTGGGTCTCAACCGAACACGGGAACAATCCAGAAGATTCCCAACATCAACATGGAAAGGGGGTCGCAATTTGTTGCTAAAAGTGAATCTTGTGTTGCCACGTGGCACACCCTACAATCGGGAATGGAAAAGGGGAGGCCAATTCCGTGGATCTAAATTGTGACAGCCTACAATCGATTACTGAACAAAATAATAAACAATTTTTAACTCAGTTTTACACTGCACAAGTTCTTCTGAACCAAGTTTTTAGAAATGCAGAAGTTTTACTCAACAAGCTTTGCTGAACAAGTTTTTACACCTTCCAGCAGAAACATCATAGCTTCTCACAGCATAAACATCCAGCATCATTTGAAAAAAAAACTTTTGCTTGTGCTAGCCATGCATTCACTCAGTTGCAGAAAAAAGAAGAGCAGTTGGGCCTCTCTCATGGTTCTTCTGATGAGGCAAGGTCATGATCCTGCGGCTCTGTGGCTTTTGGTCGGAGTACAAGTCCTTCTGGAAGGATATTTTCTCAAAAGTCTCCATACAGAGGATACAAAGGGAATGAAGAGGATCTGCCAAGATGGATACAAAGGAAATGAAGAGGATCAGCCAAGTCTACTCGGAACTAAAGCCATTTCTGCATATTGCAACCTGCATGCAAAAGAAATTAGATTTGAAAGCATAAAAAGAAGAAGCATAGCATAAGAAATCGTTATACCTTCCTTTTCGTCAAGAACAGAGGATCTACCTCAGTTCGGCCAGAAAATCTCCATAAAGAAACAAAAACATTAAATAATAGGGTGAGCACCACATTTATACCTTCATTTTCCTCAAGAACAGAGGATATGGCGCAGGTTTGGCCAGAACAAAGGATATGGCGCAGGTTCGGCCAGGAAACGAAGAGGATACGGCAAGATTGGTGGCCGACAGAGGGCTTTCATCAGCTGGAAGTCGCATTACAGCCAAGCTTAGCCGAAACTAAAGTCATATTCTGCACATTATGACCTGCATGCAAGAAAAATTAGATTTGAAAGCATAAAATAAAGAAAAATCACTCTAAACACATAAGAAATCAGTATACCTTTATTTTCCTCAAGAACAGAGGATCTGAACTCTCATTCTCGCAGAACAACGAAGATTCGACCAGAAAATCTCCACAAAGAAACAAAAACACTGAATAATAGAGCGAGCGCCATAGCCGCTCGGCGCTAGAGGATGCAAGTAGGCCAGCGCCATAGGCGTCGAGCCGCATGCGCGTCCAGCGCCATCGCCAAACCTCCACCAAGAAGAAAAAACTACTGGAAAAAAATTGCTCCCCCTTTCTATGTGGTGGGCCGAGAGCGGGTCACCGGACCGGAACGTGGGACCAATGACCATACCCCCATACGTCAAATCCAAACCCCTATTTGTAAATCCTATAATTAAAGAATACAGATGGTAGAAAAATACATAAGGTGTAGATAACGCCCTGGCCTGAGGGCATTATTGAAAGGAAAAATTTGAGGGCCATGTGGCTATGGCCAAAATAGCGAGGGTGTGCGTGCAGCAGTGCATGCCCGAGCCATTTTGGCCATAGCCATATGGCCCAAAAAGAATTTGTCAGTAACGCCCGAGCCCCGAGGGCCAGGGCATTATCGCCCTTAACGCCCTGGTTCGAGGCTTTACACTAAGTAATCCGGCAGAGAAGGCTCCTAGTTCTTGAGCGAGCCCCTTTTTTTTTGCTTTTTCAAGGAAAGTTGCTTGCAAAGGAAGCGAAGCTCTGTTGAATAATCCGGCAGAGAAGACTCCTAGTTTCTTAGCGAGCTCTTTTTTTCTTTTTCAGGAAAAGCTGCTTGCAAATGAAGGCAAGCTCTGTTCCATTCTAGCGGAGCTCCAGCGAAGCACAATGGTGCCATGAAAGCTCTGGCGAAGCACAATGAAGCCTTGATCCGGCAAAGGTCTAGCGAAGCCCTGTTATCTGTAAATAAGGCACAAACCATAAACCATAGCTTATGACGTTCTAGCATAACATACGGTCCGAATACATATATTATACTGCCACGTCACACGTACATGTCACCATGGCAAGTACTTGAGAGCCGTAAAGAGTTGCGCCTAGGGGGCAACCTCGTATGTTGCACATGTATATTAAACATATGCAATTAAACCCCTTGCCAAGTGGCAATACCCAACCTAACCCTAAAAGTTCATGTATAAGGAACAAAAGGGGAAACCCTAACCTTTTCCCATTTTTGCATTTTGGCTTCCCTGAGCCATTCCAGCCAAGGCAAGTTGCCATTCCGCATTGCAAGCGCCGCTGAGCCGCCTTTACATATTAGATTCATCAGGAGCAGTTGTCTTCAACAAGAACGAGGGCATGGACACGACTCGGGGAGCTGGAGCAAGCCAAGGATCAGGTAACCTGTGATTCTGTTGTGCAAAGCCGACTCTTAGCCCGGGAATGAGCTAGGATAGTATGTTAGATCAGTCTTATCAGCTTGTAGATCCTAAGATCACCAGCTGTAACGAAGGAACCTAACCATGTATGTTTAGATAAGATAGATTAGATCTTATTCAGTATCTCAGTTCTTTGATGATGATGATGTTCCATTCTATGCTTTCCTGTGTATGTGGGAAGGGGGTAGAGACCTTGAAGCCTTCAGTAGCAGATGATCCTAGATAACCTCATTAATTCCCAATTGATGCGGCCCGTGTACAAGAGCCCGCCTGGTTGTGGGTGGCGGGGCTAGACCGGTGGAATAAGGGGGACTTATCCCATCACTGACTGATCCCTCTGGTGTGTAAAGCCTACCGGGGATCTAAGCTGGCTACGCTTAATGGTTTGCCACTACGCGTGGGCAAGGCATGAGCTCGACACCTCTTGGGTGATGTATCATCTTCAATGAGGTTCAAGTCGAATACGGGCAGTTGCCCTCTAGCCGCCTGTGATGGGCATGTATGCTACTGGAGGGAAGGAGACTCTCCTCCTGCCTCATCGGGACTGGGGAGATGCAATCCAGCAGTAGCCCCTTCGGCTACGCACCCAGCAGGCTACAGTCCGGTCCCAAGACTCTTCAACCTACTCTGCAAAGTATGCACAGGAGGGGCGGATGGAGTGGACTACCCAACGGCCATGTTCTTATGCCATCCCAATCCATTTGCCATGAATTCTATCTGCATTCACTTTTGGAGACCCAAGCCGTCAGTCGATCCCCCATGAGTCTGAGCCTTGGGTAGGATTCCCCTTATGTTGATGTTGCCACCCTTCGAGGTGGATATGTATGTTATTTGTTGCTATGTGCTCATGTTTGACGTGCTTCCGCAACTAGGTAGGTCTCGAGGGAGACGGGATGAATGACACGTCCATTCTTCCCCATTGGATTCTTGACTGTTAGCAAGGATCTGATGTTAGGTGGACGGCCGCATGTCAGCCAAGGCGTTGGCAGGAGGGATGAACTTCGGTTCTATACGATGGGAGCATCGTATATGAGCAGGGGACGTCACAGTGATATCAGAGCAATGATCTTGGAGGACCAGGATCGAGCACTGGCCATTTCCCTAGTAGTACTAGCAGTCTAGATCTTCAGTCTTGGAGTTGAAATCCCAAGCATGAACCTCAAAAATTCGATGGTTTTTTCTACGCCCGATTTGGGTTGGACTTTAGTGGAAACCTCCCCAACTTTCCATGGAAATCTCCCAAACTTTCCCTGGAAACTTCCCCATTTTCCTGGAAACCTCCCCAACTTTCCATGGAAACCTCCCCAACTTTCCATGTACGACCTGGGGAGGTTTCTACATTAGAAAACAAGGGAGGTTTCCATGGAAACCTCCCCAACTTTCTGGGCATGACCTGTGGAGGTTTCCAATTAAGAAAACAAGGGAGGTTTCCAAGGAAAGATGGGGAGGTTTCCATTAAAAAAAAAAAAGCCTCTTTAAATTTGCACAAAGACCAAGATTTGCCCTCCCATGCATCTCGATTCTCGTGCGTTCCTCGTGCCTTTTAATGAGGTGGTTGCAAAAATTAATTACTATTTTTTTTATATAAATATTTTATGGAAACCTCTCCAACTTTCCAAAGAAACTAGGGGAGGTTTCCACAAAATGTCTAAAACCTCACGAAGTTTATCCTCCTAGAGAACTATTTCTTCAACAGCAAGGAGATCAACAAATTTGCAACCTGCAACTCAACAAAGTGTTGTTAAATGTATCCATATCCATATACATTCTATGGATCAATACTTCCTTTGGAAATCCTGTTTTCTCCCACCTCATGCTTATCTTATTTACATCCAATAGTTACTAACTAATACCTCTGAGCAGTATACTCTTGAAAATATAGCACTAAATTACTTACTTTCTAAAAGACCAACTCAAGGCTTTAAACATTCTATTTGTTTACAAGATTTCACATATTACTATGCAATTCGATTAAAATAGTTGTTATTTGTTTTTGTACAAAAATGACACTAAAAACACAACACCCCACCTCCATAACATATTGTCAAAGCCCGACAACATCTTCGGGCACCATAATTAATAATAAATTGTATATATTTATCATTATGTTTTAACAATCATAACATTGGGCACTTAAAGAGACATGAGGCCGCAAAACATTGCACTTGTTGATAAATGTTGGATGCTCATTTTGAAAGTCTCCTTGGAAGGTTTAGACATGAAGCTTCTTGCCTTTCTAGTGGTAAAAACTCTGTTTACAATCATGCCAACCACATATTCTGACTCATTACAGCAAAAATGGTATAACCAGCCCAAGGAACTTTAACATTCTTTATGCCCTTAAAACCCCAGCAAATCATGGCCTAAAACATCAACACACTTTGCTGAAAACAACACGTTTGATATTTTTCATTTGGATTTCTAAAAGATAAAGCTTCCATCCACAACTATCAGAACTACAGATCTTCATTAGCAAATGCAATGTAGATATATGATCTTATCTAGATGTATCTTGTTTAGTAACTTTAGTATAAGGAAGCTCCATTGCACCTCAGCTAAAGAACTCAGATAAGGACATATCCGTTGAATGTGAAAAGAGAAGACCAATGCTACGGGTGAAGCCCAATGCTACTGCAGAACCCAAGTAATTGACTACTCTGGTAGCTTCAGAAGCAAGAGGTTTTGCACTTGTACCCATCTGCAGAAATGACAAGGTTAGATAGCAATATCTTTAATAACTAGTTATCAAAGCTCAAATTATTAGAGCGCATCAATTGATAGAAATCTTGAACTTAAAAAACATGAAATGAGAGACTAGCAGGCATCTCGTAATATCTCCTCCTAATATTCCTTAAACGTGCATGGTCCATAGGCCAATCCATGGATGTAATATGCTATTCTAATCTTGCACGCTTGCATAATCCAATTACTCTCCGTTAAATTTAAATGTACAAGACATTCATTCTATTTTAATACTGCCACTTCAGAACAAAATTTCCATTGCTTAAATACTATTGAATCTTCCATCTTTAGTTCTTCTTTCTCAACCAACTATACATAAAAATTATTGAACTTGTATGAGCTTATAGGAAAAAGGGCGATGCTTATGAATCGAGGAATCAAGAAATGTAGTGATCGAACCTAGTAAATGATCTTCATGCACATACGCATCGAAAACAATGTGCATAAATTTGTACCTTATTCCAACAGTCGAGACCAAACCAAGAGCATATTTATCGGGCATGAAAGGTTCATGCTTAGATCTTCCGTTTCGCAAAGAAGGAACAATAACAACATTCAAATTAATTATTTCAACCCGACCACCGCTTGTATTTTGCCAAAGAATCGCCAAACAATGGCTTTAAAATGCCATGGTTCTACGATCAAAACCATTTCTTAATTTTTGTAGGCCTATCGAGTCTCTTTAACTCACTTACACGAAAAATATTACCACCAAGACCGTAGTCTCTTTAACTCACTTACACCGAAAAATATTACCACCAAGACCCGCTCATTCACTCCAACTGCAGAAGAGGCTAGCATGTTGCAAAGCAAAAATATCGTAACTACTGAGGTCCCATTGGACCTCAATTGAAAATTACGTAACATATTTTCCAAAATGAGACTAAAAGAATTGTATTTTGAAAGGTCTTAAGATATGCAAGACATACATATTGACAAGGTCGGGCGTAATTCTCCATGAGCTCCAAACTATTTCACTCTCAGAAACACATAAAATATATTAGTTGAACTAACTACCTATATCTTCAGAGTTGCCAAGATATAAGAATAGATGCCGATTAGGGCACGTATATAAGGTAGAATGTTTGGCGTAATGTTTGTAAAAGATCTGTCCTTATTCCTTGCTCATGATGCCATTAGGCATTAAACCATATACAACACCATGCACGATATCGCATCAATTCGCCATACACGTAACCTAGAAATAGGATGCTCAGTATATTCAAGCCAGTTAGATTCCTTACCTGTGCTAAACGCCAACCTCCGCCCTTCAACGCCTACAGCAGGAGATAACCAGACCGCCCAAAAAATAGATGACTTGTTTGCCAATGATGAAGCAAGTTGAAGAAGCCAAGCTTCATACAACCCGATACCCACCCCTTTCAATGAAAAGCTGACATCAAAATCGACCGATTATCAAGGGCTTGTTGGGCACACGATCAAAGAACTCAAATCCGCCAACAAACTGTGATCAAGTATTGCCAAAGACAAACAACTCTCGCAATTCGCCAAAGAGGGATGCTGCTCCATGAATCTGCTTCAAGAATGTGCATATCTGGCTGAAAAAAGCAAATGGATAAAAGCACGTTGTGGTGTTCCAATTCGGTTGTCCCCCCTGTCCCCCCAAAATGTGGCGTTGCATCCGCCACTTTTGTGGTATGAAAGTATAATTATGCAATTGATATGGAAAGCACAAAAGAAACACAAAGTCAGATTAGTTACCTCAAAGAATTCGATCTCTTCAACCCTGCATCAACAAAGATAGTTATACACTTATTCCTGTAATCTGGTATTGCTCCATACTGGATCCTCCATCCAATGCCAAGCCTGCAATTAAGAGTACTCCTAGAAGATAGCTGAAGAAAAGGGGAAATTGCAAATTTCCTATATGCAGCATCTTAGCAGTGGAACTCCAATAGTACAGAGTTTTTGGTTGTTCAAGGTGAATGGTTATGTTTTGAACAGGGAAGCTGTTATACTTCTTGATGATGGTTCCACACATGATTTCATTTATAGCAGTTTGGTGGAGAAGTTGAAACTTCCTATGTTTGATTTACCTAATGCTGTCATAATGGTATAGGGATTGAATGGATCACATGAATCTTGTCATAAATTTGTCTGTGCACCAATCCAGATAGGAGAATAGAAAGAATAGAATAGAATAGAATAGAATAGAATAGTTTTTTTATCGTCCACTGAGACCAATCGGCCTATGGGACCCAGAAGGATGACAAAGAAACTTATTCTTGTCGGGTTAAAACCCCCCCAAGGGTTTCGAGAGGAAAAACCGTGGCAGTAATAAGAATGCTGTCAAACTGTACAAGTATATATCATCATGAAATAAATGTGTATGTACATGTCAAGTGCGTGCCCGAGGACATAGCTGATCTCGCATGTCCATGACCTCCTGAAGGTATGATCCTAGCATCCGTACGGATGCCGTGCTCAATGTCACATGTAGCGGCTGGCCAGGCCCGACCAACTCAAAGATAGCGTCCGGATTTGATCATATCTTCGGGGAACTTTGAAGGGTATGAGATTCATCCTCAATGACTCCCATTTGGCAAAGATTGATGAGAGCCTGTCCCCCGACGCGGGCTCACCAATCCATCACTGCCTCAATTCAAGATGATGTGCCCTGTGCGGCTTAATGGAGGCAATGAGTCTGCGTCTTTTCATGGGCAAGTGGGTACGCAGGTAGCATTGTGGGCCTCGTTCCAATGTGGGATTTATGTGGCGCTGGTAGTGTGCTGTCTTGACATGTTCAAGGGCGCTGGCATCCCAAAGCTTGCTAATGAAGCAAGCGTCAAGATATTGCCTCAAGAGCTATGATGGTAGCACCTTTGGGTTCAGTGGATATTATTTAAGAATGGAGTCCCAACTTGTGGGGGAAATTCTAATTTCAAAAACTAAAATTCAAATTCCTATTCTTTGGCCCCTTCCTGTTCTTTGGCTCCCTCCCTGCTGCAAGCTCCAATCCATTGTGGATATGGATGTCAATGAGGTAATATATCCACAAACCGGCATTTCAGACAGGAGAAAACGAAGAAGAACCAAGGAAGAAGAAATGTTGAAGAAAAGACGCCAGAGGAAAAGAAGAAGAGAAGAAAAATTGGAGCTTGCAGAATTGACAGAAGGATCCGGTTCATCAAGAAGTGTAAGCAGTAAACACCGTATTGTCCTTAATTTGCTAACGCCTTTCCATAAACAGACCAAAAGAATTGAGGATAGCAGAAGAAAGAAATTTTACTTGAGTTTTTGAGGGATAAAACATTGGAAAAATTCATAGGTGAAGAATTAAAAGATTTGGAAGCCAAGAGCATCGTTATAAGGAGGCTCTGGGACTCCA
This sequence comes from Isoetes taiwanensis, assembly GCA_021234155.1. Lineage (NCBI taxonomy): Eukaryota > Viridiplantae > Streptophyta > Lycopodiopsida > Isoetales > Isoetaceae > Isoetes > Isoetes taiwanensis. Next base: position 202,203 of record JAJEKV010000241.1, read on the forward strand.
TGCAGATCGCGGAAACTCTCTACAAAGAATGACCCGCCTAGCAAATCAAGAATAGCTGCCTTGTAATGTGTGCGGCCCACGCCGTGAGATTCTGAAACAAGTGATCAGCCAGCGAGATCTTGGAAAGGTATTAGGTGTTCACCCAAGAAACCTGCAAAAGGCAAAGAAAAAGAGGGAAAAGATCGATTACAATGGTGGAAAATGGGTTTCTTATAAGAGGGCTAAAAAATTCGATGCAATTTCAGATGAACAGATAGAAAAGATTCAAAATTTTTGGATTGAGAACACCAGAGTATCTCCTAACACAAAGGATGTTAGAACTAGAAGATTGGAGAGAAATGTAAGAGAAGAACATGCTGCCCACTATCTGGAGGAATCACAGGTTAGTTTATTTCTGTTATTCATGTTTTCTTAGTTATGGTGTTTAGTGTGGTGGTTATTGTGTTGTACAGTGATTGTGGTGTACTGTATGCAGCATGTGAATTGTGTGTAGTTGACTCTGAAATGCAGCTAAATAGTATTTAATGGTTGGAATATTAGAACATGAGAGAATTGAGTATTCCTTTACTGGGTCTGTGTGTATAGTCTAAAAATATTTGAGAATGACAGATAACTAACCGATCCTAAAAAGTACAAATTTTTGTTGAATAAAGACAATTTTTTGTCAGATTCAAGTATAGCTCTGTTGGAAAAGGAGCATATCTTACAAAATTTGGCTTTCCATTGAAAGTTGTATCCGAGAACTAAATTTACATGCATTTCCTAAGCAGCAGGAAATGCTGGTATGACTGGCTCGACTTCTGGTGCATCCAAAATTACTATTTTCTGCACCAAAGCATCTAAGCTTTCTGCAGTCATCCCAGAATTTAACAGCATCAGGTTTGCCAGTGCTTCCTGCATCCCCTGGTGGTGACTCAGAGCGAGCAAGTGCCGAATAACAAATGTACTGGCTGTCTTTGCAGCAGCATGTAACATAAGATCATGGACCTTGTCTCTGAGCTCACTTCCTGTCAATCCGACCCCAAAAATAGCCATTGAAGGTCCCGCATCCAATCTGCTGTATGGGTTTAGGGTGGCTTCGAATTCAGCAAAGAAGGTGGATTTAGGCATATCCACCTTCAGAGATTGGTCACGAGCCCTGGTTAACATATGCCGAAGGCCCTCCTCGCTCACCCGGGGTAGGCCGTACCTGTCCCATTGCCAGAATGAGCTTGTTCGCTTGAGAATGAAATGCCAAAAATCAGACGCAGGAACAAGATTTAGGACCGAGATCCTTTTCTAATGATTAGGAGAGGAATGTAATTATTATCAGGGTGTACGAATTTTAGAAATGTTATGAGAGCAGGCTAGGCAGATTTTTTATGTCAGACGAAATAGGATAAAAGTGATGTGATGTGATGTGATGTGATGTGATGTGATGTGCGGTGCGGTGCGGTGCGGTGCGGTCTTGGTCATGCGGTCTGCGGTAAAGTAAGGTGGTGGCGGTCGGTGTGGTGTGGGGTGTGTTATATCTATGGTGTCATGTGGGTGTGTGCATGTTAAATGTATGATATGTGTGGATTCAATTTTATTTATTCTCCCCCCTCACCCCACCACACCCCATCATCTATCCCACCACCATATACTACCACCACATCTTTGCGACCACCACATTTATCACCACATTTCAAACACACCATCTCCCACCACCACATGCACCACATTGTCCATTACCACCACACTCCACCATATCCCACACCACACTCCACCACACTCCACCATAGCCCACACCACGCCCCTCCACCACACTCCACCACCACCACCACACTCCACCATGTCCCACACCACACCCCTCCACCACACTCCACCACCACCACCACACCCCACCACACCACACCACATTACTTGATACGACTACATTCAGTTCACTATCCAAAATTCGTTTTAGATTGACTTTGAAGTATCAAATGGGGTGAATTTTAGGTGCACCGGGGAGGTATCTTGCAGTCTCATAACTGATCGCGGCGTGGATAACTGTTGGATATCCTTGATCTCAAATTTCTGCAATTCTGCAAACATTAAGTCAGTAGACACGCGGACAACATCAAGAACATTAGTTAAGGCACTTACTTGTGTCTATTGGTTCTTGTGGTACCACTCGAACACCAAAAGTCAAAAGCCATGTCTCAGACATAATGTGGGCACAATTGGGGCTGCAGCAGGTTCTAAAGTGTCTGTAAAACAAAACTAAAATCAATAGAGTCTGCAGACGAGGGTTAGAGATGATAATATTTACCTCAAATGGTGTGATAGACATGGAATGTGATACGTGTGGTGGTGATTACGCTATCAACCGGCAACATTTTACCCTCCCATTTCAGACACCGTCCACAAAATGGACAACCTTCATCACCCTCTTCTTCTGCCTCAGGAAGCATTGGAAGTGCAGGATCTAAAGGAGTGTCATGACCACTATGCTTAGAAAAATCTCAAGTCTTTGCATTCGAGGTTGCAGCTCCAGCAGTAAGGCTTTACATGCCTTTAGCTCAATTTCAGTTTCTGCTAGTTCCTTATTTAATTGATTCAGTCCAGGCAGCACTGTACCATTTAGCTCTTCATTCTTTAGTTCGCTTACAACCCGAAAACCCTCTGCTGCTTTCGGATTTGCTATTATGATTGATTGCCATCTGTACAAATCAGCTCTAATTTCTGATGCTTTATGCTCCATCAACTCAATCTTTCTTTTGATATCATTTTTCCTATCCTCGCTTGCTTGCAATCGTTGCTTGCATCTATCAAACCTAGCTGATGTTGCAGCCAACCATTCCTTCACAAGTCTGCCATAGTCTGCAAAACAAAACACTACATATATGTCAACCTCCTAACATAGTAAGCCACGTACTGATGGAAGACCACAATCACACACCACACAACACAAGGTACTCTCTACACACAACACCACATACCACACACCACACAACACATAACACACAGCACATTACACACCACACAACACGCTGCATGCACTACACAACATAGGCTGTACTATCACTACTACTGGTGGCACAATAACCTACACCACACCACACAACATACGCTGCACACATCACACAATGTTCATCACTATTGGCGGCACAAAACTTACACCACACCACACACCACTCGAACATAGTACACACTACACAACACACTTCACACACCACGCAATGTTCACCACTATTGGCTTACACCATACCACACACCACTCGAACATAGTACACACCACACAACATTCACCACTATTGGCGGCACAAAACCTACCACACACCACACCACATAGCACATACCACACAACACGTTGCATACACCACACAACATGCACCACTATTGGCGGCACAATAACCTACATCACACCACACACCACACCACACAGTACATACCATACACCACGGTGCATACACCACACAACATTCACCACTATTGGCGGCATAATAACCTGCACCACATCACACACCACACCACACCACACCACACAGTACATACCACACAACACGGTGCATACACCACACAATATAGGCTGCACTATCACCACTATTGGCGGCACAATAACCTACACTACACCACACTGGTACACCACACCTCACTTGCTACTACTATCCCTCCACATATGCAACACACCACAATATAGCAACACTATTAGCACCATTGGTAGCACAACGTCGCACTCCACCATGACGGAGACACACCACACCACAAATGCTAGCATTATTCTCATCACTACACCACAAACACATGCCAGCAACTCACCACTCACCAGAGCACACATACCTCATCTATCATTCTGGCGTCCATTGCACGAAATGCCCCACAGATGGCATCATAGAGACATGACATGACAATACAGCTAACATGATGCAAAATGGTAGTAGACATACCTGATTCTTGAAGTGGATTTGAGGTTACCTTTTCTGTGTTGATAGAAACAATCTAGGTCAAGCTTGAGATTTTTTTCTGTTGTAACACAACTAATAATTGAACATACCTGCAATGGCATGTTTTGGTCTCAGAACATTGCTTTGCTCTGCTTTTCTGTTTTGATTGTGAGTTCAACTGAATGTGTGGTCTAAAGAAACCTGATTTAGTTTTTTCCCTATCATCTTCATCATCCCTGTCACTTTTACTATTTTCTTCCTGGTCAGGTTGGATTTGCCTATGCTTTCTCTTGGGTCTAGAAGAACTGGCCTTTGCTTTCTCATCGGGAGTTCTATAATAATCCGAGAAGCTATTCCAATTAACAACCTCCCCCTTTATATGCAGATAATAAGCCACTGCCTAGGTTCCAGGAGCCATTCCACCCCATGTATGTGGCTTCCCTGTAATTCTTTTATAAATTTGCATGAACTCTTTGTATTGTTCATTGCTCAGATTCTTCAACCTGTACAAGAAAACATATGCCTTAATTTTTCAGTTTGAACAAAGATTTGGGGGAAAATACTTGTAGCTAGATTTATTTGGAACTCTGTCACCCCAAAGCTTTATTAGATCTTCATGGGGCACAATCTCTTGTTTGAGGAGAGATTTCATCGTGTAATCAGTGGCATTCAATTCTGACTCCATTAGGGTTCAATCGGCAAGAAGCGACAAAAAAACAAAAGAAGAGATGATTATTTCTTAATTTGAAACGAGGGACAATGACGTGCCATAAAATTCAAAATAATCGACGCTCATTAATTCGCACTCCCGCAATCTCCGCTTCGGTATGCACCACTCGATTCTACCACAAAGAAGGTGCAAAAATGTGGCGTCAAAATGCACGTTTTTGATACACCACAGCGTGCTTTTACCCAAATACAGAACTGAAATAGGAAAGGCATACGAAAAGAAAGGATTAAATTTGGACGGCTGGTTCATTATGAATAGCTGCTGTCATAAATATAAAAATTAATATATTTTTAGAATTTTATGGAAACCTCCCCAGGTTAGCAAGATTGAACCTCCCCAGGCTTTGGCCGAAAGCTGGGGACGTTTCCATAGAAGCAAATGGGGGAGGTTTCCAGTCCTTGGGAGTCTGGCCCAAATCGGGCGAATATAATTTGATCGTCGAAAATTGGGTAAAAAAAATTTCCAATCCTTAGAACAGTGAGGTAGGATAATGTTAAGTTAGGAAGAATAGTAGCAAACCCTGAAAAATTCTAGCCATTAGGGAGCAACCCCTCACAGAGTGCGCCCCAAGCATTTTCAAAAATTTTGAACAAGCCTCTCGCGCACTGTGTGAGTATTTGACCAATTTTGACCTAGATAGATGCATAATTTGAGTAATCTGATAGCTCAGGGTAGCTTAGAGCTTGAATTTAAGCTAGGAATGTATGTTGTAACATTAAGAAACTGTTTAGAATGGCTCTCGCACACTGTGTGAGTAGTTGGCCACTGATCTATGTCTAGACTTGTCCAAATGTAGAAACTAGGGGCACAGACCGCCTTAACTCTGCGAAATAAGTAGGATTCGGCCTTCATATCAACTTTTTAGAGTCATCTAGGACCTAAACAGGTGATGACCACTCACAGAGTGCACCCATGGCATTTCCAAAAAGTTTGAAAGTGCTTCTCGCGCACTGTGTGAGGGGTCAAAACTTTGAACCTTCATAACTTGAGCTAGACACCTCCAAATTGCCTGAAATTTGTTGCAATAGGACCATTAAAAGTCTAGAATCCATTTATGACCTCAAATTAGGCTAAAAATATTATACTCCACCTCAAAATGATCAAAATATCTCAAACCCTAAATTTTATCTTCCAAACTAGGGTTTATTTAGAAATAGAAGTAATACCTTTTGGAGTACGAGGTTAGAGCCACAAAAGAGCAAGGAGCGTGACTTTTTGAAGACATTGAAGACCCAGGCGACGTACTGACAACAGAAGGGAGGAGAGTGTAAAGGCAGACCCAAGAGAGGAAGCACTATGGCAAACACCTCTACAAATGAAACGAATATCAAGCACCTGACTGCCACATCCACGAGCTCACAGCAGAAAGAAGATCTCAACCCTTTCACCGACTCGACGCACATGAGTTCAAATGGAAGAACGCAAGGAAATATACAGGTGCAGGAGTATGTTGAATGGGGAAGCCTAGATTAGCATCACGAGTTAGGGTTAAAGAGTATAATCTTCCTTTGAAAGAACAATTCATAGCGACACGCGAGCGCAAATAAACCAGAGGGAAGACCATCACGATCTCGCAGCCAAGCCGCTCAAGCGGATGTCAAGCAACATCAACAAAATGCGCAACAATGCTAGACAACTGCAGAACACCCAAGTCCAGCCATGACGAGCTCCCAGCTCCCTTGCCCTAGTAAGAAGACAATAATGACTTCATCGATTCCAAAAATAGGGGATCATGATCGAGGAAGGAGAGGAGACACATAACAGGGGAGGAACATCTCTGACTTGAAGGCATATATCAGCATCAGGGGCAAGATCAAGGAGGAGGATAGTCGGTACGAATAAGAGTTCCAGATACAGAAACGCCTGCAAACCCAAGGAAGGACGATTCTAGTGCCTCAGTCAAGTAGTTCAAGACTCGAGTGGATCCGATCCAAAGAACGGAGGAGCCGACCTAGCCAACAACCACAGATCACTCAAAGGCAACTAAGAGGAGCGACGGCATGTGCAATGGAGACGACCACATTTCCAGGCATAGTGGAGGCATCTCACAACGAAGAAAAGTCCAAGCAACAGGAGTCGCACTCAGAAATTCAATCTGCCAAGAAATGACATTGTCTACCCGACGATCGCTATCTCAAAGCTTCGAAGACATGCAAGAATGCCCAACTGCAACAACCAGGTGATCATACTCAAGCGATCAATGGCACTACACATCTTCAACCTTGTAATGACACACTGCATGTAGGGACGCTGAGCAGTCACGACACTCCACATGACAGGTAAACACATTAAGGAGAGGCATTTTCAACTCAAGGGTTCACATCGAGGAATGTTTTCCGCGACTTGGGATAACGACCTCAGATCACACACGAAGGTCAACTATAGTCGCAACACCTTAAGAACCCCGGAGTCAAGTAGAACAAGGAATATGCGACAAAACCGAAGAATCAAACGCGATTGGAGGAGGGAAATCCTAAAAAGGTATAAACATTTAAGCATATGTTCTACTATAGATTAGAAAAGTGGATGAATTAAAATCCCAATATGATTATACATATGTCTATCATAAGTATCAGGTGCTCACACATAGTACAGAACATGAGTTTAGGATCATGTTTTAGGGTTTAGCATTTGCATCAAGAAACTCCATCACTTCGACTGCCAAAGATGAAGCAAAGAACCACAGATATAGCCAAGAGCAAGTGTTCGAATGAAAGAGCAAGTAGAGAGGGACGACCAGAGCCCAAGCCAAGTTTCCACTCCAGACACTTCGAGAAGCGGCCTCAAGTAGAAGATCGCTCGTCTAGCACAATGTCAAGATGAAAGATAATATTAGTCATGTCAAGATCCTTAGCGCTGCACCATCTAGGTTTTGCATGGAGACATCTTCGGGATACAACTCTACCTCCTCTAGTAGCAGAAACAATTGACGGCCTTATGACACGAGTGTCCTCAAGAACAGAAGGAGGAACGACCAGACATCTTCAAAAACTGCGGCCACGACCTCAAGCCGATAGATGCCAAGGAATTCTTCGGGACGGCCCGACATCAACGAGCCAACTGAGGAGGCAACCTCTCGACGACCATAATCCTGCCTTATATGGTGATGTTTGTAACATGCATGCCAGATGGAGATATACCTAAGAAATGCTTCACAATGACGGGGTATGCCTATGCTCATTCAACAACTAGGTAATGGCTTCGTCAAGTACTCCTACCAACAATTAGAAGAGAAGAAGCCAAAGTTATCTTCGACATGAGGGACCTCAACGCCCAAGATAGAAGAATTCGACACCTTAATGACAAGGATAGTAACCAAAGCACCTTCGGAAAAAAGAGAGTTCAAGACAATAGCCAGGCTATTCAAAGACAAGAGTAGATCCAGGGCAATAAGTTCTTCAACTCAAGGGTCAAGCTACGCAGATATAAGGATACATCACCCCCGACATCAAACCTATCATGGAGGAGAGTCATGAGGCTTTACTCGCCAGGAAGATGCACATGTATTGAGGGACAATGGCCACAAACCAGAAGCTGAACGAATGCTAGTACTTCCACCAGCTCCGTAGATACAATATGAGGCTCAAAACTGTGGAGCGTGATCAAGTGCAACTAGAAGGTACCACAAGACTAGAAGGCAACATAGCACCGTAGAACATGACAACGTCTAAGACGTCACATTGGAGATCAAACAGGTAAGATGAGAAGCTCGATGGAGAAGCGGCTAGGAGAACCAAGCCAAAGAATCGACGAATCAGCTAGAAACCTCATCAAGGTACGACAATTCACATGCAACTTCGCAAACCCAAGGATCGATGATTCGAAAGGCAATTGATGAAGAGAACAACTCCTTACGAGTCTAGCCAAAGGAATTGCGCACAACTTCAAGGGGCGCCTCCAAAGATCTTCAGACATTGTGAAGGGGAAGCAATTATTGCCCAAGAACAAGATTAAGAAGCAGACCGGAACGCCAAAGCATCAACGACCGTCACATCCTTAGTTAGCATGTGAAGCAGAAGCAAGTTGTGCCGCACCCAACAGACATTGGAGAGCTCAAACATATCAAAGAGTCTACCAATCGAGCATGAGCTGACGTACAAATAAGAGAATATAGATCTTCAACACCAACGCACTAGGAGTAACATCGACAACACTGCCATAGAGTACGTATGCACCTCGAGGGGAGACACTAATGGGGCCTAATAGCTTTAGTAGTATTTGTAATCATAATAGTGTCTTGAATGCATATTTCCCCTTGTTATTCCCTCCCTCTCACAGTGTAACAGATCAAAGAAAAGAGGTGCCGGACAATTTGAAGGCGTGAAGAGACCGACATCCTCAACATTCGTCTGGCAATAAGCTACCGGCAAGGGATCACAACAACATCGAATCCAGAGGCAACATCGATGGAGTGTCACAACAATATCGGATCTAGAGGCATCCTTTAGCCGCCAAGATGAAGAATTCAACGTGGAGGATGTTTTTCAATGGAACCACCTTCATGTTTTTGGGAAGTGACATAGAAGCTTTCAAGTGGTCAACAACGCCATCAAAACCACCAAAGTCTCTAATGAAGAATGTTGGCCTCTACATCGAGGAGTTCAAAGTCTCAAGCAACTCGAAATAACGTTACCTTGCTGCTTCATGAAGGCAACGAGTGGATGAGATGCGAGCAAGATTGAGGAGCTACGATCATATAGTCGAGTAGGATAGGCTTATGGATGATAACATCCATTAGGCTTATGGATGATAACATCCATAATGGGATTGGAAGGCATTCTATATTTTCTCATGAAGGGATTGCCCCAAGTTGAGCTAAGCGTCAACAATTGGGAAGGAAATGCATAGTAGTAACTAAAATTATACACGATTGTTAATCCAACATATTGAAACCACTTGGTGAGATTGATCATCTCGCTAAGAAGGAATCATTACTAGGATAATTGTTGACCATGTATAAAGCTAGTACCTCCAAAGAATAATCCAATCGAATGAAAAGAAGCAATCTAACAAGTCCGGCCAACTTGTTATGATGACATCAATTCAATTGATAGGAATATTCCAAGAGAGTAAATAACTAAGAAAGAGGGATATCTATAATATAAAATTGAATAATACATGAAAGGCACATCTAAAATAAGAAGTACATTAATCACATAGTCTTTTGAGACAAAAGGAATTGTCATGATGATAAAACCTTGCAGTTTAAAATTGTTCTAAATAACTCAGTAACTCATCGCTTAAGGATAGATATGTTAAACATGATGGCTGCATCCATCATAGACGGTTAAATATGTTAGCTAAGGCTAGTAAATTAATGTGTTAGATAAGAAGCATATAACCTCTTAAGGTAAATAGAATAGCTGAGATGTTACGACAACATCAATTGAGGGGATATGATACATTGGATAGCATCATTGGAGGGTGTAGGACCATTTTCTTATGAAGAAAGTGGGGGGCTCAATCTTAGGACTGAACCTACCTACATCTTAGGGGTTGAATCGCCATTAAATTAGTCGACCCTTAGAATAGAGTCATTCCGCAAGTAATCAAAGCACATGAAGCGTAAGTTGGATAGATGCTTAATGTCTATGTGTCCTTCAGCATGCAAGACTGACGCGGGGGAGCGAATTAAGGGAAGCAATGCAACGGCCACGGCGTCTCTAAATTAGTCGACACCGGCTCAATGGGGTGCGACAGCTAAGGTGGGGAGAGGCTTTGCTAAGGTGGGGATAGATAGAATGCATGATGGGAAAAGCATAATTTTCTTATGCCGTGATCAATTGCCTGCATTCACACCTAGGAATGAGCTAGTAGCCCAGCTCTTAATTAAATTATTCAGGGTTGTGAACCCCTTATAACCACATAAATTAGATAATCTTAAGTATAACTATTATGCAGGGCATTGATAGCACTCCATGAGGGCATGTATCATAAGCTGTAATGTCTTGTTGATAAATTCATAATAACTGCATAGATAGTTCTGTGTTGTGTAGATATCTTAGTATCGAGATAAAGTAAGATAATAATTACATAAAATCTTAGTTAAACCTTCGCAAGGATGTAATTCCTTCCAAAGGCATTTAAGTAACCTTCATAGGGTCCTGACAAATATAATAAGAATTTGTCTATCTCTTCATAAGTATAGCAACTATAAAGTATATAATGTAAGGTTGATACATCACCAACCAAGTAGCGAGCGAGAGTCACACGCTTGACACTTGGATCCGATGATATAAACCCTAGCCATATAATAAATAATTAAAATACTTTTCAAAATAAGTATTGCCTCGATAATTGTATGATAACATATCTTAAAGGCCGTAAAGTTACGATATAATAGTTACTTAAATATATTACTATTGGAAGCAATATATCCAATACTACTATAATGTTAATATAAAAATATTACCGTAAGGTAATTAATATAATCGCATGCATTAAGGGAAGTCCAACAGGGATCATGCAGGAGTCCAAGGCTGTAATGCTTATTTAAGACGTTAACGGATGCTAGCCGACATGCAACAGTTGATGGAGCAAGTACGAGGATATCTTCTAGCAGCAAGAAGCTGGGAGAAGAAGCTCTGCATCGGCGATTAGGGGACAAAGTTTGGCTGAAGCTCTGCATCGGCGATTAGGGGACAAAGTTTGGCGGAAGCTCTGCATCGACGATTAGGGGACAAAGTTTGGATGAAGCTCTGCATCGACAATTGCAAGAAGCTTGCTCCAAGGTGGGCTGGACCACTCAGGATAACCAAAAGAGTAGGTAACCAATCCTATAAGTTGGACCTGCCTGCACACTTGAAGATCCATAGAGTTTTCCACGTAAGTCTCCTAAAGAGGCACACTCCTAATCCAGAGGAAGTATTGGAGACACCAAAGTTACTGGAAATGACAGACGATCACCTTGAGATTGTTCTAATACCTAGCGAAAGGGACACTTACCAGTGGAAGACGCTACGTGGGCACTACAAATAGATCTTGAGAAGCAGTACCCACAACTCATGGAGCAATGCAAGGGTCGACTCATTACCAAAGTAGTCGACACCGAACCGATAGGTGAGTGGAAGGTAGATTAAAAGTCTACTTCCGACGCCACGAAAGTAGACAAATTGAGAGATAAGAGGTCATATAGGATCATGCATTGATAGGAAAACACCTCAAGTCTATGCCCACTACGGGGAGGAACCCATCCTCCACGCCAAGGGCGCGAGAGGTGTAGGCATTAGACATCCTAGGCATTATAGGCCGCTGTCTCCACGGCCACAATGGAAGAAGCATCCTCTTCCTACGCCGGGAGATTAGTCTTGCATCCATGTAGTTAAATTAATTGTAATTAAATGGGTGGTTTTCTAATAACCATCCTTATAATAAATAAATGTGTATTAATGTAGTGTTGGACCGGCAGACCAATAGAGTGATCTAAGGAGCAGGAAGGTCACACTGCGAAGACTTGCAACACATGTTTTATCATAATGTGTTGCAAGGAGACGACATGGAACCCTAATTAGAGAAATTTGGAACTATGTTTATAATAATGGTGTAAACCATAAAATTTTGTGAATAATAGATGATAAAGTAAGAGGATGAAAGATCCCGTTACCATAGTATGATATTAAACAAGAATGTGTTATGAAAATTAAACTTAAATATTACCTTGGGGTAATTGTATTGTAAAATTATATGCATCAAATGTATTGCAGGGTCTGCAGGTTTCCAAGGTGGGGAGACGTGTGATGCTGAGGACAGCGTCAATTCAAGGTGGGGAGATTGTGACGTTCCAGCATAACGTACAGTCCGAATACGTATAATATGTAGCACAATAACAGGGGGTTACTTTTAGATTTTTATACGCTTTTTCACATGGTTTTTCTATAGTTTCGTTGTTGTATTCGTTGATGTGTACTAAATAGTATTTCTAGAGTGCACCCTTTATGGGCCGTTGATTTTCGTTGGTTGGAACAATCTGAGGGTTGTTGTCTTTCTCTGCATGTGTTTGTGCATGAACACTACGCATGTGTATGCAGGTGCATGTGCACGTGCATGTGTATGTGCATGCATGTGTACTGTGCATGCATGTGTGCATGTGCATGTGTACTTGCCCTCTTGGATTCTTGTTGCCGGAGTGGATTTTTGCTACTACGAGGTGGATTTTTTTCCTCACACTTACAAAGGTATTTGTTTTTTAATGTTTCTTCAGTTAGCATAATGGTTTTTTTCACAAGGTATTGGTTTCCTGGTTCTATAATGTAATGCTGCAAAACCCGCCTTTGTTTCCTTCCCTTTATCTGTTCTAAGATTTGCTGCAGGTTCAAAAAGACTTTAGAGTTTAGGCCCTCTGTTTGCTTCCAACTCTTGGATATTCCTGGCTTGCCGGATTGTTCATAGCATTCAAACGGATTCTTGTGCACACAACAGGCGGATTATTCCACGCCCTTTTCTGAATCATGAAGATCAGTCAAACAGTGGCCACAAGAATGGAGGTTGGAACTTTAATCGAACTAGAAGGTGAATCATGCATTACCTTTAATCTAGAGATGGAGCATCCAAAATCATAGGGATTGATAAACAATGGTTTTATTGTGAGAGAGAAATAGCTGTAGCGGGATTAACAACACGTGGAACACTAACAGAGCAAGCTTGCTTCAAAACCTCTACCCTTGATCTCGCTTCACCGACCGTTACAGGAAATCTACTCCACATCACCAAACTGGCTGATTCTCTTCACCTGTTAAACCAAAGCCAGGCAACCCATGAGAAAGTATCACTGATTCTTTATGAACCTCACCAATTGTTACTGCAGAGTAACGTTGATGCTCATCAATGGTTTGTGAATAAAACATTATTGTAGAGCATATATCAATGTCAAATCTTTTATTTGATTTAATTTTATTTCGCTACTAAAGTGTTTGTGAATAAAATCTTATTGTAGAGCATATCAGTGTCAAAAGCTTTTATTTGATTCAATTTTATTTTGCTATTAAAGTTCTATTTTCTAAATTAATATCAATCTAACCAATTTTTTTCCTTTATATTAATGCAGACTATAGAATCTCCCAATCCATGAATTCCACATGACATTCCTCCGACACCTCAAGTCAACACGATGTTGATCCAAACATTATTACTGTACCAGAGAACCCTATAAATATAAATCAAGTTCAATTAGTCCCGCCACCATCAGCGTAACCCCCACCTGCACATGGCGAAGACCCTATTGATGTGTTGTCATTATGGTTGGTTGGATACATCAACTTTCTTCATCCATCTCTACACCATCCCCAAGGCCCCGAAGGGGCCAAAAAATTTGTTAGTTAACACAAACCATTACATCCAACACTTTAAATTAAATTCCCCCTAAAACCCCCTTTGATTTTGGTGCATATTCACACGGGGGGGTGACTCCAGGGCAGCGAGAGCCCCTTTTATACCCCCTAAAACAGTATAATACATACATGAAATCAACACAATTGAGTACATTGCCTCAAACCTTATAGTATTTTGCAACTCCCATTATACAATATAAAAAAACTTGTACAAGCATACCCCACAAACGAGGATCGCTATCTACAGTCCAAATCAAAGAATAAGTCATGAATATGCCTATCCAACAGCTCTCGTTGCCCGGAGTCACCCCCCATGTGAATATGCACCAAAATCAAAGGGGGTTTTAGGGGGAATTTAATTTAAAGTGTTGGATGTAATGGTTTGTGTCTCACGTACATGTCACCATGACAAGTACTTGAGAGCCATAAAGAGTTGGGCCTAGGGGGCAACCTCGTATGTTGCACATGTTTATTAAACATATGCAATTAAACCCCTTGCCAAGTGGCAATACCCCATTTGGTCCCTTCTAACTTAACCCTAAAAGTTCATGTATAAGGAACAAAAGGGGAAACCCTAAACTTTTTCCATTTTCGCATTTTGGCTTCCCTGACCCATTCCGGCCAAGGAAGCTGCCATTCCGCATTGCCAGGCGCCACTGAGCCGCCTTTACACATTAGATTCATCAGGAGCAACTGTCTTCAGCAAGAACGAAGGCATGGACGCGACTCGGGGAGCTGGAGCAAGCCAAGGATCAAGTAACCTGCGATACTGCTGTGCAAAGCCGACTCTTAGCCCGGCAATGAGCTAGGATAGTATGTTATATCAGTCTTATCAGCCTTGTAGATCCTAAGATCATCAGCCGTAACGACGGAACCTAACCATAGCTAGTATGATACCCTTGGAAATGGTTATATTAAGCTCTAAGGTTACGCCTTTTCAATTTTAAGTGCGGTGGCTAAATGGTGGTGGAGGATACTAAATAAGAAATAAAATTTGCTTATCAAAATCGGAGGTGCTCCTCATATGTACAACCAAGTCCATTCAATGCAATCAAAGCATATCTATATAGCTTAATCCCATAGTAAATGGAGATACAAATAATGAACTAGAAATATGCAGATTCAAATAATGAACTAGAAATTGACCAATGTACATGGTTCCACGGTTTTTTTTATGCTCCATAAATTAAATGTAACATATGGACCTACACTAGTGGTTTCAATAAGAGAATTCAAGTGTGTGCCACTAAAGAAATTGAAAGCAATGTCACTCTATATTTGTCAAAATATGAAGAGTTTGTTGCAGACGATGCAGGTTGAAGACCGAGCTGAGGCAAGAAAAGCAAACGGAGAGCATGAAGAATCTAAAAAGAATGTTGGCTAACTCATGATCATAGTTATGGTAATTACATTTAATATTATGTAGTCCATCTTAGTAGAAACGGAAGAAAGCAGCCCTTCTGCTCTGCCCTTCTATGGTGAAACTAGAATTCCTTCAAGAACCGTTGTTTGGATTTCTCCATAGAAAGACAGACTTCTTCAAACAAATTTGATTTTAAGGAGCATGCTTTGCAAGTTTTTCGTCATTTGAAATGCCATCTCTGCAACTGTAAAATAACTACAAACTATCTGCTTATACTCATACATATAGAGTACAATAGCCTTCATAATAAAACAGGGTAGTAGTTGTGACGTGTATTTGGCGATGGATATTTGCTGCAAACAACAATAAATGCTTGTGCCTAAGTGTGTCAATAAAGCTTGAATCGCAAAAATTGCGATAAGTTAACTAGGGACAAAGGATTCCCTATCACGAACTTGATCATTGAGTTTAGTTTGAGCATCAGCAAATATTACAATTAAGAGGTTCTAAACGAGGTGCACCCTGGACTATCACAGTCGTCGGATTCGTCCATTCTACGACCCAGATCATATGTTGGGGCCCATGGGCACCTTTCGTTTCGCTTATAGTCATTTATAATTGGAGGCGCCTATGATTTTGAAATATGAAATACGATTTCGCCTAAGGTTTTGAGGGAATATCGAACCTCTATACGACTTTGCCTAAGATTTTAGAATATGAAATACGGGAGCTCGAACCTTCACCAAAATAATTCAATGTCCTAACTAAGACTACTTTAACCGATATACCCAATGAGCTAACGCGATTATTTTTTCTCTTGAATCTATGTTTTTTTTTTATAACAACTTATTTAATTGTTTTAAGGATATATGGTCTATGGTTTCAGGAATTGTTATTTTTACATCCATATCAAATCCCCCTGGAACCCCCTATTATTTTGCTACATATTCTAAACGAGGTGCACCGTGGACTACCACAGTCGTCGGATTCGTCGATCCTACGACCCAGATCGTATGTTGGGACTCCTGGGCACCGGTCGTTTCACTTATAGTCATTTATGATTGGAGGCGCCTATTATTTTGAAATATGAAATACGAATTCGCCTAAGGTTTTGAGGAAATATCAAACCTCTATACGACTTTGCCTAAGATTTTAGAATATAAAATACGGGAGCTCGAACCTCTACCAAAATAATTCAATGTCCTAACTAAGGCCACTTTAACGAATATACCCAGTGAGCTAATGCGATTATTTTTTATCTTGAATCTATGTTTTTTTTATAACAACTTATTCGATTGTTTTAAGGATATATGGTCTATGGTTTCAGGAATTGTTATTTTTACATCCATATCAAATCCCCCTGGTTCCCCCTGTTATTTTGCTACATATTAAAGAGAGTTTTGTGAAAACGAAAAATTTAAGCGTAGATTTTAATCCTTCATTATTATGTCCATCTTGACCACCTTCCTTCAATTCCTTCGCTATTTGCTCTCAATAGCTTTCAATATCTGCTCTCGACGAGCATGCTCCATTGCTACTGCCTGTATGGCCTCCATGTGTTCAGTTTGATTCTTGATCTTTGTAACGGGCCCATGGTAGACCGCTCGAGTATTCGAACCTTGAATGTGCCTGTGGGGCGTTCCCGAGACACCGGCATAAATGGGTAGAAGCGACTACTCATAAACGTCTAGACGGTTTTGCCCAGTTGGTTAAGGGCATGTCGGTTAGGAACGTTACAGTTGGTATCAGAGCAAAGTTCTGGTTAGTGGATTATGAGATTTGTGATTATTGATGATATTTGCTATGGTTCCAGATTCTTGTAGAGATGAGTTCTCCAGGAGGATCCCCAGGAGGAGCTGGACAGGCTGGTGGAGCTCCTGATGTAGCCAATATCTTGCGGGCTATTCAAGCCAAGTGTTTGCAGAGTCGCGCCGCAACAAAAGACATTTGCGGACAAGGCGTGTTAGAGAAGGTGCCAAGGACACTAAGAGGGAAGTATTTCTTGGAGAGAATGTTCTGAGGGGGATGATGCAGACTGCGGCTTTCGTGGAGTTGAGTTTTACTTTAAACTCATTAATCTTTGAAGATTCGTTAAAAGGCGTATTGGCTCAAGCAATGTTGGGTGGATTTGCTAGAGTATGGTGGGAGAATTATTTTATGGATATAAATAAGGCCGCAGGGGTGCAACTTGGCAAGAGTTTAAGACCGCTTTTGAAGGACATTTTATGCCTCCTGGGTACAAAGTTGACAAGATGAATGAGTTCTTGGACTTGACACAAAAAGGGACGGTGGCTGAATATAACGAGAAGTTTAGAAGGTTGCAGTATCATTGTCCTTTTGAGGATAAGGAGAAGCTTTGTGCTCGATTTGTGAAGGGTTTGCAGGTTGATATTAAGAGCACAATGTCAGGCGTGTCTTATAAAGATTTGGAGGAGGTATTCAGAATTGCTAAGAATCGTGAATCGACCCTAGCTGAGAAGGCAACCTTGGAGAATGCTAAGAAGAGACAAGTTCCTTCCACATGGCAGACTGGTGGATCTGCGAGCAGAGGTAGATTCTCTAGTAGGGGTGGCATGGCTGCGCAGGCTGTTAGTATGCAGGAGGGTAGTCAAAATCGAGGATCTCGGCCTATGTATGCACCTTTGAATGATGAGACTAGGGAAAAGTGTCTTAATGAGAATCGATGCTTTAGGTGCAGAGAAGTTGGTCATTATGGACGAGATTGTCCGAGAAGGTGGATGGATAGTACCGCCTCGTCTGCATCTTCTCAACGTGGAGGGCAAACAAACCAGTGGTCCAGGTTGAATTCTAGTGATACTTATGGACGGGGCCAAGGCAGAGGAAATGGAGGCCGAAGTAACCGTGGAGGTCGTGGAGGTTTTTGGGACAATAATAGGGGTGGCAGAGGACAAGCTAGAGGAGACAACAGGATTATAGCACAAGCTAACCCTGCAGTTGAAGTTAGGGCTGCTCGAATTATGGATCCTCCTGTTGAAAGAATGTGCATGTATGCTGCAGTGGACCAGGGCCGTGTAGATAATCAAGCTGTGGTTATCAGAGTTCCAGGTATTATTCATGGAGTCCCTATTCTCTTTCTTATTGATTGTGGTAGTACACATTGTTTTATTTCCCCAAGGCTGGCAAAGAAACTAGATTTGAATATGATTAGTCGGGATCCTAGATATGTGGAGTTGGCTGATGGTAAAATTAAGACTTCTTATGCTAAGGTAGACAATCTTAAATTCCAAGTAGGAGATCTTGAGTCCCATACTAGTTTTGAAGTTTTGAGCCTAGGGAAGTATGATGCTATTCTAGGAATGTCATGGTTAAGGCCATATAAAGCTTGCATTGATTATGAGAGCAAAAAGCAGGTTACATGCCAAAGTCCTAATGGAGATAAGCATGTGTTGGAAGGATTGCCTTCGTCATTAGTGGTTACACCTTTGTCCCGAAAAAGTTTTAAGAAACAGATTAAGAACGGGTGCATAAGAATGGGATGTGCATTTTTGGGTACCGCCGAAGTTACTGAGAACAACCTATTGCTCACGAGATCCGAAAAAGTGTTGGATGAGTTCTCTCGATGTGTTTCCTAAAGAATTTGAGTAATTGCCTCCACATAGAATGGTAGATCATGAGATAGAACTTGTTCCCGGGGCTGAACCCACATCAAGGCCACCATATAGATTCCATGCATTAGAGATGGCGAATTGAAGAAACAGGTTGGCGGAATTATTGGAACAAGGGTTTATACGGCCGAGTGTTTCTCCATTTGGTGCTTTGATTTTGTTTGTAAAAAAAAGCGGGACTTTAAGATTATGTATTGACTATCGCATGCTTAACCGTTCTGATGAAGAATAGATATGCATTGCCTAGGGTTGATGAGTTATTTGATCAGTTGGGACAAGCTAAGTACTTCACAAAAATTGATCTACGATCCGGATATCATCAGATCCGGATCAAGGAGGATCTGATATTTACAAGGCGCCTTTAGGACACGCTTACGGACATTACGAGTTTGTTGTAATGCCGTTTGGGTTGACAAATGCTCCTGCCACTTTTTCGCCTAATGAAGCGAGATATTTCGATCTTTCCGGATAAGTTTATATTGGTTTTCTTTGATGATATTTTTGGTATATTCCATGACATTAGAGGAGCATGTGGAACATGTAAAAGCGGCACATTAGCTATTTTTGCGGACGAGAAAAGTTGTATGGTAAGGTTATCTAAGTGTTCCTTTGCACAAACTAGATTGGTATATCTTGGGCATGTAATTTGAGAAAAGGGATTAGAGCGGATCCTTCTAAGATTGAGGCGGTTAGAGATTGGCCCACACCAAAGGCGGTGAAGGAGGTAAGATCATTTTGGGATTAGCGGGGGTATTATTGCAAATTTGTTCCTAAATTTGCAAAGATTGCTACTCCTTTGACTTCTTTGTTGGGTAAGAAGAATGATTTGCATTGGACTGATAGTTGTCAAGAAAGTTTTCAAAAGTTAAAGGATGTTTTGATTAGTGCACCAGTTTTAAGGATTCGGACATGAATATACCCTTCCATGTAGTCACGGATGCTTCGGGAAAGTGTAGGAGGAGTCTTGCTGCGGGATGGCGAAGTTTGTGCTTATATATCTAAGTAAAATTGTCTCTATTTGAACAAAATTACCCAGTGCATGATTTGGAAATGTTGGCTATTATCCATGCCTTGAGGGTATGGAGACATTATTTATTGGGTCGTCGTTTCTTTTTGAAGACTGACCATCAAAATTTGAAGTATTTTGCAAAACAGCCATATTTGAATAATAGGCAAAGGAGGTGGATGCAATTAAGAGAAGAGTATGATTTTGAAATTGAATATCAACCTGGCAAAGAAAATGTGATTGCTGATGCTTTGTCTCGAAGATCGTTTTTAACCTCTATTAGTGTGTTACAAGGGCAATGGGATGCAGATATTCTTAATAAGCTAAGGAATGATCCATATTTTGCACCTGTGTTGGAGAACCCTCAAGATTTTCCGAGGTATGCATTGTCCAAAGGAGTTTTATATTATAATGGCCGTATGTGTATTCCTAATGATCATGAGTTGAGATTGAGGTTGCTATATGAAGCACATGATAGTCCGTTGTTACACCCAGTGGGTACATAAAACTTTGAGGAAGATGTGAATTTCTTTTGGCCTGGGACGTAAGAAGATGGTAAAGGAGTACGTGGCTAGGTGTTTATCTTGTCAGAAGGTAAAAGCATCAAGGTTTAGGGAGCCTGGAGAATTACAACCTTTAGTAATTCCATCTTCCAAGTGGGAGTGTATTTCCATGGACTTCATTGTTGAGCTTCCCCGAACACGTTCAGGTTATGATGCAATTTATGTTGTGGTTGATCGACTAACTAAGCAGGCCCATTTTATGCCTACGAAGACTACTGCTACGGCAATGGATATTGCTAAGTTATTTGTTAAGGAGATTTTCAGGTTGCATGGGATGCCGGCCACTATTTCATCAGATCGGGATACAAAATTTATGAGCCAATTTTGGCAAGGGTTGTTTCAAAATATTGGCACTAAGTTATATGCCAGTACATCTTATCGTCCTCAAGCAGATGGCCAAGTTGAGCGAGTTAATCAAATCTTGGAGGATATGCTCAGGATGTATGTGCCTAGTCAACCAAAGGTATGGGATTCATATTTGTATTTGGCTGAGTTTGCATACAATAACACTTATCAAGATTCCATTAAAATGAGTCCTTTTGAGGCAATGTATGGTAAGGAGTGTCGTTGTCCTCTTAATTGGAGAGATCCTCAATGCAATGTTGAAGCAGCTAATGAAGTAGCGGAGGACATGGAAGCTCAGCTAAGGAGACTTCGACAGAATTTGGCTGTGGCACAAAATAGACAGAAGCAGTATGCCAATAAAAGACGTAGACCACTTGAATTTCAAAAAGGGGATTATGTGTTCTTGAGCATTAATCCCAAGCAGAGCTCACTGGCATTTAAAAGTGCAGGTCTCGAGTTCGAGTCTCCATGGGTGCCTATATGCATGGGTAATTTGCAAAGACTTGGTAATCATTGTGACATGGTATGACATAGACATTAGCCTTGGATGCTCGAGGACGAGCATAGTTCTAGTGGGAGAGACTGTAACGGGCCCATGGTAGACCGCTCGAGTATTCGAACCTTGAATGTGCCTGTGGGGCGTTCCCGAGACACCGGCATAAATGGGTAGAAGCGACTACTCATAAACGTCTAGACGGTTTTGCCCAGTTGGTTAAGGGCATGTCGGTTAGGAACGTTACAATCTTTCAGTCGACAACAACTAAATACAAATAGGAAACAAATGAGAAAGAATAATATTCATACTAAAACCACCTACCTAACAGAATATCTGAGATTAAGAGATTATTATTTTTGTCTATTCTTTAGATCTATGAATTTGAGGCAGGACCAAAACAACTTCCAGCATACTAGCTTCTGCAGTGAGAAAAAGTAGGGAACATCCTCCTTAAATAGAAAGAGAATCCCAAATTTGTCCACAAGCCATCACTATTAATTTGATTCCCGGCTAAGCATTTGGAAAGATATGTAATGCCAGTAAGGTATTAAAAAACAGCAGAGATCAAATGGTACATGTGGGATAATACATACTTCTAATGTGTATGTCTGCAAGCCTCTTTTCTGCTTCTGCAATACAATTTTGAGCCTCAAGGAGCTGTATTTCTAGTTGATCTTCATTGTCTAGGGATTGCCTCTCATTCTCCATCATAAACCTATCATTCTTTGCTTCCAATCTCCTGCACAGGCTTTTGTAGTCAAAATCTTCTTTAGCTTAACCATATTTTCAACTCTCATCATCTGCAGTCAAATGTTCAACCATAAGTAGGTTAACAAAGCAATATACGAAAAAAAATTGTTACACCATAAAAATGATTTATTATATTTAAGTCCCTAAAAAACTAATTTTTAGAACTACCATAGTGTATGCAATGTTCCAGAGCCTGGTATTAGCTGCAAAACGATTGGCTTCTCCTGCTTGCAATAGTTGAATGGAGTTCTTTTGGTCTGTTATTGATACAACCGAGCAATGACACATCCCCAGTTTTGGGGTCTTCAATAGTAGGAATATTATCCCTTTCGGGAGCCAGTAAATCTTGCACTGACTCCATGTACAGCTGCAAAAATAAGATTATATATTGCAGTCTATACAATTTCGTAGAAAATTGACAATACAAACGAAGAATTTCAAGATTCTGTAAGTAATAAACGGTCATAAAGAAATATGATTTTATAGCCATTTGGAACAAACTAATTATTGTCCTTGCCCGCAACGACAAAACCATCACAGAATCATACTCTGGGGACACATCCAGTAGAATCTCTTCCACTGCATGAACCATGATATCCCTATTTGCACTATCTTCCTCTCCAAGCATAGCGTGAAGGTCTTTCCGGTCCCTGTCTGCCATTACAGTACCATTGTAACCTTCTAAGATACTCTGCCAAAAAGGAGAGGTGTATCATTCTAAAAGTAAATTGCTTTCAATAGTTTATTTAGTCTAGGTAGTACCTCAACTACCGTTTCTGTAAAGATGTTTCTGTTAGGATTTCATTGAACTGATAAGTTCCAATATCCCAGTTATTCTATCGTAAGTTCAACATCTTTAACTGCAAATCAAATCAAATGTTTGCCATTGAAACAATTGTTATGTAGAGCCATGAATTTTCTATAGCTTCAACCTTAGATCATAGAACACTTGTTATACCTAAAGTCTGAGATTAAAATTCTGCTTTAGGTTGAAGTTCTACACAACTCCAAAATCGGCATCTCTTACTACTTCATCCTCACTCCGTGGCTGGAACCTTTGTCTAGGACCAGAAAAGAAGAGATAATTTAGTATTCTCAACTATAACTACCATGATTCAATCTACAAACAAAACATACACCAAAATATCTTTGCTTAAACAATAGTGTCACCATGTTACATACAACAAAGTATGTATACTTACTTTCAGAATCATCCTTCCCATTCCTCCCAGCATGTCGTGGATAGGGTGATGCAAATAAAATGCAGTCTTAGGTCTAGTGTTTGGGGATTCAGATGGGGAAGATGATGGAACCGATGGTTTGGCCATTGAACTCACGGATAACGACATGTTTGCATGCAATGCAGTTTTTGCACCTGCATCGTATCCATTCTTATAAGTGGTATATGCCATTTACATCCACCTGCATTAGCTCCAAATTTTAGGGAAAGGTCTTTTGCAAAAGCAAAGTGAAGTGGAGTTCCATTGAGCTGAATGAGTGAAAATACAATGACTCGTAGGGGTAACCCACAATGCGGCCCCAACATGAGTGAATATGAGTGAAAAAAATCCAACAATGATCGCAACCATATAACTAGCTTAAAAGATATAACTAGACCTACGACCCACAAAGTTCCCGAACCCAAAACCGCATCCAAACCCGTCCAAGTCAGAATTGACCCAGACCAAAGCTGCACCTCAGCCCGCAACCCTCAAATATTGACTCCCAACCCCCACCTCAACCAAGAAGGAGTAGAAGTGAAAACTGCAACCGCAACCACCCGGAACTCCTGAAAATCGGCTATCATCTCAGTGTCAAGAAAGAGGATCGTACCGAACTGCAAAACACAATCACACAGATGGTTAACATGAAAAGGTTAGGAGCCCTATGGCCAAGCATGCATCATGCTTGAAAGGCAAGCAGAGCACAAGAATCTGATGAGAAAAAATAGCGAGAATAGAGAAATTATAAAGAATCTTCTAGTTTACATTGCTACGCCGCGAGAGAAAATATAACGATACACTAGGCCCGACTGCGGGGGTCTTCCTCTCAGTGCTCTCTGGAAGCCATAAAGCTATGCCAGGAAAAGAAAATAGGCACATCCAATAGAAGAATCCTTTTAGAGCCTACCTAGAAGCGACAAGTGCTACACCGGGAGAGAGAGAGAGAGAGAAAAAGCACGACCAATAGCCAACTGAGAATCAACCCAATAGTAAATAAATAGTTAATTGTCAACACAAGCAACCAAGCACAATATCAAACAATTGAAAAGACGCCCCATTGCGCACCAGCTATAACCAAACAGACCACATGGAAGTTTAAGACAAGGGGATAGACGCCCTCTTGGACAAGCATCAGAATGCCAACCGAATCAGAAAATACATGAGTAGGATGGAAAAAAAAGGATTCCAGAGATAATGACACAACAAATGAGAATACTCGGAAGCCACAGATATTCACAGATAAGAGAGAGAGAGAGAGAAAGAGAGAGAGAGAGAGAGAGAGAGAGAGAGAGAGAGAGAGAGAGAGAGAGAGAGAGAGAGAGAGAGAGAGAGAGAGAGAGAGAGAGAGAGAGAGAGAGAGAGAGAGAGAGAGAGAGAGAGAGAAGTGAAGTGAAGTGAAGTGAAGTGAATTGTATTATTTCGTCTTTTCAGACCATCAGGTCCATAAGACCGATTACAGAATACATCACTAAGAAAATATATCATCATCCGGCAAGAACTCGTCATCGAGTATCTCGCCATCGCTCTCTGCTATCTCATCTCCACTAGATTCGATAACATACTTGATTGCCACTTCCCGCAGCTTCATCAAGTCCAATAGGAAGCTACCAACTATGGTGCCTGGCATATCGAAAAACTGTTGCAAGCTATATGGTTGAACATTAAACCTGTCTCTCGATTAATGCGGTAAGTTTGGACATACAATTATTTCATGCTTTTCATCCTCTACCTCATCTGAGCCACACGCCCTGCATGTCCGATACTCTCGCTGTATGTTATACCATCTGCCTACCTCTACACCCAAATGGTGGGCACTAAGGCGCATTCTGCTAATAGCATGTCTCTTGGCCAAGGAGATATTCTCATGTAGACAGTTCGCTTCTAGCAGCATGGGATTCATTTCTTCCCGATAATGTGTCATTTTGATGCCAGGTGCATGCCACATTTTCATTTGTACCTTTTCCTGTACCCAGTCACGGATCCGATCCTTGTTGCTTGCTAGCTCCTGGATCGGGATGCCCCATTTTTGTAGCCAAATCATCCCATCCGCATACCAGCCTTTATCCATGGTTGCTTTGAGAGCTAGTCTTGGGTAGCTTCCTTCGTCCAAACCCCCCATCCTGCTCAAATATGTCAAGTAATGGCATATAGCCTCACATTCTAAGCGCATCAGCCCACATTCTGCTAGGACCATTTCATATGGTATCTGCATCTTGACCCCGAGCTCATGGTGTAGGAATTTTTTCTGCACCCGTTCGATTTTTTGCCACAGCTCCAGGGAGAGTCCAGGCCCCCAGACTTCACACCCATATAGGACTACCGTCTGCACTAGTGTTTTAAAAAGCGTTCTCTTAAGACCAAAGTTCCAGATTTCATTCCTCAAACACTGCTTTTGCATGGCAAATAATGCCTTGATCCCTCCATTAACCCTTTGCTCTACTGTGCGGTTCCACCGGAAATGTTTGTCCACCATTAACCCCAAGTATTTGTATGAATCTGTGATCTCCACTGGCTCTCCCTTATATGTAAATGCATAATTCTCATCCAAATTTGTCCCAAATATCATAACCTTGGTTTTTTCCAAGTTCACCCTCATGCCCTTTGCCTCACAAAAACTCCCTAATGTGTCTAGCTGTTGCTGCATATCTCCTCTACTCCTGGATAATAAGACAATGTCATCTGCATATAGCAACAAAAGAATAACATATCCAGCAAGTTGGGTACCACCTCCACCCTGAGCTACAATCCAATTTTCCAAGTCATCAATAAAGATGCAAAAAAGCGTAGGTGAGAGAGGGCATCCCTGCTTGACGCCAATATTACTTTCCACCTGCTCCGCGCACTGGCCGTCAAATGGGAATGATAATTTCACTAGTACCTTATCATATAGTATCCGCACAGCATCTCTCAGGTGTACAGGCACCTTAATTCTCTCCAAACTCTCCCACAAATTCCCCCTAGGCACCATATCAAATGCCTTAGAAAAGTCTACGAATCCTGCAAACAATGGTTTTCTAGTCCCCTTGACTGTGTCCATCATAGCTCTGAATGTAACCAAGTGGTCAATGGTGCATTTATTGGGTCTAAAACCCGCTTGTCCCTTGGCCCGCCCCTCATGCAACTCAGCCCATGTACTGATCTTATGCTCAAGAATAGTGGCAAATAGCTTTGCAAATAGATTGCTCACCATAATCATCCGATAATTATTCGGATCACGCGCATCTCCTGCCTTATGGATTGGGACAACCCGATTAATTTGCCATGCCAGTGGGAACCCCTCTTGCATTGCAAAGTTTAGCATCTCTGTTATTTTTCCGACAACCCCTGCTCCTGCCCATTTAAGCATTTCAGCCACCATGCCCAAGCTATCAGCCGCTTTCCCATTTGCAAGTTTTGCCAAGCCATCATGTACATCATCTGCCGAGAAAGTTAATTCAGATTTGCCCACTTGCTCTTGATCAACAACATTGTCAATGTGATAAAGCTTCTTTACTTGGCCTACAAGGTCCTCCAATGACAATTGTGTACTGCTTTGCTGCTTGCGTTTCATTCTCTTCCAGAATTGATTTGGGTCTGCTAGTAGTTTTGTGACCATCTCTTCTTGCTTAAGGCCTATAAATGTTCTTTTCTTGCGCCTGACCAGCGTCTTATACTCTTTGATTAACCGCAGCCTTTCTTGCCCATATGCTCTCTTATATTGCGCCCTTTTCAGCTTGCATTCTTCATCAAACCACCCATTATAAGGCATGCCCTTTCTTCTTCTTCCTGAATCAAAGCATTTTCTTGCTGCATCAAGCACCAAAGAGGTCAAAACCTCGCTCATCATGGCAGCCCCACGTGGCCAATCTACCTTTTCTATACATTCCTCACAATATTCCTGATATTTATCTTTTTTCCTTGGATTGACATGAATGCGGTCAATGTTAATATGTGCCTGGTATTGCGCTTTTCCAGTGACTGCAATGTGTGCTATTAGAGGTACATGATCTGATTCTTTTCTAACATCCGATATTTGGAAATGTGTAACTTGCTCCAGGAAATTCTCCGATGCAATGAGATAATCGACTATGCTTTTACCCTTGCATGTGCAACGCTCAGTGCCTGGAAAATTCCTTATCCCATTGTAGATTATCAAATTTAAGCCTCCACACATACTCAACAAATAGTTTCCCATTGCAGTAGGCCACTTGTCTCGATCCAATGTGTTACGAGCCCAGCCTGCCATATTTAGTTCAATATCATCCATTTGATCCATCCACACCGGATCTCCTTCATTGCTCGCCAAAGCTGCTTGTTTTCCTGCCGTTCTGCCATTAAAGTCCCCTACAAGGACCACCTCCCCCAACTCCATCAACTCCATGCTATCAAGCTCCAACAGCTGAAAGGGATCTTCAAAGTCCAAGTTATATTTCTGATATGTGCTTTTCTGCAGCGGTGGGAAATAGCACCCTGCGATAAAGATTCTCTTACCGTCCCTTCCCGGAACCTCCACCCATATGTACTGCTTTGTGTCTCTCTTTTTTATAACTTTAACTAGATGCACCATTTCCGTTCTGACATAACATGCAACCCCTCCATACCCTCTTCTTCGCCAACCTTTCTTGTTCCATAAGGAACACCAAATTTTGCAAATCACGGTATTTCCTAAGTCCACTTTCCTCATGCTCCCATGTCTCCGTGAAAAATGCCATGTCTATTGATGCTAGTACATCCTCCATCTCCGCAACTTTCCCGTTGTTTAGATGATTGATGTTCCATGCAAGTAACCTGATGGCCTGGATTTCCTATGCATCGTCCTCTATGCACACCTTCCCATACCTCCAGAAGACTTTCTTATTGTTTTGCCTTGCTTCTTTAAATTTCTGCATTTCAGTCCTGTGTTGCTGGAATTGCTCCTGTGTAAGGTCCTCGTTTATCCAGATATTCTTACCTTTAAGCTTAGTTTTCCTTTTCAAGATCGTCACTTTATCCTCCCTACTACCAAATCTGATAATAGTGTTTCTGGGCTTATCCCCTTTCTTGCCCACTCGGTAAGCTTCAACGACATTAACATATGGAACCTCGAGAGTATTTGAGAACAGATCCGTTACCTCTTGCTTGATATTCTCGTCATCTTTCTCCGGTAGCCCTGCAATCCGAAGATTGAGTGCGCGCTTGGCCCTTTCCTGCTGCTCGAGAACATCATTCATTCTGGTATTGAGTTTGTCCACCACATCTTTCCATGATTCTGAGTTGCCCCCTTCCCCATCGTAGCCATCATTATTTTTCAAAACTTCACATTTCATAATCTGCATTTCCCTTTTCATGGCTATGTTCTCAGCTCTTAATTCTTCAATATGATCAGACATACCTCTAATCGATTGTTCAAGGAACCCCATCATTTTGGTCATTGCAGTTCTAGTAGCAGCCATCTCATTAACCAGATGGAAGAGCAGCGCCATCATCTCTGAATTCTGTCCGTTCTGCTGCATCCCTGCTCCAACTTGTCCCAATTGCCCGGATAGAGCAGAACCCTGCTGTGTTGGAAGGTTTGGGACAGAGGGTATGGTTGGAACCTGAGGATTCAGTGCAAAGAAGCCCGATCTCTGAATGTCCGTTCTGCTGCATCCCTGCCCCAATTTGTCCCGATTGCCCAGATAGAACAAACCCCTGCTGTGTTGGCATAAGATTTGGAGCAGAGGGAAAGGCTGGAGCCTGAGGATTCAGTGTAAAGAAGCCCATCTCACGAATGTCCGTTCCGCTTTGCATCCCTGCCCCAACTTGTCCCGATTGCCCGGGTATAACAAACCCTGGCTGTGTTGGCATAAGATTTGGGAGGCAGAGGGCATGGCTGGAACACGAGGATTCGGTGCAAAATAAACCCATCGATGGGGCAGCGAGCATCTTTGCGAGAGGTGGGGGCGAGTAACCCGTTGCAGAGGGCCGGGGCAGATCCTGCCGAAGTCACGGAAAGCGCAGCCCGTGGCCCATCTGGGTCTTCATGTGCAGACCCTAAAATCCCTGCTACAGGACCAGATGCTGTCGACACCGAGATCCCTGTAGCCTCGATGTAGTCTCCATCACCCATCACTGAACTATCAGAGTCCGACCCCGCCCCCTTACCCACTGTTGAATCAGAGTCGTCTAAGCATTTTTTAGTGTTGTTCTGGGAACCTCTGCCTCCCTTTGTGCTACCCTTCGACCCTGTGGCAGCAGCTGTCCCTGTAGTATCGGCCATAGATCCCGAGGAAGACCCAGCCTCTCCCTTCTTCTTAGCCCATGAGAGAGAGAGAGAGAGAGAGAGAGAGAGAGAGAGAGAGAGAGAGAGAGAGAGAGAGAGAGAGAGAGAGAGAGAGAGAGAGAGAGAGAGAGAGAGAGAGAGAGAGAGAGAGAGAGAGAGAGAGAGAGAGAAATGAAATGAAATGAAATGAAATATATAGGGTCTGCAGACCACCAGGTCTATGAGACGTTCAGACCTGAACATTCAACATTATAAAAAATATCCTCTAATGCATCTTCAGAAAGAAATGCACTAGAGCTCTCCCCCTCATCTCCCACATTCTCATCGCCATCAATAACCTTTAACACATTATTCTGTGTTCCACCATTTCAATTATAAAATGGCACGTGATTTTTCCCCGAGAGACCAAAAATGCAACCAAATCATTACAATTAATATGATACTTGCTTTGCGAAGAGACTGCATCGTGGTGGACAAGAAGAGAACATGTTCCTCATCTTCAATTTCTCCCATAGCTAAAGCCTACATAGCCTTTGAGCTCATGAGGTATGTTGCTCCATCTACCCACTTCCACTCCCAATCTATGTGAGCTGAGCCTTATTCTACTAATAGCATGCCTACACTTCACTGATATCCCTTCACTCAAATATCCTGGCTGCTGAAGAGGATTAATAAACTGTTTATAGTATGTTTTCTTCACTTCTGGGACACACCATGATCTCATAATCACATGTTCCCTGTACCCGGGCCCTAATATCACCGCTATTTGGTTATGTAAGTCATTACATTCCAATCCCCATTTTTTCATCCAAACACGAACATCCAAGTACCATCCTTTGGACCTCGTTGCATCCATGGCAATCCTAGGCAAGCTTTCCTCATGCATATCCATTTGCACTTTACAAACATATTCAAGTGTTCTACATAGTGCCTCGCCTCTAGAGGCATCATGCCACATTCGCCAAACATCATATCATATGGAGTTTGGGCCTTAACCCCTAACTCTGTTCTGAAAAATTTCTTCTGAACCTTTTCGACTTTTTTCCAGGTTTCTTCTGCTAACCCAGGTGCCCACATCTCACACCATAGAGAACAACAGTTTGTACAAGTACTTTATATAGCATTCTCTTTAATTCAAAATTCCAAATATCAGCGTTTGCACTCCTGCGTTGCATCTTTGTATAAAGCCTTCAACCCACCACTTACTCTTTGATCTGACCCGATTCCAATTTGGAGTTTTATCCACTTGAATACCCAAATATTTATATGAATCCACGATATCTACCTGTTCTCCTTTGTATAGAAATTTAAGATGTCCAACCTTAAGTGCCCCAAAGACAATCAATTTAGTTTTAGCCAAATTCACCTTCATGCCCTTATTGTCACAAAGGAGAGACAAAGCATCTAAATGCTTCTGCATGCCTGCCACCGACCTGGATAAAATAACTATATCATCTGCATACAACAACATGCGCAATGTATAGCATCCGAGGCCCATACCATCTCCACCAAGCTGTTCCACCCAATCTTCAAGCTGGTCTATAAATAATCCAAACAAAGTAGGGGACATGGGGCAGCCCTGTTTAACCCCCATATTACTGCTTACCTCATCTGAACCTACCCCGCAATAAGGAAATGAAAGCTGTACCAAAACCTTTTCATATAACATCTTGACGGCATTTCTCAAATCCCCAGGTATCCCAAGCATCTCCATCCGCTCCCAAAGATTCCCCCTGTGTACAGTGTCAAATGCTTTTGTAAAATCCACAAAAAGTGCATACAATGGTTTTCTAGTTCCTATGACAGAGTCTATCAGAGCACGCAAAGTGATCAAATGGTCTGTCGTTGATCTTTTAGGCCTGAATCCTGCTTGCCCCATTGCCCTAACATTGTTCTCTTCAGCCCATTCACTAATCTTCCTGTTTACCATAGTGGCATATAGTTTGGCATACAAATTGCTAATCATTATCATTCTGTAATTGTTTGGGTCTTTTTCATCCCCCAATTTGTGCAAAGGAATAACTCTGTTTACCTGCCAGCTGTGTGGAAACCCCTCTCTCAAGACCGCGTTCATTAATTTCCAAAGAATCTCATAAGTTTTTGGACCTGCCCATTTAAACATCTCTGCTACTAACCCCAATGTGTCTGCAGCTTTCCCATTTGCTAATGTTTGCAAACCTTCTTGTACATCCTCCAACGTGAACTCCCAACCCCCATCAGTCATATACTGCACTAACACATTGTCCTCAATACCTGGGATGTGATACAATCTAGATATATAATCTAGTAATTCTTCTCTCCCTAACACGGCATGGTGTTTTTAGTTTCGGTTTGATTCGATTCCAAAATCTCTTAGGCTCCTGAAGCAGCTCACCCATCATTTGCAAGTGCTTTTCATATAGAAATTTCTTCTTCTTTGATTTCACCATTTTCATGTATTCTTTCTTAAGCAACTTTTTATCATCCCCCTTTGCTGTTTTAAACTCCTGTCTTTTCATCTTACATTCATCATCAAACCAGCTATTACATGGCAGGCCTTTCAACATTCTATGAGATACATAGCATTTATTAGCAGCCTCCAGTACCATAGTACTAAGCAATGCACTAATGTTCTCCGCCTTATTAGGCCAGACTATGCTTGCTGCTTTCGCTTCACATATGTATTATGTAGTGAGAGGGGTGTAGTGTATTAATCTTTGGGAGGCCTCAAAGGCCTAAAGACATAAAAAAATTACTCATAATCATAGAAGAGCAGATGAGTCTCAGAGTCCTCATCTTGCTCGTCACTCTCACTCAGATTATCATCATCCTCTAAAATATAGTTCAATCTCTTTAAACAAATCTCTCTATATTGCAATAGCTCTACTAAATATGCCCCAATTTTCTCTCCTCCTAAGGGAAAAAAGGTCTGAAGATTATCAGAGTGTATCCCATGATGCTCTCGTAATAAGTGATATGCACTACATCTGAGTAATGCATGGGATTCATCTTCTACCTGCTCCTCACCACACACTTTACAATATCTTTCTGTTCTTGGTATGATATGCCCCCACCGTCCTGTTTCAACACCCAAATGGTGTGAGGTGAGGCGGATTTTACCAATCACATGTCTTTTCTTTATTGAGATATTATCTTCCAAATACCTGGCAGTTTCCAAACAAGGATTCATATGTTGCCTGTATAAGATCATTTTCGTTTTTGGTTGTGACCACATCTTCTTTTGAACCTTAGCGTAAAGCCATTGCCTCAGGTTTTTCTCAATTAGTATTGCTTCACTCCATTGAATATCCCATTCCCAAGCCATCGTGTTGCATCACAAAACCAACCTTTATCTTTGCTGGCTAGAAATGCTTTATAAGGAAGTCGGTTCTCATCCATATTAATTACTTTTTTCATATAGCGAATGCACCTCAGCATGGCTTCTCCTTCTAACGGTAGAAGACCGCATTACATCAACATCATCGGTAGGGAGTAACGGGCCTTCACCCCCAAATCTAGCCTTATAAATTTCTTTAAAATCTGCTCCATATCTTCCCACAATCCCATTGGGAGGCTCGATCCCCAAACCTCACAGCCATATAGTACAACACTTTGCACCAAAGAATCAAACAACCTCTTTTTAAGTGTCCAAGCCCACAAATGAGCTTCTCTACATAAACTTTGCATGGCATAAAGAGCCTTATGCCCCCATCAATTCAGCTGATTAATGCATGCATTCCACCTGTGATTTCTATGAAAAATCAACCTCAGGTATTTGTAGGAATCACATGTGCTTACCAGATTGTCCTTATATCTAAAAGAACTTTCTTGTTTAAGTGTGCCAACTGTCATGACGCTTGTTTTTTCCAAGTTCACTTGCATCCCAGTTGAGTCACAAAAGTGGGCGAGCCCATCTAAATATTTGCATGCATTCGGTGGCGGGCAAAAATAACTACATCATCTCGCATACATCAACAATCGTATCACAAAACCATGAAGTTCAAGTACCACCATGGCAATTATCGTGTAACGGGCTTCAAAGCCATCTATAAATAACCCAAGCGGGGGTAGGAGACATCGGGCAGCCTTGTTTAACTCCAATATTACTATCAACATATTCCCCTCTTTCTAATGACATAGGGCGGTGATAAGCGTACCAAAACTTTTTCATATAGAACTCATTTGCTTCTTTCAACTCTTTCATGAACATTAAATCTCTCCAATGTGGCCCACAAATGGGACCTCGGTACCCTGTCAAAGGCCTTTCTAAAATCAACAAAGGCCACATATGCTAGTTTCTTCGTCCCTTTCACAGTGTCAAAAATTGCTTTCAGAACCAATAGGTGATCCACAGTAGATTGCCCTGATCTGAACCCTGCTTGTGTCTCGGCCCTTTTATCATTAGACTCGGCCCACATACTTATTTTGGTTTCCAGGATAGATGCTAAAAGTTTTGGCAACAGACCACTCACTAGGATGGTCCTATAATTCCCAATCTCATTGATAGAACCACCTTTATGCACAGGTACCACCCGATTTACTTGCCAGGATAAGGGAAATCCATGCTTAAGGGCTTTTGTCAGCAGTTCAGCTACAATGTGATAAATTCTCGGACCAGCCCATTTTAGATGCTCAGCACATAGACCTTGTATGTCTCTAGCTTTACCGTTTGCTAGGCGAGAGATCTCTGATGAAACATCCTCTTCTGTAATTAACAAATTTGTTCTTATGGGCTGCTCGATATCATTAGCTAAAGCTGGGTGATGATACAGGGTATAAACATGTTTCCATAAAACATCTGCTGAGAGACTAAATTCATTATGTCTTTTTTTGCGAAGCATGTTCCAAAAGTTTTTTGGTTCCGACACATACCTCTGACATAGCTCCTCTTGCCTAGACTTGATAAAATGCCGCTTCTTTTGTCTTATTATTGCTCTATATTCTTTCCGCCTTGTATCTTTAAGATGCAATGGGCTCCTTTTCCATGCCATCTTTGCTGCATAACAGGTCTGATCATACCATGACTTACAAGGAAGGCCTTTCTGGGCACGCTTGGAGGTAAAAACCTCCTTGGCAGCACAAGATAACAGATCATGCAATTGTTGGCTAGCTATGGTTACATCATCATCCCATACAAAAGATTGTAACATGTCTTCCACTTTTGCTTGATAATTTATCATCAAACTGGGCCGCATATAGTATTCCTGGGTTATCCTAGTACTGGCGCTGCTCTCCATTCTCTTAACTGGGATCATGATCGTCATTGGACAATGGTCGGATTCTAATTGTTCTTCCCCAATCTTGAAATCTATTATCTGGTCTAGAGTGTGATCTCCCATAATCACATAATCCACAGTGCTCCGGGAGCGGCATGTAGTATGCATAGTGCCTGGAAAGCGAGCTAAGCCATTACAGATAAGCAAGCCTGTACTACAATACAGAGTAAGCAGCTGTCGCCCAGTCCTTGTGACAATATTATCCAACGAATTTCTGGCCCAACCACCAGCTTGTAACTCGTCATTATCCATTTGATCCAGCCAAAGAGGATCTTTCAAATCAGTAAATACTGATGCTTGCAGATTCCCCGTTCTACCATTAAAGTCACCGGCAATGATCACTTCCCCTTTACTCTGAAAGTGCATTATATCCTGTTCAATTTCAAAGAATAAATTTTCTTGGGATGCTTCCGTTTCAACATAAACCTTCATATGCCTTGGTGCAAAGTAACAGATTGCTAAATAATATGATGTTGGCGATCCAGTTATCTCAATCCATATATACTGCCCATTCTTATCTTTGCTAATCCCTTTTACCTGATCTCTGTACTGTGGCCTTATGTAACACGCAATTCCACCGTTACCGTTATCCATACTTCTAAATCTTTTATTTTTTTTTTTTTTTTTGAGGGCAAGGGGTTTTTTATATTTCATTTAAAGAAAAAACATATTACAAAAATAGGTATTCTGCCTAAATTCAGGGTGATCTCCCTGATTTAGACTGAAACCTGTACCTACAGTACTGATAAACAACATACAGCCATATAATTTATCTGATCATGTAGTGATCAATCATAGTTTTGGTCCACAAAATTGATGACCATGATACATATGAAATAGATATCGAAGTGAAAGCAATCTAGGAAACATCAACTAGATCCTGAATGGTAAGGTCCTCAACCTTTGTATTACCAAAGATCCTCAGCATCTTATCCAACCTCCGAGCACTAAATTTGGTGTAGTCCATGAGGAGCATAACATGGGCTTCCCATTTCTGTTGCCATTTGTGAAATAGATTGAGGAAAACCTGTTTCAGTCCATTGTGTCTCCATACCTCATGCTTGTTTAACATTTTCCTGATGGCCTTGGCATGGATAACCTCCTGTTTCAGCTCAATCAATGTATCAGCCAGCTCAACACCTGACATCCTTGATTCATCATCAGAATCTTCTTCATCATCGAACAACTTCACTGGTGCTCACATCCTGAGAAGTCTCTTCTGGTGAGCTGTGGAGAATACCATCAAACTCGGTTAGTACAGTAGAAAAAAATTGAAAAGCACCATTAAACCTCCCAACTTTATCCCAATCCCTGTCATATTTTTTCCCTTTTTGTATTTTATGAGCCATGGCAGTGATTGCCAGAATGTCCAGGAAAGCATTTTTAAGGGATATGAGATTCGGATTTTTGCCATTAATGGCCACCTCATTTCTATGTTTCCAAATCACCCAAATCGAAAGGCTTCTTGTAGTTTGTATTAGTCTGTTACTGTGATGTAGAAAATCCAGCATATTTCCTGGGCTTCCATGATTTAATTGTGAAGTCCAAACCCAGAAGTCCTCCAGCCAAGGACATTGAAAGATGTGGTTTGAACTTTCTTTCTGGCCACATCCCAAAGGACATGACTCACTAACTGATCTGTCATATTTACTCCTGATTGCATTTGTATGCAGGCTTTGATGAAGAACCAACCAGGTAAAAAGTTTGACTTTCTTGGCAGTATAACTTTTCCAGTTGTTTTGACATACTTTGGCTAAAGTTTCCTCCTCACATCCCCATAGCCTGCTAGCCTTGGAATCCTGGTGGTCCAGTAATGCCCTGTATATGTCACTGACTGAGTAGCCTTCTTTGTTTCTAAGTGTCCATCTACTAGAGTTGTTTGCTAACTCCCCAAATTCCTGCACAATGCCTATCACTCTATGATATATCTTCTCATCCAAAGCTGACCCCTTAGTTTTTAGTTTCAATGTCTCCCATGAGATCCAACCTCCCCCATCAACCAGATCTCCTATTGTTTGCAAACCAGCATTAAACCACTGCATATATTTCTGGGGGTGAGTAAGAGCCAGACAATCATTTTGCTTTTGATTGAAACCAAAAGCAGGATGCCAAAAGAAATTGATCTCTCTGCATCGAGCATCTATCACAGGAGGTCTGAAACATAGTAATGCTTGGTTCCATGCCTGAATTATCCTTCTCATAAGAGGAGAGGTTTCAGCATTAGGGGTCATTTGGAAGAAAGCAGAATCTGGTAGGAGGTGTTTTAAAGTGTGACTTCCAACTGGATGTGATTTTTCCACCCAATAGTGTATCAGTTTAAGTGCAGGTGAAGGATTATGGCTGTGAATTGCTCTCCAAACCATTTTCCCTGCCAGAGCTTGTGCTTGGATAAACAGATCCTTGCATCCAAGTCCACCTTCTGTTTTTGGTTTTGTCAAATCAGTCCAAGCCACTTTGTGTGGACCCTGCCAAATAAATCTCCTTATAGCACTCTCTATGCTGTTATAAGAGGCTTTGTCTGCTACTATTGCAGAAGAGAAGTAGACGTGAGAACTGGCTATGACAGAGTTGGCAATTTCCACCCTACCAGCTAGCGAGAGAGAAGTTGGGTAGAGCATGAGCTTCTTCTTAATTCTGTTGACTAATGGTTCCCAAAGGCCATGAAGTGTGTTGTTTAAGGCCAGGGGTAAGCCAAGTAATTTGGTTGCCATCTTCTTCCCTACAACCTTTATTCCCATAACTTCTGTTTGATTAGTCTCACTGATAATGGAGCATTTATCCTTGTTGAGCATAACCCCTGACACCTCCCCAAAATGATCTAAAGCCTCCAGGAAATTTTTAAGACTGTGATCATCTTCTCTCAAGAAAACAAAGGTGTCATCAGCATATTGCATGATGATAAAAGGGTCACTTGAGTTTGGGATGTTAAGAGCATGAATTTTCCCAATCCTTTGCAAATGCTGGGCTAGCTTTGTAACCATCTCTGCAATTATCAAGAATAGATAGGGTGCCAGAGGACATCCCTGCCTGACACCTCTTCTGCACTCAAACATCTTTGTGGGAGTACCATTAATGATCAAAGCTGAAGATGCAGTGGCATTCATTTTCCACACAAAGTTGTATATATCATCAGATAGCCCCAAGTGGTTCATGGCCCTTTTTAGAAACTCCCAATTTATTGTGTCATAGGCTCTCTTGAAATCTAGCTTCAACATCATACAATTTTGACCAGAGAGTCTATTCCAATGCAACCCTTCACTAGCTCCAATGAAATTGTCCAAAATATTTCTAGTAGGAAGAAATGCTGATTGGCATGGGCTAATTGTATCTTGGAGAATTGGTTTGAGTCTGTTGGCAAGGATCTTGGCCACAGTCTTATAGGTGGTGTTTGTCAGTGTGATTGGTCTCCAATCTCCAAGCACAGCAGGATTATCAATCTTAGGAATGAGTGCAATCTGGCCTGCATTTATAGCTGGGTTCATGAAGTTTGCCTTCCAAACCCCCTGGAAAAAGTTTATCAAGTCATCTTTCATTGTTTTCCAAAACTCCACATAAAATTCTGGCTGGAAACCATCTGGGCCTGGGCTTTTTCCAGCCTCCATGGATTTCAGAGTGTCTTGGATTTCCCTTTCCTGTGGCATTTCAAGAATCTCTTTTTCATTAATCTGATTCTCCTTCCTGGGAATGGCATCAAAGAATTGATCCAGCTTCCCACTATCTATCTTCTTTTCAGCAAAAAGATCTTCATAGGCATCTCTAAAAAAATTCTCCAAATCTTTCTGATTGTCCAAGATTTTCCCATTGTGATTAATCTTGACAATTCCATTATTAAGCAGTCTGTTTTTGGTTGCCCTGAAAAAGAAAGCAGAGCTACTCTTGTCCATCTCATTTATGTATTTGCACCTGCTTTTGATTGTCAAAGATCTGGCCTCATTTTCTTCTATAATCTTAACCTTCCTCTCCAAGTCTTCCTCTTGGATTTGAAGCTCCCTGTTACCCTTATCCTTGAACAACATCTCCCTTACTTCTTATAGACTTCTTGTTTTTCTTTTCTTCTCTGATCATACCAGTTTTTTCCCCATTTCTTCACCCAACCTTTTACTATTCTCATCTTTTCCAGAAAAAGTTGTATGGATGATGTTCTCTCCACTTTATTGAGGGTGGAATAGAATTCTCTATCCAGAAA
Source organism: Isoetes taiwanensis (assembly GCA_021234155.1). Classification (NCBI taxonomy): domain Eukaryota; kingdom Viridiplantae; phylum Streptophyta; class Lycopodiopsida; order Isoetales; family Isoetaceae; genus Isoetes; species Isoetes taiwanensis. The sequence goes on from JAJEKV010000241.1 coordinate 241,182, forward strand.
AAGAAACAGAATCTTTTATTTTTAACTGAATATAATAACTCAAAGCCTGTGATGTTTGGTAGAGCATAGAGTTCATGTTCCTTGGTCTCAACAAAACATGCTATATCTACTTTGTCTAAGTTTTCTTGCATAGTGACTACTTTCTCCGTAGTTAATCTGTTTATATTCCATATCATAATGTTAAGACCTCCCGCTTTTTCCTATTCCATGACTATGGCCTTCCCTTTTGCCCATCTGACATTTTGATTATTCTGTTTTGCGTCCTTGAATTTCAGAATTTCCTGTTTCTTCTCTTCATTAATCCAGATAAACTTTCCTTTAAGAGTGAATCTCTGTTTTAAGACCTGAAATTTTGATTCTCTATTTGGGAACTTGAGCAGCACATGACGGGTACCCATATCCTTTTTGCCTATTCTGAAAGCGTCTGTAAGCTCCGGGTTAGTTACCATCATATCTTCCTTAAGGAATTTTGTGACAGCTTCCTTGGTATTCTCATTTTCCTTCTCCGGTAATCCAACAATTCTGAGGTTCAGTGCCCTTTGTCTTCTGTCTTGTGATTCTACATATTCATCAAAAACAGTTCGTAAATTATTGATTTCATTCATTGCTACATCATTTCCCAATTCTGCCGATTGTTCCTTCGAATCTTATACTTCCTCCTTAACTGCATTCAATTCTGTTTGGAGCCGTGCAAAGCTGGATCGTAGTATGTCTTTCTCAGACCTCAAACTTTTTATTTCTTCCAACAATTTAATCTCTCTCATTGCTGATTCCTGTCGGAAATTTACCAGTTCTGCCATGATTCCTGCCAGCGAAATCTCAGGTTCAGAGGTCTCCCCATCTGACTCAGTTTTCTTTGGGTCGAATTCTGCCTCGAAGGCTTTTATTTTCTTAGCCCTAGTGTCTTTTTGCTGCCCCATTTCTCCAAAACAGAGTCTTCCGGAAACCTATCACAGATGTATCCCTGCTGTAAACAAAGTTTTCCTATCCAATTTATCCCCTGCCACAACTCCGTCTCAGGAACGTGGCTGCCCCCAAGCTGAACCGGAATGCTCCCACTCGGCTCAGTAGAATACATAGACCTGGTCGATGGTATCCCCTGCACTAAACAGAGTTTCCCCTATTCAATTTATATGCTCCAAACGGTCTGTGCTTTCCAAGAAGTAGAAAGTGACAACAACCTGCACAAGCCCTATTCTTATCTGCTGCCAACAGAGAACATAGAGAGATCGAATCCAATCCAGATGGTCGGCCCCAGGCTGAGTCGATGACCACATGGCTTAAGGCCCTATCCTTATCTGCTGCCAACAGAGAACATAGAGAGATCGAACAGTGATTATTTGCAACGAACAGAGTTCTTTGAGGCGCCCAAAACGAGCGCCTAGGGTTCCGCGCACCAGAGAGGTAGATCAAGGAGGTTAGAGAGAGAGAGAGAGAGAGAGAGAGAGAGAGAGAGAGAGAGAGAGAGAGAGAGAGAGAGAGAGAGAGAGAGAGAGAGAGAGAGAGAGAGAGAGAGTGTAGGCCCGACCGCGGGGGTCTGCCCCTAAGTGCTCTCCAGAAGCGACAAGTGCTACGCTGGAAAATTGCAGAGGCCACCAGCCACAATGATATAGAAGAGAAGAGTCGATACAACCCTCACTAGGTGGAATGAGAAGAAATCAACAGATGTTAAGGAGAGCCGACACCAAGTGACTAGACTCAGAGGAGGGAGGGAGGGAAACTCTAGAACCAACAGAATTCAGCTTAGAGGAAACGCCGATGAGGAATGCTAGCAGGCAATATGGATATATAGTAGACAGAGCCAAAGAAAGCCTGCGCCATAGAAGGCTCAGGCTATAGATATATCTGACGCTCAAAATGGCGTGATGCCCAAACAGGCGTCCCTTTCCCCAGAATGATGGTTCTCTTCTATATAAGAAGAGAACCATGGCATTCTAGAGAAAGGTCCTTTGCAAAGCAATAACATCCGACACAAAGAGGAACCTACCTCCTCCAATCACAGACCGAGACTGCGAGCAAAAACAAGTAAGATCACTGAAAATCCATTGAAATATGCAGACTACCCTAGGTTCGGGATAAATAGATAAAGAATAAAGCAGATGTTGTGGAGCAAAGGAGCAACTAAACAACATGGCAATTAAGGCAAGAAGGAGAAGACAACGGGGGTAATTAATGTTAATTTGAACAAGGCAAGAAGGAGAAGACAACGGGGGTAACTAATGGTAAATTGAACGAAAAGGGCCATTAGAGGCGATGAGGCACTTGACAACAAGGAGGTACGGTAAGGACCACCAAACAAGCAATGGAAACCAACTATGAAAAATGAAGAAAAGCGGCATGATGGCCAATGAACCAACACAAACAGTGCAAATGGAGCAACAAAACGAACGCAACGAAATGGATCAGTCAGACTACAAAGAATCAACCAAAACAACAGTATGAGCAATGGAGCTGAAGAAGCAGAAGAACCATGCAGATAAAGGAAAAACCTGGTGCCAAACATAGGCTAAACAATAAAAGGCCCGAATACTGTGGTAAAGATATTGATTGATATCTTAAGAAGGAGCTAATGATGATAAGTTGAAAAAGCGATGCACCAGCAAAGGACAAGGGACACAAGGTGGAATTCCCATAGTCTGAACACAACTAAAAGCGTGATGAAAACTACAAGAAACAAAAATGGAGCCATAAGGGATAAAAGATAAATAGAACTGATGAGACAAGGGAATACTAGGGACCAACAAGGCACAAGAACCGTGCGGGGTGCAGGGAACCAACAGTAAAATGGAAAATGATGCCAACAAGCGAAAAAGTAGATTTTAATGAGTAGGGCAACCCGAATAAAGAAAACTACAAAGATAAGAAAGCATGAATGTCTATCTCGCAAGGCCAATATAACACGTAAAATTGAAGGTCACGAAGATGAGCAACGCAATTATGAGCAAGGAAAATTAAAATAACGAATCTAAACAATAATGAGACTAAAAGAATAAACTCAAAATAAAAGAATCCAACCAACCAACCAACCATGGAACAAGCAGAACAAGTGAATACAACTATGATTAAAGGCAATAGAACACGGCCGCTAGACATAGAATGGAGAGAAGGACAATTCGGGCAATGAAAGACTATGATAGGAAAAAAACTCAAGAACGGAAAGTGTCCGATGATTAGCTTGGAGGAATAAGGGGGAAGTGAGTAAGAAAAAATATAACAAGAACTACAGAAGCAATGGAGCACAAGCAAGGTGCAGGAGCCCATAGGAAGAAACAGGATAACCGAAACAAGAACAAATATCAGGGCAGACACTATGAAAAATGAATAACGACAGTGGAACATCGAGATCGAAGAAATGAAGCGACACATTGGTGATCAGGCCCTGAAGCAATGATGCTGCAAAAAACAAGGTGGAAAGCATCAATCAAACTAAAGAGACCACTAACTATGGAACAAGCGGAGCAAAAGGAGGAAATTGGATAAAGGCAATAGAAAAACTGCCAGAACTAGAAGGGCGAGAGGAACAAATTCGACAATTGAACACATGAATAAGCTGCAATAGAAGGAAGGAAGGAAGGAAGAGACTTTTAACGTCCACGGAGACAAAGAAGGATCCCATAAAGACACAGGACATAAGTGTCAACTTAGATGAACAAAATTGGCAAAAGCAAGAACTAATAAAGCAAATGGAGTACAAATAGGACTACAAGAAACCATAGGAAGAAATGGGACAATGGAACAAGTATGAAACCAGGGCAAATACTAAAAAGACACACTTAAAAGAAAACATCTTAATGCATGATCGATATAGAATGCTTATTGCTATAAAGAATGCTCATGCATAACCTCAATGCCTATACTCAGACACATGCAAGTCTACCATAAGTTATATTTTCCATGAGAAAAAACCAAGTGATAAAAGAATTGACCGGGCACATTGATTATAATGCACCAGAATAACGATAAAAGACATACTACGGTAAGTTATAGTTTTCCTAAGAATTCAAGCAAAAAAGAAGTTCTAGAAAATATGCACTGGTCAAACTCAAAGTATAGAAGCCAAAAATGAATAAACGATAGTCAACCAACAAACTGACGAGGCATGCCAACCTTAGGGACCAACTAGACTCAAGGACTGAGTGGGATGGAGGGGATCAGAGATCACATGGTAAATGAACACTACTACAAAAATAGGTAGAAATGGCACAAAAGTGACATTTATGCTCCGCCTTTTTATGGAGCATAAACGTCACTTTTGTGCCATTTATGACGTTTGTGCTCCCCAAATGGCACAAAAGTGACGTTTATGCTCCGTAAAAAGGCGAAGCATAAACGTCACTTTTGTGCCATTTCTACCTATTTTTGTAGTAGTGGAAACAAACGAAGCAGAGGGATAGAGCAATGAGATTGCGATGATAGGGGTAACATGAACCACATGGACCAAACAACGTGAAAATAAGACTAACAATGACTACCAGAACAAGTAAACAAAAGGCCGGAAGAGGAGTAATGGACCATGAGTAAGGACAAAGTGAAACAACAGCCAAGCATGAAACTAATCAGACTAAAAGAATAAAACCCAACAAAGAAACAAGAAGAATAGAGCTTCAAACTAACAGAAAGGAAAGGTGAAGAAGGTAGAAGGTAGCCACAAGGATTTGAAAACTTTCAAAAGCAAGATTGAACATGTCAAAAGAACTATAAAGACCAACCAACCATAGAACAAGCGGAGCAACATGGGACAAATCAAAATAAAAGGAATAGAAAAAAGGATACCATGACGACAAAAGATGGCGTATCCAAGAACTATAGAAGCGGGTGAAGCACAAGTGAAACTGCAAGGATCCATAAGGAAGAAATGGGACAATTGGAACTAGTATAAAAATAGAGCAACCAATTAAAGAAACTCACGGATTATGAGAGACAAATGGAGCAATAATAGACAATTAAAACTAGATATGTGATGGGTAACATGGATGTAAGTAAGAAAATGACTAAGGCAGTGAAAATTAACGAGATAAAAAAGGATTAAAGGCACATAGGTCTTAGGGTAGCTGAACATCAACAAGAACCAAACCCCATAAGAGACACATATAAACCATTAGGGAAAAACGAGTCCAACATCACTGCTGCTAAACATATGAAAAAAGGTCAGATTAAGCAACGAGCACTTTGGAGGAAAAACAGACCAATCTACGAAAATAATCTTATGCAAGAGACCATGCCTAATGCCTATAACTTGGATATGTGCAAGTCTGCTATAAGTTATAGTTTCCATGAGGAAAAACAAGCGGTAAAACAGGCTCTACCAAAGCCCGAAACAAGTGGGCTTTCCGTGGCCAATCATGAATTTCTGCGCGAAAACAATTGTTTTGCATGGCATAGAGTGCTCTCCATCCAGCAGCCACCCGCTTGGTAATACACTGTTCCCAAAGTGTGTTCTTACAGAATTCTACACCAAGATACTTGTAGCTATCTACAACTTCAACTTCGCGGCTATCATAGTGCATAGGGGGAACTACATGTAGCAAATGTCAATGCATCATGAACCAAATATATCACATACATATAAATATTGATGCAATATGAAATATGAAATAGAATAAGGTCAACAGTTATCCATGTCAAACATAATATATACATGCGCGATATAATATGCTTGCCAAACCATAAGAATTCTTATACATAACTCCATACCTTGGATACGTACATGTCTACTATAAGTTATAGTTCCCATGAGAAATCATGCAACTTGTGAATTCTAAAAACATGCATCATGTTAAAACTCGAAATATAGGAATGTAGAATACCAAATCACATAGAACTAGGGAAAAATGAGTCTAACATCCTAAACATATGAAAAAATGTTAGTTCAAGCAATGTGAGCACTCTAGAAGAATAGAATAGAATAGAATAGAAGAAAAACAAACTATACTACGAACATAACCTCTATGTCAGATATCATGCCTAAAGCCTATAACATAAGATCCGTGCAAGTCCAACCACAAGGTATCGTTTCCATGAGAAAAAACGTGATAAAAGAATTGACAAGGCACATTGGTGATAATGCAATTACAACACCAATAAGAAATATACCACCCAAAAGAAAAATCATAAACCCAATGTATCACACTCATATAACAAACACTTATGCAATATAAGACATGAAATAGAAAGATGTCAACAATTATCCACGTCATAATATACATGTCCATAATAATACGCTTGACAAACCAGAAAGAATGCTCATGCATAACCCCATGCTGACATTATGCCTGTATACTCTACGTACGTACATATCTACCGTACATGTCTACCGTACGTGTCTACCGTAAGTTATAGTTTCCATAAGAAAATAAGCAACTTTTGAGTTTTTTTTTTTTTTTTTTTTTTTTTTTTAACATGCATCATGGAAAAACTCGAAATATAGAAAATTAGACTACCAAACCTTATGGAACTAGGGAAAAACGAGACCAACATCATCGATGCTAAACAGACGAAGAAGGTTAGTTAAAGTAATGACCACTTTGGATGGAAAACAAACTAACCCAAGAAAACAACGCGAACCACATAATATAAGAATCTAAAACAAGAAAAAGGAATGGGGGAGGCGTCTGTGAAATCCAAACTAGCAAACCAACAAGGTGAACCAAGAACTATACAAGCCCAAATTGACAAACCAAAAAGTGAATCACAAGCTATACAAGCACCAACAAACGAAAACATATCAACCTAGAGAAAACCACCACAAACACCAGACTAAGGCCCGTTTTCTACGATCAAACTGTCTTATTTTTTATTAGATTTGGTTGGTCCAAGTCAGCATCTAAGACATGACAGATTTTCCATGGCAATTTTTAAGACTTATCATAAAGCTCTTCCGTACAACCTTGCAGTCTCATTTTCTTCCGGGGGATCCCCCCCCCCCCACAGGCGGTCCAGCGCGGGCAAGGGCGCATTGCTGACATGGAAACCATCTCGGTGCGCCGTCCAGGGCCTGCGTTAACGTGTCAGTCCCTTCGTTATCAGCCGTGTACCCCGTTATCAGCCAAGGCGTGCGCGACGGGACTAGAGCCGCCTCAGGCAATCCGGCGGGGACAAGGTCGCATTGCTGATGTGGAAACCATCTCGGCACGCCGTCCAAGGCCCGTATTGATGTGTCAGGCCCCCCGTTATCAGCCAAATACCCCGTTATCAGCAAGGCATACGCCATGCGCGACGATACTAGAGCCACCACGGACGGTCCGGCGCGGGCAAGATCGCATTGCTGACGTGGAAACCATCTCAGCATGCCGTCCAAGATCCATGCTGACGTGTCAGGCCCTCATTATCAGCCAAAACCCCCGTTATCAGCCAAGGTGGGCGCGATGGTCCTAGAGCGGGCCGACCGGTCTGGCGCAGGCAAGGGCGCATTGCTGATGTGGAAAACATCTCGACACGCCATCCAAGACCTGTGCTGATGTGTCAGGCCCCCCGTTATCAGTCATGGCGCGGGAGGAGGCCGCCAACCCAGGCTTTAAGCGACAATGTTGGCTCCGGGCGGTCATATGCCGCAAAAGCAGAGCCGGGGCGGAAAAATGCGGGGAGCATACACTAAAACTAGACGAGGGATGTCCTCCAAGGCTGTAGTCATGTGGAAGGCCACCCGTTATCGGCCTTGGCACGAGAAGAGGCAGTAAAGACCGCCGCATCTACCACGTGCCGCTCCGTGCGGCCTTGCTTGGCCGATGCGGATCCTGCGCGTGGAATGACGTGTTGCTGACGCGGAAACCATCTCCCCTTGTCGTAAAAGACCAGTGCTAATGTGGCAGGCCACCCGTTATCGGCCGCGGCACGAGATGAGGCCGCCAACTCGGGCTTGAGGCGGCAATGATGGCTCTGGGCGGTCATGAGCCACAAACACGGATTCGGCAGTATCATAATTCCACATAACTTACTCTCTGAATTGCCATATCAACTCCCAAACATCCAACATTGCTTTGATACCAACTTTGATGAGCCTCTCGAGTTGCCAGGAGGGTCAACTCGGCAGGTTCGTCATAGTTGGTGGTTGAGATTGGGTTCTCTCTCAATTCAACTACTATCTATCTATCTATCTTATGTCAAGCATCTTGATGTCCCAGTAATTTTTGCATTTGGATATCTAATGCAACACCTATGTGAATACCAACTAGTTTTACTTATTTTCACTTATAGGAAAAAAAATGTTAATATGGCTAAGGCTAAGCAAGTGTATACAAGCTAGAGAGTGACATAACCACTAGTTGCAACATAGTCTTCGAGCCCACACTCCATGCACACAATATGCCCATTAAAGCTGAAATTTTGATGTGCTCGTCATGGTCAGAGTCACTGTTTACACCTTTATTATCCAATGATATATGCTTGATATTATCCAATAAATTGTTAATATATACACAACTTAATGTCTAAAAGATATAGCTCAGGGTTATATCTTCATCACTTGCTCGAGAGGTATGCTTAACGGAGGCCAACTAGCAATCTAGAACCGAAACATGATTCTAAATATAATCCAGATCTACTGGCTTTGGGGGGGGATTTCGTGTGTTTGCTATACGTCCCCCATAGCTTTGACACCTGTTCACACTCACATTTGCCCTGGAATCATGCACCCAAAATCACCTTCAATGATAGAAAATGAACTGGAAAGCAAGCTAAGATGAGCAAGAGGTGAGCAGGAATGGACATCAGAGTGGCCTACTTTGAAAGCCCATAAGTCCGGTTTTGAATTGAAACAATTTCTGTTTCTTTAAACAGATTAAGTCTCAGGCTCTCCAACAACGTAATTTTGCTCCTTTTTTATTAAAATCTCCAGGTCTCCATTGCATTCAAACCTTAACACACACCACCCCCCTCCCAGGAAAACCTCTACCCAAAATCAAGGTGTTTATGATAGATAAATAGATAGATATTATTTTTTATGTCATACCACATGGCAACATGGTGTAGGGACATATGACAGTCCCTAAATATTCCAAGATCCAAGATCAAAGAACTGGAGGCCTGATTAAGAGTTAAGGTTACACCTTCATTATACAATGATGATATATGTTTGATATTATCCAAAGAATTGTGGATGTATACACAACTTGATGTCCAAAAGATATTACTTTATGAAGCTAGAGAACATGGAGATTTTGGAAGGATTATGCTTGGAAGAGAATCACATTTTTTGTATGTATATGTATGGGGGGATGGAAACAGGGGAGACGATTCCAGGGGGTCCCGCGACCGGCGGCAGCCGGGAGCGGGTCCTGGAATCGTCGACCCTGTTTCATCCCCCCACAACATGGCAACTGGGGAGGAGAGAAATTTTGATCCGTTTTACCTGTTCTTCACCTGTTGAGCGGAATCCAGCCTGCCTATTTCCATTCCGGAAGCGGAATGGGCTCCCCAGTTGCCATGTTGTAATAGAGGTATTCTCATTGGAGGCTAACCAACGGTCTGAGGGCCTTTTCACACGATGTCTTATAATATGGCTGTCCCATTTCATATAAGACATCATTTGTGACTCCAAAGCAAAAAATAAGACACACAAATATAAGTTGTTTTCACACTACAGGGTGTCTTATGTAAATGAGACACGTCTTATGTAAATGAGACACTAATAAATACTAGTGTGAAAACCATCACAAAATAAGACCACCTTTTATTTTGAATATGATTGGTCAATAGAATAAAATAGAATATAATAAGTGGTGTCTTATTTTATGGCGGGGGAAGTCCCCCGGTATAAAATAAGACTCCATTGCCCTTACCGAACCTATCCAAACCTACCCGAACCTAAATGAGACATGTCTTATATGGTTCCGTGTGAAAACCAGTTCTTCTTAAATGCTGACATGGACCAATAGTATGCCTTAAAATATAAGACACACTAGTCGTGTGAAAAGCCCCTCAAACCGAAAGAAGATTCTAAATGGAATTGAGATCTAGTGTACCTAATCAAGGTGTTTATGATAGATAATATTTTTTACGTCATACCACATGGCAGCATGGTGTAATGACATATGAAGGTCCCTAAATATTCCAAGATCAAAGAAGCAGAGGCGTGATCGAAAGGGTGGACCCAAAAAGCTTGCAAGCCGAAGGGAGGGTAATGGGTTTAGGAAGTGGAGAATTGTCGACTACCCACAGAAAGCAACAGTTACGTGGAAAGGTTTAAAGTTTATAAACAGACCAGGGAGGCGCCATACCCCCAAGGTATTCTCCTTTTCCAAATAAAATGCGAACCTCGGAGCTTCTCCTTCCATGTAGAGATGGCCATATCCGGCCCCCTGCTCCTTCTCTCGCTCTTCTTCGTTTTTCCCCCAAGCTCCTCCTCTGTTCCTGGCTATGCCCAATTGCTCCAAGCAGCTCAACACCCGGCATTCGCCCAATGGATTACATCCATCCGTCGCAGCATCCATCAGCATCCTGAATTAAGTTTTGAGGAATGGAATACCAGTGCCCTAATCCGGCAGGAGCTTCACAAGCTCCAAATTCCGTTCCGTTGGCCCCTTGCTGATACTGGTGTAGTTGCTTCTATTGGTTCCGGTGGTCCCCCTTTTGTTGCTCTTAGGGCAGACATGGATGCTTTGAAGATGCAAGTAAGTCTCCTTATTGAGGTTTTCCTGCTGCATTTTTTTTTTCCACAAAATTTTCGCTCTGTTCTTAGACTTTGGTAAGAATTTGTATGATGAATTCCTCAGGAATTGGTAGAATGGGATTATAAAAGCAAAGTGGATGGCAAAATGCATGCTTGCGGCCATGATGCACATGTCGCCATGCTTCTTGGAGCTGCAAAATTGCTCTCTCAGCGGCGGCACCTTTTGCAGGTTTGAGATGTTGCCATATAAATTCTCATATAACTCGATTTTCCACAAGCATTATTGGACAAACAATTTGAATGTAGGCATCATTGGCAGGGAACAGTTTTACTGATATTTCAACCGGGGGAAGAAGGTCATGCAGGGGCAAAGCGCATGATTGAAGAGGGCGCTCTTGGACAGGCAGAGGCAATTTTTGCATTACATATATCTCCAGATTATGATGCTGGAATTGTTGCATCTCGTCCGGGGCCTGCATTAGCAGGGAGTGGGTTATTTGAAGCAGTGATTCAAGGAAAAGGAGGCCATGCTGCTTTTCCACATCAGACAGCAGATCCAATCTTAGCAGCATCTTTTGTGGTAGCAAGCTTGCAACATTTGGTATCTCGTGAAACTGATCCTCTTGAAAGCCAGGTATTAATCCTATCATCTTCATTCTATTTTAACTTAGCTGCCTGTATGAGCCAGAAATTCCCAGTATTCTAACTTATAAGTTATCTGATTCCCAGTATGAACCAAAAAATGCCTGTATTCTAACTTATCTGGACTACTTAGCAGGAAGATTAGTATGAAGTATAAAATAAGCAGAGATTTATTATTTTGTAATCAGTTTTTTTTACTTCTTTAAATTTAACATATGAAATGCATAACAGGTTGTCTCTGTCACATCAATCAAAGGAGGGGATGCATATAATGTAATTCCCAGCTCAGTTACCATCAGAGGGTCATACCGTAGCTTCTCCAGGACAGGGATCATGCTGCTAAAGGAAAGAATCCAACAAGTATGTTTATTTTACATAATCAAATTTAGAGCAGAACATTTTAAGAAATAGTGCTTTTTTGACCTTAGCACTTGATGCGTTTGGCAGGTAATTATCGACCAGGCTAATGTGCATAGATGCGTGGCCACTGTTGATTTTGCTGAAAATAATCGTCCACTTTATCTTCCCACAATTAATGACAAGCACTTGCAACAGCAGGTGCATGATGTAGCATCTAATTTACTTGGACCTGACAGAGTCGTGTTAGCAAAGCAAATTATGGCAGCTGAAGATTTTGCTTTCTACTTAGAACACATTCCTGGCGTCATGTATAATATTGGAATAAGAAACGAATTAAAGGGTGCTGTTCATGGTGTTCATTCCTCTTATTTTCAATTAGATGAAGATATTTTGCCAATAGGATCTGCTATGCACACTGCTATTGCAGAGAAATATCTTCAATCTGCTGCCAAAAATGCCACTTTGAGTTTTGCAACAACGCAGACATTTATAGGATGCGCTTCCTAGGATGTATTATTAGGTCAGGTAAAGGATTAACCAAAATCGCGGTGGCCTCATGACACCATATATTTTGATCGTTCTATGTAGAGTTCAAACATTGTCAAGAAGGTATAGTCTTTGAAGAAAGTTGGTCATTTATACTATGCATGAGAATATGTTCCTCATACTTTTGAATATTCAATTTATAGACAATTCATAACACATCAAATGTCAACTATAGAAATGGGAAACAAATGCACTACTCTAAACATCGGTAGCATATGAATGAAAAAATTGGAGGTAATCCAACCTTTGCATCATAGGCAAGAGAAATGTCAAAAAAGACATCATCTATGTACCAATAGAAATCCAGCACAAATTATGCATTGCTTTCATACGCTAAAAATGTGTTTCCTGCTTTTGCTATTGTTTATGCCAAGTTTGATCATATTTTTCTGTGGCATAACTTCTTAACCTTTCATTTCAAAGTATGCCACTTCTGATTCTTTACAGTTGGATTAAATAACTCTTCTTTTCAAAAGAGTCTATATCAGAACGTAGCAATCAAGATAAGGTCTTCTTCTACAAAAGAATAGTCGGTGCTAAACAAAAAGCCCAAATTTTAACAGGGGCTTCTTGAGGCCAAGACCATATCACATGTGCAGGTCAAGGTGCCATGGTGCCAGGTCACAAATTTGCAAACCTTAGAGTACCCCACAAAGTATTAAGATAAGATAAGATAAGATGAATTTTTACGTCCACGAGAACCCAACGGGTTATGGGACGGCACAAGTAAGGGCAACAACCCATCTAAAACCTAGGGACTAGGCCCCATCACCAAACACAATAATCAAATATTAAAAGGCTACCAAGAATAAGATAACATAATGCTTATGCTAGTGGAAAAAAAAAACAGAGAATGGTTCGTGCTAAATTTGGTTAGCTGTTTAAGACAGATAGAGCAGCAAAGGAATAGTTTAGATATAGGTTCAAAAGCAAACTGCAACTGAAAAGAAATGTTATATGTGCAATCTCTTAAGTCAAGGTAGAGATAAGCAGATGCATAAGGGAAGCCTCTTTCTTCCTATTTGCTTTGGGGCAGTTTCAGCAAAGAGGGAATGCATCATATCATGGATTAAGCTAAGCAGAGCATAAGCAGGAAAGGCTCCAGAGATACATGGCAAAGTTTTTTTACAAATCTAGCCTTGGAGCTCTATAGACATAATAGAACAGCAGAGCAGAAGAAGTGCCTCAATCAAACAAAGGGGAAGTAAAGGATTGCAGACTGTGATCCAGAGAAAACACAAGCTTATATCACCATCAACATAATAGCTTTAGGTATTTTAGATTAGCATGAATACTGAACCTTCCCTCTTGCTTCTCTGGATCTTAATTTACTCAAAACAAAATACCAAACACTTAGGAAATCTGGCAATATACTCTGCAAGTATATGCAATGTTGGTGATCCAAGGGACTAGAAAAACAGTGAAACTTAGAATCAAACAGCTATACAATATACAGATAAACAGAGTAACGATGGCTAATACATCCTGATTTCTCTAGAAAAACTATGGCTGGTACCTGCAACTGGAGTTCCCATTCACAAAGCTTAGTCTTCACGATGGCCTCTTCGCAAGGGTAGACTTAGACAAAAAATCATAGCGTTGGACTTAAATCCCTAAAGCCCAACTTTGCAAACTCAATTCGTCGAGTTGCTTACTGCCCAGAGCCCAGCTGTTTTGCGTTGGTGTAGAGGTCTATTGGTTTTCTGGAGGAGCGGGATCAACATTAACCCCCATAAATCAGGTCTGAAAGCCCCTAGTATGAAAATCCATAGTAGAAGGGATATGGCCCTAGAAACGTACCTAAATCTGGCTATGAATTCTTGCAAATCCATAGCCAGATTTGCAAGAATTCCTGAAAGAAGCTGCCAGTCGAAGTCTTTGCTTGTCATGAAAGGTCACTAAGAAGAAGAAGTTTGAGAGAGGATTTAAATCTTTAGTCAACCCAGTCCAGAGAAGATTGGGCCAATTACCATATTTATCTAAAAAATCATGCTATACGAAAAGCATCAGCAAGTCTATCAAATAGTAGATCACGGCCAACTAGTACTTAAATTGGAGAGCTAGGAATTACTGGTCACAGCGAGGATAGAATGCTGATTCAGGTTCATGAACGGGGAAATCGATTAGGTTAAAGGGCTGAAAAGAATGCAGCAATTTACCTGAAGCATGTTATGGATTGGCATCGCTTGGTTGAGGGGCGCAGCCACAAGGGGACCGAGTTTTCTACAACTTTAATGGTGTACTAGCGGACTTAGAAAGTGCTGAGCCGTTCTTACAGATAAATTCTAACTGTTGCCAATTTCAAGGGCTATAGAAGATGAATTTGAGAATTTAGCTATCTTGACAAGAAATATTGCTACAAAAAAAAAAGAAAACAGAAGAAATAATAAGGACAGAGTTTGACAGAAAACTTTGGATACTAAAGAAGAAGAATAACAAAAATTCTGTAGCCTGGCAAGGGACTCGCAAGGAACACAAAAACCGACCATAGCAGCAGTATACAATATTTGAATAACATAGATGGGAAGCTGACCATAGGAACAATATCGAGCTACCCCATATGGAAGAAAGTGTGCATAGGCATTATAGAAGGGTAGTGGCGGCAACTTCTCATCGGGATGAAACCCCCTCCCCTTCGAGTTTTCGAGGAAGACCCTAATGGGTCGCCAACAACCTTGGATGGTTGTCTGGAGAATCGAAGAAAGTGGGGCGATGGCGTACGCAAGAGAGTGAACCTGCGAGACAGCATAATACCTGCAAAGAAATGGAACACATGGAAGGCACCCATGAACAATTAAGGAGAACAAGAATGTGCATGATGGCGAAGCGGCAAGCTGCACAACAACAAGCACCCGAAAAACTGATGTGAGTGATTAGCAATGAGGAGAAAATCAACAATACATGGCAGAAGAAAAGATAGCATCACCCGGAGGGTGGAGAGAAAAAGCATCACCCAACGGATGGAAGAAAGAAAAAAGAGATTTGCGCCACCCTCAGGGTGGAAATAAACAGCATCACCCACAAGTGGAAAACACGGCAGCAGCATGCAGGTGTAAAAACATGATTATAGCAAACCCGGGGTTGGACAACAATAAGGTATGCATGAACAGAAACACATGTGAAAAACAATAAACAAGCGCCCAAGCAAATCAGGGCGGGAAGGGAGGGAAGCAATGGGCAATGAGAGAAGTGCTGCTGTGAGAAGATAGGATAATCGACCTCGAAGATGGAGTGCCCAGAATGGTGATCCGAGGCTCGAATTGATGCTATTCTGGTAAGGGACTCGCAAGGAACACAAAAACTGGTCGACTACTAGAGAACTTCCTTAGCTAGAAGGCAAGCAGCTAAGGAACATCCAAGTGTTGAGTCGAGTCGCGAATCACGTAGCGAGCGAAATGCAAGAAGAATTAACCACAGGGTCTAAGGCAAAGGTAAGGTTAGAAACCTAGGTGACGAAAAACTGAAAAATGTTGTGCAGAATCACAGATGACATAGACGCCCCACCGAGACGAGCAGAATGCGCACCATACTAAGATAGAAGCACGAAAAGAGAGGTTCAAGTCTAGAAAAAGGGAAGGTATTTATGCTGAAAGAAGAGGGTTGAAAGCGTCGGAATGAAGGCAAAGGGAGGTTAGGGCCAAGGATATAGAGGAGGTGGAGTTTAAGAGAGCCAAGATCGGGGAAACCAAGGTCTGAAAAAGCAAAGGCATGGGAAAGAAGAAAAATAGAGGTGACATGTGTCTAAATCAAATGGCATATAATGACGATGTGCACTGAGGGCGAAGATTGCACATGACAAAACCAAACTCAAGTCTGGATGCAGAAATTGACAGGTCAAAACATGTATATATGGGAATTTGGATAGAATCAACATCAACCATATGGAAGGCGAATAAATAATGGCAACATTTAGCTGAACAAATGTAGCAGCTTACTAAAAACCATGGTGAGAAAAGCAGGATCAAATACGCATCAACCAATGTAACATCTCCTGGAAAACAAAATTTCTAGAGATACAATTCCAATATGGCTCGCCTGCCCTTTATGAAGAATGCATAATATGAAAAATACACCATACAAACATGAAAATCCAAAAACATATACAATGGATTTTAAACTAGACAATTGTGATATAATTCAAGGCCCGACTAATCGGAGAGTAACCAACCGCTAAACTGAGCTAACTATTCCGAATCCATGCAAACCCAGAGAGGCTCCATATAAAATTAACCACAAAGCTGAGCTTAGATGCAAATTCGACAACTCCAAACATACCCAACATACAAAGGCATGACAAGAGAAGTCAACAAGTGAACAAGGTAGCGGCCATACAATGACGGAAATTCTAAACCTATAACCCCCAACTGAAGGGACGACAGACGACATTCTTTGGAGAAACCAAAAAAAAAAAAAAAAAAAAACCTAGCTTGGTGATTTTAAGCAATGGTGGCACTAAAAACCCGACAAACACAATTATGCTCCATATAGAGATAAAGCCAGGTAAGATTACGGTTAACCCTTTGCTTTTCCAGACTTTATCAGTTTGTTGCTTCCTTAAAGTTTAAGCCTAACAT
Organism: Isoetes taiwanensis; assembly: GCA_021234155.1. Classification (NCBI taxonomy): domain Eukaryota; kingdom Viridiplantae; phylum Streptophyta; class Lycopodiopsida; order Isoetales; family Isoetaceae; genus Isoetes; species Isoetes taiwanensis. The sequence goes on from JAJEKV010000241.1 coordinate 257,910, forward strand.
ATTGATTGTTACAACATCTTTGCATAACTAGCTAAATTATGCATTTTTATGCATTAATGGCGATACCTTTGATTTTTAATGATTAGATGTGGCTATTTACGCCAAATATACTAAATAGGCATCGATTTTGTACACTTTGGGATCTTGTTTAAACATAAGAGACTAATCTTCTTCCCAAATCTAGCGACTAGATTCTATGTTTGTGCCATCTTTGCTATATGTCTGCGACTTCTTATTGTCTTGTTGCATGCTCTATTCAAGGACACGGGGGCACAAAAATCACGAAATAATTTCTGTCATTGCTTTAATGGCAGCCTTAACCTTATCCTTTCCGGGCTTTGATTGATAGTAAGCCCTATAGATATTGTTCCCTTATGTGTTTTAATGTTGTAGCTCGGCTTGACATGCATTTAATGATGTCCCCCTCGCTTTTTTTTTTCATGGTAGGCGTCATTTGGTCGGGTGCATATACTCTAGAATTATTGTAGAACTTACGTCTTTCTTATTAGTCTACCTCGGTCCATTCTTTTTCTTACATGATGTCTATGGTCCATAACAATCCATAATCTATGAAGAACTTGGGATATTATGCTATACTTCTACTATATGTAGTAATGTAGTTCACACCTTACATTGCGGCATATAGTCCGGTCTATAGTCACGGTTTTATGGGCTTTTACATCTGGTTAATGTTTATCTATTTTTTTTTCCCTTAATCGATTGGATGACCTATCTTGTTAGGTTTAAATTCATATTAATTGACTAATGGCTGTCATAATGTACTGATTTTCAACTTTGCACTATATGGCAGTTATGTCTCTCTCTCTCTCTCTCTCTCTCTCTCTCTCTCTCTCTCTCTCTCTCTCTCTCTCTCTCTCTCTCTCTCTCTCTCTCTCTCTCTCTCTCTCTCTCTCTCTCTCTCTCTCTCTCTCTCTCTCTCTCTCTCTCTCTCTCTCTCTCTCTCTCTCTCTCTCTCTCTCTCTCTCTCTCTCTCTCTCTCTCTCTCTCTCTCTCTCTCTATATGGTCTCTTTCTCTGTCTCTTTTTTCCTCCACCTCAATTTATATTATCTATCTCTCATTGGGTTTTGGATTTGGAAAATACACAAGCTGTTATGGTAGAAGCTACATTTAGATAATAGATAATATGGCTAAGAAATAGACATGGCTAAGAAATCGAACTGTGTAAAGTGAATAATATAGCAACACATCATAAAGAGCATACACTAGTATGAGTTAGAATCAGTTGCATTAATATAGAAAATGTACACGAGAGATAGAAGACATGGGCGAGACTATCAGTAAAACAGAAAATGGAGGTAGTAAAGGCAAGAATTAGATCTAAAGGCAAAGTTAAATTCAACAAATACATTAGAGCTAGAAGAAGAAAATAATTAAAGGCTAGAAACCTGATTAATATTGTTGCCATCATTCTTGTTGTGTCTCTCTCTCTCTCTCTCCCCATGGGGGGGTGCTTCTTGGAGTTCTTTGGAACATCCATGCTATAATTCTTGGGCGGATTGGAAGGGCTTAATTTCGTGGATTGATCAAAGTGGACTTGTTAAATCCACCTTTGAATCTACCCATAAACCGTGAAATCTTAAGCTTCAGCCTGATTAATATTATTTTCACCCGGATCATCATATACGCTCTTGGAAGAAGAATAGACGTATGCAAGGCTGCGGACTTCGGCAAAGAGATCCTAAATAACCGGACACGGATGAGGATTTGTAACGGAAAATGGCCTTGCAGGATTAGGGTCTACGGCTTGTGTGATCGTGATGGATTAAGGATAGGGAGATTTACCAACCCTAAAGATATGGTAATAAGGTAAAAAATTAAGATTATACATAAAACGTAAGAATATCCCTTGGCCCAATCATACCAATTAGAGTGGATCCGAACACTTCTAAGTTAAATCTATGGTTTATATTAGAAAATAAGGGACAATTCATATGTATAAAGGGTATACCATGCTCACAAACTTACGAAACAATAGGCGGACTTGCAATTAGATCCATGTCTCTTTGGATGTTTAAGAAATTTTTTAGAAGTGAAAAACCAATGCAATTTGTTTGGTGCACCCAAACATCTAACCCTCAACTTTGGTCTAGGTAAGAGGCTTGCAGTTAAAGCAAGTGGATATTTAGTCCAGTTAACGCATTTGCAAATGCAAAACTATGCTTGCACAAAGCATATGAGTAGCAGATCATACTTTAACAATAGGCACACACCGTTCTAGTTATAGTTATAATTTAAAGAAGGGATGTAAGGGAAAAAGCCATTATGTAAAACATGCATTCAATCTAATTATAAAGCATGGAAATTATAGCATTTGTTCCTCTATTTGGATGAGTATAAGTGTAGTGATAAAAAGCCATTGCAACCTGTTTGGTGCACCCAAGTATCCAACTTGCACTCTTAGTGGAGGTTACATTTCTGAAGTTAATCGATGTCTAATATGTATGGCCATCACCCCTAGTAGTGCACTTTCGAAAAAAAAAAGACTGGCTAGTTATCATTCAACCAAATCGTTAGCAAGTGTCAAAGTAGAATACTTAGACCAGTTTCAAATGCAAAACTTTGATTGCACAAAGGACATGAGTAATAGACCAAATTTTTTCTTAAATAGTTAGCCAATGTGGGTCCTGTTGACAATCTGTAGTGTGCTTCATGCTTTGACAACTAAGAAGATGTTATCCAAAATACTATATAAAAAAACCCTTCCACCAGCCGCAGGTTAGGTGGCCCCTTTTAGATAGGAATTTATCTAATCTGATTACAATGGGGAGTAGGGTCTGTTGTAAACAGAGAACCCTACCCAATCTCGTATACAAACTACTCTTAGAATATAAAACTTACAGGTTTAGCTTGAGTGATCTCCTCATGCTTTCGATATCAGATTGTAATCCAGGGAACTGATTGTCATGTAGTGTCAGGAAACACAATATCCACAATACCATTTTTGAGGAACCCGTTGTTGCAAAGTGCTAGGAGATGGCCATAGAGATGTTGCATCAGCATTCAATAGCATCTTGATGATGTCTGTTTTGAGAAATCTAGAGTATAATAGTGTAAAAGTTTTTTCAAAATACACAACCAGACCATGGAAAAACTCTTTCCATAAAAACCCATGGTTGGTGGAACGTGGAACGCATGTTACATTTTGAGTTCGATGTACAATCATATTGATGCAAATAGAACTTACAAATTTAGATTGAAACTTTGAGATTTAAATTGAAACGCAGAAAATTCATTATTGTACCTCCTTGCTCTTGGTCCAGGCCCTTAAGATATGTACAGCAAAATTGAAGTTGGATATCATGCAATTAGTCATCCTTGATCATAATAGAGGAATATCATGCAATTAGTCATCCTTGATCATAATAGGCTCCTCAATTAAGGCGTAAACGATGTCCACATCATCATTTTGCAGTTTATGTGCTATGTTCTGTATAAAATAAAAAAGCGATTGGTTAGAAAGTAGCATAGTATAGGAGATAACACCGACCTCAAATCAAGGATCTAGGTTAAACCTAGAAACTGAAATAACATTAAAAAACCCTTTTAAGCCTGATTTACATCGGACCTTTAAGACCTCTAAGTCCATTTGGACATAAAAAGCCTTTTTAGGCTGCTGATCTGAACAAGATACAAGTGATTATCTAATCCAGGGCCTTGATTTGAGACATTAATATACAAGAAATTGAAGATATGTTCTAAACAAAACAAAGTAAAGATATAACCACAAATATAAGCTATACGACAAGATGTAGAAAAGGAAAACAGCAGGAACAGATGCGGACAAGCAATTACTTCAACAAAGGAAGCAAAAATATAAGAGAGCAATAAGTATGGAAAACAAATACAAGATACTAAATATTCAATAGGAAAGGAAGACCATTTTATATTTCATATACCAACTGAAGTTTAAACAGACTGAAGATCATTTTTTATAAGCTTATCAAGCTGCAGTTTAGATCTTAAGAGGAAACTTGTAGCAGAATAAGAACCTATAAGCTTATCAAGCTGCAGTTTAGATCTTAAGAGGAAACTTGTAGCAGAATAAGAACCTAGACTACCATCATATCATGAAAAAGATGGTAATTACAGATAGAAACATAATTGCAAAATTCAAAAATACTACAGAAATTTTTCCGCAACCATTGTGTTGAAAAAAAAAAAAACCTTTTAAAATCTGACGAACAGACTTTTACCTTCCATGGACTTTTGCAAAGACCACTTTAGGCCAATTAGCAGCCCCAAAAGAAAATAGGTGCCATTTTCTTTTAGGCCTAGACTTGATCACAAGTTAAATAATTAATCATCTTTACCAAAACATTAGAGACAAATCATCCTATTTGCAGTCTTGCTTCCAATCTGATTTCAATAAACATGTTGCTCAAAGGAGAATAACACTGAATCATATTGAATTTAAATCCTCAAACCTTGCAAAAGATGAGATATCCCTATACATGGCTAAAACAAAAAAAACCCAATTCAACATGTCTCAAGATAAAAAGCGAATGCTTATTACCTCAATTTAAATTTATGATCTTCCTATTGTATAAAATCAACTATGAATCATAGTAAGTTGCATGCTTAAATAAAACAGTAATACCAAGAGGACCTTGATGAAGAGTTTTCTCCTGATATGCTACAAAAGCATATGATCTTATCTTCCCAACAATTGTAGAGCTAGAAAAGAGCTACAAAAGCAATTTCTGCATTTAGAAAATGATGTATGGAATTTAATTCTTGCTACTTTGGCAAGAAACAATATGTCTAAAAAGTTTGAATAACTTATCTGTATGTTCTGAAATAATGCCCAAGCTGGACCATTGAAACGATACTTACACCATCCCTAATAGAACAAAACAGAGGAGGTGGAGTCCCGGTTACCTGCCGCCAACCAGACAAATGTTAGCCTGAGCAGGGTAACAATGAAAGGACTAGCAGGTAAGCTATGAGACACCACGGCTTATAACCCTTCACCGTGTTCTGTTCAAAAATGTATACATGTTTCAAAACTGTGCACAAAGAAACTCAATCAGGACCATTAACTCCTATGATAGTCCATCAATTTTGCATGTACGACACTAGAATGTGAGTAAAAGCATCGCACATGTCAATACTACAACAGGTGCTAATTGTTAACCTTTATGCCAATGCTTGAATCTGCAAGATTAGATCTGCAATAATAGATCAGAGAAATAAAGCCTCATGTATATTCTAAAACATTCAAATGCAATCATGTTACAGGAACCTCTAACTTTGGTCTGATATAAACCAATAGAGAGACTGTCCAAAATAAATGGCAGAGGTCAGACAAGTTCAGTGATCTCAGAAGTATCTCAAGTTTAGCCCTTCACCAAGTTCAGTCCAACTAATCTCAAAGTTCTCAAACGAGTCTTATTTCACAATGAAACATACAACTTCACAAATTTAAGCTAAAACTGAAACACAAGATCTAACTTGTAATTCATACGCTGGAAGCAATAATGGCATTGATAGCACAGGCCTTAAACTGGTAATGATCTAGAACAAGTTTGGAGCTCATATCTTTGTAGCAGAAATAAAAAATGCACCATAGAGTTTTCTAGATTTGTTTTTTAGCTACTCACATGTCAAGTTCATTGAATAGCAATCTTCATGTTCATAACCATAATTGTACAGACCTGGATTGAAGTCTTCTGTCCATAGCCATCGGTAGTGTTAGAATTTGAATTGAACTGCATCATATTGTATGCTGGATCCATCATTATGATTTAAAAGAACCCAATATCCAATGCTATAATGATCACAAAAGCCATCTCCACAAATGCCAAAAGCTTCAACTGGAACAACACGAATGTGTTGAAATGCAAACGGTAGATCCCAGCTGTATGAAATAGTGTCTGCATATTTTTCCAAAAGGGGAGCATCCACGGGTATGCCATCCAGCATGAAGAACAAAGTTACAGGCAGATTAAGCTCTTGCAGATCACCATCGGCGCTTATGAAATGCCAGAGCCCTGCAGAGCTGTTAGATATAAGGCAAAACCCTAGATGTAAGGGGTTTTATTTCACAACATGTTTCCAAAGTAACCGCAAAAATAAAGAGAGCTTTTTTTCTTTACGCTTGTCATGCAAAAATAAAGAGAGCTTTTTTTCTTTACGCTTGTCATATTTCACATGAGAGGATGAAATGGAACCACCTTTGGTCACGATGCATGCGCTTTTTTGCAACTTTTTGCAAGAAGCAAACAAATGCATGAAAGAAATAATTTGGTTTGAAGCCACTTGGCAATATGCATGTATAGATAAAACGCATGCCTTTTCTTTACAAAGGCCTTTAGAAAAGCCTTTATATAAGTATAAACCAAAATTTAGAGAAGTGGATCTTAAAATGAAATTTTGAGGCATAGTCCAACGTAATACAATTTTTAATACTATTGCCCAAGTGTGCAAATGGTATAATGACATGGTTAGGATTCTACAAGAGCCATTAGTAACAAAATAGTTTGAAGAGATGTTGTTACTTACAATATGATGGACATCCATGTCTTCAAATATATCTAGAGCCATGTGGTGTGGATGTCAAAAGGTCAAATATCACATACCTTATATGTGAGCTTTATGCTAATCTTCCAATTGCTCCCAGCACATTAAAGTTCGCGTAAAGCATCCATATGGTAATCAACCAATTCTTCTATCTCAATCTGCGCTGTTGGATAGGTATATTCACCCCTTATTCCTTAATCTACACCGTACGCAAAGTTCCTCGTTTGTGGGGTATGGAAGTATGGAATTTGCTATACTGTATAACAAGATTTACAAAATACTATAAGATTTGAGGTAATATACTATATGGTGTTAATTTTATACGTGCAAAACATAATTATAGGGGCTCTCGCTGCCCTACGTCACCCCCCCGTGTGAATATGCACCCAAACTAAAGGGGGTTTGAAGGGGGATTTAATTTAAAGGTAATGTAATGGTTTAATGTAATGGTTTAATTTAATTTAATATAATGATTTTTGTTATAGGTTAAAAAATTTTTTTGCCCCTTCGGGGCTAAGAAGGGGCAACGTGACTTCACACTTGGATGAGTTGATGTTATATTTTGTAAATAATAATATGTCGGATGTAAAACATGTAGCAAATAGCAATATAACAAATAATAATATGAAGCCTAAAAAACTATAATATTATAGCATAATGTTTGTAACATTTGATTCTTGCGTAGACATGTCCATAATCCATAATGGTATAATCCATAGGTGGTTTAAACACTAGTATATAGGTGCATTTCTGAAGACATAGGTCGTTAGCATAGCAACAGGCTTAACGAACCTATTTCATAGTTAATTTTCTGCAAAAGGACAACTGGACAACTGTACATCTAGCATAAGTGCATGAAGCAGACATCAAACATGCCAAAGGATAATGCTGCATCAAACATTCTGCAAGACAGGTATGGCTACATTATAGAGCAAGAGCGGCTGCATTCTGGCTGTAAAGTAAGAGCATTTCAGCTTCAAACATGAAATTTCTTTACATTGCAACAACACCTTTGATAAAGCAAGAAAATAATTATATATGGCACCGTACGATAGATTCACAGCAGAGCATCATGGCAGATGGAATGGTATCACATGTTGGATTAAATAAAATCGTGCTTGTTCTTGAACACTACATTCAAACACAAATCTGTCCAAGCAGCTCCCTGCTCCCATCTATCTCTGAAGCCAAATTTGCTGGCTCCACTGCCTGAGCGATAAGGTACCGTAGCATGATGATTTACATTCATTCTGCTTTTCTGTTTCCCGTGAGAATACGTGATATCTGCAATCCTCTGCTAAATGCTTGGTTAAAGAGCAGCCTCTAGAAGCTAAGAAACTGTGCAGCTCTTTTGCATCCAGTACCACGTATCCTTCTTTTTTACCTAAGACAGCTTTCTGAGCAAACTCAGCCATCTACACCTTTGACTTGCCAAAGGAGCAACCAAGAAGAACATCATAAGATCAAAGCATTCTAATTTGGTAATATCGTGCATGGATAAAGTATTCGTAAACATATCTGAAAATATTAAATAAGATAACATTAAAGAGCATACCCACGCCACCAAGGAAATCGTACAAACTAAGGCTGACATATGGAAAGGTCTTCAGAAGTCTGTAATAAATAAGATTTACTGCCAATCCACAAGCGATGCAAAAGAATGGCAATCCATCCACAACAAAGAGCAGCAGATGAATTGCAAACTCAGCCTGAATAAGAATCATGTTAGGAAACCCATGAACATTAAAAGAAAACAAATATATGGGCAATTGTTAAGTTCTACCAGTACCTTAATTGCAATACGTATCAGTTTCCCTGTGGAAACACAGTGCTCTTCCACAAGTTCTGCTAGGTAATATAACCCAGTTGCTGCAACGGGAATAAAAATAACACCCGGCAAAGATTTAAAAATTCCATGTATGTGTTGCAATGTGCATTTGTCTATCTTGCTTAAAATACACCATTTCTATGTTGACTGCACTATATCGAAAAATCCAGCACGTAACATTGTGTTGAGCCAAATCACGATGAATATGAAAAACCCAATATTGTAAAAAATGCACTGGAAATAATTTCAATGCAATCAATCATGTTCAATAAAGACATATCTAGGTAGAAAGGAAGGGAGCAGATTTTTACCAAAGCATGTCACGGCAAAGAGAACCAAAAGGAAAACCCCAAGCAAGGATGCAATTGCAGAGATCGACATGGCGACCAATGGCTTGAAAGATTCGGATTCTCGGGCACCATAGCCAGGGTTCAATGACAGCTTTGAAAAACTAGCGGGTATTGGACGACCGAGATGGATCGCGCAATTAGTGTCTGCAGTCGCAGGACACTCAGTAATAGTAGCATTTTTTACCCAAAAATGAGATGAATTAACATATTCCAGCTTCATCTTCCAAAATTCTAAATGATTGTGATCTCTTGTCTGATGTTTTCAAAGGAGCATTATCGGTGTACTTATGCCTTGCTGGCTACAAGAGCCAACAGGCCATTATTGGAGCCCTTATTGTCCCATCCATATAGTAGACTAAGAAACAGCATTAGCATGAGCTGACTGTAGACTGCTAATATTCAATCCAGAAAACTTGTGCATTCTTGGAAAGTGGGGCAACCTAAGATGCTATGCGAACGAGATATTAGCTGCTGGAAGACAAAACAGCAGGGGATATAAAGCAGGAAAGGCAATACACCTAAAAATTACCATTTCTGTGCTACCAAGTCGTCCTGATCCTGACAGCCTTCCTGCCGCCATAGCTGGAGTTCTTCCATCCTTGCCTTAGCCGATTGGAGCCATTCCATCATTGTCTATTATTTGTCTATTATGATAACCCTAGGAAAGAAGAGCTCGACATCTGCATGCCGAGTTTGAAAATTCGTCTAAAAATAGTGCATTGGAAAAGGGCTTCCATTGTAAACCCTTGGATTAAAAACTCCTAGGGTCAATCTTGGCCATTAAGATGGGTAAGGGGAGCAAAAACCATTAAGAATGTGGAACTAAAACATAAAAATACCACGCGCACTCTAGATATACTGATAAGTACATCTCGTGGAATACGCTCTCAAAATCATATAAAAACCATATTAAAAAGTGTACAAAAATACAAAAGAAACCCCCTGTTATTATGCTACATATTTTATCTTGGTGCTCTTCACAATAGCCTGGCCAGTGCCAAAAGTAATGTCCCATAATAAAAAAAAAGCCTGCCTCCAACTGTAGTTTAGGAGGCCACCTGCTTTATTCATACTAGAAAGACTTTTCTAATACTAGAAAGACTTTTCTAGAATGATGTTACAACAAGGAGAGTAGGACCCTGCTGTAACACAGGGGCCCTACCCTCACTATTGCTATTCTACTCATTTCTACTTATTTATACATATTTAAAATCCACTAAAGAGCTAGTACTTAAAAATGAATCATATTTGGGCCGAATGGCATTAGAAGATATCAGGCCAAATGGCATAAATGGGTATGACCCCTTTGCTTATTCTCCATGATGATAGATCAATTCCATAAAAATGTTTCACCATAAGATTGAATACATGAAAGTATATTTCTAAAATACAAAGGCTCATACCTCTCAATAATGTAGTTCTTTGTAAACTATATAACCAATCGCAGACTTGTCATTTGTAGTAGAATCTCCATCAACACTAGGCATCCTTTGGCATTCCACATGCAAAGCTAAATTGAAAAGTTTCCATTACCAATGTTGATATATGGCGGTTGTCTTTCTCGTTGTAAAGCTTTACTCGACCAATAAATGAGTCTGTTGCATCCATTTTTTTTTTCCTTTTCCTATGTCACATATAATACACATGTAAGTTGAAGAATAGTCACACCTAAAAGTAGATCAAGTCAAGGTCCCCAGTATAACCAAGAAACTGAAGTAAAAATAAAAAACCTTTTAAAATCTGACGAACAGACTTTTACCTTCCATGGACTTTTGCAAAGACCACTTTAGGCCAATTAGCAGCCCCAAAAGAAAACAGGTGCCATTTTCTTTTAGGCCTAGACTTGATCACAAGTTAAATAATTAATCATCTTTACCAAAACATTAGAGACAAATCATCCTATTTGCAGTCTTGCTTCCAATCTGATTTCAATAAACATGTTGCTCAAAGGAGAATAACACTGAATAATATTGAATTTAAATCCTCAAACCTTGCAAAAGATGAGATATCCCTATACATGGCTAAAAAAAAAAAAACCCAATTCAACATGTCTCAAGATAAAAAGCGAATGCTTATTACCTCAATTTAAATTTATGATCTTCCTATTGTATAAAATCAACTATGAATCATAGTAAGTTGCATGCTTAAATAAAACAGTAATACCAAGAGGACCTTGATGAAGAGTTTTCTCATGTCTGATATGCTACAAAAGCATATGATCTTATCTTCCCAACAATTGTAGAGCTAGAAAAGAGCTACAAAAGCAATTTCTGCATTTAGAAAATGATGTATGGAATTTAATTCTTGCTACTTTGGCAAGAAACAATATGTCTAAAAAGTTTGAATAACTTATCTGTATGTTCTGAAATAATGCCCAAGATGGACCATTGAAACGATACTTACACCATCCCTAATAGAACAAAACAGAGGAGGTGGAGTCCCGGTTACCTGCAGTCAACCAGACAAATGTTAGCCTGAGCAGGGTAACAATGAAAGGACTAGCAGGTAAGCTATGAGACACCGCGGATTATAACCCTTCACCGTGTTCTGTTCAAAAATCTGTGCACAAAGAAACTCAATCAGGACCATTAACTCCTATGATAGTCCATTAATTTTGCATGTACGACACTAGAATGTGAGTAAAAGCATCGCACATGTCAATACTACAACAGGTGCTAATTGTTAACCTTTATGCCAATGCTTGAATCTGCAAGATTAGATCTGCAATAATAGATCAGAGCAATAAAGCCTCATGTATATTCTAAAACATTCAAATGCAATCATGTTACAGGAACCTCTAACTTTGGTCTGATATAAACCAATAGAGAGACTGTCCAAAATAAATGACAGAGGTCAGACAAGTTCAGTGATCTCAGAAGTATCTCAAGTTTAGCCCTTCACCAAGTTCAGTCCAACTAATCTCAAAGTTCTCAAACGAGTCTTATTTCACAATGAAACATACAACTTCACAAATTTAAGCTAAAACTGAAACACAAGATCTAACTTGTAATTCATATGCTGGAAGCAATAATGGCATTGATAGCATAGGCCTTAACCTGGTAATGATCTAGAACAAGTTTGGAGCTCATATCTTTGTAGCAGAATTAAAAAATGCACCACAGAGTTTTCTAGATTTGTTTTTTAGCTACTCACATGTCAAGTTCATTGAATAGCAATCTTCATGTTCAAAACCATAATTGTACAGACCTGGATTGAAGTCTTCTGTCCATAGCCATCGGTAGTGTTAGAATTTGAATTGAACTGCATCATATTGTATGCTGGATCCATCATTATGATTTAAAAGAACCCAATATCCAATGCTATAATGATCACAAAAGCCATCTCCACAAATGCCAAAAGCTTCAACTGGAACAACACGAATGTGTTGAAATGCCATATTTTTCCAAAAGGGGAGCATCCACGGGTATGCCATCCAGCATGAAGAACAAAGTTACAGGCAGATTAAGCTCTTACAGATCACCATCGGCGCTTATGAAATGCCGAGCCTTGAGCAATTTTTGTTAGATATAAGGCAAAACCCTAGATGTAAGGGGTTTTATTTCACAACATGTTTCCAAAGTAACCGCAAAAATAAAGAGAGCTTTTTTTCTTTACGCTTGTCATATTTCACATGAGAGGATGAAATGGAACCACCTTTGGTCACGATGCATGCGCTTTTTTGCAACTTTTTGCAAGAAGCAAACAAATGCATGAAAGAAATAATTTGGTTTGAAGCCACTTGGCAATATGCATGTATAGATAAAACGCATGCCTTTTCTTTACAAAGGCCTTTAGAAAAGCCTTTATATAAGTATAAACCAAAATTTAGAATAGAATAGAATAGAATAGAATATGATTTTATCGTCCACGGAGACCAACTGGCCTATGGGACCCAAGTACAAAGAGAGAGAGCAGCAGGCGTATTACTACCAGGATTAAAAAACCCCCGCCCCGAAGGGTTTTCGGGGGAAAAACCTTAGTAGCAATAAGGATACTGACATACTGCACAGTTATATACATAATCACAAGTACAGCTGAGGTTAATGTCGGACAGGGGGGCATAAGCGAGTCCGCGTATCCATTACCTCCGGAGGTATGATCCCAACAAGCCTACAGAGGCCGTGCTTTCATTAGCTCATGCAAGGCGATGGGGCACAACTAACCGAAAGCATACCAGAGCCGGGATATGCTCAAATGCAGACGGACGGGCACGGAGGGCGTGGCTTTCATCCTCAATGGCCTGCTGTTGGCGGCAGCGGCGGACTCTGTCCTCACGCTGCGGCTCCGTATCCATCTCCCTGTCTCTCAATGCGAAGGTGGTGTGCACATGCGAATGGAAGCAATCACCTGCGCGCTTTTTCATGGGTAGATGGGTGCGCAGGTAGTGGTGGTGGGCCCCTCGTGAGCATGGGATTAACCGGGCTGTCGATAATTTGCCACCTTGACATGTGATAGGGCCTCTGCATCCCAAAGCTTGGCCATGAAGCAAGCATCAAAGCGCTTCAAGGCAAAGACGTTCCTTCGGTGTATGCACTGGTCCACATCTGTGTGCCTGCACATTCCATAGCGAGAACCACTGGGCTTGCTTGTCTTTCCAGCAGGCTTTGAGTCGCTGCGGGCCCATCGCCACTGCCGAAGCAAGGTTGGGCAGCCGGGCTTCATCCATAGCCACCACCTTCTGGAAGTAAATAATGTGACGTTCCAGCGCAGCCCTCTGTAATGGAAGGAAGCCTGTCTCTTGAAGTGGATCTTAAAATGAAATTTTGAGGCATAGTCCAACGTAGTACAATTTTTAATACTATTGCCCAAGTGTGCAAATGGTATAATGACATGGTTAGGATCATTAGTAACAAAATAGTTTGAAGAGATGTTGTTACTTACAATATGATGGACATCCATGTCTTCAAATATATCTAGAGCCATGTGGTGTGGATGTCAAAAGGTCAAATATCACATACCTTATATGTGAGCTTTATGCTAATCTTCCAATTGCTCCCAGCACATTAAAGTTCGCATAAAGCATCCATATGGTAATCAACCAATTCTTCTATCTCAATCTGCTACTTTTTTTATCTTGGTGCTCTTCACAATAGCCTGGCCAGTGCCAAAAGTAATGTCCCATAATAAAAAAAGCCTGCCTCCAACCGTAGTTTAGGAGGCCACCTGCTTTATTCATACTAGAAAGACTTTTCTAATACTAGAAAGACTTTTCTAGAATGATGTTACAACAAGGAGAGTAGGACCCTGCTGTAACACAGGGGCCCTACCCTCACTATTGCTATTCTACTCATACTTATTTATACATATTTAAAATCCACTAAAGAGCTAGTACTTAAAAATGAATCATATTTGGGCCGAATGGCATTAGAAGATATCAGGCCAAATGGCATAAATGGGTATGACCCCTTTGCTTATTCTCCATGATAGATCAATTCCATGGAAATGTTTCACCATAAGATTGAATACATGAAAGTATATTTCTAAAATACAAAGGCTCATACCTCTCAATAATGTAGTTCTTTGTAAACTATATAACCAATCCCAGACTTGTCATTTGTAGTAGAATCTCCATCAACACTAGGCATCCTTTGGCATTCCACGTGCAAAGCTAAATTGAAAAGTTTCCATTACCAATGTTGATATATGGCGGTTGTCTTTCTCGTTGTAAAGCTTTACTCGACCAATAAATGAGTCTGTTGCATCCATTTTTTTTCCTTTTCCTATGTCACATATAATACACATGTAAGTTGAAGAATAGTCACACCTAAAAGTAGATCAAGTCAAGGTCCCTAGTATAACCAAGAAACTGAAGTAAAAATAAAAAACCTTTTAAAATCTGACGAACAGACTTTTACCTTCCATGGACTTTTGCAAAGACCACTTTAGGCCAATTAGCAGCCCCAAAAGAAAACAGGTGCCATTTTCTTTTAGGCCTAGACTTGATCACAAGTTAAATAATTAATCATCTTTACCAAAACATTAGAGACAAATCATCCTATTTTTGGTCTTGCTTCCAATCGATTTCAATAAACATGTTGCTCAAAGGAGAATAAATTTGAATAATATTGAATTTAAATCCTCAAACCTTGCAAAAGATGAGATATCCCTATACATGGCTAAAAAAAAAAAAAAAACCCAATTCAACATGTCTCAAGATAAAAAGCTTAATGCTTATTACCTCAATTTAAATTTATGATCTTCCTATTGTATAAAATCAACTATGAATCATAGTAAGTTGCATGCTTAAATAAAACAGTAATACCAAGAGGACATTGATGAAGAGTTTTCTCATGTCTGATATGCTACAAAAGCATATGATCTTATCTTCCCAACAATTGTAGAGCTAGAAAAGAGCTACAAAAGCAATTTCTGCATTTAGAAAATGATGTATGGAATTTAATTCTTGCTACTTTGGCAAGAAACAATATGTCTAAAAAGTTTGAATAACTTATCGTATGTTCGAAATAATGCCCAAATTTGGACCATTGAAACGATACTTACACCATCCCTAATAGAACAAAACAGAGGAGGTGGAGTCCCGGTTACCTGCAGTCAACCAGACAAATGTTAGCCTGAGCAGGGTAACAATGAAAGGACTAGCAGGTAAGCTATGAGACACCACGGCTTATAACCCTTCACCGTGTTCTGTTCAAAAATGTATACATGTTTCAAAACTGTGCACAAAGAAACTCAATCAAGACCATTAACTCCTATGATAGTCCATCAATTTTGCATGTACGACACTAGAATGTGAGTAAAAGCATCGCACATGTCAATACTACAACAGGTGCTAATTGTTAACCTTTATGCCAATGCTTGAATCTGCAAGATTAGATCTGCAATAATAGATTAGAGCAATAAAGCCTCATGTATATTCTAAAACATTCAAATGCAATCATGTTACAGGAACCTCTAACTTTGGTCTGATATAAACCAATAGAGAGACTGTCCAAAATAAATGGCAGAGGTCAGACAAGTTCAGTGATCTCAGAAGTATCTCAAGTTTAGCCCTTCACCAAGTTCAGTCCAACTAATCTCAAAGTTCTCAAACGAGTCTTATTTCACAATGAAACATACAACTTCACAAATTTAAGCTAAAACCTGAAAACACAAGATCTAACTTGTAATTCATATTTGGAAGCAATAATGGCATTGATAGCAATGTGCCTTAACCCGGTAATGATCTAGAACAAGTTTGGAGCTCATATCTTTGTAGCGAGAAATTAAAAATGCACCACGAGTTTTCTAGATTTGTTTTTAGCTACTCACATGTCAAGTTCATTGAATAGCAATCTTCATGTTCAAAACCATAATTGTACTGCACTGGATTGAAGTCTCTCATCCATAGCCATCGGTAGTGTTAGAATTTGAATTGAGCGCATCATATTGTATCTTTGGATCCATCATTATGATTTAAAAGAACCCAATATCCAATGCTATAATGATCACAAAAGCCATCTCCACAAATGCCAAAAGCTTCAACTGGAACAACACGAATGTGTTGAAATGCAAACGGTAGATCCCAGCTGTATGAAATAGTGTCTGCATATTTTTCCAAAAGGGGAGCATCCACGGGTATGCCATCCAGCATGAAGAACAAAGTTACAGGCAGATTAAGCTCTTGCAAATCACCATCGGCGCTTATGAAATGCCAGAGCCCAAATCACCATCGGCGCTTATGAAATGCCAGAGCCCTGCAGAGCTGTTAGATATAAGGCAAAACCCTAGATGTAAGGGGTTTTATTTCACAACATGTTTCCAAAGTAACCGCAAAAATAAAGAGAGCTTTTTGGATTGCCCCTGTTAAGGGGGCAATTCGTTAGGGGGAGGGTTGGTTTTGGCATATTCTGGCATATCAGGGGTATATCTGATAATCTGACGACCGTCATTACTGATTGTTTTTTCGGCGGTGAAAAACTTTTTGGTTTTTTTGCGTATGAATATACGCTAAGGTTTTCCGTGTTTTGGACGCCAAATTATTTTTCCGGCGATCGGAAACTCGTTTTTTTTTGTGAAAAACTATTGGTTTTTTTAACCTTTGGGCTAGAGATTCATTTTTTTAGAATTTATTTTTGGGTTTTTTATTTTTAAAACAAACTATTTTTTTATTGGAATGTATTTATAGAAAAGGATTTGTAATCCCTTCACGTTTTCTAGATTGAACTTTAAATATCCGTCTGCTAAACATGGGCATTGCGCAGATGCGCAGATGGAAAAGGCAGATGCAGTTACAGGTATGTCATTGTTCTCTGCATTTTTATTGTTCTTCGCATTTGATAAATCGAATGTCATTTGATAAATCGAATGTCTGGAATGCTTTGTTCATAAGCTTTACTGTATGAATTTGATCAAATGATAGCAGTTAATTCAAAAACATTTTATGAACATTGAATTACACAGAAAAGTTGATCTGGGCAACTTACCAAGGTGTTAAAAATCCCGCATTGAGCATGGCTGGCACAGTGCGCTCTACAAGAACTTCCCTGATCCTTGAAAATTGGTCCGCAACCAGAGAACAAACATCTGCATAAACTGATTTTGCAGTTGGAATCCTGCTCTCCTTTATCTTCCCAAACATAGGAACACATTGCTTTTTTCTAAGCGCAGCATCTGCTGCAGCAAGGCGGCCACTAGCCAGGTCGAATTCCTTCCTCTTTGCGGCACAGGCGTCACTAGGAGGCTGTTCGGGAGACGGGGTTTCGGGTATAGTAAGCTGACTCTCTTTTAACGGATCTCTATCTTTGGGCAACACTCTTTTAACGGATCTCTATCTTTGGGCAACATTTTTTCACTTATCTGAGGACGAACATACCCTTGAGGTGCCAAATTTTCCGGCTCCTCTGATTGGTTCTCCTGCTCATCTGAAATCTCCATGACCGGATTTGTTCCTTCCCAAAAACTCTGCGTTTGATTTTCGTAACTGTGATATGGAGAATAAGCACTTGTTGCAGCGGTTAGCTCATGCCGAACCAACTGCTTGCACTCCTTGGTCAGATCCTGAATAAACTGCTCATGGGCTCGTCTCAGGGCTGCATGAAAGGCAACATATCCAGATTTGGTCGATAGCCTTTCGCCATAGATGCCTGAAAGTTAATACTTGAGTAGTAAATATCTTGGGTTGCTGGGTTGCGATTGTTTCTAACAAAGAACAAAAAGACAATCTTGTAAACTTTGTTTACCATCAGATGCATTCTGCATCTCCATTCTCTCCATGGCCAATTCAAACAGGTTTCGTAGTACATGTGCAAGGCGGTCACACACGGTGTCAATCAAGGGACCAAGCCATGATCTGGCAGCAGCACGAGCTATGCCTGCTGCAGCTGCAGCAGATCCTCCAGTCCTTCCAGCATGGGCAAGTAAGAAATTTGCAACCTGTGTAGCATTTGCAATCTCAAGCTTACAAAAAAGACTAAAACAGATGAAAGAAAACGGATCCATAATGAAGCAGAGTAAATAGATAAAAAGCATCATAACATACCTTCTCTCTTGAAACAGGAGGGCACTCGAGAGACCAAGCAGCACAGCGAAATTCATGTAAAACGCGCTCAAATGCAGCTCCTCCATATAACTTCAGTGTTGCATTAGGAGGTAATACATCATTAGCCAACCCAGGCCATTTTCCAGATCCACTGGCCAGTCTCTCCTCGTCTGTTGTCCATCCCCATTCTGCTGGATCAGGGTCTGCTTCCCCATTAAGAAGAGCACCCTTTTCAAACAAGAGCAGCACAAATTAAAAGGCATCTCTAACAATCTATATTGCCTTTGTCTTTTTAAACTATGTTTTGGAAAATATAGTTGGTACTTGTAGTATTTTACCATGTGCCTTGCAAGAGCAGCTGTATGGATCATAGCTGTTCTTCGAAGGGAACTCACATCTGAGGAGGCTGCTAGCCTTTCATCTATGTTGGCCAATTCAGCTCCAACTTCGTTACATCTTTTATCCAACAAAGCCAATGTTGCAGGTGCAGCCTCCCTATATCTGCCCAAATAAACTGAGCAAATGTTAATGTCATATCATGCATCTCTAGATGTTCGATGTTTTAGCTTTTACCTCCTCTGAAGCTCTGCCTCCAGATACTTTCTCAAGTTTGTAAATCCTACATTTGCACCAAATTTTTCTTCATCAAATCCCCCAGTTATTTTCTCGCGAAGATGCCTCAAAACCGAGTTGTCAGTATTCATTATCTGGCTGCGAAATTCTTCATTTGAACATAAGCCCCTATCTTTTGGCAATGCCACGAAAAAATGCCTAACATTTTCTCCTAGGTACCCTCCTGCTCCTAAATACCTATCTACTTCCCACCTTTCTGCAAACTCCTGAACATGGCAAAAACAGTTTCAGATATTTTGTATGTTCCTTTCAGTTTGTGTTTAGGTTGCATTGGCATACCGTCAAACGATTGTCAAACTTGGAGACTACAACAATTGTCCGATGAAGGGATGGATCAATGCTGCGAATTGTATCCAACCATAGAGAAGAGCACCACTCTACACTGCTTTGTTGAAGAAAAAATAGCAGTCTGTTTTGTGGTGCAGCAAGAGATTTCACCATGGCCAGAATGTCCTCAGGAGTGCTAGTTGGTTCCCCTTTCTTAGCCTGCAAGCAGGGCTATCAGTGATGCAATTTATAGAAGGTACCAAAACAAGTTATCATTGTAATTCTAATTTATATACAGGTATTGATTATCTACAATCTTGTTCCATCCATCTTTCCTTTTAACTCTGTTTCAAAGAGGTTTAAGTTCACAAGTTTATCAGCCTTTCGTCAATGTCTACTCTGAAGTTGGTGTACGCTTAACTTGCAAATTCAACGAGCTAAAATGGCTAAAGTATGGATTATTATATACAGCCTATCCTCATACTGAAACTAAATGTCAGCCAGTGGTCAGATGCCATGGAATTTGCAATAACCTCCATGGCAGTAAAAAGAAAATGTCAATTACAAGTTCTAGTGTTGTCTAGATTATAAGTTCTATTGTTGTGACCTTCCAGCCTTCTAGTGATATAAAGTGCACTGTACCTTGAGGACAAATCCGGGTGTGTCAATCACTGTAAGATTAGGGCTGAACGCATACTCTGCCCGCATCACAATTGGTTTTGCGCTCACAACACGTTGTAATTTCTTCAAATGTTCTTCAGTCCGGCTTCTGATAGCCTCAGCAACGGAAGAAAGTGGTGTAATAACAGGGCCATATTCATCAGCATCCTCTTCCTTCAAAATTAAACAACATTTCTCACGCTACATTCTTTTCAACCAAAAACTTCAAAAGATTAAAACCCTACCTGAAGACGGCATCTTGGTTCTGAAGCAGTGGGGTCGTGCACCATTTGCAGCATAAGAGGTCTTCTTGTCCCCATTTCAACCTCACGGATATTGAATCGGAACCCAAGAAGGGCTTCAAGGAGTGAACTCTTACCATCGGATTGGCCTCCTAGAACTACAATTTCTGGGATTGTTAAGCGCTCCCCAAATGCCACAGCCGTAGCCTGAAGTCTGGAGTAAGCCTCGTATCTTGCTCTGGCCTCTGTAGTTCCATAGATCCGGCGATGGTCCAACAGAGTTGTCAGGAGCTGTCAGAAGTAAAAAAAATTTGCTAGAACTCGATTTGCCAAAAATTCCTTGTTCAGACTTATTGCAAGAAAACTTAAAATTCAGGTATTTTTGAATGATTTTTTAGCAAGAAACTTGATGCAACCTTGTGTGCAGGTCTGTTGGAGCCAAAATCAAGTGTCAGAAGTGAACAAGGTGCTGCGCACGGAGGGTTGCCCTTCGATGACCTGAGGGTGTGTTTGCTTGGTTTCGGAGGGTTGCCCTTCGATGACCTGAGGGTGTGTTTGCTTGGTTTTTATTTTGTTGTTTTTATCAGCAACAGTTCCAAGACCTAGATATAGCACCTTTAGGAATCATAGCCATATATGAGCATTGATGTAGGGGGACAGTGCGATTTCTATGTTTTAAGTTTGGACCGATGTATGGCCAAGACTAAAAGTGCTAATCTAGAATTTCATTGATATGGTGTAAGAATGGTATCAATATAATGTGAGAGTGCTTGAGTCATAACTTAATGTCTAGATGTGTTGTTGGATTCCTATAGCTCAAGTTTGAGATGTAATCACTTGCACAATCTCTAGCTTATAGTTAGAGGGAATGATACAATATCCTTGCAAATTAAATTTCTAAGCATGTTGAAATAGAATATGGCCACCTTGCTTAGTGACTACATATGGAGTTGTTTACCATGATATGTTAAAGGTTGTGCATGGGGAGTAACTTAATGGGTCCATATATAATGTTCATAATCAATCTTACAAGCTTAAATGAACATAGAATACATATGAGAGCTATAGTACAACATGGATGTTCAACCAAACTAGGACTGTAACATTGCTTAGAAAAAGGGCATATAAAATTTTTGACATAAAGCTTAGATTACTAAAGTTTGTTTTGATTCTTGTAACAATCACATTCCACATGAAAGAGCCATTTGATTCTTAGAAAAAAAAAAGCAAAAAAATAAAATAAAAAAAATAAAAAAATAAAATTGGTGGTACTATTGCTTATATAGAAAACAAGCAAAAGCTTTAACTAGACAGAATAGGTCTTGCATCCATTGACCATGTGTACATGCAGTCTTGGTATGTCTGTGATACAGGACCAAAATGTCAACAAAGAGCAGATTCCTTGGTATGATTCTTGGCTGCCACGTGTTCCTTTCTATCTACAAGAAGACGACATCTTAGAAAAGGTATAACCATTTTCCTGTTAATATCAAAGGTATAGAGCTTGAATATATTTTGGGTCCACTTCCTCCATGCTTATACACAACGAAAAAGATCCAAAGTAAAATACAGGAAAGCCAAATTTTTTGATTTTGTGCTGGACTTCGTATCTCGTTAGCTAGCTCTACATACAATATAACTCGCCAAGCAAACGAGAATGTCAAGGTTGTAGAATCGCTTGATATTCACAATGAAAGATGGCATTATACTCATTGAACATTTTACTGTTCATCTTCAATTGATGTTTGTTCTAGTAAGGCATTCCATATACTTTTTTATACATATGGCATTTTTAATCATTATTTGTACTTTCTTGACTTGTATACTTTTTGAATCAATAAAGGAATCAGATGCGACTGCACCTCAACCATATGCTAAGTGCATTGTTAAAGATGTTTAAAGTTTTACAACGGTAAACTTATTATTTTTTTCCAACTGAAACAACCTCCAATGCATTTTTGTGGCCTAAGGGTTATTGCATATATGTATTTAAATTATGACAACACTTATCTGCAGAATGTGGATTGTAAATCAGCCATTAATAAATAAAAATTCACTCGTATGCCTGACATGTTAATGAAGAGAGTTCTGGATATATAAGCTATTTTTTATTAACAGCATGCCCTCAAGTATGTCCCTTTGCAATTCATATTCCTTACTAGCAGATTTGCCCACATCCTTAGAATTTTTTCTGTAAAATTTGATGTTGGCCTATGTCCCTATAAATACAAGGATGATGCCGCCTCCCTGTCTACGAACAAGCAGAGCCTAATCATAGACACTCATGCCGATTAAAGACCTTGCAGAAAATAAGGTTTAGTTCACAGAACAAAGCAAAGAATAGGGCCATGTAGTCATCTTTTGCATCTTTTTGTTATGGAAAGCATGTTCTTATGTTCTAAGATGCTCATATTGATGGACAGAAGATAATGATATTAAATGAGTCGTTGAGGTTATATCCTCCTGCAGTGCTACTCTAAAGAGGAAGTTTTAAAGACATGGATACTGAAGTCTATTCATGCCCCAAGGAGTTGGTGCCAACATTCCAGTTCTTGCAATCCATCATGATCCATCTCTACGGGGTGCAGATGTATATGATTTCAATCCTGCACATTTTAAAGATGGTATTACAGTAGCTAGCAAGCATCCAATGGCATTTGCCTTAAACCGTAATGTCATGCAAGTTTAAGTCCTGAAGCAGCTCCTGCAATTGCCAATGGTCTCCCTTAAATTTGAAGTTTCGAAAGTAAGGAATTACTTAAAATATTTAGCATTTGCATGTTAGGAAAAAGTCCTTTTTTTTCACGCATCTGTATGCATGTGTCCTACTTTCAATTCTTATTAGGGTGAACCAATTTGAAGATCCATAGTTGTTTCTATAACCAAAGAACTTTGAACCATCTAAAATCATGCACATGCGGTTTCTTCAAATAGATAGACACTCCAGTTAAAGTTGTTCCCATAACCAAAGACTTAGACCAACTAAGTTCATGCACAGCATGTCTTTCAAATAGATAAACAAATAGATAAACATTTCAGTTAAAATTAGCTTAAAAAGGCCATTGTAAAATGCTTTCAAATTACATGTACAACCAAGATTTCAAGAGCAGTATTACAGTTATTCTAAAATTTTGCTACTCAATGATGAATAATTGCCACCTAATATGGCCTTCAGGCCTCCAATTTGTCCTTCCAAGATGAAGGCACGGAGTGCTGAAAGTAGCTTTCAATGCTACATGGCATGGCACACCAATTAAATGTATCTATACGGCAGCAGTATTGTGAACTATTAAACTTGAGCTAATGAGCTTAAACCTGGCTGGAAATTTCTTCAAATGATAAAGCTCATAAGGAACACTATCAGTATTCCCAAATTCTTCATGACCATTGATATATATTCCCAAATTCCTACGACCATTGATATTACAACAATGTCTACAACAGAGCGAGCAAGATACCAGATTGATCAACTTTGGATCATATGTATTATATGAAGCTGAACTCATTCATAAGTCTTGTTGCATATGCATGTGCAGAATGAGCAATCTGAGAGGAATTTAGTGAGGCTGAAAAGCTCGGTTATGAACTTGTTACATGGTTTTTCTTTCTTTTTCTTTCTTTTAATCTGCTCTTCAGTGGCCTCTTTAATTTTCTTAATGCGCTGATCCACTTCCTGCACAAAGCAACATAGACAAGTCTTATTGTAAGGATATTTTAGCAACCGTGGAAGTGAGAAATATATTTTTAAAATGCATAGATATTATTTCATAACATTTATTCCATAAAACTACAACGCACCTCTACAACACATCTCTCATGCTCAGATGCCAAATCAATTCCCCATTCCATAGCATTTTCAAACACCTTGTCTTTCACCTGCATGATGGCTAAAAAGAATTACTTTATACACCACCAAACTCACATCGTTGCCTCAATGACATCACATTAAGACTAACCTCCTTAAGCAAGCTGATTGCCTCTGTATATGTTATTCGTATAAAAGGAGTGTTTGCAACTAGACGAAGACGATCTAGTGCTTCTTTATCATATTTTTTAATTAAGAATTCCACGTCATCATAACAATGGTCTAAAAGCCATTTGCACAGGAATTTGACATACTTTTTCAGCACAGTCCATATCCTCCTGCAGAATGATAGTAATAAGTAAAAATAGCAGTAAACAAATAAGCTGTTAAATTGTACCTCAAGTTCCACAAAAGCAATTTCAGGTTCTATCATCCAAAACTCTGCCAGATGCTTGCTTGTATGAGAATTTTCTGCTCAAAATGTTGACCCAAAAGTATATACACGACTTAAAGCACAAGCATATGTCTCAACTTGGAGCTGGCCCGATACTGTCAGATATGCTTGGCAAGTAAAGAAATCAGATACATAATCAATTGTCCATCTAGAGGATCAACTGCTAGATAAGTGCCCCTTGGAATTTATGCTTTGCTGTTGGACAGGTCTTGAATGCTCTGCAAGTGGCTTTGGTGTCATTTGACATGGATGAGACTAGCATGTCAAAGGAGCAACCCCTATTTTAAGGCCGCCCTGCTGGTGAGGGAAACTTGAGATTTGATGAGACCATGCAAAAGACACAGCTGCAGTGTTTGAAAACTTGATGAGAAGGTTGCTAAGCTGAGATTATCCTTCCTCTGTGTGAAGAACTGGTCACGTTGGAAGATAATCTCATGTTGGTCACGACAATTTTATAGGCTTTATTGAATAAGATGTAATTTCTTCAATGCATCTACACCTTATTGCTTATTACTTAATCTTCAAGCCAAACATGAGCTATTCACGGGAATGCAAGGATAAAAGATATGAATTTAATTGCTAACTTTAAGTTAAACTGGCTGGCATTTGACGTGATAATAGAACTCCATAGCACAACCAATAATATCATGTTGGGCATCAATGGTAGTATGGTACTGTAGTTGACATGAGGGCATAAAGTGGAATGTCGGTTGCAATGACAATGGGACGAACTAAGTTGAAAAAGGCTACAGATTTGATTCAGAATTATGTAAAAATGAACATACCTATATGCAAATAATCCATGAATGTACCTATACACTTTGGTCCTTGTACAACACTTCCACCATGAGAGTAAGAATATGCAAGGGTTTCAAATATGGAACACCTGCTCAAAGAATGGCAGCCTGGAGCAATAAACAATCAGACGCAATATAAAATCAATATCTACCCTGCAATAGCAAAAAAGGTCCCAGTTGGGTGACAGAAAAGATTACATTCAAGTAAGTAATAAAAGATCACCATCAAAAAAATCTATTGTTGTTTGCTCTTTGCATATTCCACAAATTGCACTGGAGAAACTATACAGACAGGCCAGATGCTGCAATCATAACCTTTTAGTGCCGGCTCATTTCTTTGAATGTTGCAGCTGCAGAAGGAGATATTTTTGGAAGGGACTTGAACACCTAAAGCAAAATTTCAAGTAAATGGTAAATAAGCAATTATCCATCTTTTTCAACCAGGACTATAAAATGTTGCTTTGTTATGCCTTTCCAATAACAGATTGGAACAACAGAACTGTCATTTGAAAACTAGAAAGTAGGTGGTGCACATGGCATGTGCATGCCGCCAAAATGGCATGTGATGCAAGCTATTCATGAAACAAATTGAACGGCAACAAGAGTCTACACCCAAAAAAATATTTAAAAGGTGGGTGTCCAATGATAATTTGTCAGATCTATCCTGGCAATACGGATGGTGATTCCTATAGGTTAAGATTCATGGCATACAAGATCATGTGGCAATATGGAAAAAAGTGAAGGAAAGATTAATCGTGAAGGCATCCTTCTGAGCTACTTCTAAGCATACGGATTTCGAACCATAGAAGTTTTCATACCCAAAGCTTGAAGTACGCATCAATTGTCACCGGAACAATTGCGATAAAAATATAGATTGATTCTTGAGATGCCTCAAACCCATAGTGCTCTAAAAACATCTCAATTACTGTCTCCCATCCGGATTCAGATTGGTAGCTGATACATGTTGCAACAAGTACAGTTTAGAAAAATTCAAATTTGTGCACCAAACGCCTGACTACTACATTACTATGTTTTAGTTTACTCTGTGCAACAAATGCCTGACTACTACGTTACTACGTTTTAGTTTACTTTCTGCATCCTTGGTTTCCCTTGAACGTTGTTCAGGTGTTTGAGTTCAAAGCTTACCCCAAGAATATTTCTGAAAGAAGGATAATTATAAATGCCTTTCCCGTATCTAAGATATTTGTGAACAGTCTGTCACCAGCAAGTCTCAGTAACGCCACCCATGTAATAAATCAAGAAGGCCCAGTGAAAATTAAGCACATGGGAAACGTAAAACAATAGCTTACATATAAAAGAATTCCCAGCAGATAAACTTCATCTGGGGTGGCCACTAAACCCAATTCCTTGAGTTCTTGCTAAGGAAAAGCTGAAATGTGTTTCACCCTTCTAATGAAGGAGCTTGGTATGTCAGCTTGGAGCCCATGGATATCCACTGGATGTGTTTTAATCGAATCATTGGGATTGGACGCCCTTGTCAGAGGCTCTTCAAGATAAGATTAAATCCAGCATGTTACTTTTGAGTAATGCTAAAATATAACTCAAGCATTTGGAATGGCGACCTGCTTGTTCCAACCTGCCTTCTTATCACAGGATTATGACCAGCATAAACTCTAGTGGTTAAGTTTAGCAAAATGGCAAAATTTTAGCCTTTTAGAGAGAAATCTTTAGTTTCTGATAAGATAATCATTAGAGCTAATCAATGATTGCTTCATTTATGAACAGACATAGCCTAATCATGCAACAACATAAACACGGTTCGAAAACAGGGGAGTTCCATAAAAATCAGAACCATGAACACATGGTTGCACCAAATGCACTAAAAAAATAAATGCAAGCACTTACCAATGGTCCAAAATTCATTATTCCAGCATGAACACAGCATGAAGCTCTCCCAAATCCAGCATCCGTAGCAGGATATGTTGCAGGCTCAAGAGAAGGTCTGCAATGAATCCACAGAGATATGGGATAAAAGGCAACTCCTCCGAAATTTTTCCAGCTTCCCCCTAATTGGCTCAGCAAAACCGACCGCCCAGAGTCGGGCAATCCATCAGTTCTATTAGACCTCTCAAATCGGCACCCAAATCCTCTGCTTTATTCAGCTCCTCTCCCTCTAGACACTGTCAACTATCTCTGTCCTTGTGATCTATGTCTCCAGCACAGTCATCTCATCACAGCCCCCGTTAGGATCAAAAATCCGTTGCAGGGCTCTTTGAAAGCTCTGCCAAACCAAGCAGTGAAACCAAGCAGAATAGCCTGCGAACGCAAACAAGCTGGAGGAATCGAACCTTAAGGCCATGACGTCCTCACCACAGCCCAAAAATCCCTTGAAGTCACTGTGGCAGCAAGCAATCCATCCTTCACTACTCCAAAAACTATGAGGCCTGCCCGATCCCCTCGGCATGAAAACGCACTAAGATCATCATGTCTGCACTCTTCATGTATCGTGTCTGCACTCTTATGCCTGGTTGCCCAGAGCAGGCCTCTCCGGTTAGCCAGTTTCAAAGTGGCTGCCCAACAACGAAAACGACCGAGAGTTTACAGCCAATAACGAGTTTTGAGCAGTCATAAGCATATTCCAAGTATTAGAGGAAATGTGCAAGAGAAAATCCAAAGAAAAAGTGAGAAAGATGGTGTCTCAGGTCAAAGAGGACACTAACTTGATTTGTCTAGGATAGCATAGAGATTGTGAAGACAAGTCAACCAAGTTTAGTTAGGTCGTTGAACTTTACGATTGCAAGGCTGTATAGTTCAGTAGCCATAATTCTGAGCAGATAGCTAACTTTATAGTTAGCATAGGCTAAGGATATTCCTTTAGAAAAGAATATATACATAAAAAAATCCTTCCTCCTACCTCAGATTAGGAGGTCCCTATATTCAGTCAAAAAATGACTTAAATAGAAATTGCAACAGGGAGAGTAGGGCCCTGTTGCAACACAGGGACCCTACCCAACCCATAAAAATCTACTCTAAAGTAAAAGATGAACTTACGTGAAAGCTTTGAGAATTCCCATCATGCCTTCCATGCTAAAAGTAAGAGGTACGACAGAACTTTGCCAAAGATCAGAAAAATGACACTGTTTGGCAAAAACAATGTCATTTGAGTTTAAGAATTCTTTTGTAGATAACCTCCTACCAAAGGAGAATTCTTCTCATAAAAACCTTTGGTGGATTGGATGATTTCTTTATCCAGCTTATAAAAAGCAATTACACATAATAGTACAACAGACCAATCGATGAACATCATCAGTAGAGGTTCAAATGACTTTGGTTCAAATGAATTTAAGGAATAACTGACCTATAATCCAGAAATCGTACTATGATCATACTTTGGAGCTTCAATTCTTTGATTGATCTGTTGCCAATTTTGACATCCTCATCTTGAATAGTATCGTCTTTTTTCTGCAATCATAACAGATAAGTCAGCAACACCTAAGCTCAGTCCAAGGTCCTAGGTTAAACCTAGAAACTGGGGTAACATTAAAAAACCTTTTGGTCTGTTTGCCTAAAGACAACCAGACTTAAGTCTATTAGCCCGTATGGATCTAATAGCCTTTAACTTGCAATCCTAGATATGACTAGGTGTTTGCCATATCATAGGCCTTGAACAGAGCTATAAAATTACACAAGATTCCAAGATAAAAAAAATTGTTATTTGACTAGCAACATACGATTTAAAAGGATTTAATACAGCAAGAATCATAACAAGTATTGCAGCATAAACCATCAAGTTTTTCAGACATATTACAACTAGCAGCAAATTGTATGGACTGATTTGGATCACTATTTCCGGGTAGAACATAACAAAAGACATTTTATTATTTCAAATAGTCAAGTAGAAGTAGAAAAAGCGATAAACTTGCTCAAAATAGCAAAGATAATCCATATAGACATTATGGCCATAGAACCCCGACCAACATAAAAATAAAGTTTTACAATTTCACCAAATATTCTCTTGCGGCTTGAGCATAATTTCGCTCCGTTTCAAACCATAACATCACCATATGCGAGGGGATAAGTTCGGTTACACTGCATGTCAACCATTCAAGAATTAGCCTAAGAAGGGTAATCTCAAAAGGACAAACAGTAAGCAAAGAACCCATCCCGCTTTAACGCCCTTCAACATATTTAAGCAATGCAAAAACTGAAATTACGATAATAAACATAGGCAATTAGGTCTATCCCATTATGGGGCAATAAATAAAGCAAGGGCGATATCAAGTTAACCCCGCCTTTAAGTTATCTACGGTCACTATTTAAACCCGAAGTTCAACTACTTACGTCCATGAGCAAAGCAGCAGGATCTATAGGATAGCCACGTATATTGTTCCCATGATCTTTCAACAAAACTAAGAGTGTAGTTCGGTCGCAAACCATTTCGTAGTAGCTATAGAATCGAGAAAGAACAAAGTAAGATTTAGCCAAACTTGGCCCTGCAGACCAAATGAGGATGTGCTGGGCAAGGGGAAAGAAGCTAAAATGGCTAAAATTATAAAGAGGCCATCTCGCAGGATAAGAGAGTGGATTAACAATCCGGTTTGTATTACATTACGCAGAAATCACCTGGCAGTTCCAACACGGATAGTATCTACACATAGTATTATCATCTCTAAAGGTATGTACAACGCTCAAGATGTTTCACATAGCTACAAGAATAGGGAAAACCGGAGAGATAGCATCTTAATACTATGCTAATAATGCAGGAAACATCACTTGATTAAGCACACAACTTTAGCAATGCAAAGTTAGGAGAGGAGCTAAGAACAAATGTACAAGAGGTAATCTGTTACAAACATAGCAGAAATTACTTAATAAGCGTAAATTTCTATAATAGCTATAGGATCAAGAAAGAACAAAGTAGTTAGCCAAACCCGGCAAATGACCAAATGAGGATGTGTCGGGCAAGAGCAAAGAAGCTAAAATGGCTAAAATTATAAAGATGCCTTCTCATGAGAATGAGAGCAGATTATCATCAATGGGCTGTTATGGCATAGAAGATTTTACTGCCTAGATCCATCAAGAAAGAAGTCAAAAAATAGATCAAAGCACTCTTATGCCCTCATATTCCAAAAGCACAAACCAATAACAAGGGGCAAACTGTCTCCTAGAGTGAACATAAGATCAACAAGTAGACTGAAAAGAAAATACCATAATAACAAGATCTAGGACCTATTGTATAAGAGGTAAGCATCTTGTCACAACAGGCAGAAATTACATAAATCATCAACCAAATGACCTTAACAAGACAAAACAAAAGCAGGGGCTAGGGATTGATGTATAAGAATTATGCAAAGCTGTTATAATGCATGAATCAGTTAACTAGAAAGCCATCGTCAATCTAGAAATAATACATGGCTGCTACAAACTCTCAAAAATTATGTTAAATGCTATGCGAGAACTCGGAATCTAAGAAATTAAAGATCATAATATGAACACATATATCTAAAAATATGGGAAACCCTGATTCTCGCTTGGCGATTTTAGGCTCTTATGCAGTTGGATCCAGCTCTATCGCGATCATGGCATCAGCCCATTCAACATTATTCACGGTTTACGGAACCATCTTATCAGCAATGCATTGCACATTTTGGGCTTCCCAGGTCTTCATTCTCAAAGCTCTTGGTCGTTGTGGAGTAAAGCTCAATATCTAATAGTGTTTGGGACTGCCACAGACCATCTAGCATCAATCCCGGTCATCCATGAGGAGCCCGTGTATGTGCCGGTGTATGTGCGGATAAAGGAAACGAAGATAGCAGGATAGAAATAGAGATGGGCTACCATATTGATCAGCAAAACGCTTCGTGAATGAACCCTAACCCTAAGACTTATTTGCCTTGAATGATTTAGGTATGTTTTGACCAATAAAATTCAATAAGATAACTTACGAATTCACTTGCTGAATTAATTCAAATGTTTTCTCTCGGTCTCCCTTATATTAACAGTGGGGATTTGGCTATAGGCCAAGGATTTGGCAAGAGTTCCAAAAACCGAGTCTGTATAAAGGCACTAGAACCACTGCAAAATTGAAATTGTATGGAGAAACTGGATGTCACCCAGCCAAAATATAGAGAAAATTAACAACAAGGGTCACCTATAGAATTATCCATCATTTCTTAAAAATAAGAAACCGTAGATGAAATAGGGATAAAGATGGTCAAGTATTAGAGGAAATGTGCAAGAGAAAATCCAAAGAAAAAGTGAGAAAGATGGTGTCTCAGGTCAAAGAGGACACTAACTTGATTTGTCTAGGATAGCATAGAGATTGTGAAGACAAGTCAACCAAGTTTAGTTAGGTCGTTGAACTTTACGATTGCAAGGCTGTATAGTTCAGTAGCCATAATTCTGAGCAGATAGCTAACTTTATAGTTAGCATAGGCTAAGGATATTCCTTTAGAAAAGAATATATACATGAAAAAATCCTTCCTCCTACCTCAGATTAGGAGGTCCCTATATTCAGTCAAAAAATGACTTAAATAGAAATTGCAACAGGGAGAGTAGGGCCCTGTTGCAACACAGGGACCCTACCCAACCCATAAAAATCTACTCTAAAGTAAAAGATGAACTTACGTGAAAGCTTTGAGAATTCCCATCATGCCTTCCATGCTAAAAGTAAGAGGTACGACAGAACTTTGCCAAAGATCAGAAAAATGACACTGTTTGGCAAAAACAATGTCATTTGAGTTTAAGAATTCTTTTGTAGATAACCTCCTACCAAAGGAGAATTCTTCTCATAAAAACCTTTGGTGGATTGGATGATTTCTTTATCCAGCTTATAAAAAAGCAATTACACATAATAGTACAACAGACCAATCGATGAACATCATCAGTAGAGGTTCAAATGACTTTGGTTCAAATGAATTTAAGGAATAACTGACCTATAATCCAGAAATCGTACTATGATCATACTTTGGAGCTTCAATTCTTTGATTGATCTGTTGCCAATTTTGACATCCTCATCTTGAATAGTATCGTCTTTTTACGCAATCATAATGGATAAGTCAAGAACACCTAAGCTCGGTCCAAGGTCCTAGGTTAAACCTAGAAGGGGGGTAACATTAAAAACCTTTTGGTCTGTTTGCCTAAAGACAACCAGACTTAAGTCTATTAGCCCGTATGGATCTAATAGCCTTTAACTTGCAGTCCTAGATATGACTAGGTGTTTGCCATATCATAGGCCTTGAACAGAGCTATAAAATTACACAAGATTCCAAGATAAAAAAAATTGTTATTTGACTAGCAACATACGATTTAAAAGGATTTAATACAGCAAGAATCATAACAAGTATTGCAGCATAAACCATCAAGTTTTTCAGACATATTACAACTAGCAGCAAATTGTATGGACAGATTTGGATCACTATTTCCAGGTAGAACATAACAAAAGACATTTTATTATTTCAAATAGTCAAGTAGAAGTAGAAAAAGCAGTAAACTTGCTCAAAATAGCAAAGATAATCCATATAGACATTATGGCCATAGAACCTGACCAACATAAAAATAAAGTTTTACAATTTCACCAAATATTCTCTTGCAGCTTGAGCAATAATTTCGCTCCGTTTCAAACCATAACATCACCATATGCAGGGATAAGTTCGGTTACCTGCATGTCAACCATTCAAGAATTAGCCTAAGAACAGCCAATAACAAGGGGCAAACTGTCTCCTAGAGTGAACATAAGATCAACAAGTGGACATCAGAAAATTATTAGAAATGACGGCAGAAAATACCATAATAACAAGATCTAGGACCTATTGTATAAGAGGTAAGCATACTGTCACAAACAGAGCAGAAATTACATAAATCATCAACCAAATGACCTTAACAAGACAAAACAAAACAGGGGCTAGGGATTGATGTATAAGAATTATGCAAGCTGTTATAATGCATGAATCAGTTAACTAGAAAGCCACCGTCAATCTAGAAATAATACATGGCTGCTACAAACTCTCAAAAATTATGTTAAATGCTATGCGAGAACTCTGGAATCTAAGAAATTAAAGATCATAATATGAACACATATATCTAAAAATATGGGAAACCTGATTCTGCTTGGCGATTTTAGGCTCTTGTACAGTTGGATCCAGCTCTATCGCAGTCATGGCATCAGCCCATTCAACATTATTCATAGTTTCTGGAACCATCTTATCAGCAATGCATTGCACATTTTGGGCTTCCGGCAGTCTTCATTCTCAAAGCTCTTGGTCGTTGTGGAGTAAAGCTCAATATCTAATAGTGTTTGGGACTGCACAGACCATCTAGCATCAATCCGGTCATCCATGAGGAGCCGTGTATGTGCCAGTGTATGTGCCAGATAAGGAAACGAAGATAGCAGGATAGAAATAGAGATGCCGGCTACCATATTGATCAGCAAGAATCATAACAAGTATTGCAGCATAAACCATCAAGTTTTTCAGACATATTACAACTAGCAGCAAATTGTATGGACAGATTTGGATCACTATTTCCAGGTAGAACATAACAAAAGACATTTTATTATTTCAAATAGTCAAGTAGAAGTAGAAAAAGCAGTAAACTTGCTCAAAATAGCAAAGATAATCCATATAGACATTATGGCCATAGAACCTGACCAACATAAAAATAAAGTTTTACAATTTCACCAAATATTCTCTTGCAGCTTGAGCAATAATTTCGCTCCGTTTCAAACCATAACATCACCATATGCAGGGATAAGTTCGGTTACCTGCATGTCAACCATTCAAGAATTAGCCTAAGAAGGGTAATCTCAAAAGGACAAACAGGTAAGCAAAGAACCCATCCGGCTTAACGCCCTTCAACATATTTAAGCAATGCAAAAACTGAAATTACGATAATAAACATAGGCAATTAGGTCTATCCCATTATGGGGCAATAAATAAAGCAAGGGCATATATCAAGTTAACCCTGCCTTTAAGTTATCTTACAGTCACTATTTAAACCCAGAAGTTCAACTACTTCTGTCCATGAGCAGCAGCAGGATCTATAGGATAGCCCTGTATATTGTTCCCATGATCTTTCAACAAAACTAAGAGTGTAGTTCAGTCTGCAAACCATTTCTGTAGTAGCTATAGAATCGAGAAAGAACAAAGTAAGATTTAGCCAAACTTGGCCTGCAGCCAAATGAGGATGTGCCAGGCAAGGGGAAAGAAGCTAAAATGGCTAAAATTATAAAGAGGCCATCTCGCAGGATAAGAGAGCGGATTAACAATACTGGCTGTATTACATTACGCAGAAATCACCTGAGCAGTTCCAACACAGATAGTATCTACACATAGTATTATCATCTCTAAAGGTATGTACAACGCTCAAGATGTTTCACATAGCTACAAGAATAGGGAAAACCAGAGAGATAGCATCTTAATACTATGCTAATAATGCAGGAAACATCACTTGATTAAGCACACAACTTTAGCAATGCAAAGTTAGGAGAGGAGCTAAGAACAAATGTACAAGAGGTAATCTGTTACAAACATAGCAGAAATTACTTAATAAGCAGAAATTTCTATAATAGCTATAGGATCAAGAAAGAACAAAGTAGTTAGCCAAACCTGGCAAACAGCCAAATGAGGATGTGTCAGGCAAGAGCAAAGAAGCTAAAATGGCTAAAATTATAAAGATGCCTTCTCGCAGAATGAGAGCAGATTATCAATACTGGCTGTTATGGCATAGAAGATTTTACAGCTAGATCCATCAAGAAAGAAGTCAGAAAATAGATCAACACTCTTATGCCCTCATATTCCAAAAAGCACAGCCAATAACAAGGGGCAAACTGTCTCCTAGAGTGAACATAAGATCAACAAGTGGACAGCAGAAAATTATTAGAAATGACGGCAGAAAATACCATAATAACAAGATCTAGGACCTATTGTATAAGAGGTAAGCATACTGTCACAAACAGAGCAGAAATTACATAAATCATCAACCAAATGACCTTAACAAGACAAAACAAAACAGGGGCTAGGGATTGATGTATAAGAATTATGCAAGCTGTTATAATGCATGAATCAGTTAACTAGAAAGCCATCGTCAATCTAGAAATAATACATGGCTGCTACAAACTCTCAAAAATTATGTTAAATGCTATGCGAGAACTCTGGAATCTAAGAAATTAAAGATCATAATATGAACACATATATCTAAAAATATGGGAAACCTGATTCTGCTTGGCGATTTTAGGCTCTTGTACAGTTGGATCCAGCTCTATCGCAGTCATGGCATCAGCCCATTCAACATTATTCACAGTTTCTGGAACCATCTTATCAGCAATGCATTGCACATTTTGGGCTTCCGGCAGTCTTCATTCTCAAAGCTCTTGGTCGTTGTGGAGTAAAGCTCAATATCTAATAGTGTTTGGGACTGCACAGACCATCTAGCATCAATCCGGTCATCCATGAGGAGCCGTGTATGTGCCAGTGTATGTGCCAGATAAGGAAACGAAGATAGCAGGATAGAAATAGAGATGCCGGCTACCATATTGATCAGCAAAACGCTCGTGAATGAACCCTAACCCTAAGACTTATTTGCAACGAATGATTTAGGTATGTTTTGACCAATAAAATTCAATAAGATAACTTACGAATTCACTTGCTGAATTAATTCAAATGTTTTCTCTCGGTCTCCCTTATATTAACAGTGGGGATTTGGCTATAGGCCAAGGATTTGGCAAGAGTTCCAAAAACCGAGTCTGTATAAAGGCACTAGAACCATTGCAAAATTGAAATTGTATGGAGAAACTGGATGTCACCCAGCCAAAATATAGAGAAAATTAACAACAAGGGTCACCTATAGAATTATCCATCATTTCTTAAAAATAAGAAACCGTAGATGAAATAGGGATAAAGATGGTCAAGTATTAGAGGAAATGTGCAAGAGAAAATCCAAAGAAAAAGTGAGAAAGATGGTGTCTCAGGTCAAAGAGGACACTAACTTGATTTGTCTAGGATAGCATAGAGATTGTGAAGACAAGTCAACCAAGTTTAGTTAGGTCGTTGAACTTTACGATTGCAAGGCTGTATAGTTCAGTAGCCATAATTCTGAGCAGATAGCTAACTTTATAGTTAGCATAGGCTAAGGATATTCCTTTAGAAAAGAATATATACATAAAAAAATCCTTCCTCCTACCTCAGATTAGGAGGTCCCTATATTCAGTCAAAAAATGACTTAAATAGAAATTGCAACAGGGAGAGTAGGGCCCTGTTGCAACACTGGACCCTACCCAACCCATAAAAAATCTACTCTAAAGTAAAAGATGAACTTACGTGAAAGCTTTGAGAATTCCCATCATGCCTTCCATGCTAAAAGTAAGAGGTACGACAGAACTTTGCCAAAGATCAGAAAAATGACACTGTTTGGCAAAAACAATGTCATTTGAGTTTAAGAATTCTTTTGTAGATAACCTCCTACCAAAGGAGAATTCTTCTCATAAAAACCTTTGGTGGATTGGATGATTTCTTTATCCAGCTTATAAAAAAGCAATTACACATAATAGTACAACAGACCAATCGATGAACATCATCAGTAGAGGTTCAAATGACTTTGGTTCAAATGAATTTAAGGAATAACTGACCTATAATCCAGAAATCGTACTATGATCATACTTTGGAGCTTCAATTCTTTGATTGATCTGTTGCCAATTTTGACATCCTCATCTTGAATAGTATCGTCTTTTTTCTGCAATCATAACAGATAAGTCAGCAACACCTAAGCTCAGTCCAAGGTCCTAGGTTAAACCTAGAAACTGGGGTAACATTAAAAAACCTTTTGGTCTGTTTGCCTAAAGACAACCAGACTTAAGTCTATTAGCCCGTATGGATCTAATAGCCTTTAACTTGCAGTCCTAGATATGACTAGGTGTTTGCCATATCATAGGCCTTGAACAGAGCTATAAAATTACACAAGATTCCAAGATAAAAAAAATTGTTATTTGACTAGCAACATACGATTTAAAAGGATTTAATACAGCAAGAATCATAACAAGTATTGCAGCATAAACCATCAAGTTTTTCAGACATATTACAACTAGCAGCAAATTGTATGGACAGATTTGGATCACTATTTCCAGGTAGAACATAACAAAAGACATTTTATTATTTCAAATAGTCAAGTAGAAGTAGAAAAAGCAGTAAACTTGCTCAAAATAGCAAAGATAATCCATATAGACATTATGGCCATAGAACCTGACCAACATAAAAATAAAGTTTTACAATTTCACCAAATATTCTCTTGCAGCTTGAGCAATAATTTCGCTCCGTTTCAAACCATAACATCACCATATGCAGGGATAAGTTCGGTTACCTGCATGTCAACCATTCAAGAATTAGCCTAAGAAGGGTAATCTCAAAAGGACAAACAGGTAAGCAAAGAACCCATCCGAAACTTAGCCCTTCAACATATTTAAGCAATGCAAAACCTGAAATTACGATAATAAACATAGGCAATTAGGTCTATCCCATTATGGGGCAATAAATAAAGCAAGGGCATATATCAAGTTAACCCCGCCTTTAAGTTATCTTATCACTATTTAAACCCGGAAGTTCAACTACTTACGTCCATGAGCAAGCAGCTAGGATCTATAGGATAGCCACAGATATTGTTCCCATGATCTTTCAACAAAACTAAGAGTGTAGTTCATTCAAGCAAACCATTTTTCGTAGTAGCTATAGAATCGAGAAAGAACAAAGTAAGATTTAGCCAAACTTGGCCTGCAGCCAAATGAGGATGTGCCGGGCAAGGGGAAAGAAGCTAAAATGGCTAAAATTATAAAGAGGCCATCTCGCGGGGATAAGAGAGCGGATTAACAATCTTGGGTTGTATTACATTACGCAGAAATCACTGGCGGTTCCAACACGGATAGTATCTACACATAGTATTATCATCTCTAAAGGTATGTACAACGCTCAAGATGTTTCACATAGCTACAAGAATAGGGAAAACCGGAGAGATAGCATCTTAATACTATGCTAATAATGCAGGAAACATCACTTGATTAAGCACACAACTTTAG
The DNA here is from genome assembly GCA_021234155.1 of Isoetes taiwanensis. Classification (NCBI taxonomy): domain Eukaryota; kingdom Viridiplantae; phylum Streptophyta; class Lycopodiopsida; order Isoetales; family Isoetaceae; genus Isoetes; species Isoetes taiwanensis. Next base: position 295,986 of record JAJEKV010000241.1, read on the forward strand.
CAATGCAAAGTTAGGAGAGGAGCTAAGAACAAATGTACAAGAGGTAATCTGTTTACAAACATAGCAGAAATTACTTAATAAGCGAGAAATTTCTATAATAGCTATAGGATCAAGAAAGAACAAAGTAGTTAGCCAAACCGGCAAACAACCAAATGAGGATGTGTCGGGGCAAGAGCAAAGAAGCTAAAATGGCTAAAATTATAAAGATGCCTTCTCATGAGAATGAGAGCAGATTATCAATCTTGGCTGTTATGGCATAGAAGATTTTCTGACTAGATCCATCAAGAAAGAAGTCAGAAAATAGATCAACACTCTTATGCCCTCATATTCCAAAAAGCAATGCCCAATAACAAGGGGCAAAAACTGTCTCCTAGAGTGAACATAAGATCAACAAGTGGACAGCAGAAAATTATTAGAAATGACGGCAGAGAAAATACCATAATAACAAGATCTAGGACCTATTGTATAAGAGGTAAGCATCTTGTCACAAACAGAGCAGAAATTACATAAATCATCAACCAAATGACCTTAACAAGACAAAACAAAACAAAAGCGAGGGGCTAGGGATTGATGTATAAGAATTATGCAAAGCTGTTATAATGCATGAATCGAGTTAACTAGAAAAGCCATCGTCAATCTAGAAATAATACATGGCTGCTACAAACTCTCAAAAATTATGTTAAATGCTATGCGAGAACTACGGAATCTAAGAAATTAAAGATCATAATATGAACACATATATCTAAAAATATGGGAAACCTGATTACGCTTGGCGATTTTAGGCTCTTATGCTGATTGGATCCGGCTCTATCACGATCATGGCATCAGCCCATTCAACATTATTCACAGTTTACGGAACCATCTTATCAGCAATGCATTGCACACATTTTGGGCTTCCGGCAGTCTTCATTCTCAAAGCTCTTGGTCGTTGTGGAGTAAAGCTCAATATCTAATAGTGTTTGGGACTGCACTGAGACCATCTAGCATCAATCCGGTCATCCATGAGGAGCCGTGTATGTGCGGTGTATGTGCGGATAAGGAAACGAAGATAGCGGGATAGAAATAGAGATGCTTAGGCTACCATATTGATCAACAAAACGCTCGTGAATGAACCCTAACCCTAAGACTTATTTGCAACGAATGATTTAGGTATGTTTTGACCAATAAAATTCAATAAGATAACTTACGAATTCACTTGCTGAATTAATTCAAATGTTTTCTCTCGGTCTCCCTTATATTAACAGTGGGGATTTGGCTATAGGCCAAGGATTTGGCAAGAGTTCCAAAAACCGAGTCTGTATAAAGGCACTAGAACCATTGCAAAATTGAAATTGTATGGAGAAACTGGATGTCACCCAGCCAAAATATAGAGAAAATTAACAACAAGGGTCACCTATAGAATTATCCATCATTTCTTAAAAATAAGAAACCGTAGATGAAATAGGGATAAAGATGGTCAAGTATTAGAGGAAATGTGCAAGAGAAAATCCAAAGAAAAAGTGAGAAAGATGGTGTCTCAGGTCAAAGAGGACACTAACTTGATTTGTCTAGGATAGCATAGAGATTGTGAAGACAAGTCAACCAAGTTTAGTTAGGTCGTTGAACTTTACGATTGCAAGGCTGTATAGTTCAGTAGCCATAATTCTGAGCAGATAGCTAACTTTATAGTTAGCATAGGCTAAGGATATTCCTTTAGAAAAGAATATATACATTAAAATAAAAAAAAAAAAAAAAAAATGCCTTAAGTCTTTCTAAAAGACTTTTAACCTTACCATCCTAATCTGCAGATTAAGGACTTAAAGGTTCAATAAGCAGCCCTAAAGAGAACAGGTGCAACTCTCTTTAGGCCAAGATTTGGATACAATTTTACGGAATAAACTTGTCAAAATAGTGGATTAGAACATCTCAAACTTCGTATTAAAAAAATATAGGACATATGAAAAGATAAAACTTCTTTTACAGCAAGATATAGAATTGACACACTTCGTCAGAGGTGACCAGCAAGTCTAGATGTAGATACATTTTGTCAAAAGTGACAAGCTTGTCTAGATGCTGACTAATTATGTCATACAAATAAGTAGCAGGAAAAATCAGTGATCCCTTAAGCTTTCCTGTTGAATACTTCTTTTAAGTCAAAGTAGAGAAACATGTTGACAAATAGCTGTGGCAGCATTAGATCCAGCCGAAATGGGCATGTCTATCTTCAACAGACATCCATACTATTCCTGCATTTTGAATATAGGACATTTAGATGCTGAAGTTTCATGTGCCAAACATAATAGATAGCAATGCACTTATCTGTCTCAATTGTACTAATTGTAGCAAGACGCTTGCCAAATGATCATGTAACATTTTGTTACATTCAACCCTCTGAACAAAAACAAAGGAGATGGAGTTCCGGTTACCTGCAGCCAAACAGACATTGGTTAGCCTAAAGAGGGTAACAATGAGAGGGCCAACAGGTAAGCAGTGGAACGCCATGGTTTATCACCCTTCACCATGCTCTGTTCAAATGTAATAAGAGCTAACCTCAAATTAAATTGTAATTCCATGTCTGAACAATCAGAATATTGGATAACAAATATATAGGGCAAATCATGATAAATATCTAGGCTAGATTATACCATGGTCCACTAATAAATCTGTTCAATTCACAGCTGCTAGAGACAAGTTATGCCAACCTTGGAAATGGAGGCAGCAACAAATCAATGAGTATATGATAGCATATCATAATAGTCTGGTTTATAATCAATATGAAATAAGTCAAATCTTCCCCAACAATATGCAGATAAAAATTGGGCTATAGCATGCATATGGCAGTACTGTTGTCCAAGAAGACTATGACCATTTCAACATTTCAATATCAATCTTACCATGGATGGCTTAGCAAAGTTAACTATATGTTTAAGATGAACCTTTTTTCTTCTATAAAGCTTGCTCCTGAGACCAATCTATTACAGAATGATATGCCAAGGTTAACCTGACCTGTATTGAAGCCTCTGGTCCAGACATGTCGAGTTGATGTAGTGTGATGTAGAGTTGGTTGAAGTATAATTCCAGTGAGTATTAGCTTCCTCACAAGGTAGCACATTAGATATAAAGCGGCAATGGCAGTAAAAAGCTTTCAGATGACTCCATAACAGACCTACGAGATTGATCCAAAGGCACCCTTTGCAAAATCTCTCTAGAACACAGCAGATCTCCTGAAATCGGTGGAAGCAGAACCGGTTTCCCTGCCCAACCAAAGGCCTTGTAGAACCAGTGTTTTGATGCCAGAAAATAGAGATTCCGGTCATAGATTATATGAGATCAAGGATATAAAGAATGAAATAGAACTAAGCGCTATATGCCCCTCTGTGTCTTGAAACTGCTCAGTATGGCGCAGATTAGGGTTACGAATGAATACCCTAATCTATCCGGTACGTCACCATTTTCCATTTTCCAGAATAAATGTGGTGATATTTGGTTGCAAAAGCAAGCAATAAAAATGGTTAAAATAGATTGCTTCTAAAATCCACGATAGAAGCCCTTTGCATGCAAGATAGTTTAATTAATTCGACGACACTTGGCAAACATGCACAAAAATAATGCATGTTATGCATTTGAACTTTTTTACAAAGGGAAAACCCTCATCTACATCTACGTGGATCATGTACATAGTAAATCCTATCACAAATAAAATGCACATAAAAATTTGAGATTTTAAATTTATCATTCTAAGCTCCAATATCTATGGTTAATATAAAACATGCCCCTAGGCAAGACACCAATAAAGGACCAAATGAAATATGTAAATTCTAATATGAACAGAATGTCATACCTCATAATTTTGGCCATGCAATTGTTGCATGTGCGATGAAGTTTTTTTGTTAGCCTTATATCATTCATCCGCTTCTTCCAACTCAAAGTGAGAGTTATGTAAATTGAACACCCTCTTTGTTCCTGCTCAATATGCTAAATAATAAAAAAAAAAAAAAAGGTGCTGCGCACGGAGGGCTGCCCTCCATGGCCGGAGGGTGAAGTGGCCGGACAATCAATTCAAAACCATAACCTCGAACATTTAGAAACAAAATCCTCTGTAGCCAACGAACTGCCTTTATCTTCCAAAATGCAGCTAAAGATTTAGCAACTTGTGAAATAAAGAACACACGAATTTCAGAACTATAAAATATACGGGGCTATTTTGGAAAATATTTAAAATTTAAGGGCATTTTGGGAGTTTTAAAAATACGAAGGGCTTTTTGGGAATTAAGTCAAGGAAGGGAGCCCCTGAGAAATCGGTGCAACCTGCATAAGGCAACATTTGTTAAACACATTATACTTCCAAACAATCTTGTTTATTTCAAGAATCATGTACATAATGAGACTAGAGAATGCCAAACTTTTAAAATGAGATATGGCGAGGAATGATAAGATTGGACGTTCCAAAACGTTTAAGCTAAGAATAAGAACAGTAGCCAATATTGGCACACATTTAAGCAGCTGTCAGTACTTTATGCTGGTAATGATAGAGGTCCAATGCATTTTGCTTAGCTTAGGCATTCACGTTGTGAATAATATATTCTTCAAGTACTATACTGGAATGTGCACTTCCAAAATCTAAATCGGTTGTGATCACTCTAGAAGAGAAAAAGACGTACAAAAATAAACTGCTACTATAGGTCTAAAATACCACAGCATATCAGAATATCCAGCATATGCTTAGGATATGCTGAAAACCCACATGAGCAAGGGTTTGGCCCCCTAGGGGCAACCCAAAAATTTTCATAAGAAATCATTGAGCACATGAATAGGTTTAGAATAGAATAGAATAGAATAGAATAGAATAGAATAGAATAGTGCTTTTAGCATATGATGATATATTTTCAATTATCCGAATAAAGATATTAATAACAAGGTTTGGATGGACTTTCATACAGAGCTATGTATGGATTACCAATGGGGCATAGAAAGGGATTCAATGTCGTTCAAAATAATTTGTCTGATCTAGATATATATGTAAATAAATATATATGTGAACAATGACAGAGACAGGGGTTGGACCAGGGACAGAGAAGGTGAAGGATCTTGACATAAATAAAGTCAAAGAAATGCAAGAGTCTTTCTTCTGGCGGCATGTATCTATGATGGCTTAGAAGATGCGGGGCAATATTACATTGCTTCGAAAGCTTCAGTTTATGGCATTCATTGTTTTTGTAATTAAGGCAGCATGCTCTAATTTTGAATTGGCCATCATAAATCGCCGTCTAAACCACTTAAGCACACACTACAGCAAGGTCAATCAGAGACTTTCTGTTTACAATATATGAACTTATAACTCTTGGTAGTTACTTTCTTAGAATTTATGTTGAGATAATTCCTAAGCTGTTGTAAATCTAAGTTGAAAGAACGTTGGAGCTAAAGTCCCCAGTATAGACCTTGATTTGAATGAATGGCTAAATGTGAGGGAAGCAATTGACATCTATGTTATAGGGTGAGTTTGATTTGACATTACATTGACGAGAGTTTGGCGTTAAGCTCATAGCAATTTTGAACTTGGCCTTTCAGTTTTTTAAGATTTCACTCTTTTAAGTGCTGATAATGTCCTTGGTCTAGCAGATGACGTCCCCGCAGCCAAATGAGAAGGTTTGCGTTTTAAACCCTAGATGGTGATTTTGTTTGGAGTAAAGTGTCCCAGGATGAAATTGATCAACTTGAAGATAAAGTTGGCAAATGCAAAGAGAGACTAAAGAGAGACTGTTGGCCTCATTGGCAAAAGCTTTAGATTTTCCTAAAGAGAGATTGTTGGCCTCATTGGCAAAAGCTTTAGATTGTGCCAACAATCTTGTAAAATAAACTATGGATAATTGTGCATCAATATCTTCCACTTTTGCAGGTTCCCTCTCTTCCATGGTTCTAATTATGGGTTCACAAAAATCAGATCCAAATGCACTTCATCTGGCCCATCTGCAAGACGCGAGGTCCTAGATGCCGCCCATAAATGAGCAAGTTCAAAATCAGAATGTACTCCGGCAGCTCCGTGCACTTGGATAGCCGCATCCAACACTCTGAGAGCTACGCAAGGGGCAACTACCTGCAATTAACAAGAAAAAGTATTATCATATATTTATTCTAGTTAAATTTACCTATTTGATGAGTGTTGACATAAATATTACCTTTGCCATAGCCAGAGATCCTCTTGCAACTTTTGCACCATGGAGATCCAACTCATGAGCCGCATTTAGAACCAATAGCCTTGCTTGAGTGATATCCAGACGACACTGCGGCTTAACAGAACACCCACTTTAGCTAGCTCTATGAAACTTAGAAACTTATCACTACTAACATCTAAAATATAACCTGTGCAAGTGCTGAACTGAAGGCACCCTGTTGGAAAATATACTTCCCAAATGCCTTCCTTGAAAGTGCCGTTTCTACCATCAACTCAATTGCCCACTCTGCACATCCAACGAGTCTCATGCAGTGGTGCAACCACCCAGGTCCTAGCCTCCCCTGTTTTGTGCCAATTTAGCATGGTCCACGAATACTAACATTATCTTCAGAACTTCACTTGCCTGTGATATTTCAAAACCACGTCCTTCTTCTCAGATTATGTTGAGTGCAGGCATACGAACATTTTCAAATACTATTTCTGCGTATCCATGTGATGCATCATCAAAACCATACACTGTTAAAGGGCAGATTATTTTGACCCCTTGTATTTTTATGTCCACTAGGATCATTGATCGTTGTTGTCTATTGGCGCAGTGCATTTACATCTGTTTTCCCCTATCATGATCACACAGGATTATCTTTGAAACTGATGCCGCATATAAAGGAATAGATTTGTGAAACGCACAAAAATCATAAGAATTTCTTGCAACAGATAAGTAATCAAGGAATATTAAGTAATGTGGCCATGACTTAGCAATATGCAAAGTTCAAACATGCTAAGGTTTTGTTTAAATCCAGATACTGAAGCTCCTTTTTGAGAAGTTACCTTCGTGTGTTTGAAACTTACCATCAAAATAAGTATTTGGCATCTTGGATCCATTGCACCACTTGTCCATCACTTCCATTGATGATGTAATGATCTCCCACATTGCCAGCCATTTTGCCGGAGCAATTATTTAGTAGTTGCTAATTATCACTTTATTACACAGTCAACTCATTCAATATACCAGTCAATTTTGCACTCTATGTTTGTTGCATCTGACGATGCAACTTGAGGTTCAGTCATTGCACATCCTGATCGTATTTCTCATTCTAAGAGGGGCTTCAACCAGGTTTTTTGCTGTTCTGCATTTCCATATCTTAGGAGCACCTATAACCATTTTAAGCGCTTTACATTGTATTTGGTGTCACTTGCTCAGAATGTAGTGACAATACACAGAAGAAGATAATATGTTATCTATTAACAAACATGCAGGCCATAATGAGATCAAGGAACCAAGCTATGGCAATTCCTAAACCTACCTCCATATTGCATGTATCTGGTGCACTATCGTTGGTAAACTCCGGCAGAGATGGCAGCCAAACGAAAAAGCGACAATGATATATACCACTTCCAGCTTTCTCCTAGCCATGGTGTATTCTACAAGAAAAACCAAGAAGATAGTGCAACCAGTAGACCGAAAGGAAAAATCAAATGGGTGAAAACTAACTTACTGATGCAGAGCAGTAAGTAGCTAAGTATTCATCTTGGGATGGAATTCCAGCAGGAGAAGGGCGAGAAGAAAGGCCATAAAATGGAGGACCGGGACTTTCCTTATTGCTTATAACATATGGCTGTATAATGCAAAACCGACAGAATCTAGAGGCATTAGATTCTTTAGAAAAAGCAAGAAAATCACCATCAGAACGTACCATACAATTATAAGCAACATCTGACTTTCGATTTCCTGAAGTCGACAGCTCCCAGTCCAACACAGCAACAACCGAAACCCTGCTCCATCACATAATGAAACATCCAGGTCTTCACCATGGACCTTGCCACCAGACCTTCCTCGCTGCTAATCGAACCTAAGCTATCCACCAGACCTTCCTCGCTGCTAATCGAACCTAAGCTAACATGAACTGGTAGAAATTGGAGACCCATGTATACACAAAGGGCAAATAGAAGCTTCAACGGTGCATTACAAATACCAATTTCGGGCAGAGTAGGCCTCTCCGGTTAGCCAGTTTCAAGAGTGGCTGCCCAACAACGAAAACGACCGAGCATTTACAGCCAATAAGGGGTTTTTAGCAGTCATAGGCATATTTCAAGCATATACTGGCCTATAATATGCCACAAACCCACATAAACAAGGGTTTGCCCCTAAGCTAGCCTGGTGATTTTAAGCAATGGTGGCACTAAAAACCCGACAAACACAATTATGCTCAAATTGAGGTGGAGTGAAAAATCAGAGAAAGAGACCATATAGAGATAAAGCCAAGTAGTGGAACTCCAATGATAGATAGATAATATAAATCGAGATGGAATGAAAAATCAGAGAGAGAGACCATATGGGTATAAGCGCGCTTTTGGGGGACAATTTTGCGAAATGAAAGCACCCCCCAAGCACCCTGCTTTGGTTTTTTATGGTGGGGGGGCTTTCATTGACGTTTTGCCGGGCTGGAGGAAAGATTCCCCGTCACTTCCCCGTCACAAAATAGGGTTCCCGCCAATAGCTTTTCACTGTACTCCGACCTCCAGGTTTGAATCAGAGCGCCAGAGGAGGATCATTGCATGTCATTTTTTCGTGAAATTATTTGGAAATGGCAGGTAGCAGCAATGATTCGCCAGCGCCTTCTACGGGAGAAAAAAAAAAGGTTAGTTTTAGGTTTCTTGATATCCTTTCTCTTTCTTTCGCCAAAAACTTAGTTCTTTCTTAATTTTCCTCTTGCATTTCCAGATGAAAGTCGCTACTACAGTCGAGGAGTTCGCTCGAGGGCTATGTAATGAGGGCAGGGATCCGGAGACAATAACTTGGGATGAATGCCCTCCAGAAGATTTCCTGCAGGTATGGTCAGAGCTAATGAAGGAGGGAAAAATCAAACTACACAAAGCCCTACTGAGTTTGCAAAGACCGGGTTAGGGATTTGGCGGTCGAAAGTGTACCAGTTTGGGATCAAGAACAAGGAAGCAAGGGTTTATTTTGCAAGAGCTTTTGCATGGCAGAATACAAGAAAAGCAAGACACAGCCCTGCAAAATATTTGGTTAACTGGGCAAAGTTTGCATTTACCAGGTATGAACCAGCCCGGAAAATGTTTAAGTCTGTGGATGTAGTGGGTGAGACATGCTTAAAGAATATAAATGTGGGACTTGAAGCATTGCAAGATAGGCGTGGTACATGAAACTGAATTAAAAAGCATGTCTTCTAGAGCCGTTGAGCTGCACAATGAGGTATGTAGGCTTGATGGCATGATTTACGCTTATGAAGATGCTTGCATGGCACTTGCGGGGGATATTCAAAAGAGCAAAAAGTTGCATTGAAGATTTCAGTTCTTTATTTCGAGAAGAAGATGGAGCCCTGAATGAACTTGCAAAGCGGGGGTGATGGTATGGGTTTTCTCTCTTAACTATGGTAAGGAAAAAAAAAAAGCATGATAGAGAAGAGGAGTGCCTTTGGGAGATGGGGCACAAGACCTTGAGTTGCGGTTGTCTTCTTGCCGACAACTCAACAAAGATTTTCGTAGCGCCATTTCTAACTTGAAACGGACTTGGATCTAATTACCTTCACAAGTCTTTGATCAAACCATGTGCGGTGAATGGACGGTTGTAGATGGGGAGGATGGATGCAAGGCTGCATGCTTTCTTTTGACACACAGTTTTGATTCGGGTGACATTAGATTGTGGACACTCATACCATCTACTATGCTTCCAATTGTGCTTGGAGAATTTGTGCTGTATAGTATGCAAGGCAACTATACCTACAGGATTGCTGACACAGGTGGGATATGCAGATCATATCCCTGATCCAGAAGAAGTTTCAGGGGACAATGACAGGGATCGTATTACAGTTTCAAGTGATTATGAAACTCCAGCCAATGATGATAACAACATGAAAAGAAGGCCTATAACCAGAGCCATGACCAGTCCAGCTGGAAAAGGTAATTGCATTTCTGTTAATTGAATTAGAATGTAGAAGAATGTAAATTCTTTTAATTAACATTTGTGCATTGCAGGGAGCAAAAAGAAGAGGAAGGTCTGCAGAGAACAAGTCGAGATTACAGGTAAAACATGTTTGCTGTTGTGTATGGATTCATGTGTAGAAGGTGTTAATTGCTTTATTGATTTTGCAGGATCCAGCATCCCCAAAAACACCAAGAGTCCAAAGAAGGCCACTAACACCAAGAGTCCAAAGAAGGCACTTTGACTAAATGTGAATACAATACCTGCTGATGGTCTTGCAGATGATCAGAGCAACACATTAGCTCAATCCCAAAAGCAGAGTACCACAGCTGCTGCAGAAGATGGGGTTGCTAAAGTATTAGATTTTGATGATGCCATGCCCACAGACAAGTGTAAGAAAGGCAGGAAAAGCATGCCTAGGAAGTGGAAGACTCCAAATAAGGGAACTGATGGTATGAACCAATTACCATTACCATTACTAATGATATTGGTAAATTCTTGAATGCTTATTATTCTTTTTTTTTTTTTTTGCAGTTCCTTTTACTACACCCCCAGTTACCAAACGTGTGGAAAAGAAGACCAAAAAAAGGAAGGAGAAAGTTGGAGCTGAGGGGGAAATTTTGGATCATCAAAACGAGCTTTTGGACGTACTTTTTGAACAAGAGCAGCAGGGTTTGCAAGCAGGGCCTATAGCTGAGCAGCAGGGTTTGCAAACTGAGTTTGAACAAGAGCAGCAGGGTTTATTGAGCAATGAAGTTGAGGACACGCATAAACAATCAGGTCTTGGTATAGAGCATTCAAATTTTGGTGCTAGTTGTGACTCGGGTTTGTCAACCATGTCCGATATCGGGGTCTAGTTCAATACCAGTTGTTCGGGTGTTGTTGTTGTTAACCCTGATAGTTCCTTTGTCTTTGCAGAGGTTTGTTCGGATGCTTTTTTTGTGCATAGAGTTAATCCTATATGTAATCCACAAATAGATCAGACAAGCACAAAGGATACCTCTGCAGTTGATGAGGCTATTCAGGGGGTTTGCAATGAAATACTAGGTGGTAAAGAAGTTGCTAAAGAAGGTGAGTCAGACACATGTACAGCTGCTACAAATGTAGAAGAAGATCATGTTACAAAAAAAGTGGTTCTTGCCGAGAAAGAAGCTGATGTTGGAGATGAAGAGGCAATGAAAGAAGATACAGATGTTGGAGAAAGTGAAGAAGCTGATGAAAATGAAGATGGTGATGAGAGTGAAGATGATGTGGACGAAACACTTGGCCAATACTATGCTGCAGTAGTGAAGAAGAAGATTCTGTTAAAATAGACTGGCAGGTTTGTTAATATTCGGTGTTAATATTTGGTGTTAATATTCGGTGACAGGGATGTATTCAGTGTACAGTTCGGTATGTATCATTTTTGGAAACTTAAGTTATTCCTACAAAGAAACAGGTTATGTAATGACAGATTTTGCAAGTTAACAAACCGTGTTAACTTCATATATATTTTAACTTATATACCAGGTGGAAGAGATGTTGAATGTTCTTACACTCTTCACTGATATTGTACTGTGCTTTGCACAGATTTTTGATATGAAATACAAACAGATTTTTGATATTTGTGCACAGCTGGAACTTGATTGATTTTCCTGTGTTTTTCTTGAATTCGGTCTGCCCCTGTTTCAAATTCATGTAAATTCAAATTCATATAAGCTCAAATTCATCTAAGTTTCAAATTCATCTAAGTTCAAATTCATCTAAGTTCAAAATTCATCTAAGTTTAAAATTCATCTAAGTTCAAAAATTCATCTAAGTTTAAAATTCATCTAAGTTCAAATACATCTAAGTTCAAATACATCTCATCTAAGTTCAAATTCATCCAAGTTCAAAACGTGCAAGGGAATATTCGCAGCGAATATTCCCAAGGTAAGACCCTTATGGAATCTAGAACTCAGAAACTTGCAAGGGAATATTCCATGGGTACCTTTGTCAAGGAAATATTCCCACCGAATATTCCCTGGGTAATACCCTTATGAATTCTAGAACTCAGAAATTGCAAGGGAATATTCCATGGGTAATACCCTAACGAATTTTAGAACTCAAAAATTAGAAGGGCAACCCGAGGCAGCCAAAAGCACCCCAAGCACCTCGAAAGCACCCCCAAGCATCCCAGATATCTTAGTACAGCAAATGATCATCTTCGTACAACAAATTTAATTTGAGATACAAGGAGGATATGGAGACAAGGTAAATTTTTGTATTACAGATCAATTCTTTACAAGCTACATTCACTTCATTTACAAGTTACAAGTTAAGAAATCATCTAAGATTTCTTGGAAGTCCTTTTAGCAGCAGATTTTTTGGAAACTTCAGACATCACATTTGTTGCTGAGTCTGCTTTTTTGGACTTACTTTTAGCACCAGATTTCTTGGCAACTGCAGACATCACATCAGCTTCTGAATCTGCATTCTTGGATGTACTTTTAGCACCAGATTTCTTGGAAACTGCAGACATCACATTTGCTTCTGAGTCTGCTGGAGGTAAGCAATTAATTATTTGCTCGTATGCTTCTTCAGACAACTTATACATGTTTTCCTCGTCAGCAACATGCTGCAATTCAACTTTGACAGCAATAACAAGATGAGAATAGTTGCACGTGACGTGTCTGGCTTGTTTACCAGAAGTTCATATTTTTTGTCAGACCTCAACTCATAGTACTTCCCTGTAATGATGTGCTCTCTTCTGCTGAATTTTGCACCCCAGCCATCTACAAAAGCCGTTTCTACTACATGCATGGCCTCAGTGCACTTTACTAGCCAAAAATCATACTTGTTTTTTGTACCTGGTTCGCTAACAATGGCAAAGTTGTCACCTGGCTCTATGAGGCTAGCTTTCCACTGATTATCACCCTCAAACTGCACATGCTCAATTATATCTTCTCGATCCACCTCCTTTGGTTTGAGTTCAGAATAGACAAAGGCACCTGTTCTTATCAAATTCACACAACTCTTACATAGACCCTTCCAAAGATGCATCACAAAAACATGAAAGTGTTTTGTGTGCCATCATAATGAGCCTTTCTTTACAAAAGGTCGATCATGTGAACTTTTTTCGTCCCTTTTAAAGTGTCACGGTCATACGATAGAACTGTCTACTTCTCCAAGTCCGATAAGCCAAAAGTTCCTACAAAATAATGCAAAATGAGAACACCTTTTGAATAGTAAAAAATGTGATGAGAAGAAATGTGTACCTGATAGAATTATAGTCTTTCTGCTTTCCCTTTTCACTAAAGTACCTCTGTAGAAAAAGTACAGCATCTTTTGCATTTCTTAGTGGTGTGGAATTTCTTTTCAGCATCTCACTTGTAAGAACTCTTTTGATCACTGCACCTGCACCATCGTGCTCGCCTTTTCCATGAGCTGAGGCAAAGAAGTGCCAAGTTATCTTGATGCCTCTCATCTGAAAATACCTGCCTAAATAATAAAATGCTCTTGCTGATTTGAACTGAGCAGCACATCCATCCGACCAGAAAACATGGTTATCAACTTCTATATTTCCAGCTTTAAGAGCATCACTATGCCTTTGCAAACAATGCTGCACAAATAAGCAATCATGGTCCCTATCATCAGAGATGTAGAAATTTGTTTCCTTCACAATCTTCCTGTCACCAACAACCAGGTTTGCCTTCTCACCATCTTTTGCATGTCTATATGTTATGTGCACTAGAAGCGTGCACTGGTCATTTCTCCAATGGAGGGTTTGTATTTCCTGCTGTATCTTAAAGGTATAGTTTTCTGCAAAATCAATGACATGTACCATTGTACCTGGAGGGAATGTTTGCAAGCAGTCTTTGAACTTTTCAGCCTGCCATCTAGCAGTGTAGTTGTGAGGAATAAACTGCTTAATAACACTCTTGGCATGCACAAAAAACTCTTGCAGAGAAGTGGATTTGTAAACTAGCTTCATAACATCCTTGGTTTTTGGCTGTCCACCTTTTTTAATGAAGGTCTCCTGCACCTAAACAATGTACAAGCAAGGAAGAGCACATGTCAACCACAATCAATGGCATATATGTTGCTAATAAAAAGTGAGTCACCTTTTCAAAGTTCTTCCATTCCACCTTTGCCATGTGGCTGGCCTCTAAAGGACAAAGTTGGAACTTTTTAATTCCACAATCTGCACATGACATCCTAAGGCATGCATCTTTGTGCAACTCCACATTCTCATTCTTTTCACATAAGAAACTTTTCCACAAAACGCTTGTGTTTGCAAAGACATGGTTCCTTGCTTGACAAGTAGGACCAACACCACATACCTTACATTGACAGTCACATTGTTCACCATGCACATTGTTGTCCCTTCTAATGCTATTCAGAGCCTGCCTTACATACTCCATTCTCATGTGATAGATGCAACAACAAGTCTCTCTTTCGTTTAACCTCCTCACAAACTTTGGCTTCAAAGCTTCAAAAAGTCTCAATCCAATGCAAATCTCTGGATGTGCTTTTTTGAACCTTTCAAAGAATGTGACCTGCAAGTACCACAATATTTAGCAAGATGAATATGAATATACTAGGATTACTTACTCATTTTTTCTGAATTGAATATGAATCCTAAGATTACTTACTTGTGGTTCTTCCAGAAAATGAATTGCATGCATCGAGTAAGGCTTCTGTTCCTTTCTTCCATTGGGTGTTCTTCTCAACTTGATAACTTGTCTCTTGTTAGGAGACACCCGAGTGTTATTTGTCCAAAACTGAACTATGTTTTCTCTATCTTCATCACTCAACCTGTCAGATCTTTCCTTACGTTTGAACATACTCCAAGGGCCTCCAGTTTCTGCTAGATTTCTCTTATCAATAGCTGCATAAACTGTTTTTCTTCTCAAGTTTAAGACCTCACAAACCTTGCTTCTGCTGCACCCTTCTTTCAAAGCCATCATGATAGTGGATGATCTTGCATTGCAAATGTCCCTGTTTCTTTTTTTTTTGTTGGTGGCCAGAGTGTCTTTAACACTCTCAACAACATGTTTCATTCTTGATAACCTCTTTCTTTCCTAGCATCTTGAATTACGGTAGTGCTTCAAAGGCTCGTGCAATGACCTCCTCTACGTCCTTAGGAATCATGTTTTTGCATCTTTTTTCTATGAATTGACTATGATCCGGGCTTCTAACTGTTTCACCCTCAAAGAAAGCCCTTCTTTTTTTTTTTTGCTCTGCTAAAAGAATTCAATCCTAATCTTTTCAGCTCTCCTTCTCCTTTGGTCTCTTCTCTTTGCAGCCATAATTTTTCTTGTTGTACTTGCTGGGGACATGCAACAACACGGTTTCTTGTGCTTTGGAGAACATGGGGAATTTTGTGTAGAAGCATGCCTCCCTTGCTTAATTGGCGTCTGCAGGCAGGGTGAAGTCTCATATACCTTGTTTTCCCCTTGCAACTGTGATGGACTCTCAATTTCTGGCCTTCCCCATCAATGGAATCATCATATTCAAGCTTCTAAGAGATTTCTTTGGCGGTAGTAATTCAAATCCACTCCCAAAGATTTCGCGCCAAATCCAAATCCCCCCGAAATTTAGCTTCATACTACGCAACAAGAGAATCAAAGTCCATGCCATGCAACAAAATGCACTCTCCGGAAAAGAAGGAGTGAAGAAAAAATTCGTGCAAGAACCAAGCAAAAAGACATGGTTACCCGCCCATTTTTGCCAAGAATGACTCCTCATTTGCTTTTTTGAAATCAAAATGGAGCTCCCTCCCTTCCCGAAAGCAGGAGATCCGGCGCCACTAATTTCGTCTAATTATGATTAAGAAAAAATTAAAGAAAATGTTAACTACCGTCAAAACAAAGCGATGCCAAATTTTTTAAAAACACCCTAAGCACCCACAAAGCACCCCGATGTCGCGCGACATGAATTTACGTCCCCAATAGCTTTTATACCCATATAGAGATAAAGCCAAGTAGTGGAACTCCAATGATAGATAGATAATATAAATCGAGGTGGAATGAAAATCAGAGAGAGAGAGAGAGAGAGAGAGAGGGGCTAGAAGAGAGAGAGAGAAGAGAGAGAGAGAGAGAGAGAGAGAGAGAGAGAGAGAGAGAGAGAGAGAGAGAGAGAGAGAGAGAGAGAGAGAGAGAGAGAGAGAGAGAGAACAAGGGCGGAAACATGGTGGTTGAAAATGTGAGGGTTAAGTCAAAGATGAGGTTCGGACCAAAGGTAGATAAGAGATGGAGATTGAGAGGGTGAGGGCAATGAGGTTAGCTCCTTGACAAAGTGAGGGAAATGGCAAATTAAATCCACTAACGGAAAATAACATCTTGCTAGGAAAACTAGGGTGGAACCTATTGTTTGCAATAATAACAGATGTAAGGTAAATGCCAAATGAAATTGACAATACAATGACATCGGGGTAGTAAAGAAGGTCTAAGAATGCTCGACATGCAACTGTCACAGAATAAGATAAAGTGACAGAACTTGTGGACACGGTCAAATGCAATGTCAAACTAGTGAGATATGGTGCAAGAAAACGATACTCCCCAGACCAAAAATGAATAGATGGTTTAACGATATGAATGTTCAGACAAAACTACAACCTGTAGTCCAAAAATTCAATGTAGTTCTAATAGTATAAACAAAAAACTCCATGCACTTTATAAATAGATAAAGCCAAGCAAAAAACTCCAAATGATGTATGAAATAATGCAAAGCCAACATGAATCACCTCAAGGAACACATCATCTATAAATACGATCTCAATATAGCTCCTCCGACCTTAGTGTGAAGAATGTATGACTTTGAAAACCAATGCAACGTACGAACATCTACGCGTGACTATAAAATCCCTTGACAACTTGAGATACGTATGAATCAAAACCCCAAGTGACAAAATGATGGGCATCAAAAGATTCGACAGAGCCTGCCAGTGAAACTAGCACGAAACCGACTTATATATAAAAACTTTCTAGAGCAACACGCTAGAAAGGAGACCATGACCAATAGACATTTGTTATGGCAAAATAAAAAGAAATTTTTTCTCCATGTATATAAAAGTGTGCTAGCTAGGAAGTAGAACTATGATCAATATACATGTGGTTTTGCAATAAAAAAACAAAAGAAGTAGAAAAAAACATTTGTTCGTATGAATCAAGACTCGCACATGAATCTAGAACATGGAAGACAAATGACATTGCAAAGGAGCTAAACATAATCTTGTTATAAATGCTTACCTATGAATAGTTATGATTATAATAAATCTAAATTAAAAGATAACAAAAGAACTGTAAACTAGCGGAAATGCAGGCTTGAGGCAAAAGATAGGAAACATTGGAAGGAAGGTAGAAGAGCATAGAGGATCCTGAAAGGGCCTTGTAGCCCAACCTTAGAGGAAAAGATATCATTTCCATTATGTGACAAACAACTGTTATCTACTCTATAAAAAATTTAGTCTCGATGCTTGCACAACTTACCCAACATTGCATGAGGGCCTACCAATTCATGCCACAATGTTACAAGACCAAAGCCAAAACTAAAGATACAAAGTTCGCAGCCAAAAGCCTCTTTGCGCATACGTAGCACTTCTAGCAAACCCAAAGATCCTTATGATCATCACATAATGTAATGAAGGGCATAGTGGAGATTGCAGAAGTTGAAGTTGCATCGGGCAGGATAGAGCAAGGAAATTTTCAGGAGTTTTTGAAAAAATCCTGACTCCGCTAAAAAAAGGGGGCAATTTTGTCAAATGCATGGTAGACATGCTTCTCCTTAGTGATTGACAATCTTTTAGCATAAAACCTAAAAAGTTTGAGATGTGAACCAAAGTTTTAAGTTGTTGTAATAGAAACTTACAACTCAATTATTGGGTATTGTAATTTCAAGTAGTTGGGTGGACTTGTTTAAGATAAGATAAGATAAGATGATTTTTTACGTCCACGGGAACCCAACGGGTTATGGGACGGCACAAGGGCAACAACCCATCTAAAACCTGGGGACTAGGCCCCATCACCAAACACAATAACCAAATATTAAAAGGCTACTTAGAATAAAATCAATCTCACATAAAATATTCAAATTCAACTACACAATACCTAGGACCTTTGCTACTCCTTTCAACACACCCATTCGACGCGTTTAAATGACAAAGCCTATGTGCAATAGCACATCCTTTGTTATAGTCAAGTATTAAACATATAGATTATAGAAAGGTTTTCTTCTAAATAACAATGGAATTATTTGTATCTTTACTTTCACGAGGTCAAGTCATGCTTAGGTTACCCTTGCCTCTTAGTGTTTGTAAAAACATATTTGTCATCTAGTTTTTCAAAACCAGTAACACAAGAAACTTTGCAGGTTGACTAATGTATATATTTTTAACCCTCAGTTCATATTGGTTCATTCAATGTAAAACCATAGGATGGTTGTATTTTATCCTTAACACCATGGTGTATTACTATATTGCAGGGACAAATATAGCATAGAAGCATAGTGTAGATTGGGGATATTATATAATATCTACTTTAAAGGGGCCAGTCTTTTGAGACTGCCACAAGTGAGATAGAGTTTACGCAACAATTTCCTCGTTTGATTAATTCACGATTTGAAGGAACTATTAATGGTGCTCCCAAGGGCATTGTCATATCGTCGGGACCTTGACAAAGCAACGTGAATTATGTGACATTGAGTTTATTGTATTCTTTTAAACATACAAGGAAAGAGAGAATTGTCTCAAATGAGAATGCAGCAAAGAAACTTTATTTAAAAGTGACCTCTACCAAGAAACCTAAGAACATTGTTGGGGTGATCACCACTCACCACATTTGTCACCACTCACCACACTTGTCACCACATTCACCACTATTGAGGTGGTATAGAAGATAGTATACCGTATATGGAGTGATGTACGCACATGCACGCGTGCAGGATATTTGCACGTATCCATGATGATCACTGTATTATCTGAGAGAGAGAAGAACAGAGGGACGATGTATTGGGAGAGAGTATTTTTCATTGATCTAGCTATGGAGATGATGATTCTTTGTGTTGTGCATTGCCTTGTTCTGATAGATTGAGCTTGGATTGTTGGGTTTTTCATCCTTCTTGCAAGGTTAGAGTCTAGGCTCTAACAATTTACACATGATTGCTTTCGACATGGACCATTGATCGGCAAGAATTTCCATTGAAAAAGGAGTTGTTACCATTGGTATTGGTGATCGTCGGTAAAGAACGGCACCATTGAGAAAGGAGCAATTTCTTGGGTGAAGGGGATTTTGCCGTAATTGATTTGTGGGGTAGAATTTGACAAGGGGAGCATAGTTTTATGCCCAAGAGAAGTAAGAAGAAGATACCACCAAGCTCTATCGTAACAAGAAGGGGACCGGTGAGTCAATCTTTGGGCTCAAAATTGCATCAAGATTCAATTTCGTTTTAAATTTGGGAGCGCGATCCGGGGTCTAGTTCTCAGATCCAGGAGGTTTTGATTCCATTTACCGATCTAGACGGTAATCCAATTTCGTTTTTCAAATTGAAGGGAGATTCAATTTCGGTTTTTCAATTTCAAGACACTCAAGAAGAGGCAGAGATGGCTGTATTACCACCTATGGTATGGGGTTTTCAGACAATGGGGATTCCAAAGTTTGATGATCTGGTGGATCGGGATCCTTTGAAGCATATTGTGAAGTTTGAGAGGTATTGCCAGCAATGTAAGTTACGCACGCGATTACTTTGCTTTGGTTTCATAGTTCTTTGCAAGATTCAGTGGAAGAATGGGCACAAACTCAGCCAGATACCATGACATATCAGGAATTAAAGGAAGCTTTCATTGCTAATTATCAAGAAGTTCATGGTAAGGATAAGACTATGGAAAGGTGGACCAATTTTACACAAAAAGAAGATGAATCAATTAGAGAGTATAATCAGAGGTATATTGCGGTTCTCAAAGCCGTGGTTCATTGGAAGATTGCAAGGAATGATGAAATGGATATCCAATGGTATGTGAAGGGGCTGAAACGAGCTATTGCTCATAAGGTGAAGGCTAAACAGCCTACAACATTGCTAGAGGCACAAAAGTATGCTCTCAAGGCTGAAGATAAGCTGGGATACATTCATGAAGTTGCTGCTCCAGAGCATAAAACAGAGGATATTGCAGCCAAGATTTCTAAGCTTACAATTGGTGAGAAGCCAAGGGAGGTGCAGTTTATTACTTGTGAGTATTGTGGGTCTATTGGGCATTCTGATACTACATGTAGATTGCTGAAATTCTGCTCAAGATGCCAAATAAAGGGCCATAATGATCAAGAATGTAGGGAGAAGAGATTCTTTGAGAGGGCCAATCCGGTATTTGCTGTTATGCAACAAGCACCATCTATTCCTATTCAACCAATGCAAGCAGCACCTATCATACCACAAGTTCCAATGATGCCACAAGCACCAATTGCCCAACAAGTTCCAATGGGTTCCACACCAATGGTGCAGCCAAAACAGGGATGGTATCCAAGTAAGGCTCATTTATATTGCAAGTTATGTGATAAATTCAAGCATGATGAGACTACTTGTTGGAAAATCCATGGGAAACCAGAATGGGCAACCAACAAGTATCCACCAAAGCAGCAAGTGTTTGAATCAGTACCTCTTCCTAATAATGATGTTCGCATTCAAGATACAAAGTACATTGATAATCCTCAAGTTAAGGCTCTTATTGAGGAACTTAAGAAGCAAGAGAAGGCAAAATCAGTAGTAAATTGTGGATTCGTTGAGGTAGACAGTGACCCATTTCAGCAAGAAGAAGAGATTGGAGAAGTAAATGCGGTTACAAGATCACAAAAGGTGGTGCAAGAACCAAGAGTAGTGCCAATTGTGGAGAAGACTAAGACCTCTTTTCCAAAGGCTTTGAAGGAACAAGCTTTGAAGGTGTCAGCACCTAAGAAGGTGCAATTCAATGTGCTACCCACAGAACAGTTTCAGTCTATAGAAGAAAATCAGCCCATAGGGATGCCTCCTATGGTGGATGAGGAAGTTCAAAATGAAGATGATGTGATCAGCCAAGTTTTGGCCACTAAAGTTACACTTACTTTGGAGCAATTGATGCATTATTCTCCAAATTTGTTGCAAGAGTTAGGGGGAAGAACAAAATCAGCAATTTCAGTCCAACAAATCATATCAAATGATACCGACAAGAGGAGAATGGAGCCACCAGCCCGGCAATCCAAGGATCCTGGGCCATTTCTTTGTGATGTGAGTATTAATGGATATCTAATCAAAGAGGCCAACATAGATACCGGCAGTGGAGTGAATGTAATGCCTTACCACATAATGCTTCAAGTTGGGTTGAAAATGATGGAACCGACAACTATGATGCTCAAAGCATTCAATCAAATGAAGGTGCAGCCTATGGGAGTCATAAAAAATGTTTTATGCAAGGTTTACGAGGTGGAAGCAATCTTGGATTTCATGGTTTTGAAATTTCCAGAGAGTGTGCATGCTGAAACTTATACTTTGTTGCTGAGTCGTACATGGTTAGATGCCGTACAAGCTGAGACTTCATGGAGGAAGCGCGAAATGAACATCTTTCAAGGAGAACACAAGGTTACTATAGATCATCCTCTGAAATCAGCAAAAGGTACCTTTCTTTGCAATCCTTCTTTGAGCAGCCCGCAGTTAGAAATCAGCAAAAAGAATGCTATGGTGTCTGGGCAGCAAGGTCTTAGTTGTTTTCATGTCTTGGAAGTGGGTGACAGGGAAGATAAGATTTTGTACAAGTGGTTAAAAGGTACCCAAATTTCAGAAATATGTCATTTACAGCAGCAAGTTGCAGATAAGTATCTCCGAAGACTTGAAAGTATTGGTGAAGGTGAGTTACAAGAGACTCTTGTAAACATGCAGGAGGAGTCCATTCAAAGACCCATTGGGGAGAGTTTATTTCAGCAAGAAATTGATCACGATCAAGTAGAGATGCTGATTTTGACATCAAGCATGGATGGGGTAAACAGAAATCAGCCCACTATACAAGGACAAGCCGCTGGGTGGCATGCGCACATTCTGGAGGATGAGGTAAATCAGATCAGTCCATATTCACCACAGTCATTACAGTCACCACATGCACCAAATTCATCACAATCATCACATCCACCACATCCATTACAGTCACCACAGTTACCACAGTCACCACATTCGTCACTGTCACCACATTCACCACATTCATCCTTTGTCACCACATTCACCACATTCACCACATTCATCCGCGGTCACCACATTCAGTAAAAAACATCAATATTTCTCAAGGAAATCAAGAAGAATTGGTTACCATTGGAGGCGATCTTACTCAAGAGGAGGAACGTGATTTGATATCTTTGTTAAGAGAATTCAGGGATGTTTTGGCAAGAAATTACAAAGAATTGAAAGGCATTCCACCAGAGGTTGTGGTTCATACCATTGATTTGAAACAAGGATCAAAACCAGTACAACAAGCTCAAAGGAGAATGAGTCCAGCAATAGAGGAGCAAGTAAAGGTTGAAGTTATGAAGCTTTTGGAGGCGGGATTCATTGTACCAGTGCCAAATTCAGATTGGATCAGTTCTATTGTACCAGTGAGAAAGCCAAATAACTCAATCCGAGTATGCATTGATTACAGGGATCTCAACAAAGCTACCAAAAGAGATCATTTTCCTACACCATTCATAGACACCTTGTTGGATATTGTTGCAGGAAATCAGGCCTATTCTTTCTTGGATGGTTACTCAGGATATAATCAGATCCAAATCTATCCACCACATCAAGCAATGACGGCGTTTCGAACACCTTTTGGCATCTATGCTTATAAGGTATTACCTTTTGGCCTTACAAATGCTCCAGCCACATTTCAGCGAGCTATGACATATGCTTTTCATGATATTTTAGACTTTTTGAGAGTCTTTATAGATGACTTAACAGTATTTTCTAATCCAAGAAAGGATCACTTGGATCATCTCAGAAAAGTTCTTGAAAGATGCCGGCTGTATGGTATAAGTTTGAATCCTGCTAAGTGTATTTTCTTCACTAGAGGAGGAAAACTATTGGGCAATTATGTTTCAGAAAAGGGATTACAAGTGGATCATGGTAAGATTGCAGCCTTGGAGAAGGTAAAACCACCTACAAATGTATCACAAGTGAGAAGCTTATATGGCCAACTCAGTTTTAGTAGAAGGTATTTGCATAATTTTGCTAAAGTAACCCAGCCACTTGTGGATTGTATGAAGCCAGGGAGCCACTTGTGGGGGTACCTTTGTCAAGGAAATATTCCCACCGAATATTCCCTGGGTAATACCCTTATGAATTCTAGAACTCAGAAATTGCAAGGGAATATTCCATGGGTAATACCCTAACGAATTTTAGAACTCAAAAATTAGAAGGGCAACCCGAGGCAGCCAAAAGCACCTCGAAAGCACCCCCAAGCATCCCAGATATCTTAGTACAGCAAATGATCATCTTCGTACAACAAATTTAATTTGAGATACAAGGAGGATATGGAGACAAGGTAAATTTTTGTATTACAGATCAATTCTTTACAAGTTACATTCACTTCATTTACAAGTTACAAGTTAAGAAATCATCTAAGATTTCTTGGAAGTCCTTTTAGCAGCAGATTTTTTGGAAACTTCAGACATCACATTTGTTGCTGAGTCTGCTTTTTTGGACTTACTTTTAGCACCAGATTTCTTGGCAACTGCAGACATCACATCGCTTCTCGACCTGATTCTTGGATGTACTTTTAGCACCAGATTTCTTGGAAACTGCAGACATCACATTTGCTTCTGAGTCTGCTGGAGGTAAGCAATTAATTATTTGCTCGTATGCTTCTTCAGACAACTTATACATGTTTTCCTCGTCAGCAACATGCTGCAATTCAACTTTGACAGCAATAACAAGATGAGAATAGTTGCACGTGTCTGGCTTGTTTACCAGAAGTTCATATTTTTTGTCAGACCTCAACTCATAGTACTTCCCTGTAATGATGTGCTCTCTTCTGCTGAATTTTGCACCCCAGCCATCTACAAAAGCCGTTTCTACTACATGCATGGCCTCAGTGCACTTTACTAGCCAAAAATCATACTTGTTTTTTGTACCTGGTTCGCTAACAATGGCAAAGTTGTCACCTGGCTCTATGAGGCTAGCTTTCCACTGATTATCACCCTCAAACTGCACATGCTCAATTATATCTTCTCGATCCACCTCCTTTGGTTTGAGTTCAGAATAGACAAAGGCACCTGTTCTTATCAAATTCACACAACTCTTACATAGACCCTTCCAGCATGCATCACAAAAACATGAAAGTGTTTTGTGTGCCATCATAACAGGCCTTTCTTTACAAAAAGGTCTGATCATGTGAACTTTTTTCGTCCCTTTTAAAGTGTCACAGTCATACCTGATAGACCTGTCTACTTCTCCAAGTCTGATAAGCCAAAAGTTCCTACAAAATAATGCAAAATGAGAACACCTTTTGAATAGTAAAAATGTGGTGAGAAGAAATGTGTACCGATAGAATTATAGTCTTTCCGCTTTCCCTTTTTCACTAAAGTACCTCTCAGAGAAAAAGTACAAAGATCTTTTGCATTTCTTAGTGGTGTGGAATTTCTTTTCAGCATCTCACTTGTAAGAACTCTTTTGATCACTGCACCTGCACCATCGTGCTCGCCTTTTCCATGAGCTGAGGCAAAGAAGTGCCAAGTTATCTTGATGCCTCTCATCCGAAAAAATACCGCCTAAATAATAAAATGCTCTTGCTGATTTGAACGAAAGAAAACACATCCATCCCAACCAGAAAACATGGTTATCAACTTCTATATTTCCAGCTTTAAGAGCATCACTATGCCTTTGCAAACAATCTTTGCACAAATAAGCAATCATGGTCCCTATCATCAGAGATGTAGAAATTTGTTTCCTTCACAATCTTCCTGTCACCAACAACCAGGTTTGCCTTCTCACCATCTTTTGCATGTCTATATGTTATGTGCACTAGAAGCGTGCACTGGTCATTTCTCCAATGGAGGGTTTGTATTTCTGCCAGTATCTTAAAGGTATAGTTTTCTGCAAAATCAATGACATGTACCATTGTACCGGAGGGAATGTTTGCAAGCAGTCTTTGAACTTTTTCAGCCTGCCATCTAGCAGTGTAGTTGTGAGGAATAAACTGCTTAATAACACTCTTGGCATGCACAAAAAACTCTTGCAGAGAAGTGGATTTGTAAACTAGCTTCATAACATCCTTGGTTTTTGGCTGTCCACCTTTTTTAATGAAGGTCTCCTGCACCTAAACAATGTACAAGCAAGGAAGAGCACATGTCAACCACAATCAATGGCATATATGTTGCTAATAAAAAGTGAGTCACCTTTTCAAAGTTCTTCCATTCCACCTTTGCCATGTGGCTGGCCTCTAAAGGACAAAGTTGGAACTTTTTAATTCCACAATCTGCACATGACATCCTAAGGCATGCATCTTTGTGCAACTCCACATTCTCATTCTTTTCACATAAGAAACTTTTCCACAAAACGCTTGTGTTTGCAAAGACATGGTTCCTTGCTTGACAAGTAGGACCAACACCACATACCTTACATTGACAAATCACATTGTTCACCATGCACATTGTTGTCCCTTCTAATGCTATTCGAGCCACGCCTTTACATACTCCATTCTCATGTGATAGATGCTACAACAAGTCTCTCTTTCGTTTAACCTCCTCACAAACTTTGGCTTCAAAGCTTCAAAAGTCTCAATCCAATGCAAATCTCTCGGATGTGCTTTTTGAACCTTTCAAAGAATGTGACCTGCAAGTACCACAATATTTAGCAAGATGAATATGAATATACTAGGATTACTTACTCATTTTTTCTGAATTGAATATGAATCCTAAGATTACTTACTTGTGGTTCTTCCAGAAAATGAATTGCATGCATCGAGTAAGGCTTCTGTTCCTTTCTTCCATTGGGTGTTCTTCTCAACTTGATAACTTGTCTCTTGTTAGGAGACACCCGAAAGTGTTATTTGTCCAAAACCGAACTATGTTTTCTCTATCTTCATCACTCAACCCGCCGATCTTTCCTTACGTTTGAACATACTCCAAGGGCCTCCGGTTTTACGCTAGATTTCTCTTATCAATAGCTGCATAAACTGTTTTTTCTTCTCAAGTTTAAGACCTCACAAACCTTGCTTCTTTGCACCCTTCTTTCAAAGCCATCATGATAGTGGATGATCTTGCATTGCAAATGTCCCTCGCTTTTTTTTTTTTTGTTGGTGGCCAGAGTGTCTTTAACACTCTCAACAACATGTTTCATTGCAGTAACCTCTTTCTTTCCTAGCATCTTGAATTCTGGTAGTGCTTCAGCAGCTCGTGCAATGACCTCCTCTCTGTCCTTAGGAATCATGTTTTTGCATCTTTTTTCTATGAATTCGACTATGATCTGGGCTTCTAACTGTTTCACCCTCAAAGAAAGCCCTTCTTTTTTTTTTTTGCTCTGCTAAAGAATTCAATCCTAATCTTTCAGCTCTCCTTCTCCTTTGGTCTCTTCTCTTTTGACCATAATTTTTCTTGTTGTACTTTTTGGGGACATGCAACAACACGGTTTCTTGTGCTTTGGAGAACATGGGGAATTTTTGTGTAGAAGCATGCCTCCCTTGCTTAATTGGCGTCTGCAGCAGTGGTGAAGTCTCATATACCTTGTTTTCCCCTTGCAACCTGTGATGGACTCTCAATTTCCGGCCTTCCCCATCAATGGAATCATCATATTGACTTCTAAGAGATTTCTTGGGCGGTAGTAATTCAAATCCACTCCCAAAGATTCTCGGCTGCCAAATCCAAATCCCCGCCAGAAATTTAGCTTCATACTCTGCAACAAGAGAATCAAAGTCCATGCC
Organism: Isoetes taiwanensis; assembly: GCA_021234155.1. Taxonomy (NCBI): domain Eukaryota; kingdom Viridiplantae; phylum Streptophyta; class Lycopodiopsida; order Isoetales; family Isoetaceae; genus Isoetes; species Isoetes taiwanensis. The sequence goes on from JAJEKV010000241.1 coordinate 322,944, forward strand.
ATGCAACAAAATGCACTCTCCGGAAAAGAAGGAGTCAAGAAAAAATTCGTGCAAGAACCAAGCAAAAGACATGGTTACCCCGCCCATTTTGCCAAGAATGACCAAGAATGACCGCTTTTGAAATCAAAATGGAGCTCCCTCCCTTCCCAAGCAAAGCAGGAGATCCCGGCGCCACTAATTTCGGGTCTAATTATGATTAAGAAAAAAATTAAAGAAAATGTTAACTACCCACAAAACAGCGATGCCAAATTTTTAAAACACCCTAAGCACCCCCGATGTCGCGACATGAATTTCTGTCCCCCAATAGCGCTTATACCCATATAGAGATAAAGCCAAGTAGTGGAACTCCAATGATAGATAGATAATATAAATCGAGGTGGAATGAAAATGAGAGAGAGAGAGAGAGAAAGAGAGAGGGGCTAGAGAGAGAGAGAGAGAGAGAGAGAGAGAGAGAGAGAGAGAGAGAGAGAGAGAGAGAGAGAGAGAGAGAGAGAGAGAGAGAGAGAGAGAGAGAGAGAGAGAGAGAGAGAGAACAAACATGGTGGTTGAAAATGTGAGGGTTAAGTCAAAGATGAGGTTCGGACCAAAGGTAGATAAGAGATGGAGATTGAGAGGGTGAGGGCAATGAGGTTAGCTCCTTGACAAAGTGAGGGAAATGGCAAATTAAATCCACTAAAGGAAAATAACATCTTGCTAGGAAAACTAGGGTGGAACCTATTGTTTGCAATAATAACAGATGTAAGGTAAATGCCAAATGAAATTGACAATACAATGACATCGGGGTAGTAAAGAAGGTCTAAGAATGCTCGACATGCAACTGTCACAGAATAAGATAAAGTGACAGAACTTGTGGACACGGCCAAATGCAATGTCAAACTAGTGAGATATGGTGCAAGAAAACGATACTCCCCAGCACCAAAAATGAATAGATGGTTTAACGAATATGAATGTTCAGACAAAACTACAACCTGTAGTCCAAAAATTCAATGTAGTTCTAATAGTATAAACAAAAAACTCCATGCACTTTATAAATAGATAAAGCCAAGAAAAAAACTCCAAATGATGTATGAAATAATGCAAAGCCAACATGAATCACCTCAAGGAACACATCATCTATAAATACGATCTCAATATAGCTCCTCCGACCTTAGTGTGAAGAATGTATGACTTTGAAAACCAATGCAACGTACGAACATCTACGCGTGACTATAAAATCCCTTGACAACTTGAGATACGTATGAATCAAAACCCCAAGTGACAAAATGATGGGCATCAAAAGATTCGACAGAGCCCTGCCAGTGAAACTAGCACGAAACCGACTTATATATAAAAACTTTCTAGAGCAACACGCTAGAAAGGAGACCATGACCAATAGACATTTGTTATGGCAAAATAAAAAGAAATTTTTTCCCCATGTATATAAAAGTGTGCTAGCTAGGAAGTAGAACTATGATCAATATACATGTGGTTTTGCAATAAAAAAACAAAAGAAGTAGAAAAAAACATTTGTTCGTATGAATCAAGACTCGCACATGAATCTAGAACATGGAAGACAAATGACATTGCAAAGGAGCTAAACATAATCTTGTTATAAATGCTTACCTATGAATAGTTATGATTATAATAAATCTAAATTAAAAGATAACAAAAGAACTCTGTAAACTAGCGGAAATGCAGGCTTGAGGCAAAAGATAGGAAACATTGGAAGGAAGGTAGAAGAGCATAGAGGATCCTGAAAGGGCCTTGTAGCCCAACCTTAGAGGAAAAGATATCATTTCCATTATGTGACAAACAACTGTTATCTACTCTATAAAAAATTTAGTCTCGATGCTTGCACAACTTACCCAACATTGCATGAGGGCCTACCAATTCATGCCACAATGTTACAAGACCAAAGCCAAAACTAAAGATACAAAGTTCGCAGCCAAAAGCCTCTTTGCGCATACGTAGCACTTCTAGCAAACCCAAAGATCCTTATGATCATCACATAATGTAATGAAGGGCATAGTGGAGATTGCAGAAGTTGAAGTTGCATCGGGCAGGATAGAGCAAGGAAATTTTCGTGGAGTTTTTGAAAAAATCCTGACTCCGCTAAAAAAAGGGGGCAATTTTGTCAAATGCATGGTAGACATGCTTCTCCTTAGTGATTGACAATCTTTTAGCATAAAACCTAAAAAGTTTGAGATGTGAACCAAAGTTTTAAGTTGTTGTAATAGAAACTTACAACTCAATTATTGGGTATTGTAATTTCAAGTAGTTGGGTGGACTTGTTTAAGATAAGATAAGATAAGATGATTTTTACGCCCACGGAACCCAACGGGTTATGGGGGACGCACAAGGGCAACAACCCATCTAAAACCTGGGGACTAGGCCCCATCACCAAACACAATAACCAAATATTAAAAGGCTACTTAGAATAAAATCAATCTCACATAAAATATTCAAATTCAACTACACAATACCTAGGACCTTTGCTACTCCTTTCAACACACCCATTCGACGCGTTTAAATGACAAAGCCTATGTGCAATAGCACATCCTTTGTTATAGTCAAGTATTAAACATATAGATTATAGAAAGGTTTTCTTCTAAATAACAATGGAATTATTTGTATCTTTACTTTCACAGGTCAAGTCATGCTTAGGTTACCCTTGCCTCTTAGTGTTTGTAAAAACATATTTGTCATCTAGTTTTTCAAAACCAGTAACACAAGAAACTTTGCAGGTTGACTAATGTATATATTTTTAACCCTCAGTTCATATTGGTTCATTCAATGTAAAACCATAGGATGGTTGTATTTTATCCTTAACACCATGGTGTATTACTATATTGCAGGGACAAATATAGCATAGAAGCATAGTGTAGATTGGGGATATTATATAATATCTACTTTAAAGGGGCCAGTCTTTTGAGACTGCCACAAGTGAGATAGAGTTTACGCAACAATTTCCTCGTTTGATTAATTCACGATTTGAAGGAACTATTAATGGTGCTCCCAAGGGCATTGTCATATCGTCGGGACCTTGACAAAGCAACGTGAATTATGTGACATTGAGTTTATTATATTCTTTTAAACATACAAGGAAAGAGAGAATTGTCTCAAATGAGAATGCAGCAAAGAAACTTTATTTAAAAGTGACCTCTACCAAGAAACCTAAGAACATTGTTGGGGTGATCACCACTCACCACATTTGTCACCACTCACCACACTTGTCATTACATTCACCACTATTGAGGTGGTATAGAAGATAGTATACCGTATATGGAGTGATGTACGCACATGCACGCGTGCAGGATATTTGCACGTATCCATGATGATCACTGTATTATCTGAGAGAGAGAAGAACAGAGGGACGATGTATTGGGAGAGAGTATTTTTCATTGATCTAGCTATGGAGATGATGATTCTTTGTGTTGTGCATTGCCTTGTTCTGATAGATTGAGCTTGGATTGTTGGGTTTTTCATCCTTCTTGCAAGGTTAGAGTCTAGGCTCTAACAATTTGGCGACCACGGTGCTCGACAGACCATTGATCGGCAAGAATTTCCATTGAAAAAGGAGTTGTTACCATTGGTATTGGTGATCGTCGGTAAAGAACGGCACCATTGAGAAAGGAGCAATTTCTTGGGTGAAGGGGATTTTGCCGTAATTGATTTGTGGGGTAGAATTTGACAAGGGGAGCATAGTTTTATGCCCAAGAGAAGTAAGAAGAAGATACCACCAAGCTCTATCGTAACAAGAAGGGGACCGGTGAGTCAATCTTTGGGCTCAAAATTGCATCAAGATTCAATTTCGTTTTTAGATTTGGGAGCAGATCTGGGGTCTAGTTCTCAGATCCAGGAGGTTTTGATTCCATTTACCGATCTAGACGGTAATCCAATTTCGTTTTTCAAATTGAAGGGAGATTCAATTTCGGTTTTTCAATTTCAAGACACTCAAGAAGAGGCAGAGATGGCTGTATTACCACCTATGGTATGGGGTTTTCGCAGACAATGGGGATTCCAAAGTTTGATGATCCGGGTGGATCGGGATCCTTTGAAGCATATTGTGAAGTTTGAGAGGTATTGCCGGCAATGTAAGTTGCCTACACCGATTACTTGCTTTGGTTTCATAGTTCTTTGCAAGATTCGGTGGAAGAATGGGCACAAACTCAGCCAGATACCATGACATATCAGGAATTAAAGGAAGCTTTCATTGCTAATTATCAAGAAGTTCATGGTAAGGATAAGACTATGGAAAGGTGGACCAATTTTACACAAAAAGAAGATGAATCAATTAGAGAGTATAATCGAGGTATATTGCGGTTCTCAAAGCCGTGGTTCATTGGAAGATTGCAAGGAATGATGAAATGGATATCCAATGGTATGTGAAGGGGCTGAAACGAGCTATTGCTCATAAGGTGAAGGCTAAACGACCTACAACATTGCTAGAGGCACAAAAGTATGCTCTCAAGGCTGAAGATAAGTGGGATACATTCATGAAGTTGCTGCTCCGAGCATAAAACGAGAGGATATTGCAGCCAAGATTTCTAAGCTTACAATTGGTGAGAAGCCAAGGGAGGTGCGGGTTTATTACTTGTGAGTATTGTGGGTCTATTGGGCATTCTCGATACTACATGTAGATTGCTGAAATTCTGCTCAAGATGCCAAATAAAGGGCCATAATGATCAAGAATGTAGGGAGAAGAGATTCTTTGAGAGGGCCAATCCGGTATTTGCTGTTATGCAACAAGCACCATCTATTCCTATTCAACCAATGCAAGCAGCACCTATCATACCACAAGTTCCAATGATGCCACAAGCACCAATTGCCCAACAAGTTCCAATGGGTTCCACACCAATGGTGCAGCCAAAACAGGGATGGTATCCAAGTAAGGCTCATTTATATTGCAAGTTATGTGATAAATTCAAGCATGATGAGACTACTTGTTGGAAAATCCATGGGAAACCAGAATGGGCAACCAACAAGTATCCACCAAAGCAAGCAAGTGTTTGAATCAAGTACCTCTTCCTAATAATGATGTTCGTGATTCAAGATACAAAGTACATTGATAATCCTCAAGTTAAGGCTCTTATTGAGGAACTTAAGAAGCAAGAGAAGGCAAAATCAGTAGTAAATTGTGGATTCGTTGAGGTAGACAGTGACCCATTTCAGCAAGAAGAAGAGATTGGAGAAGTAAATGCGGTTACAAGATCACAAAAGGTGGTGCAAGAACCAAGAGTAGTGCCAATTGTGGAGAAGACTAAGACCTCTTTTCCAAAGGCTTTGAAGGAACAAGCTTTGAAGGTGTCAGCACCTAAGAAGGTGCAATTCAATGTGCTACCCACAGAACAGTTTCAGTCTATAGAAGAAAATCAGCCCATAGGGATGCCTCCTATGGTGGATGAGGAAGTTCAAAATGAAGATGATGTGATCAGCCAAGTTTTGGCCACTAAAGTTACACTTACTTTTTGGAGCAATTGATGCATTATTCTCCAAATTTGTTGCAAGAGTTAGGGGGAAGAACAAAATCAGCAATTTCAGTCCAACAAATCATATCAAATGATACCGACAAGAGGAGAATGGAGCCACCAGCCCGGCAATCCAAGGATCCTGGGCCATTTCTTTGTGATGTGAGTATTAATGGATATCTAATCAAAGAGGCCAACATAGATACCGGCAGTGGAGTGAATGTAATGCCTTACCACATAATGCTTCAAGTTGGGTTGAAAATGATGGAACCGACAACTATGATGCTCAAAGCATTCAATCAAATGAAGGTGCAGCCTATGGGAGTCATAAGAAATGTTTTATGCAAGGTTTATGAGGTGGAAGCAATCTTGGATTTCATGGTTTTGAAATTTCGGAGAGTGTGCATCTTTGAAACTTATACTTTGTTGCCGAGTCGCACATGGTTAGATGCCGTACAAAAGCCGAGACTTCATGGAGGAAGCCTTGAAATGAACATCTTTCAAGGAGAACACAAGGTTACTATAGATCATCCTCTGAAATCAGCAAAAGGTACCTTTCTTTGCAATCCTTCTTTGAGCAGCCCGCAGATTAGAAATCAAAAAAAGAATGCTATGGTGTCCGGGCAGCAAGGTCTTAGTTGTTTTCATGTCTTGGAAGTGGGTGACAGGGGAAGATAAGATTTTGTACAAGTGGTTAAAAGGTACCCAAATTTCAGAAATATGTCATTTACAAGACAAGTTGCGAGATAAGTATCTCAAGACTTGAAAGTATTGGTGAAGGTGAGTTACAAGAGACTCTTGTAAACATGCAGGAGGAGTCCATTCAAAGACCCATTGGGGAGAGTTTATTTCAGCAAGAAATTGATCACGATCAAGTAGAGATGCTGATTTTGACATCAAGCATGGATGGGGTAAACAGAAATCAGCCCACTATACAAGGACAAGCATTTGGGTGGCATGCGCGACATCTCGGAGGATGAGGTAAATCAGATCAGTCCATATTCACCACAGTCACATAGTCACCACATGCACCAAATTCATCACAATCATCACATCCACCACATCCATTACAGTCACCACAGTTACCACAGTCACCACATTCGTCACTGTCACCACATTCACCACATTCGTCACTGTCACCACATTCACCACATTCACCACATTCATCACAGTCACCACATTCAGTAAAAAACATCAATATTTCTCAAGGAAATCAAGAAGAATTGGTTACCATTGGAGGCGATCTTACTCAAGAGGAGGAACGTGATTTGATATCTTTGTTAAGAGAATTCAGGGATGTTTTGGCAAGAAATTACAAAGAATTGAAAGGCATTCCACCAGAGGTTGTGGTTCATACCATTGATTTGAAACAAGGATCAAAACCAGTACAACAAGCTCAAAGGAGAATGAGTCCAGCAATAGAGGAGCAAGTAAAGGTTGAAGTTATGAAGCTTTTGGAGGCGGGATTCATTGTACCAGTGCCAAATTCAGATTGGATCAGTGCTATTGTACCAGTGAGAAAGCCAAATAACTCAATCCGAGTATGCATTGATTACAGGGATCTCAACAAAGCTACCAAAAGAGATCATTTTCCTACACCATTCATAGACACCTTGTTGGATATTGTTGCAGGAAATCAGGCCTATTCTTTCTTGGATGGTTACTCAGGATATAATCAGATCCAAATCTATCCACCACATCAAGCAATGCGGCGTTTGAACACCTTTTGGCATCTATGCTTATAAGGTATTACCTTTTGGCCTTACAAATGCTCCAGCCACATTTCAGCGAGCTATGACATATGCTTTTCATGATATTTTAGACTTTTTGAGAGTCTTTATAGATGACTTAACAGTATTTTCTAATCCAAGAAAGGATCACTTGGATCATCTCAGAAAAGTTCTTGAAAGATGCCGGCTGTATGGTATAAGTTTGAATCCGCTAAGTGTATTTTCTTCACTAGAGGAGGAAAACTATTGGGCAATTATGTTTTAAGAAAAGGGATTACAAGTGGATCATGGTAAGATTGCAGCCTTGGAGAAGGTAAAACCACCTACAAATGTATCACAAGTGAGAAGCTTATATGGCCAACTCAGTTTTAGTAGAAGGTATTTGCATAATTTTGCTAAAGTAGCCCAGCCACTTGTGGATTGTATGAAGCCAGGGCAGCATTTTAGATGGAAGGAAGATGCTCAAGAAGCATTTGAATGGTGCCTTGCACAATTAAAAGAGAGAACTTGGCTGATTCCTCCAAGAATGAGTGAGCCATTTCATTTATTCTTTACAGTTTGGGAGCAAGCTTTGGCTGTCACACTATGTCAGAAAAATCAGCAAAAGCAATATGATGTGAATTACTATGCTAGCAGGGTGTTAACTCCACAAGAGCAGAAATGGACTCATGTGGAGCATCTTGGGTTAGCATTGAAGTGGGCCTTGAACAAATTTAGACATTATCTTCTTCCTTCACAATGGAATTCAGCAAATGTACAGTATGTTTACATTCATATGGATGTGAACCCATTGCCATGCATTTACAACAAGACTGTCCAAGATCCTAAGTTTACAAGATGGGCTCTTATCATACAAGAATTTGAATTGAAGTATGTTAAGATGGCTCAAGGAGCTCATAATCCAAGTGCCTATTTGAGTAGTGGTGCTGAAATAGAAGAGGAAACAGCCCAGCCAGTAGCAATTCTGGATAATGGCGTATTACAAGGGTTCATTGAGACCGTGGATCTTTGGTATGCCAACATATACAGGTATTTACAAGATCAGACTTATCCTTCATCATTTTCAAAGCAATAAAAGCATGCTCTTAGAGTACAAGCAGCTGGTTATGTGGTGCATGAAGCTATTCTTTATAAGAGGACTATGGAAGGTCTCTTATTAAGGTGTGTTGCTGGTCAGCAAACTCATGATTTGTTGCAGCAAGCACATGATTGTCAGGGGCATTTTGCAGCCAGAACCACAGCTAGGAAGATTCTTCATTGGGGATATTATTGGCCAACTCTTTACAAGGATACTAGAGACTTTGTTAGCACATGTGAGAAGTGTCAAAGGCATAAACAATTGACAGGCCACAATAATATGCCATTCCATCCTATTTTGAGTGTTGGTCCGTTTCATATGTGGGGATTGGATTACATTGGGCCTATCAATCCTCCATCTTCCAAAGGACATAAGTATATCTTGGCAGCCACATGCATGTTTACGAAGTGGGTAGAAGCAATTCCGGCAAAGCATGCTACAGAAAATACCACAGTAAGCTTTCTTTATCACAATTTGATTTCTCGGTTTGGTGTTCCAACCATTCTTTTGTCTGATCGGGGAACTCATTTCATGGGGAAAGTAGTAGCTCAGTTAACAGAAAAGATTGGTGTTCAACATGTGCAAGCTTCTGCTTATTATCCACAGGGCAATGGGCAAGCTGAGTCTACTAACAAAATTCTGAAAGCTATCTTGGCCAAAACAGTGAAGGATAATCAAAGAAATTGGCATGAAGCCTTGACAGGTGCCTTATGGAGTTTCAGGTGTACTTACAAGTAGGCTGTGATGCCTATTCATTTGGACATTCCTTTGTGTTCATTTGTGGAGCTACCTTATTATGAGAATTTAGGAGAAGTTCCAACTCCAAATCAAGTGCATAATAGGATGGATGATTTGCTGCAATTGCAGGAGATGAGACAAGAAGCAGCAGCCTTCAATATGAGGCATAAACAGAAAGTAAAGCTTATCAAAGATAAGTTACAGGTTGTCAATCCACTTGAGGAAGGCCAATTGGTGTTGTGCAGGACCACTAAGAAACATCTATCCAAATTTCAAAGCCCATGGGAAGGCCCATTTCTGATTGATAAAGAGGTACCAGGTGGGGCTTTCTACTTGATGACTCCAGGAGGGGAATTGTTGCCTAATCCCAGAAATGGCAAGGATCTCAGGCCTTATTTTGAAAGAGAAGTACTTTTCTAAGGGATTTGGATTTGGCATAGCTCCAATTACAGAGAATTGTGGAGACTTTTTGGGTTACAGCAGGTCGTTTTTCTGTAAAAACAGGTGGTGACAGTTCCATAATACACAATCTATCCCATATCAAAAGATGCGTTTCGGCGATACGAATCCAACGAGCTATGGTGCAGGTCAAACGGAGTTCTGGAACTCAAGATATCAGCTTTCAAAGTTTGCCACAGTTACAAAGACTCTGTTTCGTCACTGTCATTTTGGACCAGTTTGTTTGTATTAGTCATTTGGATTTGAGGAGGGTGTAAATGTGTCATTTGGGGACATGTCCCAAGGACCATATTAATATTTTTGTTGTTGTGGGTTCTCCGCCACGGAGTGGCACATTTTCCCACTGTGGTCGCCACTGTTGGGGTGATCACCACTCACCACATTTGTCACCACTCACCACACTTGTCACCACATTCACCACTATTGAGGTGGTATAGAAGATAGTATACCGTATATGGAGTGATGTACGCACATGCACGCGTGCAGGATATTTGCACGTATCCATGATGATCACTGTATTATCTGAGAGAGAGAAGAACAGAGGGACGATGTATTGGGAGAGAGTATTTTTCATTGATCTAGCTATGGAGATGATGATTCTTTGTGTTGTGCATTGCCTTGTTCTGATAGATTGAGCTTGGATTGTTGGGTTTTTCATCCTTCAAGCTCATTTCAATTCAATTGTCATTGATGCCATTAGGGGTTTTTTGAGATCATAAAAGGGCCTTCTAAGAACTGCTGACTAAGCTATATGAACTACCAATCAGAAAACAGAACTGGGTAATCCAGTCTGTAAAACAATTATAACTAACTCACTGGATCACATTTTCTAGCATAAGTATTGATAGAAAAGTCCAAATGAGCTTTTGTTTGGTGCAATAGATAGATCTCATTGAGATCTTTGCAACCTTGGGTGGTTTGCATATCTTTTAGCTCCGTAGGATAGTAAAAAAACGATAAAAACCATATTTTTTGGAGTTTTGACAATCATAAGTGGTTGAAATATGTGCAAAGCATCTAAGATTGGAAAGATCTCAACGAGATCTATCTATTGCACTAAACGAGAGCTCATTTGGACTTTTCTATCAATACTTATGCTAGAAAATGTGATCCAGTGAGTTAGTTATAACAGTTTTGCTGACTGGACCCGTCAGGCTCTGATTTCTGATTGGTAGTTCATTTATCTACATTTGGCTTAGTTGGCATGTTTTGAAGGCCCTTTTTTAATCTCAAAAAAACCCTAATGCAATCCTAGTAGACCTTGTTTTCATTTTAGCTGTCCTGTGACAAAACCAAGGCAAATGAACTTAAATAGAATGACATGGCTGTTTGGAAGAGTATATGCTATTCAATAGTGGTTAACCTCTTCTAACAATCAAAGGAACGAAATATTGGGGAGAATGGAGCCCATACCCAAATTTTAATTGCAAAATAGCCGCGTTAGGTGTATTGCAATGTTCCATTGGGTTGATTGAGACACATACCAAAAACCTGGGATGTTGACAGTGACACTTGTAAAAATGGCCTTATCAGATTTCAACATGCACAAAATTCTCACTAAAAAAGCAAACCTAAATAACAAAGGTACCCTTTTGACATTGGTATTATGACTATATAAGTAGTTTTACAAAATGAGATTTCGTCTTTAATGAATAGCAAGGTGAATATCATCTTTCAAGGCTAATTTCTCAAGGATTTTCTTGATCCAATCCTGTTTGAAATTATCCAAATGGGGATCTCCCAAAGCACAGGTCAAAGACTCCACATTTTTGAAGGCAGGTCCTGCAACAAGCTGTCTAAACCCTCTCTTTGAAGACCAGTTCTTTTAACCTGGCACAAGCCCAGTTGCAATCTTTCTCATCTGGAGCTTCTAACAGCACCCTGATAAGTAATTCGATATAATGTAGAGGCTCACATGTACTGGTTTGTTTCGCAGAGGCTCTTTCCCAGTAGATCAAAGCATTCTCTGTACTTTGTTGAACTCCGTAACCGCCGCTGTAAAAGTGCCCTAGTTCTACCTCTGCAGTAGGATAGCCCTGTTCTGCTGCCAACTTATAAAGATTAAAGGCCTGACATTCATCCTTTGGAACCCCTAGCCTCTTGTGAAGATGATGGTCTCATGTCTGGATGTTGATGCCAGCACATTTTTATGAATGTGGCTAAATAGAGAGGACAATTAACAGGGAGCTCTGGTCTCCTGCCCGCCATTCCTATAATCCTGAAGAGTTTTATATTGTCTGATACATCTTGAAATGGCTCTGTGGCAGTCAATAACTCGTAACAGACCATTGCAAAACTGTAAACATCTACCTTGACAACTTTTCTGCATTTTCATCTCTAACTTCTTTCGGGAGTCCAAAAACTTCTGGTGCTCTCCAATAACGCAGCCGTGAATGTCCCAAAGCTCCATTTCTGAATCCACAGAGTTTTGTTTTAGGCAGTCCATAGTCTGAGAGCTTTACTCTTACAAAACCTTCTTCCCAATCAAGGCCCTTTGTAGGAACGTTCTTCCCAATCAAGGCCCTTTGTAGGAACGATTAAAACATTAGCAAGGTTCAGATCTTTGTGGGCAATTCCTTGTTGACGAATAAATTCCAACCCTTCAGCGATTTGAAGCATGATATATACAGATGTAGTGAATGCAAAAGGGTTTCTGTATTTTAACAGGTGACCAAGGCAGGATGTCCATAGATGGCACTCTCTTTGGCCACTAGAGCAGTAGAAGAGCTGCACAATTCACGGGTGTTGAAGTCTCATCATTGGAGCTGCCTCGTTCCAAAAATCGGTCTCTTTTTCCATTGAGACTACCTTCACTGCAGTTGCTAATCCAAGCCAGCTTGCTTTGTGGACAACTCCAAAGCTTCCAGATCCTAGTAAAGTGTTAACATTTGATGGTAAGTCATTTAGAACATTCCAATTGCACCCTTTTATACTTGAAAGATAGATTCTGACCTGGTTATCATTCTTTGAAGTCTCTGCCTCAAGCTGTATAGTAGATGACTAGAAATGCTAAACTTCCTGTATTTTCCATTTATCCAGAACGTTTTATAAACGAGCTTATGCCTGGTTTTTCTTAGCTTTTCCAACAGCCTTTCATTATCCTGCTCTAATGCTTTTAAAAAGAAAGGACCTTTACAAAAGTCATCTGTTCTATCTATCATCCAATATGGAATGTCTTGCATGGGGCATTTATAGAAGCTAGTACAACCTCCAAGAAGTAGATGCACAAGTGCTGTTCATAACACTGCAGCATGGCGCTGAAGCCAGTGTCTGCCCTTAGCATGGCCTTGAGCATCCAATCCTTGGAATACATCTTGTACCAGCATCTCAGCATTCTTCATAACCATGTATAGCTCTCTAGCTAAAAGCTTGCACCTGTCCTGCTCCAAGCTATCAAGATCCTTGACCTCATCTAGCAGCCATTTTATGCTATCCTTTCTAATTTTTGAAAGTCCAAGAACTTCCATTGGGCTAGGTTGATTATGATATGCTTGGTCTTCGCTGCTCTGCTTAACTTTCCTGCAAGCATGAACTAGAAAATCCAAGGTGCTGTATTGTGAAGGGGCCTCTCTAATGCTCAATGACAATGTCAGAATCCTAAGCTTGGCACCCAAGGCACAAGCATCCATTTAGGGCATAAACACCTTTCTATACTAGCAGGGAAGTAGAAAAGCTTTAAAAAAGCTTTAACAGGCTTAAAGATGACAAGCTCAGCAGCTTCAGGCCATAAAAAGCTTTCTACTGATCTTCAAAAGATCACAACTACAACGCACTGCTACAACATGACCTTTCGGATTGGTAGACTTGGCCTCGTCGAAAACAAATGGGGTTGCTTCAGCTGCTGTCTTACGCCACGCACTTTGGCTGCCTCCTTTTAAGCAAAACGGTGGTTCCCATGGCTACAGTGGATGCAGGATGCAGCCACGAAGAGAAGGAAGCCGACAGATGAAGGAGTGGGAAGGAAATTACTGAATTTTTAGAATTTTCAGAACCGTTGATGCCGAAAATAAAAGATCCGATGGACAGGAATTTTTTAAGCTTACGTGGGCACGACACGTGGCATAGCTAGAATTGCAAGAAATGGGGCAGCTCGGGTTAGGCAACCCTGCTAAAAACTCGAGCCCAAGAGTAGCACAACGAAAAAAGTGCCTAAATCCCCTGGAAAATCCCCCATTGAGGAACCGGAGGACTTGAGAGCAACGGGTTATTTTCTTTGCAATGGAGAATTTTGGAATAGAAGGGTATATACTATGGGGGGAAATTACTAGAAACAAGGGGATTCTTGAACAAAAAGGGTGTATCCTAATGGGGGAAATTAGTAGCTACGAGGAAAAATTAGTAGAAACAGAGGATTCTTGTACAAAAAGGGTATATCCTAATGGGGGGAATTAATAGAAATAGGGAATTGTAAATGCACATCGTGGTATTTTCAAGAAAGAGAGATTGGGATAAAGGGGAATTATTTGCAGATGGATTGGGGTATTCTTAAGAAAGAGGGACTGGTCCAAAACGGGGATTACTATGTAACAGAGGATTATTTATGAATATTAGAGTATTTTCAAATAAGAGGGGATTGAGTGAAAGGGGAATTGCCAAAAAAAAAAGGGTATTGCAATCAATTTCAAGCAAAAAGTAGTTACCAATAAAAAGGGTATTTTCAATCAAAATAATTTTATGGTTGTATATTTCAAGCCAGCTTGTATTTTCAAGCCAGTTTTGCCTCCGCGTAGCAACACAATTGGATGAAGGACCTTTTTCTCTTTATGTTTTTCAGTTTTTTTCTCTCTCTCTTCGACGATGGCGGCCGGCCGCCTGAAGTAGCGTGTTTTTCTTCGGCGCTCGGGTAAAACTCAATGGCGCTGGCATTTTTTCTTAAATCTTTGCTGTTCTTTTGACATTTTACTTATAGATTTCAAGATTTGGAATGTTTTGTGGATTTCTTGCTCCCGGAAGGTAAATCACCTTGCTACTTTGTTTCTTTCTTCATCTTTTGGTTTTTTTGCTTGCTTCTAACGTTCTACAATCTTGTGAAGGTCTTTGGTTGATTTTTTCCTGGCTTGATCTGTGTATTTTTGTTCGTTGCCTTGTTTTTTCTTCTTCTTCTTCTTCTTCTTCTGCTTGCTATGCCTCAGCCAAGCTCTATTTGTTCATTTTGGCGATTTACTCTTGTCAGAATGTTTTTACCTTAGCCTCGGTTGGTTTTGCATTTTTATTTGTGAAGTTTTTTCAGGCGCTGCCATTGCACTTATGAAGTCAGATCTGCAACTCAAAGCTTGGATTCGATTTTACTTAGGCTTGGCTATGCTTCCTCATTCCAACGTCTTGCTGTGATCATTTCTTTTTCGCTAAGAGTCTGCCTTAGTCTTTTATTTTCTTAGTCTTAATGAGTGTTAGGGATTTCTTTTGTATTTTTTTACAAAGCTTTGCAAGTTTGTGAGGGTTTTTGGTTGATTTTTCCCTGTGCGATGCGTGGCAGAAGCAAAGGCTTTTTCTTTGACAGTAGGCGGGCGGTAAAAAGAGGAAGCTCCATATCCTTTTTGGTGCTCCATGATCCTATGCCTTCTTCCCTTTAATTCTTCCACAGCAATTGATGTCTGGAATTCCGGCAAAGCATTCTGTTAAAATGTTGACTCTATTCTTAGAGTTTCAGATGACGGATCCCAACTCCAGCTCGTAAATGCAGATTCTAAAATAGTATGGTCCATCGGAGGAAATGTTTGGCTCTTGAATTGACATAATCGGGTGTTTTATAGCAGAGTTTTGATCACCCAAATGATATTTGGTTGCCGGGACAGATTCTAAAATAGGACATACAACTTGCAGCGGCCAATTCAAGCTATTCTGAAAAATATTCTTTGTTTGTGGAGCCTGCAAGCATGGTGCTCTATTCAACCTATTCAGATCTCCCTGTTGCCCCATTGGGTTTATACATTTGAAGCCCAGACTTCAAATTATAGCTCGACAATGCTGAAATATTCATGTGATTTATCCTATTTGGCTTGTTGTGTGAAGCTGTGGATGAGAGGTACTAGAGGGAACAGTTTGTCTAATGGCTCAGCTCTATTGTTGACAAGACAAATAGAACATGAAGTAAGTTTAGGAAGTTTAACTATGATTTTTAAAGATGAGTTCAGGAAATAGCTGTGTAGATGATACTTGGATGCTATGAAATACTTTTGTACTGGAACTGATTCTTTTGTAATGAAAAATGATTCTTTTGTAATGAAAAATAACTTTTAACTGTAAATATAGATGTGAAATGTAAGTTTAGAATCTGAATAGAATAGAACAGAATAGAATAGAATAGAATTGTTTTTATCGTCCACGGAGACCAATCGGCCTATGGGACCCAATACAAAAAGCGCAGCAGTCACATTACTGCCCGGATTAAAAAACCCCCGCTCCGAAGGGTTTTCGAGGAAAACCGCGTAAAACAATAAGGCTGGCCGACATCAATTAAATGGTTGATGGGGGCATATCGAGCCCTCAAGTCCGAATGTATGATCCGAAAGTGAGCGCACCAAGTCTTGCCCAAGATTATCATGTGTAGCGGCTCATCGAGGTCTAATCAACCGAGCATAACGTGTCCGAACCGATCATATCTTTGGGCAGCTCCGAAAGTGTGACACTCATCCTCAACCCGGCTCCCGCGGCAGCGGTGACAAACCCTATCCCGACGTGGCTCCCCAATCCATCGACTGCCTCAATCCGGAGATGGTGGGCACTGTCGCGAATGGAGGCGATATGCCCGCTTTTTCATGGGCGATGTGAACATAGGTAGCGCCGTGGGCCTCGTTCTAATGTGGGATTTATGTGCTGCTTGTAATGTGCTATCTTGACTTGCTCCGAGCCCGGAATCCCAAAGCTTCTTTGGAGAAACAAGCATCAAAGTAACATCTCAGTACGTCACGACCGCCTCTGTTTCTACGGATGCACATGTGCTCTGGACATTCCATCTAGTTATAGCCCTTTGCACTCTTTTATCCTTCCAACAATTCTTGAGTCGTTGTGGTCCCATTGCCCTTTGCATAAGCCAAGTCGCGGTGAGGCGATCATCATCCATATTTACCACCTTTCGGAAATAGACGATGTGTCTATCAAGGGTCGCGGTTGAAGTGGCGTGAAACCCGTCTCCCGCAACAAAATTTGATATGGGACCGTGGATTTCACCGAAAAGTGCCCGTGCTAAGAAGGCCTTTCGCACTGTTCTAAGTCGCCCAAGTAGCAAGGGACACCATTGGGCCCCGGACTTCAACTCCGCATAAAAGAAGAGCGGGCTCTACCAATACCCCCGAGCGGATGTGCCCGATGCCTCCAATCATATAGTTCTGCTCTGTGGTTATTGTTCTGCATTGCATAGAGTGCTTTCCAGCCTGCTGCTACACGCAATCTTATGGAAGTGTCCCAGCATAGTGTAGAAGGAAACTCCACTCCCAAATACTTGTAGGTGGGTGTCACCTCCACTTGTTGCCCTCGATAAGTGAATGAAGGGGGCCTTGGATGGCGCGAGGATGAGATTAGGACCACCTTGGTCTTGGCCAGATTGACCTTCATGTCTGTGGCCTGGCAGAATGTATCCAGAGCATCTAAGTGAGACTGCATATCCTCTGGAGTGTGAGCTAAGAGGTCAACATCGTCTGCATAGATGAGTTGTCTGATGACCTGATGGGTGAGCGGCCCATGAAATAGATGTAACCAAGTTACCCAAAAATAGTTATCAGTAAAACATACACTATAGGCTATTATTTTAAAACGAGAAAAAAGGGATGAGAAAAAGGGGATTATGCCATGTAGCAAATGAGGAAAGAGGGAATTTCAGCTGAATGTGGCAGGGTATTATTTTCGAAAGGGGGGATTATGGTCGCAGGGTATTATAAAGGGGGAATTATGGTCAAATGTAACATGGTATTATCTTACAGATAAAGAAGAAGAAGAGATTTTAACGTCACGCCACAAGGGGGATAATGGTCAGATCTAAGAGGGTATTATTTTAGAAACGGGAAAAGGGGAGTTTATGGCCAAATGTAACAGGGTCTATCTTACAAATGAGGAAAAGGGGTATTATGGCCAAATACCCCGATTCCAATTTTTCACTTTATACCCCGTTATTCTACGGAAAAGGGGGTATTGTAGGCAATTTTGCGGGGTATTTTTTGGGGTATTAGAGCACTTTTTTCATTGTGTAGGCTACGTTCGTTGAATAGCCAGCAGGGAATGGAAAAAGCCAAAAAGGTTCAGCGATTTTGCAGGGCTTTAGAGAGAGGGATCTAAGCAATGTGACATGGCCAGATAGTTGTAGGCTAATTTTGAATGCAGAGGAAGTCGATCTGCTGCGAGCTAGCTAATTCGAAAAATTGAAACGGATAAAAGAAAATGGAGCCACTGTTAGAAGATACTGGAAACATCATGGGAGCATATGACAGATGCAGACAAATGCAGGTCAAAAAAGCAAGCCTGAAAAGGAGGCAATAGAAAAGGAGGTAACCTATCAGATGAAGAAACTATTGAAGCATATGAAATCAGACAGGCATGATGAAATAATCGCACTAGACATCATGCATGCCACACAAGCTGCTAAGCTTGGTGTTGATCTAAGAAGTAGGTTATACCATATTGATAAATAGCGAAAGCCAACATCATGGCTTATTACAGTAGCCAGAATAAATTGAATGCGCAGATGTTACATCAGTTTAACCAAGAAACTCAAGCAGTTAAAAGTAAAAATCTACTTAATTCACATTGTGCCAGAAGTTCCACAGTGAGAGCAAACAAGGGTGCTATCGCCCCAAACTATATCCAGCAGAGCTATGCCGCCCATTTATGTAGTATAACATTTGGTGGTATAACTGAAGAAGCAACATAATTGACTTGATGAAAAGGATCCTAATGAACTGAAGCAACCATTTGGGAACTCAAGCATACTGTATTTCTACTGCGGGTTCTATCCGAGTGCTTCCCAAATTGGTGCCCTTCATGTCTGTTTCATTCTGATAAGGCATAGCCATGAATTACAAAAGAAGTAAAACTTTGCTGCAGAACAATGCAAAACCTCTAAAATTATGCTAACCCTTCTAAATGATGCTAATCCTTCAAAACAAAGAAGTCGACGGATTTGTCATTCCAAAAGTCATGCCAGGACAGGGCATGGTCATTGGGTCATGGAGCGCAGTAAATATCGGACGCTGACATGTTATACCCACAGGCATATCCGTGGTATATCCGTGTGCTTGACATGTTATAGCCACGCCCAAAAAAAATTACACGGCGTTTTTGTGGACTTAGCGGATTTTTTGCCATTTAAGGCTGGCTATAACATGTCAGCGTCCGACATTTACCGCGATGGGTCATGCCATGCCTACCTTCAAAGCAATCCCCAAACCCGACCTTGCTTTTTCTTTCATTGGGATGTGGCGGTACGATTTAAAAAGTTCTGTATAGTATATTGAGGGGCAGAAAGATCTCCAAAGGGCGGGCCTCAACCATTTTTTTGGGCCGTCTTTTTCCTTAGATTAAAGATCCTTTGGTTCATAGATCTCCATGTCACATTTTTAGACACGTGGATAGCCTAAGGGGTTGGGCTGCTGCGCAAATAAGAAATTTTTTTTTTTTCTTTTCAATTTCACTTACTCGAAACAACTGTTTTGATTATGCGAAACACTTTTCATGTAAGCGTAATTCATTTTTTATTTAATAAATTAGCATACGCGAAATGAATTATTTCGCTTACGCGAAACACTTTTCACGTAAGCGAAAATTTAAATAAAAAAGAAGAAAAAAATTCGCTTACGCGAAAAGTGTAGAGCAAGCGAAATTAAAGTTTCACTTACACAAAATTTTTTTTCCCATCAGCAAGAAAAAGGATATAGGAAATACGTTTTTTTACCCCAAAATATGTATTTTTTTACTTTATACATCCAGAATTTTTGATTTGTACGTACAGAACCTATCCCTATGCACTACCGAATTGTGTTTGTTTCGTCTCCGCTCTTGGAGCTCTCTCCGATCGATGCTAGTTGTTGCGACGGACAAGTGCTGCTTGCCGCTGGCGTAGCATTGCCTGTGGCCTGCACTGGGGCAGTGGCGGTATTTGGCAGCTTGATGGTGCAACTATGGGTGACCTTGACTGGCGTCATGCAGGCTGTTGGGCGTGTGGTGCTTGCTGCCTTGGCCTGTATGTCAGCCTCTCTTTTTTAGAGCTGGGAGCTCAGCTTTTGTTGGACTCGCTGCTATCTTGCTAGTTCATGCATACACTGTTGCAATTGCTCATGAGCTTCTGCATGGAGGCCCTTGCCTTGCTGGGTGACGGTTGGCCACAGCTCTTGCAATTTGCGATCTTCAGAAGGGGGTTGTGCTCGAGGTTCTGCAAGTGAGTGTGCAGGACATAGTTCATCTCTGGTGAGAGTACTTCCCACGTCTTGACCTGAACTCTGGAGGGCTCTCAGCTGTGACTGGCTTTCTTGAAAGGCAGCCTGGACGGCTCGCATTATGGTGGTGGCCTCCTCAACTTCTGATTGAAGGCGGGAGATGGTTGCCATGTCTCCCATTCCACATGCAGCCTGTCCTGTGTCATGGCTTCCATATGGTGGAGAGGAAGCCCACATGAGTCTGCAGGTCGGTGAGACCCTGCTTCTCCTATTGCTGCTCAAAGTGCACTAGCGGGGAGACCACCTTCCCACATTTGTGGATGGGTCTCCACTCGCCACTGCCGCTTCTCGTTGCCAACTATCTTCTGAGCATCTGGGGTACCAAGATCTACACCCCTTCTTTTAAGCCTGCAATTCGAGTCTTGTTATCCTCAATTCTCGCTTTCAGTTGCCTCAAGGCCTCAATCGGCACATAATTTGCCGTCAGATCTGAGCAGCAGTCAGCCCCTTCGCAGGCTGATCTTGTTGATTGGGCCTTTGCCCGTGCCTACTTCCCCATGGAAGAGGCCTCTCCCTTGTCCTTGTTGTCTGCTCTGGGCCATTTTCGTGGTGGCAACTTGCTCCTCCCAGGAGAGCTCGTCATATGAGGGGGCATCAGGCTAGAAAGGTGTCCCGAATAGGAGGATATGAAGAGACATAATGCATATTTCTTAAAGAAAAATGCAAATCAGAAGAAACACCAAATCTAAAAATATGAGAAGAATTTTGATGGAAACAAGTTAACTGTGTGAGAAGATCGCCTCTCTGAGAAGAAGGGATGAGCATAAAGTTGTGAAGAACATAGAGCACTTCTATATTTATGGGTTTTCTAGATATTTAAATCTTTATGATTTTTAGCCATATAGAAAAATAGCATGAGAAAGCAACAAAAGACATGAAGAAAGAATAGAAGCAAAGAAAGGAAATTGAAGCTGGCAAGTAATCAATTTACGAGCGTGGAAGGTAGTGGACCTCTGAGCTTGTCGTATTAGAAACACAGGACCATAAATTGCATGAATAATCAGGAATCATTACCTTCATCCTACTCCTAGTCTTGCTCTAAATAAACTCTAACTGTGATTTTAAACTCTGACCAATTGCAATACTCAAAAAATGTTAGTAGTTGCAACTTTCTTTAATTCGAACAAATTTTCAAGTCAGTTTCAATAATTTTTATATCAAATCCTTTCGTACTTGGAACAACTAAATATTCAGAAGTGAAAAGGTTATCTAGGAAGATTTGCTTGGTTATCTAGGAAGGTTATCTAAGAAGTGAAAAGATGATCCCTGTAAGAAACCGCAAATTAGTCTTGAACTTTGCTTCACAATTGTGTAGATTCTAGATTCTAGTATCCATTTGGAGCTGGAAAGGCTGGGATTCATATGGATGCCACTGAAGATAAATGTTGCACTCTTCAAATTTCTCAGCATTTGCAGCTATTCGAGCACGATATATTGACCTAATTAGACTTAATCAGCCATTACATTTGCTCTTGCCAGTAATGGCATTATCATCCTTCATCCCGGAGGTTCTTGACAAATGAGATGAAATAAATCCTGCATCGTCACATCGATATGTACATCTTGACATGCTATGGTGAGTCCATTACTGTTAATATTTGTCCCTCGAAAACCCTTTGAACTAGGGGTTTTTCAGTTCTAAGCAGTAATGGGCTGCTTGTACTCTCTTTCTTGTAGGTTCCATAGATCTTATGGTCTCCGTGCACGATTCAATTCAATTCAATCCTAATTCCATAAAAATATTATGCTTCAAACTAGTTAGACTGACTGCTTCTGCCTCTTACAGCAATATTTTTTTGTACGAGGTAATTTTCATAAGGAGGGGTTTTATGTGCCGTAAAAAAGTGGAGGTAACACTGCCAGACGAGGCATCGTAGGTGGCGGGTCCACAAGTGATGCCAAGTGTGGTAGCGCTAATGAGATTGTTTAAGGAGTAAAGCCACTTGCCATGAAAATTACCAAGCATAATGTCATGTTTTTGCTCAAATTGCGCCACTTATCTACCATCTTGGCAGATTCCACCTAGCAATAATGGTAGAAAATGGACGTATGCATTACATTCCTATTATTGCACCAATAGTGGTGCCGTTTTGGGGGTATAAAATCCTTCTCAAGCCGTTATTTTTTATAAAATCCCAACATTAATGGTTAGTTTGATCATCTTTAATATACTTCATATAAGTCGATATGTTCCATAAAAAAAAAAAAAAAAAAAAAAAAAAAAAAAAAATTATTAGATTCTATTAACAAATTAAGGGGAAAATTAAAATTCATAGCTCAACTTAATCAGTTTATGTCTTTGATGTAATGCAAGTAAAAACTCATTGCGAAACGCTTCGAGAAGAAATTAGAATCTAATAAGTTTGTTAGAACACACCACGTGCCTAATAAAGACGAGAGACGTACTATGACGGCATGTGGGGAAACAACTGCAAAGATCCTTGCTCTATAATTCGAGTGGTCTCTTAATATATTCAATGAGCAAGTAGGTCTTCAAGCCACAATCCCGACTTCATTCAATGTGACAGGGACTATTTTCACAAAATAACTTAAAGCAAGCTGTGTTATTATTTTTGTTGGTCGTGCGTTGAACTTTAAAATGGTATTCTATTCAAAAATTATATGCTTGGTCCAAAATTGATCTTGCTATTTAGAAATTAAGCTCTAGAAAGTGATTGGAGTCCCACACAACAAGCTCTAGAAAGCGACTCGAATGTGATATAAAACAAGTTGGCCATTGAGTGTGCATTTCATAAACAAATTGGTATATGGTTGACATTCATTCATTCATTTTAAGTAGTAAAATCGAAGAACCACAATGCATGTGTGCACCTTTAGGGGATATGAGGGTTGACCAAAATGACAAAAAACTTCCCCCTAGCAAATAGAAGGCTGAATTCCTCTTTATTCTTAACAAAGATTAATGACCTTAATCCTACATTAGCTGATTTGGGTATGTACATCATCATAACATCCTTATGTTTATATCAATTCTTGTGCCTTTCACATTTTCAAATCTCAAGGCAGCATATTGGAGATACTCCTCTGCAATAGCAGTATGCAAAGCAGATCCTATAGGCAAAACATCTTCGTCTAACTGAAAATAGGAGGAATGAACTGAATGAATAGCACCCTTTAATTCATTTTTTATTCCAAGGTTATACATGACGCCAGGGACGCGCTCTAAGTAGAAAGCAAAATCTTCAGATCCCATATGTGGCTTTCCTAATACAACTCTGTCAGCTCCAAGCAAATTAGATGCTACATCGTTCACCTGCTCTTGCAAGTTCTTGTCATTAATCGTGGGAGGATAAATTGGATGAGTACTTCCAGCAAAATCAACGCTGGCCGTGCACCTGTGCACACTGGCCTGATCTATAATTACCTGCAAAACCCAAAGACAGAAATTTAAGTTTAATAATCTTAAAATGTCCAGCATGAAAACTAGAACGAACCAAACCTGTTTGATTCTTTCCTTGAGAAGCATGATCCCCGTCCTGGAAAAGCTACGGTAAGATCCTTTGATGCTGACTGAACTAGGAATTACGTTATATGTATCCCCTCCTCTGATTGATGTCACAGAGACCACCTGCCATGCATTACATAGATGAATAATAGATAGAACTAACTTACAGCAAAGGAGCGTTTACTAAACGATTACTTATTGCACAAAGTCTAGGAATGCGCATTTTGTTATGCCAGATTAATGGTTGTAAGTCAACCAAATCGAATTAATAGACACTTTCGCTTGTGGGCATAGAATAATATTGTACATTGCCTCCTCCATGGCCTGACTGAGAAAGTTTCCTGTCCTCTAAATTACTACCACAGATTCTAGTAGTTTTGAAACTGTTCAAACGGAATGAGAGCTACTAAGTTAGAAGAAAATGAGATTTAAATACCTGGCCTTCAAGAGGATCAGTTTCGCGGGACACCAGATGTTGCAAGCTTGCTATAATGAAGGATGCTGCCAATATTGGATCTGCAGTCTGGTGTGGAAGAGCAGCATGCCCTCCTTTTCCTTGTATAACTGCTTCAAAAAATCCACTTCCTGCCAATGCAGGCCCTGGACAAGATGCAACCATCCCGGCGTCATATTCTGGATTGATATGTATTGCAAATATTGCTTCTGCCTGCCCAAGGGCGCCTTCGTCAATCATGCGCTTTGCCCCTGCATGGCCTTCTTCTCCTGGTTGAAAAATTAGTAAAACCGTTCCCTGCAAGTACGTAATGCCTAGACTGAAATTATTTGGATAGATTGAACACCACAAATTTTTCTAAGATAGTCAGATCAGATGTAAGAACCTGCAAAAGATGGCGCCGTTCAGAGAGCAATTTTGCAGCTCCAAGAAGCATGGCGACATGTGCATCGTGGCCGCAAGAATGCATTTTTCCATCCACTTTGCTCTTGTGATCCCATTCTACCAATTCCTGAAGATTTTATAATATAAATTCATGTTATAAAGCATACTAACAGCATGACACTTTAAGAAAAGAACCAGGAACTCAAAACAGAAAGCTTACTTGCATTGGCAAAGCATCCATATCCGCCCTAAGGGCGACGAAAGGAGGATTGCCGGAACCAATAGTAGCAACCAAACCGGTGTCAGCGATAGGCCAACGATAGGGAATTTGGAGCTTGTCAAGCTCCTGCCGGATCAGAGCACTAGTGTTCCATTCTTGAAAACCTAATTCGGGATGCTCGTGGATAGTCCGGCGGATCCATTTGATCCATTGGGCCATTGCCGGATCCCGAGCTGCTTCTAACAATTTGAGCGGCTGGGCAGAATGAGCGAAAACTAGGGAAAATAAAAGCGCCAACAGCCGGATGATCCACATTAGGCCTAGTGGGTTTTTTTTTTCCAGCCTATGGTGGTGCCCTATGTATGGCCTTTTCAAAATAAAAATATTATGTATTTCCCAAAATAAGATATAACAAATGCAAGCTCTGTGGCATTCTTTCGTCACAAATTCGTCGTGATTGTACTCTAGTGTCTTGGTACTTTGCTCTCATTTAGAGGATTCTTCGTATGCCAGATGAGACACGAACTAGATGTTGAGAGAGCCAATAGCACCTGCTGGCAATTGGAGTGATGGCGGTTGTATGTAATTATTTTAGTGTCGCTTGTTGTTTGTTTGTCCCAACTGTGAACCTTGTACATGGGTATTCCTTGCTTTTTTCCTTACATTTGCATCTTTCCTATTATCCTCCCAACAAAGAATAAAATAATGACAACAATGTGTTTTCAAAGAGGTCACATCCCTGAGATTGCTCCTTGAAGAAAGCTTGCCTATTTTATGCGCCCACATTTGTTTCTACTCAATAGGGCAATATGGCGCTTAAAACGTTCGTTGTGGTATGCCCATGCCCATGTGATCTATATACTATAACATATGACATAACCCTGACTTTAGTGAGCAATATTGCTAGAAGAATATAGTAGAATAGATTGAATTGGACTAAACTATATTCTAATCTCTAAGAACAATCTACAGAACATGTCCAGATACTTCTACCACGTAAGGTCACATTAGATAATGGAAAGTAATAGAATATGTTTTATGTATGTGGGATCTATACAATGGACCGTACAACCATTATAACTACTAAATTTTGAAAAATCCTTGTCCTCGAAGGTCGTTAACGGCAAATCCTTTGCAGTAAGAATGATTTTAGAAAGTAAAAAAATATAATAGACCATTCTGTGAAAATAAGTTCATTGCAGATCAAGAATTGCATCGGAGTTTATTAGTTTTTATGATATCTTAAAAGAGGTTACATATTAGAATGTATTTAGATCGGATTTGATTTCATATGCATGATCTATGGTCTTGTGGTGACATGGACGTAGAAAAAGAATCGTCACAACTGCAGGATTGGACATAAGAATAGATATGCAACTTTGTACGTATACTATAGAAACAATTATAGGGTGGTCTTGATTGTGAAGGTACAAGAGTTTAAGGTGTCAAGAAGGGTGCTGATAAGGGGATTGATTCTTTCAACCTATGCTTTGAATCTAGTTTTTGATAAACATAAGACCTCTTTTGTTGAAAGTTTTCTGGTTTCTACAAATCCATCATCAGAATTCCATCCATCGAGCAATTGGATTGATATTCTAGGGATGGGTGAGCAGCATTGTTTTGGCCAATGTGGGCCTATGGTTTGTTTGCTTTTCATGTGCGCTTTTATTTGATGTGGGCTATGGTTCGTTTTAGAGATCCCTAATTATGGTTTTAGAGATCTCTATTTATTGCAGGATGTATGGCGGCATGGCCACCGGGACCACATTCCGGTCGGTCCACACCGGAATGTGGTCCCGGTGGCAATGCCGCCACAACATGGAAATTGGGACCATTGTTTTTTGGCGACTTTTTTTTCTAGCTGAGGCCTTGCGATTGGAGGCTATGGCGCATCTTCTGTCACATCTTCTGGCGCTCAGCAGCTATGGCACTGTTGAGAAAAAGCAAGCTATAGTGATTTTTTTTTTTGCACATTCTTTAGCTCTTGAGTTGATCTTTCAGATGAATCGTTGTCTGCTTCTCCTTCTTTCAAAGGAAGCATCTTCGGCTTGAACTATGCAGATGTGAAGCTGGCTATGGCAGAAACTGCTTCTTTCTAGGTTCCTTTGAGCTTCTTCATACCGTCCATGTCTTTTAATTTATGTCATTGTAACAGAAGCTCCGGCAATGACAACGGAAGCTGTCAATACTTGTTCTATTATAGGTAAGTAGGTATTTTGTTCTTAATCCCGTTGTTTCTTAGCAGATCTTTTGTCTGGATCCCAAGAAGTTTGGAGCTTCGTTTTGATGAGGAGATATGTCGCAGCCAGATTTTTACCATGATACTTTCTGGGATTTGTGGGTTCGAATCCCACAGTGGTAGTGCTCTAACCAGTAGTACTGTAGTAGTGCTCTAACCGGCTGTGACCTGTAACTTTTGCTCTGCACAGAATTGGCTTCCCACTTTCCATTCTGGATTGTAGGGATATGCCACGTGGCGACACATAATTCATCTTTCGACAAAAAATGGGACCCAATTTCCATGTTGTACATTGGCTTTTCTTCTCTCATCAATTTCCTTCTTTTATTTTCTTTGAACCCACCCTCTGTCCCTTAATTAATGTTATATATATTGTTTATTGTTGTTGCGAGTGGTATGTGTGACCAACCTATACCTCAAAATGGTTTTGTTGCTTCGAATGCATGAATAGCCCATCTATTTTGGAGGATTATCTGACATATGCATTTAGTGTTTGTGATGTGCAAGTGTTAGGATGACCGCACCTTTGGTTTTAGGGGATTTTTTTGGGGACGATTGTTCAAGCCACTTGTTGAGGGCTTATCACTAGGGTTTTCTTCCCAAAAACCTAGAAGGGCGAGGTTTTTTAATGCAGGTGATAATCGTTCATCGTCCAACATCTTCACTTTTTTTTTTTTTTTCAGCTCAGTTGTAGAGTTCTAACTTCATGTTACATTTTATTTTTTATGTTATGGGTAGCTTGCAATGTGAAACTATCCACTCTCAACTAGTGTACCGAATCTGCTAAGATAAATGAACAAAATGCCTGTATGTGGAGTTTGTTGTTTTTTGTAAATCCATTGCTAGAATATCGAGTTTCCTTAAGGATTTTCATCATCTGCTTTTGTATATCAGCTTAAATTTCAGCTGGCATTGTAAACATGGTAGTAGCATCATGGTCTTTCTAAACTCTATCCCAAAATTTTCACAAATATTTGTCAATCATTCAGGTAAATCATTCAGATAAATCCACAGAGTTTCAATTAAATTCATGGACATGTATTATTTATGATTTATAAGAAGATCAAACATTTTTCAAATATAACATACAACCATTGATATAAATTAAAATACATGACAGCCATTGAGATTAATTAAATCCCCTTTGATCCCTCGTTGTTTTGGTGCATATTTGTACAAGGGATCCACCAGTTGGCTCAGACCTAGAGCGATCCGAAGCGTCAGGGCACGTGATCCATATGGCGCATATGGGTCTTTAGTAATGGTTGTTCTAAGGTTTCATCATATGTACATACATATTTTAAAGCCTCGTCTACCAGTGGGAAAATGCATCTAGGCCATACCAGGGCAGTGCCACTATACTCTCATTGACAAATAAGAACCATATGACCATGTCACTCATCCCCGCATCATAAATGCAAATGCAAGTCACTAGTCTCAAAAGCCTACAAAGAAACTGGAAATACGATCCTCGGAGTAGAGAGCAATTATGTAAACAAGTTAGAGATGGGTAAATATGATATACAGATACAATAAAGCCCAACGACTAAGGCTCTAAGTCATCTAATGGAACCATATTCTAGGACATCCCTACAGTCATGCCCCATCACTCAAATTGGTGGAATGCTTCCTTGTGCCCATTATTTGATGAATGCTCTCACGTCGTCCATTGCATTAGAAATACCACTACTTGACCTCTATTAACGTGAAAGGACATGTATATTCATATTGTTGTTGTAGTTGTTATGCACAGTTACATTGTAGATTAAAAGATTTTATGTGTGTACCTCAACATCAAGTCGAGCTTATCCACACACTTTTAAAAGTAGTCCTTAGGTGGCACCTTACAATTTATGGCAGGTTATGCTTATGTTCATAAAAAAATAGTATAAATCACATGTTGACATGAGGAAAGTTAAAATAGATCACTGTTCCAAATGTTCTTTGTAAAGAGTTAGTATAAATCAAATGTTAAATGAGGAAAGTTGGTCATTGTTCCAAATGTTGAATGCGAAAAGTTGGTCATTGTTCCAAATGTTCTTTGTGCGGGCCTTTTTTTGAGAGATGAACCTCCTTCGATTAGGTGCATAGCTAGGGATCGAACCCAAGATCTCTTACTTACAAACCAAATATTCTTCTATTGTGCTATCGACCCTTTTGATGTGCATTAGCACCCTTCAACTAAGTAATTCTTCATATATGCCCATTACACATGCTCCAATATTCCAACATCTCCCTAATGGGCACACCAATCCATTCCAACATTCACCACAATCCACGTGCTTCCCTCCTTGGGCAACTCCACCAATGCAGGAGCTGTGGGCTTTCACTAGCCAAGCTTTGGTCATTCTTACCCTTACACCACAAAGAACTATTCCAGTGCAGTTGGGCACACTAATCCATTTCAGTCTTCACCACAATCCATGTGCTTTCGTCCTTGGATGACTCCATCACTGCAAGAGCTTGGCTTTTACTAGTCAAGCTTTGCTCATTCTCACCCTACACTATTGAAACCTATCCCAGTGCGGTTAAGCACACCAATCCATTTCAACCTTCAACACAATTCACGTGCTTCCCTCCTTGGGCAACTCCATTCCAGCCTTCTCCACAATCCACGTGCTTCCCTCCTTGGACAACTCCACCATTGCAAGAGCTTGGCTTTTACTAGTCAAGCTTTGCTCATTCTCACCCCTACACCACTGAAACCTATCCCATTGTGATTAAGCACACCAATCCATTTCAGCCTTCACCACAATCCACGTGCTTCCCTCCTGGACAACTCAATTCCAGCCTTCACCACAATCCATGTGTTTTCCTTCTTGGGCAACTCCATCCTGGTGTGATTAAGTTCCCTCCTGGGCAACTCAATTCCAGCCTTCACCACAATCCATGTGTTTTCTTTCTTGGGCAACTCCATCCTGGTGTGATTAAGTACCCTCTACTTGGAACCAATCCAGTCCATAAGGCATGCCATTAAGCTAATACTTCAATAGAAGCATGCCTCTAAATTGTTAAATGAGCCAGAATTAAGTGCTTTATTGTAATACAATGTAGTCAATTCAAGAGTAATTTCATCACATTAGAGAAAATAAATCGTTGTGATTTTGCAATATGTCCTCATGGACGCTGCCAATGTGGTATGACGTAAAAATACAATCTATCTATCTATTATGGAAGGTGAGTATATTACTTAATGTTTGCAAGGTATAGCGATCATGGCAAACCAAAGCAATGTGCAATGGTCATAATGTAATGTGTGTTCCAATGGCCATGCTACTACTGTTTGTATTTTGTGTAGCGGCTTTTTTTGCATTCTTTTTTCAATCCTATGGACGATCAGGAAAAAATAAGGAAATATCACATAGGGTTATTGATACTTTTAGCAAATCTCTTATTCTTAACAATGCAACCTTGAATCATTTATAAACCATTTCTATATTTTGTTTTGCGGATTCGCTTTGAATATACGGATTTGTTATATTTATGTACAATCATTGGAATATCGAGTTAGATTGGATGAAGCCATTCGTCAGGTGGAGGCAGAGGTCAAAAGCACTTCCCCAATTTGTTCCATCAAATGGTATGAGCTTACTCTCTACTGCTTACACGTAGTGGTCCTCTTGTTTGGCATTTTCAACATTTGTTTTTACCATTGGCTATGTAGGCATCCAAAAGAACCTGCAATATAAAACTGATTCATGCAACTTCAATTCAAAAACAAATCTAAGAGCACTTATAGAATTTACCTTCTTATGTGAGGGTCTGGTGGATTTTTCATCATGTACCAGTTCATGAAATCCACAATGTGTTACAGTCCAAGGGCAAGTCGCGCTTAAAGCCTTGGGACCGGGAGTTGGTCTTGGAAGTGCCACCCGGTGGCCTGGGAACGCTCCAAGAGTCAGTTACTGCCTAGGTGCAGTGTTAGGTTAATTTTAAATGGCATTTCCTTCGTATCTTAATTTGATACTTTAATCTAAATGTTAAAGGAGTTCTTTTAGAAGACCTAATCATTGCATGTGGGGGTTCGCGTGGCGGAACCCCATTGGTTGCAGCTATTAAAAGGGGATTCATTCCCCTGTGAACGTGAATGGCAGCGAGGCTGCAGGATCTGCCTATAAAGGGCCGAATCCATTGATTAAGGGCTCGATTTTGGGGCTGAGAAAAAACCCAAAGCCTTTTCGGGGAGTTAATCTTAGCCCTGACATCAATATATAAAGGATTGAAGATGCTTTGGAGAGGATCATCGATTCTTGAAGCAGAGCTTAGGAGTTTGATTCCTTCTATCCCTTTGTCGTTCTGCTGTGCTTTATCCTCAGTGATTGATCAAAGATCAATCAGACCCAGTGTTGGGCAAAGTTTTTAAACCCAATCGGAAATTTTCCTACTCTTTCATCAAATAGCCGGATATTTTCAATTCCCAATCGGAAATTTGTATTACTCTTATACAAATATGCATAAAAATCTACCGGAATTTTTCCTGCAATGCGCTAACTCAACCGGAAATTCTTAGTTTCAACCGGAACAACCCTTCTCTACCCCGGAATTTGCCCAACAGTGATCAGACCTCCTTGAGGTATATTCAAAGACTTCGTGATAGTTCTGGAGCTTTTCCCATTGATTGTGAGTTTACCCTAGTGTTGAGCAACAGTATTGATTCTTTTGATAAGAACTATTGAAGCTGGGCTTCAAACTAATCCCGGGGATTAGTGCGATTGTGTGTGTGGGAATTCCGGGCACTCAAGATTGCGCGGAGCTCTGGAAGTTCTAGTTAGCATAATCGATCCTACTTTTTTAGGTTGTAACAATTTGGTATCAGAGGTAAGTTGCACTCTTCCATTGGGATCCTCTATGGCAATTACCTATGTTAGTTATGCTGCAGAATATGTTGGAGTTGTAATTTCCGTTTATACCATGGGAATATTGTGATCACCATGTATACCCTGGTGATGTTGAAATTATCATCCGTATCATCGTAATACTGCAACTCTATATTGTCACTTCCCGTATTAAATAGGTATTCAGGATTAATTTGCAGCTTTGTAAGGATGTGTTAGCAATTTAACTCTGACCTGATGGTCATAGGACCATGAAGAGCATGGTCTTGAAATACTAAAAAGTGAATATTAGGAAGGTGTATATAAAAGCCTTGTTGCTTATATATCTTGTCGTGATCTAAGTCATGCTTGCTCATATGAAGGAGGCCCTTCTGAACAAAAAGAACATCCAACGCACGTTGGAGGTTCCTCAAGGCAGGAGGAGTTTCCCCCTCTTCCCTCGAACAAGCCTGGGATACCTTTTTCTTCAACCACACCGCATGTCTCGACCTCTACACCTTGGAGGTCTTCTGGCACAGTGGCAAGGGTTACAAGTGTCCGCTTCTCTGAGTGGCTATGTAAAGGTGTGTCATCTCCAGCCACTTCATTTCGTGTCTCAGAGGCCATTGCCACCATGGTGGACAATAATAAGAAAGAAGTTGCATCTTATCTTCAGCAGTTGCAGGCCAAGCAGGACTCCATGGATAGTTTGTTACCACCTGCTGAAATTTTTTATGAGGTTCAGGAGTGCAGGTCAACCTTTGAGCGTTTTGGGGCCCCTGTGGTGCAGATCAGTCATGAGACTCACTGTCGTCATGTGGAGCAATTAGTTGCATGCTCTGTTGTTTGTTACTTCACTGCCCCCTTCTTGGATCTGAAGCGCGTGGGATCTTGGTTATCTGGGCATCTACACAAATTAGGGCTTCCTGCGTATCAATCCATCAAGCTCGTCGCCAAAGATCAACGTTGTTTTCACCTGATGTTTGAGTCTCCTGAGCCGGTGGCTCAGCTCATAGAACGAGGTGTTGATCCTCTGTGGAAACATTTCTTGTTGTATCAACAGTATATTCCTGGCTCTTCTCCAAGTAAGCCAGATGCCTTACGTGCCCCATTCTGGATTGCTATTGAAGATTTTCCTCCAGAGTTTCAGGATGCTGAGTTCATTTCTGTCATTGCTAGTGAGATTGGGCTTTACCTGCAACGTGCTATAACCAATGGCATTACTAAGATTTGTGTAGCACGCCCCATTCATCGTGATCTGCCTCAGACAATTGTTGTTCAAAGTGGACCCATGTTCTTTCCATTCAAGCTACGATTGTTAAATGGCTCAGAGCTGGCTCTCATGTTCCCCGAGGCTCCTCTCTTTGCTCAGTGTCATAAGTCTTATTAGCAGGCTCCTCCAGTTGCCTCTGCCACAAATCCTACTCCTAGCTCTGCTCCTTCTTCAATGGATGTCTCTCGTCCCCCTGTGACTTCCTCTACATCTATTCCAGCTGCTGGTCCCACGCCTCTGCTGCTGGATCAACAGAGGCAAAGGTTGGATGAAATTCAGAGGTCGCAAGAGCAAATTGAAGAGGTTTGTGGGCGGTACATGGACATTGATCATCGTGGTGCCCACCCTCCACCTAAACATCCACCTGCTCTTCATCAACCTCGAAAGTTAGCTAAGGGTTGTAACACCTCTGCATCCCAGCTCTCCTCAGCACTTGCTATACATGATTCTGCTCCTTCTGTTGCATGTGGTCGCTTTGCCCCACTTTAGTGGGCTGACTTGGTTGAAGATAATACTGTTCTGTCGAAGGCCCAAGTTACATCTGTTGGGAATAAACTTGAGTTATCATACATGTCTAGAGGGTTCTTCAGAGAAATCCAGGAGAAGGTCACAGAATCAAACAGGTCTACAGTTGCAGAGATATCCATGGATAAAGTCTTGAACTAAGGTATGATATTGTGCTAAGTTTATTTTATTAACTTAGCCTATTCCAATGGTTCAAAAGAGCCGATTCTTGTTCTCATGAATGTGGGATAAATGATAGTATTTTCTGGAGGGAACGAGGCCGACCGATCCGGCACCGAACACCGAATGTGATTGCTAACCGATCGGATTTGCCTCCTTTAAATAGTGATGAAGATTAGATGCAGAGGAGGACCGGAAGCAGATTGATTCTGTAGGGGGAAACTGTGACGCTCCCTGCTGGATATACGGCGACCGGCCGTACACTCGGCAGGAAATCCCCCGTCCGGCTCAACAACCGCACAGGCCCTTCGTCTACCCCGCACTCTAAGGTGACCCTAGTGCGGGGAGGGGACACGAAGGTGTCTTGCGCGCCCTTTCCCTATGGGCTCCTATAACAGCGGAAGCGATAAACAAGTCAGAACTAGCATCAAAACATACAAATACTACCTCAAAGGGTAGTCCATCACACATATACCAATGCAAGGATGATAATCATAAACCGTAAAACATGAGAGCTCCTACCCAGGCTCAGACTCGTAAGGAGGACAACTGACCGGCTAGGCCTCAAGATAGAGCAGACCGAATCATGGCAATGGCGAGGGCTGGCATAAGACAATGGCTAGGGTTGACCACTCCATCCGCCCCTCCTGTGCATACTTTGCAGATGGGCTAAATCAGGCGCTGGCGTGTCTCTAGCCTTCCGGATACGCAATCCCTTGGCATCACCCATCAGGACTACTCCAGGTTGCATCTCCCTGGTCCGACGAGGCAGGAAGGGTTGCATCTCCCCTTCCCAGGGTCTAGAAGTTCCGTGGGCGGCTAGAGAATCGTGGCGACACACGATTCGTACCCGACTTAACCCCCCAAAACGAGAGCCAAGCCGACACTTGCAGCTCTCGACAGGCAGGGCGGCACCGAGGTCGATCGAACAACTCATCCCCGCCAAGACCTGAACCCAAACGATAAATCCAAGAACTCCAATACGCCGTTAGAGTTCACTCTCTTCTCCTTCGACTGATGGTCGGCATCGGATTTCAGTTCTCTATTTCACTCCCTGTTCTAGAGTTCTTTTCACCTTTCCCTCACGGTACTCGTGCGCTATCGGTCATTGAGGAAGACTTAGGCTTAGAGGGCGGTCCCCCTTGCTTGTTGCGATATTCAAACACGGTATCCGCGTTTTACTGTTTGGGATCGGACCCATGCTCGGCCCTCACGAAGTGACCGACCATAAGCCTAGCCCACTATGGGATCCCCCGAAGCCCCCACTCGGCAGGGATCCTCCCTCCACATTGCTT
Organism: Isoetes taiwanensis; assembly: GCA_021234155.1. Lineage (NCBI taxonomy): Eukaryota > Viridiplantae > Streptophyta > Lycopodiopsida > Isoetales > Isoetaceae > Isoetes > Isoetes taiwanensis. The sequence goes on from JAJEKV010000241.1 coordinate 357,649, forward strand.
CTAGCCCCGTTGTGTGGTGCTGAGTCACATCATAGCCCCAATAGCCTGGTGGGCTCCTATGCACAGGCCGCAACTAATAGGAACTAAGGGATCTACTCTAGGAGCATACTACATATGGCCCTAGGTCTCTACCCCCCTTCCCAATACAAGAGGAGCAAACATGATCAACCATCATCACATAATCATCATATCATGAGAATAATCATAAGAACATCTAAACCTAATCATACAAATCTAACTAATGGTTAGGGTTGATTGATTAGGGTTCAGGATGATGAATACGGGTTCTAGGATGGCTCTACCCTAGATACAAGATACTAGCACATCTGGAATGCTAATTCCAGATGAACTATCATAACTACTACCCTATATACCTGCTCCCGAAGCTCTCCCTCCAGATCCGGGTGTCTCCATGGTCTTCGACTCACGTAATGCTGCTCTTGCTCCAAGAACGGGTCTACCCTACGGGGGCTGCTGCACCAATCTATGCCACAGCAAACGATGTTCGAAACGGGGTTTCGAACGAGTAGATGAGTCTCTGGGAGCTAGGGCTGGAAAGAGGCCTAGGGTTAGGGTTTCCACTAATATAAGTTAGGTCCACCTAGGATGCCACGTGGCACCAATAAAGTGAGTCCTGTGTGGCGGGTGCCCAATAGGTTAAGGCCACGTGGAAAATGGTCTTAACCTATGGTTGGCTAAGTTATGCGAATAACTTAGTCATGCCCCTTAGTGCCACAATCCATGGTATACAAGACTATGAACTTAGGCTTGTATAGTGACGGGTCCAGGAATATACGTATTTATGGCGTATATTCCCCTGGAACGTCACATTCTCCCCCCCTTAGGACAATGCTGTCCTCAGCATTGCGCTAAGGTGACGAACCTACCTTATGCCTGCAAAAGAAACAACATAGCATACACTTTAATTTAATTTACGATCAACTTTTATTAGTTAAGAGTCAAAATTTAGGCTATATTTGTACCTATACAAAATTATATAGCCTTAACAAGGTTATTTCTTACAATAATTCAAGATATTATTATAAGAGTTATTAGGGTTCATAATCTAGATTATGGCTCCCCCTATCTTCTCGTAATGCGCTCCTCATTAATGCCCGCCTTTTACTTGCCTGCACAAGGAACACATTACGTTAGTTTAATTAATAAATTGTGGTTTTAGGGGACCACCCCCTTTACCTCCTTGAGCCGAACTACTGGCTCAAGGTTGTTCTACTACCTTGCACAAGATCATGGCCCTTTCGGATTTGAGCTTAAGGATCATTTAAGATGCTCCTGTCATCGCCCATGATCAAGTGCTACCTCGTACACGATCGCCCCGATCGAGTACACCCCAGTGCATCATGCTCCCAAGGGTTTTAAGCTAGGGAACGTCTCACGATCCCATCATTGCGCATGATCACTTGAACTTCATCATGACCCTCCTACGGCCAGGTGTGCGTCCCCCGCATCGTGGCATAGAGATCATCCGATCGATGTCCCATCATCGCCCACCATGCCTCATTCCTCACTCACATGACCCTAATGGTCATGCGCGCCTCTTGGTGCATGTGGCCTAGAGAATGCCCTAAAGGCATATCCCATCATCGCCCACACGATCCAAGATTCTGGCACATACATCCTACTAGCTAGAATGCATGCGCCAGGGTCAAGGCTAACTAACAAGCATACTAGCTAACCACCTGGCAAGTCGGGGTCGACTAAGTCGGAGACGACTCGCCCATCAAACTCCTTCATAAACTCTGGGTATTGCTTCTCCAAATCTTGCTTCAATACCCATGTCGCGTCTTCCATGGGTAAGTGCTTCCACTTAACCAAATATTGGAGGAACTGAGACCTCCTAGTCTTCTTGAATGACTTATCAAGAAGTAATTCAGGCATGATTTCTACTTGCTCCTCCGTCATTTCCAACAAAGTTTGTAGGCTTGGGAGCCCACTCTTTCCAAAATCTTGAACGGGCCAGCCCACCTAGGGGCAAGCTTCTTGCAACTCCCAATTCGAAGCTTAGCTTGCTTGACCTTGATCTTCAACCAGACGCTATCGCCTACCTTAAACTCTCTTACGGTCCTGTGCCTGTCGGCCACACTCTTCTGCCGACTTCTTGCTGCCAATAAGTAACCCCTTACTTCTTCCACCAGCTGCTGCATATCCCCTAACATCTGCTGGGATACTTCAACCTTCGACACGGGATTGTGCTAGGTATCCGGGGTTAGGCACTGGTACCCGTAATTTACCATGAAAGGAGACATCCGAGATGACTCTGTTTTGGCACTATTGTAGGCTTAATTCCACCAAGTGGATGTACTCATCCCACTTGGACTGCTTGTTCCACACATAGCTTCAAGCATGTCTTCAATGATTCGATTCGTCCTCTCCTCCGTCGGCCATCTGTTTGGGGATGATATGCCGTGCTCATGGAGAGCTTTGGCCCGAATGGTGCTAAAGAGATCCTGCCAAAAGGCACTCATAAACTTAGAATCTCTATCAGATATTATCTCCCGAGGCATGCCATGGAGTCTAAAAATCTCCCTTACAAATAACTTGGCAGTATCTAATGCGGTGTCAGTAGTCTTGCAAGGCACAAAGTGTGCCATCTTAGATAACTTGTCTACGACAACCATCAATGCATCCTTGCCTCGAAGAGTTCTAGGGAGTCCTGTGATGAAATCCATGCTTATGACCTCCCACTTCGCATTTGGCACTCCCAATGGCTCTAAAGCACCTGGAATCCGAAGTTGCTCCGCTTTGGTCTGCTGACACAACTGGCAATCCCGAATATATGCAGCTATCTGCCTCTTCATTCCTGGCCAGAAGTAACTACTTCGAATCTTGAAATAGGTCTTCATGAAGCCCGCATGCCCTGCTATTGGGCTGTTGTGTGTGTCGTGGAGAATTAGCTTCCTTACCCCTGATGACTCGGGCACACACAACTTATGCTTGTGATACAATAGGTTGCCTTCCTTCTTATAATACTTGAAGGCTTCCCGTTCTTTATCTGTTCTGGCTTCCCTCGAGAGGCTTTCCCATACCTCCATGAAGTCCACATCCGTTGGCAAGGACTCCTCAATCTTCTTGCCAAACTCACTAGAAAGAGTGGAAATCGCATTACAATGCGTCCTTGTCTGAAATGGTCTCCTAGAGAGGGCATCTGCCACAACATTAAGCTTGTCGGGCTTATATATAATATCAAATTCATACTCCTCAAGAAATTCCATCCACCTCCTTTGCCTTAAGTTGAGGAGTGGCTGGGTGAAAAGATACTGAAGGCTCTGGTGATCAGTATCTAGCTGAAACTTCCTCCCCAGCAAATAATGCCTCCATATCCTTAACGCCCTGACAATGGCTAGCAGCTCCTGATCATGGATTGGATAGCGTTGCTCGGCGTCGTTCATCTTCTTCGAGTCATAGGCGACTACCCTTCCTTCTTGCATCAGGACTGCCCCTGTTGCTATCTTGCTTGCATCCGTTGCTATCAACTTATCTTTACTCGGATCCGGGAGAACAAGCACTGGCGCTGTTGTTAAGGCCTCCTTAAGCTTCTCAAAGGAAGCTTGGACTTTCTCTAACCAATGGCTATTCCAATCCTTAATCTTCTTGGCCTTGGTGAGGTCCGACAAAGGGGACACCCACTTAGCAAAGTCCTTCACGAACTTTCTGTAATATCCCGCCAACCCGAGAAAGCTTCTTACTTCTGCCACATTCCTTGGAGCTGGCCAATCAACTATTGCCTCAATCTTAGATGGATCTGTAGAGATTCCTTCGGATGTTACCACATGCCCCAAATATTCCACTCGGCCTGTTGCAAAGTGGCACTTGGAGAGCTTCCCATACAACCGATGACGTCTCAACTTTTCCAACACTTTCCTCAGATGCTGACAATGCTCTTCAATGGACTTGCTGTAGATTAGAATGTCGTCGAAGAAGACAATAACAAACTCATCCAAGAAATCCCTGAAGATGTCGTTCATGAGGCGCATAAACGTTGCTGGAGCGTTCGACAATCCAAAGGGCATTACTGTAAACTCAAAATGACCATACCGCGTTCTAAAAGCGGTCTTATGGATATCCTCTTCTTTTATTCTTATCTGGTGGTACCCTGACCTCAAATCAATTTTAGAGAATACCTTTGCTCCTTGTAACTGGTCCATTAAATCATCTGCCCTTGGCAATGCATACTTATTCTTTATAAATGCGCTTGTTGAGTCGGGCGATAGTCTATGCACATTCTTAAGCTCCCATCTTTCTTCTTCACAAAGAGTATAGGTGCTCCGAAAGGAGACACACTTGCTCTAATAAAACCAAGCTCAAGCAATTCCTGGAGCTGCTTCTTGAGCTCGATCATTCTGGAGTGCTCATTCTATATGGCGCCTTGCTGGTAGGCTTCGCATCTGGAGCTAATGTGATCTCACATTCCACACCCCTATAAGGTGGTAGCTGCCGGATTTCATCCGGAAATACATCCTTGAACTCTGAAATAAGCCTTGCTATCTGCTTGGGCAATTGATTCCCCTTTGGGTCACTTCCATCCTGATTGCTTGGCTCAACTGATTCCATCCTCAAGATGTAGTCCACCTTATTCCTTTCTATACTCTTCCTTAGCTGCTTCAAAGAGATACACTGCATGGGAGAAGCTACCTTCTTACCTTTCACTATCAATTTGTTGCCGTCTGGTGCCGTCATGGTGACTTCGTTCCGGTCACAATCGATCATGGCTTTGGCTGGCTTCAAGAATTCCATCCCCACTATAAGATCATATCTTCCAATATCCATGACTTCCGCCCCCATCGGCCACTTAATCCCACTAAGGTCTATGTCAAAGATGATCCTTCTCCCCTTAGTGTGCCGAATGGCACCGTTTGCCATAGCCACTGGCCTTGGCTTAGACTTCAATACCTTGTTCTTCATTAGGGCAGCCAACCTAGGAGATGCAAAGTTGTGAGAGCTACCTGTATCTATGAGGACTACATATGGATTACTATTTATGATCCCATCAGCCGCGATGACAGTCGACTGATTTTCAATATCACCTGACTCAATGTTTGCACATATGTGGCACTCACCATCTATGAAATCCTGGGCCTCATGCTGGTCGTCGTCTTCGTCCGCTTCTGTTGGGGAATCCCAATCCACAAGTTCTGCCAAGGCTGCCTGCATGACGAATGGACAATCATGCGTTCGGTGCCCTGGCTGGAAGCACCTGAAGCATAGCTTTTTCTCGATACATTCCTGTCTCTTCTCCTTCGGCAGACTGTCTAGAAGACGCTTTAGAGCACTGCCCCCCGATGCATTCTGTGGCTTACGGTCCCCAAAGGCTTTACTCTGACCCTTACCTTGCTGCTGGCCTCCTGATGGTGTAGCTGCTGATTGCTTACCCTGATATTGCCCCGATCGAGCACGCCTGAACTCTTACCCCTGAAGGTTGACTGTTTCTCTGCTGGAGTTGCTGGTGCCTCCTCCAAACTTATAGCTTTATCTTCGGCCTCTGCAACTGACCTTGGGTTGATTGCTCTAACAAGCCTCTTGATATTGCTGTTCAACCCCTCAGTGTAGGTATCCACCGCTTGCCTTTCCGAGACTCCAGGAACATGGAGCCTGAGCCGCATGAATTCTTCTGTATACTTAGCTACTGACAAGCTACCCTGGTTCAACCTGTAAAACTGCTGGATCTGCCTGCTAGTATGAGATCTTGGCACATAGTGCTTGCGAAAAGCCTTGCTGAAGGTCTTAAATCTGCAATTGTTCCTCCTCAGCTTGTTGGATTTAGCATACCCCTTCCACCAGATCCTTGTCGGTCCAATGAGGTTAGCTGTAGCAACTTTCCCTATATCCTTGTCTTTCATGCCGTAGGAGTTGCCAAATTCTTCCATTTCATCAAGCCATGCCTCAGCTTCCATGCCTGATCTGTCTTTCCCTGAGAACTGGCCCAGCTTCCTTGTCTTCCATACGTTGCTCATAGCACTATCCACCTTTTTCTGGTAGTCATCTGTCTTTCTTGCCCTTTTTCTTGCTCTAGGTGTGTCGGACTGACTGTCGGAGCTAGAGTTGTCCTCACTGGAAGAACTATCTGATGTGCTGGAGCTAGATGATGATGGGCTCCTGGTTCTCCTTTTCCTTCTCTTATCCATGACGTTCCCCTGGTTACCCTCCCCTTCCTGCTGAGGGACTTCGTGACCACCTGTTGGACAAGGTGGAGGTGGAGGTAGAGGACCATCTTCCTGCGCATTCATCAGAGGTGTCGCCCAGTGGATCAGGTGTTGCATCTGGTTCCTCATCTGTACCAGCCTTGCGTTGATTGCCTCTGGTGACATGTCTTGCTCAATGTCTTCTTGTTCTCTGCCAAACAAGTTCCTTGGCACCCAATTGTGTTGTCGGTGCTGGTCTTGGGATCCTGCACCTGAGTTCCTTGCTGCAAGGATTGATCATCAATACACGTTATTTGGGTTATATGTTGATCAATCTTACTTGTAATTGAATTATTTTTAGTTATAAAGAAATCATGCGAAGCATTGCATTTATAAAACAGTTAATAGTCATTAATACATAGAAGTTACATGGTAGAATAGATATGTACTAGCACAATAGGGTATAAGAAAATATTTAGCACAATTAAAACTTAAGGGAATTTTACAACTATTCAATGGCCTCCTGAAAGCTTAAAGAAATTCTTGACATCCCTGAATCGGAGGCCTTTGCCGAGGTTGCGCAAGATGTTCGTTGTCGACCGTCCTTCAAGTGCTCGGGTCATCTCCAGTTCCGGGAGTTCTGGTGCCGTCGCCGCTACTACTGAAAGTGATGCGTCCCTGAGGTGTCCCCTCGCAAAGTCGAGGCAATGGAGCGCGACGGACCTCTTGAAAAGGATGATGTGGTCCGCATGGGCGTATATCTTCGAGTGCTGCCCGAAGCCCGAGAGTGCTATGAGAAGCGCCCCCAAAACGAGAGCCAAGCCGACACTTGCAGCTCTCGAGAGGCAGGGCGGCACCATCGCCCCAGGAGGTGTCGGACCCATGCTCGGCCCTCACGAAGTGACCGACCATAAGCCTAGCCCACTATGGGATCCCCCGAAGCCCCCACTCGGCAGGGATCCTCCCTCCACATTGCTTCTAGCCCCGTTGTGTGGTGCTGAGTCACATCATAGCCCCAATAGCCTGGTGGGCTCCTATGCACAGGCCGCAACTAATAGGAACTAAGGGATCTACTCTAGGAGCATACTACATATGGCCCTAGGTCTCTACCCCCCTTCCCAATACAAGAGGAGCAAACATGATCAACCATCATCACATAATCATCATATCATGAGAATAATCATAAGAACATCTAAACCTAATCATACAAATCTAACTAATGGTTAGGGTTGATTGATTAGGGTTCAGGATGATGAATACGGGTTCTAGGATGGCTCTACCCTAGATACAAGATACTAGCACATCTGGAATGCTAATTCCAGATGAACTATCATAACTACTACCCTACATACCTGCTTCCGAAGCTCTCCCTCCAGATCCGGGTGTCTCCATGGTCTTCGACTCACGCATCTTGCTCTTGCTCCAAGAACGGGTCTACCCTACGGGGGCTGCTGCACCAATCTATGCCACAACAAACGATGTTCGAAACGGGGTTTCGAACGAGTAGATGAGTCTCTGAGAGCTAGGGCTGGAAAGAGGCCTAGGGTTAGGGTTTCCACTAATATAAGTTAGGTCCACCTAGGATGCCACGTGGCACCAATAGGGTGAGTCCTGTGTGGCGGGTGCCCAATAGGTTAAGGCCACGTGGAAAATGGTCTTAACCTATGGTTGGCTAAGTTATGCGAATAACTTAGTCATGCCCCTTAGTGCCACAATCCATGGTATACAAGACTATGAACTTAGGCTTGTATAGTGACGGGTCCAGGAATATACGTATTTATGGCGTATATTCCCCTGGAACGTCACAGAAACCCATTCTTATTCTTGGTCGTAGGAGCAGCTTGTTTTTCTCATTGTATACCATTGACAATATAATGAACCATTGAGGTTTAAAGGTTCAATACAAAGAGTTGAGGTTTAAATGCTCTAGTAGTCTTTGGAATTTATTCTTCAAAGTGGTGTCTTGCATTTGTGATTGATTGTTCTCAAATACTCACATTTGGTATCAGAGCAGGAAAATGGCCAGCAGATTTGGTGCAAATCTGCTTAGCACAGTGGATGTCTATTCAGGGGGACCTGGATTTCAAGTTTGGAAGGATCCAATTAAGCACATCCTAGAGGTGGAAGAATTATGGGATCTAATCGATCCAAAAGGAGGAGCATTTGCTCAAACTGGTGCAGAGAGTAGCACACCTGCAAGGTCTGCTACTGGAGGAGGTGGTGCAACTCAATCTTATGCTGCAGCTGCAGGTTTTGGAAGCTCAGGAAGTACACCATCTGGGGGAACATCTCCAGCAGTAAGCAGTGGAGCTGGGAGATCTATGTATGCAAGGACAAAGGAGGCTCAAGGGATCATCGCCTGCAAGGTTAGTCCCACCATTAGGTTGAAATTAAGAAACATGACTCCTAGAGAAATGTGGAGGTTTTTACTCAAAAATTATGAAGAGAAAAGTTCATCCCAAATAGATCTTTTAGAGAATGAGTTAAGAAATCTCAAACTGAGAGAAGACAAAGATGTTTCAGAATTCTTTAATACCTTTAACAACATAGTGGCAGACCTCAGTGGAGCAGGAGTAAGTCTTTCAAAAAGATATCAGGTTCTTGCAATTGCTAGGTCCATTGGAGAGAATGAACAGCTGGCCATGTTTATTAGAAACATGGCCAAAACCAGAGAAGAGGCGGAAAATATTCTGCGGACAGAGGCTGAGCAAAAGAAAATGTTCAAGGGAGAGGATGATGAAGCATCCGAAATTTTATTTGCTGGAAAGAAGAGAGGAGAAAAGGGAGTTTGCTTTCATTGTCAAGAATCAGGCCACTTTAAAAATAATTGTCCCAAATTAAACAAAGAATATAATTGTTATAATTGTGGAGGCAAGGGACATATAGCTGCAAAATGCCCTACTCCAAAGGATTATAACAAAAAGGGAACTGGAAGTTCAAATAAAGGAGGAAAGCCAAACTATAAGGGTCGAGGAGGAAAGAAGCATGCTGGCACATATGTTGCCAAGGAGCAATCAGAAAAGGAGGAGTCAGAAGATGAAGATGAGGTAAAATTTGCTTTTGCAATACTTGATAAAAGAGAAACTAATCACAAGTCTGATGTACTTGTAGTTGATAGTGGAGCTGAAAGATTAGTAATTCAATCTACTGATCTTCTCAAGAATGTTGGAGGCACAAACTCAAAGAATATCCAAGTTGGAAATGGAAAACTCCAACACATTGAAGGGAAAGGATTACTGCAATTGACAGATTTGCAAGGGCAAATAGTGGATATTGAAAATGTGCTATGTGTCCCAACTATTATCAAAAATCTTATATCAGTTAGTCAACTAGTTGATCTTGGTTATAGAATCACATTTGATTCAAAAGGTTGTAATATTTTCCTTGGGAATGAATTGAAGTTTTATGCAAAACGTGTTGGAAACTTGTTCCAAATGAACAATATACAATGTGATATGATAAATGATGTGCATGCTTCTGAAACTGAAATATGGCACAGTAGATTAGCACATACTCATTGGAGTAACATTAATTACATGGCCAAGAAAGGATGGCTTGATTGTAGTGAAGTAAATCCAGAGAAACTTGTTTGTGAAGGATGTATGCTGGGAAAGCTGAACAGACTTCCATTTCACAGAAGGAAAAAAAGGGCAAATGAACCATTAGAATTAGTTCACACAGATCTCTGTGGACCAATGAGCATCAGAGGGAGAACAAGGAAAAGATATTTTATATCTTTTATAGACGATTTCAGCAGATTTTGTAAAGTATACTGTCTGGAAAAAAAGTCTCAAGCTCTTATTGCTTTTAAACAATATGTCAGTGAAGTTGAAAGGGAAACAGGGAAAAAGGTGAAGTGTGTAAGGTTTGATAGAGGGGGGGAATACCTATCAACCAAATTTAAGCTATATTGCATTGCAAATGGAATCAAAAGGCAAATGACATGTAGGTACAGCCCACAACAAAATGGAGTTGTTGAACGAAAAAATAGGACAGTAATGGATGTTGTGAGATCCATGATTAAACACTCTGGCATGCCTAACTACCTTTGGGAAGAAGCCCTCAAGACTGCCATAATGATTCAAAACAAACTCCCTGCCTCAAGTCTCAAAATAAACACTCCAGAACTTTTATGGTCAAATGACAGAACTAAGCCAGATTTCAGTATGCTAAAAACATATGGTTGTTTAACCTATGTTCATGTACCTACAGAGCTAAGGAAGAAGTTAGATGACAAAGCTCAAATTGGATACTTGGTGGGATATGACAGTGAGTCCAAAGGGTACAGGTTTTTTATCCTAGAAGACAAGTCTATAGTAATAAGCAGAGATGTCCAGTTTAAAGAGGATGTTCTATATAAGGACAGAAATACAGATAAAGCAAATACACCTAAGGAAAATACTAAAGACAGCTCTGGAAAATTCTCACAGTCTACAGGGTATGAGTCAGATGAGGATGATAAAATTGATGGTCAAAACCAAATTGAGAATGGAACTCAAAACAGTCTGGAACATGGCAGTACCGAAAACATTCCACTCAAAAGGAGGAAGACACAAGCAGAGAAACTCTTAGAAGAGGCTGGAATAGACACAAAAACATATGGTAGAGACAATGCTGGCAGGAGCAGAAGGCTAGACAGAATTGAAACAGAAGAGATTGAGGAGGAAATTGAGCAAGTTATGGCAATACTAGAAGACAAAAGGATTCCACAAACTTATGAGGATGTTTTGACATCTGCAGAAAAGGATAAATGGCTGCATGCAATGGAGGAGGAATTAAACTCATTCAAAACAACTGAAACTTATGAAATGAGAGATTTGCCAAATGGAAAAACAGCTATAGGAAGCAAATGGATCTTTAAGATCAAAACAAGTGCTGATGGCAGTCAAAAATTCAAGGCCAGATTAGTAGCAACGGGGTTCACTCAAAGGAAGGGGAGAGACTTTGATGAAACTTACTCTCCAATCGTCAAATTGACAAGTGTGGGACTGTTATTGGCTTTGGCAAATGCATGGAACTTAGAACTACATCACATGGATGTTAAGACTGCTTTTTTAAATGCTAAATTAGAAGAAGATATCTACATGAAGCCACCAGCAGGGATTGAAGTTGAAAGCAACAAAGTTTGGAAGCTAAAGCGTGCAGTATATGGTCTCAAACAAGCACCCAGGGAATGGTACCATTGTATAGACAATTTTCTCAGGGAACAAAACTTTGAAAAACTTAAGAATGATGGGAATTTGTACATATTCAGGGATGAATCCAAATATTGCATTATTGCTCTATATGTGGACGATTGCATTATGGGTGCTAATTGTCTTGATGTGTTAAATCACTGCAAAAACATGCTGAAGAAACGGTTTCATATGACTGACCTTGGAGAACTACAGAAATTTTTAGGGATTGAAGTGGCAAGGAACAGGGAAAAACAAGAACTTTGGCTAAAACAGAGCAAGCATATAGATAATATGTTGGCAAGGTTCAACCTTACTGAAGCAAACATTGTGAAAACACCTATGGTACCAGGGCACAAACTGACAGCAGACATAGAAATGAATGAGTCAGAAATAAAAGAAATGGAGGACATACCTTACAGGGCTCTTATAGGTTGCCTATTGTATTTATCAAATAACACTCGGCCAGATATAGCATACGCAGTGAACATTTTAAGCAGAAGGTGCCACAACCCCAGCAAAACTCATTGGATAGCAGGAAAAAGAATTTTGAGGTATCTAAAAGGTACTAGAGATTTTGGAATTAAGTTTGACAGTTCTAACTTAAACTTGGAAGCCTATAGTGATGCTGACTGGGCAGGAGATTTGAGCATGAGGAAATCAACCTCTGGCTATGTTATTTTCTTAGCAGGAGGACCTATTTCTTGGAGAACAAAAAAACAAAATGCTATAGCAATGTCTTCTGCAGAAGCAGAATATTCAGCTGCCTCTTTAGCTTCAAAAGAAATAGTGTGGCTCAGGAGACTTCTAGAAGAACTTGGTTGTATTCAAAATGAGGCAACAAAAATCCTAACTGACAGTCAAAGCTGTATGGCAATTGTGAAAAATCTAGTAGAGCATGAAAGGACCAAGCATATAGAGTTGTCAATACATTTTATCAGGGATCTGGCCAGCAGGGGATACATACAAATGGAATACATCAACACCTCTAACCAAGTGGCAGACGTGTTCACTAAAGCTCTAACTGAAAACAAGTTCTCAAAGTTCAGGGATTGTCTAAATGTTTGGTCAGCAACTTAAATATTCTTCTTAATCACAGACATATATGATAAAGGAGGAATGTTGGGAATAAACTTGAGTTATCATACATGTCTAGAGGGTTCTTCAGAGAAATCCAGGAGAAGGTCACAGAATCAAACAGGTCTACAGTTGCAGAGATATCCATGGATAAAGTCTTGACCTAAGGTATGATATTGTGCTAAGTTTATTTTATTAACTTAGCCTATTCCAATGGTTCAAAAGAGCCGATTCTTGTTCTCATGAATGTGGGATAAATGATAGTATTTTCTGGAGGGAACGAGGCCGACCGATCCGGCACCGAACACCGAATGTGATTGCTAACCGATCGGATTTGCCTCCTTTAAATAGTGATGAAGATTAGATGCAGAGGAGGACCGGAAGCAGATTGATTCTGTAGGGGGAAACCCATTCTTATTCTTGGTCGTAGGAGCAGCTTGTTTTTCTCATTGTATACCATTGACAATATAATGAACCATTGAGGTTTAAAGGTTCAATAGAAAGAGTTGAGGTTTAAATGCTCTAGTAGTCTTTGGAATTTATTCTTCAAAGTGGTGTCTTGCATTTGTGATTGATTGTTCTCAAATACTCACAACATCTTCAAACTCTCCTGAGATTCCAGTAGTCACATCGGATTTGATGCCGTTACAGGTTCAATGTGGTTAGCCTCTTAAGCAGAGCCTTCTCTCCTTTTACTTATCTAGTATGGAGTAAGCACATGGTGTCGCAGGCTCGTGTTCCAGCAGCACCCTCTTGTGCTTATACAACTAGATGAGAAATGTTCATTTTGTACGTATTCTTGCTGATTAATAAACTTTTTTGTTCGTCCTTCAAAAAAAAAAAAAAAAAAAAAAAATCATGCTTGCTTGAATTTAATTCAAGGAATTGTTTATGGCATCATGAATTTTAGTTCATGATGATTGATTTGGTTCTTTGTATATAAACTTATATTAAATTATTAACTTGATAACTTTTGGATCCAATACCCCTTTACTAGTTGGATTAGTAATTAATATGGTTAGGAGTACTTGATAGCAGTACTAGGGTACTGCAAGGGGTCTCCATGTTACCATTATCATAGTATAAGTTGATAACATAGGACCATTGCCAAAAGGACATGGGGTGCCTTTTTGTACAATACTGGGTAATGTGCTTCTGCTTGCTAGGTTATTGCGGTATCAGTGGCATGTGGTTGCATGTTAGGGCTTAACCAAATCCTTGAAGGGAATTGGTGACGACTATGTTATTATTGACTTGAAGAGCCAATAGAGCACAATCTAGGGTCCGTGCTAGAAGTTCACAATAATTGGGAATTGTTGAGGTGGACTTCATACTGATCCCTATGTGGTGCTAGGGCTCTAATTCTGTGGGAGTTTTGGGGTCTAGTACGTACGTGTTAGGACTTAGCAGTTTAAAAAACTGTGCTTTGGAAGCAGAACTTTTATTAGGACCCCGGGAGTCTTGAACAGTTATGGACATGGTGGAATCTAGGATTCCATGGTGAGGATAAAAGCCCAAACATGTGGTATCTACCATGATAGTAGGTCAAGTCATCATACTTGGTAATGGTTGCAATGACCCCGTATGGATATATGTCTGTGCAATTGATGCCAGCCATATTGATACTCGATATTTCTAGCTTAACATCCGAGATGGTAAGAGATGGATGGGTCTGTCAATTGAGCATAAAAGACCGTTGATGCTACTTAAGAATGTGCAATCATTTTAGTTATTACCCCAAAGGTTTTGTGGACATTCTTGAGTCTAACCTCGAGAGGGCTTTGTTTCTTATGCAAGGTATTGTGTAATACTATGAGGGCTTTTATTAAGCAATGCGTGAACCAAGATATTTTGGTTTAAGAGATTCAACCAATGTGTCCGCAATTGGATTGTGGACGGTGTGGATAATTAGAATATGTTATGGAAATTTAAGTAGGTGTTTGTTGTTCATTTCCTTCCTGGGGGGAGAGGGAGAATGGTTATGAATTTGCACTTGTATATGTGATACGCACATTCCGAGATGTAATATGCACATCTATAGCAGTGAACTTATAGGTTTGTTCTATAATCATCCGGCAAAGTGTTCTTTCTAAGCAAGGGTTTGCTTGAATGGCCCAATTTCTCCGAGGGAGAAAAGGTTTTATGACATTCTTAATGAGCGCGTTGTGAAAGATTATCCTCAGTGATTGATCAGAGATCAATCAGACGTCTTTGGAGTAGCTTCAAAGAGTTCGTGATAGTTCTGGAGCTTTTCCCATTGATTGTGAGTTTACCCTAATGTTGAGCAATACTGCTACTGCAATATTGGTTCTTGTGATAAGAACTATTGAAGCTGGCCTTCAAACTAATCACGAGGGTTAGTGCGATTGTGCGTGGGGGAGTTTCGGGAACTCAAGGCTGTGGGGAGCTCTGGGAGTTCTAGGAATCACAAGCGATCCTACTTTTTGTAGGCTGTAACACAATGTCTTTCACATGCTCCAATTTTCAGGACTCATACTTCAATTACTCTCTTGCCAAAATTCTTTTCAGAATTGCACCTGTCCATCATGTTCTTCTTTGCCATGAGAACAGACTTGTTGATTTTTGGGGTTCTTGGCATACACCTTGCAGCAGCAGCCATGACTGCCGGCCGCTACAAGGCTGCCACAAATGCTCATGAATCAACAGAAGAAGGTGGGAAGAGACTCCAAGAACAAGAACAAAGCAAAGAATGAACAAAACATAATCATATTGATGCTCCAAAAGGAGGTGCTCCAAAACGTGAGCAAAAGCCTAAACAAATGAGAGGAAATGCTCTCTCTAAATAGTAGAGCAAAATCCTAACCCTAACTGACATCTCACCTACCACAGATCCAGGCTAAATCTGGGCCATAGATCGTGGGGTCCAATATGATAAATACATGTGGCCTATGCCACCTACCACAAATCTAGGCTAAATATGGGCCATAGATCCAGTGGTCCAATATGATAAATACATGTGGCCTATGCCACTCATACATATGTTTAGCCCAAAGGGCTAACACTCCCCCCCACCAAACCAAACTATGTAGAACCTTTATAATATCAGGTTAAGCATTTACAACAGAGTGTCCAAAGTGTGGGGAAGCGACGATAATGTCGCCGAGAAGTCTTGACCAAAGAATGTCAATGTCGATGAAGTACGAAAATTATGAGAGGTTGAGAAGGCTGTCACCACTTCTCTTGAGCTTGCCACGAGCTCCTTTAAAACCATAGAAGTCAAATCTAATGTTGAAAAGGTTGTGACCACTTCTCATAGAGCTTGCCACTAGCTCTGAATACATGCACCAATCAAAGTGTCTTGTAAGGAGTTGAACGGAAATTTCGAAACAAAAATTGTTGAAGGGACAGAAGGTCCTAAGTCATCTTCACGCCATTTTTGAACTTCAAAAGTTGAAACAAGGAGTTGAACTTGAAAGAGTTGAAACATAAGTGATTGAAGGGGCAGAAGGCCCTAAGTCATCTTCACGCCATTTGTTGAACTTGAAAGAGTTTGAGCAGATAGTTGAACTTGGAGGAGTTGAAATTGAAGGGGGGAAGGCCCTAAGTCATCTTCACGCCATTTGTTGAACTTGAAAGAGGCTCAACCGCCATGTATTAGGGACAGTCGAGATGGATTGAAAAGGTTGTCTCTCGAACGCCCTGCATTGGGGTCGATGAGGTAAGCTTGATTGTTGACCTAAGATTGCTGAAAAAGGCCTACACATGCCATAGGGTTGTGTGAGCTTTGTTGGTACAAGGGTGCCAAGAAGATCTCCAAGAATGCGGCAAAAAATACATGCCAGAACTTCTAGAATGACTGTGGTAGTCAGGGTGCACCTCGTTTAAAATATGTAGCATAAAAATTTCGTAAAAATTGAGGGGCATAAAGTAAATACAGTGTAATACAATAGTATTTTATTGACTACTAGAGGCATTTAGCTGGAGATGCTCACCTTTAATCTGTGATACAATAATTTAATTTATGATCTATTGTGCAATCTTTCAAGTCGTTCTAAAGAGCTTGATATAAGAACTATCTACAATTGCTTAAACTCTACAATTCGGGGCATGGTCTCGTGGTAGGACCTTAAACTGCCACACCTGAGGTCACAGATTTAGACATAGCTAATATTGATCTAGTAATGGAGACCTCAAAAATCCATTGCCTCGAGGTCATGGGTTTAAGTAACCTTAAACCTGCCATATGTACAAGATAATCACATACAAAGCAGTTTTTAGTATATTGTGCCTAGGTAGTGTAAAGCCTTCCATATGATGTGTAGAATGTATCGTGATGTGATGATGAATAAATGGATGTTCTTCAGTAAAAAAGAAAAAACTATCTGCGAATGTTGTAATGTAAGCGTTGATTTCTCCTTTTTATTCTTTAGCTTGTGTGTTTGAGCATTATTTTGAAGCTTCTTGTTTAATATATTGGCGCAACATGTGGAATGGATTTAAGAGAGAGTGATTCTTACTATAAAGGGTTTTATTCTTAAGGTGCAAGAATGCACATCTGACCTAAAATCCTCGCTTGTAAATCATGAGTAAAAGGTAAGCTATGTTAGAACCAATTTTGTTAAAATGTTAGATATGAAAATCCTGTAAAACCTGGTTCAAAGTTTGGAGACAGGAAAATCAGACAATGAATTGGCAGCCATTTTCATACATGATAGTCAAAGAGCAGCATTTGGGCATGAACTCTTGTTTCAAGAACATTTGTTTTAGTTGATTAAATTGTCCAGCAGATGTATTGGTTAAAATGGCTATGGAACTTTTAAATAAAACATTCAAGGCTATTTGTTTTGAGTTCTTAACCATAATCTGGTTGGGGTCTTATATTTACTTTTTTGTGTCCAAAAATTAGTGAATATCTACTCATTTTCTCCTAATTATAAAGTAGGAAATATAGAAGGCATTGGAGCCATATTTAGATAAGAATTTCATTTTCAACATTTATTTTGATTCTGAAGATCATTCTAAAGTTCATTTCGTTCGTGACGTAGGATAGTGGAGCTTTATTCCAATAAGATTTTTCTTCTCAACATTTATTTTCATTTCGAAGTTCATTTCGGAATAATAGAAAATGCTAATTTTTTTTTTTTTTTTTGAAGGACGTCAGACTTTATTCAATCAAAGAGTCAAATACAAGTATAAATGCAGAGACAGGAATAAAATCTCAGCGGATAAGTGGAGACCCACCGAGTGAAGCAACCTGCCTAAGCATAAGAGTGCACATCCAAAAACTCCTCAAAAATCAATCGCCTCTTGCAAGGGGCAAGTGAAGAACAATGATACGACTTTACAATGTAACCTTGAGCTTCTTGGAGAACACGATTATCTGCCACATCCAGACCTTTGAAGATTACCAATCTTCGTCTTTTCCAGATAGTCCAAAGCAACCATCCTGCTGCTAGATGAAAAGTCCGACCTTGTAACTCGGGTCCGTGTACTTGGGTAAATTGCCAAAAGCGGTTGTTGACTTGTTAGTGAAACCCGAAAAAGGAAAACAACCAGTCCCATACTGCCTAAGGTGTTCACACATGAAAAGCAATGCTCAATGGTCTCGAGATCCATGCTTGCATCTTGGTAATCGATTTGATATTCTAGGGTTAAACTTATGGACAAGCACATTAACCCGCAGACACCTATGAAGAATCTGCCACCAAAGAACTGCCACTTTAGGATGAAGTAGCTTGTCCCATGCCCAAGACCACACCTTCTGCCATTGAAGAGGAGGAAGTTGAAGAGACCACTTATTAGACGGAGGAAGAATATCAGTATCAAGCAACAACTGATACATAGAGTTCACAAGTTTGCACTCCTGAATTTCTTCATGACAAACCCATACCAAAATATCTTCTTGGTGTGGCAGAATAGGCTGTAGAAAATCAGCAACTTTTTGCCAAAGAACTCTATCCCATCGCCCCAATAGAAACTTTAACTGAAAAGCTAAGAAAATGCTAAGTTGAATTGGATTGGATTTTATTGTCAGCAGAAAACCAATTGGCCTATGGGATCAAGTCAAGAAACAAAGAGAGCAACAGGTCTATTACTGTACAACATTAAAAAACCCCTGCCTTGAGAAAACCTAACAGTAATAGGCATGTTGACAAACTATATATCATATCATATCATATTATATACCTATACCTATACCTATATATATATACAAGAAATTTAATGCGTCCTACGGTGCATGTTCGAGTTTTAGCATGTTCCTACGTGCAAGTTCTTGTAAAAGAATCTCTTGATAGATTCTCTAAGGTTCTACCAAGGTTCTCTTAGAGGGTTCGTGAGCATTTCTCTAAATTTTATAAGATTCCCTCTAGATTCTATTAGATTTCCCTAGATTCTCCAAGATTCTATGAAGATCCCCTTAGATTCATTTAGATTTTATGATATTGCCCTAGGTTCCCTTACATTACATGAGATTCAAAGAGATTCTATAAAGATTCCCTTAGATACTCTAAGATTTCATCAACATTTTCTTAGATTCCCTTAGATTTTATGAAGATTCATTTAGATCCCCCAGATTTTAAGAGGTTCCCTTAGGCTTGTAAATATTTTCCTAGATTCTCTTACATTTTATAAGATTTTCTTATATTCTATTAAATTCTTCTGGATTCCTTTACATTCTATAACTTTTTAGAACATTCTAAGACTTTCTAGAACATTCTAAGACTTTCAATATATTCTAGAACTTTCTGGAAGTATTTTCCTAGATTTCCTTACATTCCCGTAGATTCCCCTACATTCTAGAACATTCTAAAACTTATTAGAACAATTTGGAACTTTCTGGAAGAATTTTCTTAGATCCCCCCTAGATTCACTTATGTTCTAGAACTTTCTAGAAGATTCTAGAACTTTCTAGAGCCTTCCAGAACATTCTAGAACCTTCTTGAACTAGCTAGAATGTTATAGTCTATTTTATCTTAATGGGAACATTACCCTTAAGTATATTTGAAACATTAATTATTCGTGGAATTAATGCTTGGTCTAGTGGTTAGAATGGGGGGTTGGAGGGTCAATGGCCAGGGTTCGAATCCCCCACACAACATAAAAATTTTAAAAGCCTTTTCCTAAGGGATGAGCATTCAACTTGGGCCGTAGGATCTTGGACTCGATCAAGGGTCGAGATCTCACACAACATGAGCCATAGGATCTATTACATATAATTCCCAAAGTCATGTACACCGTAGGATGTGTCCCAAAGCAACGTGAGCCGTTAGGATCTCAGACCGACGATCAGGATCAAATCAACCTGGACCGTAGGTCGCGTCTATACGAATTATATATAAACTCCCAGGTCATCTGGGCCGTAGGATACGTCCCAAAGCCACGTGAGCCGTCGGATCTCGAACGGACGGTCGGATAAGCGCGACAAACATAAGAACAGATATAGAGTAGATAGATAGATATATATATACAAGAAATTTAATGCGTCCTACGGTGCATGTTCGAGTTTTAGCATGTTCCTACGTGCAAGTTCTTGTCGTGCCCTACATTCTAAAAGAATCTTTTGAGAATACACTAAATTCATAGATTCTCTAAGATTTTACCAAGCTTCTCTTAGAGGTTTCGTGAGTATTTGTTCCATTAGATTTCCGTAGATTCTCCAAGATTCTATGAAGATCCCCTTAGATTCCCTTAGATTCCTTTAGATTTTATGAGATTGCCCTAGGTTCCCTTACATTACATGAGATTCAAAGAGATTCTATAAAGATTCCCTTAGATACTCTAAGATTTCACCAACATTTTCTTAGATTCCCTTAGATTTTATGAAGATTCCTTTAGATCCCCCAGATTTTAAGAGATTCCCTTAGGCTTGTAAATATTTTCCTAGATTCTCTTACATTTTATAAGATTTTCTTAGATTCTATTAGATTCTTCTGGATTCCTTTACATTCCAGAACTTTTTAAAACATTCTAAGACTTTCTGGAACATTCTAAGACTTTCAATATATTCTAGAACTTTCTGGAAGTATTTCCCTAGATTTCCTTGCATTCCTGTCACTACAACCCCAACATTTGGTCCACGGTTGAAAACAACAGTAAAAACAAAGTACGGATTGTTTTTTTGAAGATTTGAAAAAAACTTACACGTAGTTATATGGAGGTGTGATTTTTCAAGGATATGATGTAGTTTTTCTTAGGGAGCCGTAGTTTTCTATTTTAAGAATGTGTGTTTTTTTAAGGAGGTGTAGTGTCTTTTTTAAGGATGTGTTGTTTTCTCAGGCGGTGAAGATGGAGTTAAAGTAGGCATTAAAGGCATCAGTAGATCCAAAGGTATAGGACTCTGCAGGCCAGCTGCTGTTGTAGAACAGTCGGAATTTGTACTTATCCTTCAAGAGAATCAAAAGAGATCCATACATATCAGCAAGCAGCTTATGATTATAATACATGGACCTGTATCTGGATAATACCTCTCAGTGAGGCTAAAGTTGTTGTTCACCAAGAAATTCCATAAGCAATGAATTTGCACAACCTCCCTGCAGAAGATAGCAGCCCACAAGTCTTCACTATCCTTCTGATATTGTATATGACCTGTTCTCATTAGGAAAGACTCCATTGAACTAGCCAGATTGTTCTGAAATATAGGATCCTTTGATGACTGAGAGAAAGGAGAGTGATCATCAAATTTGGTCCTTCCTGATCCTCGAACAAACTCAAGATACTCTAATATCATCAGATAAAGAAATATTAGAATCTACTACATTCAAATTTGAAACAAATAAATCAAAGTGCCCCTTATACTCTCCATAAGCATCCCACTTCCTGTCATAGTTAGTACCATATCTTTTTTTATGAGCAGTAGCAAGAGTTTCAAAGTCAAGTTGAAAATGAAGTTTGATCCAAAAGATAGAAGGCCTCTTATTCCTGTATAAGACACGATTTCTTGGTTTCCATATGTTCCAAAGAGGAGTATGAACAATGGCATTAATAAATTTGTCATCAGATTGAAGAAAGGATAAAAGATTATGATTAATGGGAATTCCAAATTTACTAGAAAACCAAGACCAAAAACCATTTAGCTTATTACAAAAGGATATGATTCATATCCTCATCATTTCCACAAATATAAACATAATCTTAGAATGGTCTAGAACCTCCTAGAAGGTTCTAGAATGATCTAGAAGCTCCTAGAAAGTTCTAGAACATTCTAGAATAAAGCAATCTCACGAAACCTAAGGGAATCTCATAGAACATAAGGGAATCTATGTAAAACCTTCATGAAGCCTTAGAAACCCGAAGAGAATCTTGATAGCATCTAAAGATATCTGACGAAATCTAAAAGAACCCAAGGAATTCTCATACTATTTAGTGAAAATCTTTGCATTAGAGTGGGTTTGAAGCCTTCTAGAATAATTCAAAAAGTTGTAAAATTTTCTAAGATCTCACGAAATCTAATGGCCGGTCATTGGGATTTGGTCTCCACTTTTTAATCTAGCAATCTCTATACTGCATTGCATATGAGGTGCCTTTTTTAGAAATTGGCTCCCACCAAGAGACAAACACCTCCTCGTAAGACTAGGATCCTGTATTGGGTCCTCCTCGGCGAAATCCATCCACGTTAGGCAATTATCATGTGGTCTGATGAGCAAGAGGATACCTTTCTTAACATTTTGGTATGGGTCAAAAATTTCGACTGCATTCATAGGTCGACCTGAATATGGCCCTATGTAAGGAGCTTGTTCAATGTGTTCATCCATCAACACATCCGTGAGTTCTTCCAATGGTTGTTTCCTAGTGCTGGGCCAGAAATCTCCAGACTGTAGAATTATCCGATGCTTTCAAATTAATGCCCCCATCGTCGGAAATTGCTGCATAAGCCGCTCCCTGCATGTTAGTATTCCATTTTATGACGGAAGCAACCAAGATCTGCAAATCCCCTGTACAATTAAGCAACAGAGTAATTTTTGCCCTCAGATTTATCGATATGTTTTGTGCGAAAAAAAACCTTAAATTGCCTTCACTCCTTGAGATCAGTGGAATTTAATATGAGTCGACAACATAACTAGCAGAAAATATAACTATGTTATTCATGCATGCAACAAAACCCTACAACTGTTACCTTTGTGGACAGTTTGCTCTATCAGCTGTAGACACAATGTCTAGCAGTTGCTCTTGTTCATGCTCACTAAGAAGGCTGGTGAATGTATCATAATTAACCAGATCCCGCCATAACAATGGAATTATTAAGCCCGGAAATTACAGGCTACTTATCTACAACATAGTCAAAGGACTCCAAACCTACTTTCATCTCCACAAAGGGAAGAGGAGAGCGGAAATTCTGAATAACATCTTGATGTTTGTAAGGGAAATTCTCACTGGAAATTGGAAGTGTGACATCCACAAGAGACATTGTTCAGATTATTTGGAACCAAAAATTGAAAAGGAAAACCAAGGTAAGTGAACTAACAGTGGCACATTCTTAGCATTTTCCTTGTCAAAAGGCATCCCACCAAACCGGGCTTCATAACTTGCTTTGTTTTTTCCTTTCCTCGTGATGACATGCGCCGGACTCCATACGCTTCATACTCTTTATTATCAACATGATGTGAAGTTGCTTCTGACTCTGGTTCCAGGGCTACCGGTTGCCTGATCAAGACACTTCTCTACTGCCATTAGTGGAGGCTTACAATCCATAAGTAGACCATCACTAGATGGACATGTCACAGATGAGACCTCTGGCTCTTCAAATGCTAACAGATTCCATGTTATTTTTTCTGATGAAGCACGAGCCCTGAACATAGATGTGCGCTTGCGAGTAGGAACATGTGTTTCCATGAAGGGCGCAGTCATCCATCCGTGTTGCAAAGCCTGCAACGCATTTGAATGAAAACATTTTTTGATCAAACAATTCAAACCAAATCTGAGCTAAATACGAGTGAGGTTTTCAAGGGTTACACACCATCTTGGCAAGAACAAGCGGCTGTAGTGCCGGAACTAAAGCTTGAAAAATGTATGAGCATACTTGAAGTTGGCAAAGGCAAGGAGGCAAGAATCGTGCAAACGGGAATACAGTTAGTATTCCATTTTATGACGGAAGCAACCAAGATCTGCAAATCCCCTGTAGAATTAAGCAGCAGAGTAATTTTTTCCTTCAGATTTGCCGATATGTTTACCCAAGGTGAAGACCATGTAACCCTCGCAGTCTCGCCGCTATCATCCTCGATCTGAATCCAATCATTTCCTACATTTGCTACCAAGCTCCTTTTTGGCCATCAGTTGTTTCGATCCAGTTTGCATTGCTCTGTTTTGAATCCAAAATTGCACCAATTTTGCCGCTTTCAAGTATTATAGCATTGAACTTTGAAGTATTACAGCATTGAACTGTAAAACCAGAAAGCCCACTGCTATCAAAGCTCTGATTAAGCCTGCGACCGCCATAGCTGCGGGAGCAAGAAGTACCGGTTAGCCGGTTTCCCTAGGGGCTGACAAACAACGTAATTGACCGCTAATTTACAGCCCATAATGAGTTTGAAGCAGTTATTGACATATTCTGGGAATATCGTTTTTTGCTTGTATTATCGTGTTTTGGCCATCAGATGACGGCACCTTCTACAGAATATGTTGGCTAGGAAGATCCGAGCCACTGGCATCGGATCAACATGGGGTCAAATTGACCCCAATTAATAGGGCCGCTCCTTACGCAACACCATGGGTTAAGATAGTATTTAATCACAGCGATACCCATACAATACAGTACAGCGGCACACAGTAGCAGCATTCAAACCCCAGTTCCAGTTCCAATCCCAGATTAGGGAATCGATTCCATTCCATCAACTTCGATTCCGGCAAACTGGGACATGCTATTCTACCTCCACTCTTCAGATAAAGCAATACTACTTTCATTAAAGTGCTTGCTTGGAAATGGAACCTTCAGGCCTCAAGCTGATGAAACCTATAATCCGGCGTAGCTCCAATAATTCTTCTGACTATCCTTGTTATTGTCTCAGTCCCAGCTCTTACCAAGCTAGTGACGAATAAAAGCGCTCGACTTCAAGCAAATTCCACATAAATCCTCAACGACAGAGCATCTGGGCAAGAAAAACGCTGCCCAGCTGCACAAAACAAAGGGAAGGTATTCATGCTTGTTGATACGCTCTGGTCCAAAGGAAAACAGCGCCGAAATTTGAAAGCACAAACTCTCAAAATCCAAAGAAGGCTTCTAGAGGTAGATACGGTTGGATTTCCTTCATTGAAAGGTAAAAGCCCAAAAGTTTCCGAGGGAAGACCCAGTTACATGACCCACAGTTGGGAAATCGAACCCAAGTTCGCCGGAAACCCAACGATGCCTTATAATTCAAATCCATCTTAGTTAACAACAAAAAGTTATGAACTGGAAAGGAGCTTAGTTCGGCCAGGGAAACAAGCTTAGTTCGCACTTTCAAGCATCTGCAGCAGATCAGCTTCGTGCTCAACCCGCCACCTGCAACAGCCGGAATTGGC
The DNA here is from genome assembly GCA_021234155.1 of Isoetes taiwanensis. Classification (NCBI taxonomy): domain Eukaryota; kingdom Viridiplantae; phylum Streptophyta; class Lycopodiopsida; order Isoetales; family Isoetaceae; genus Isoetes; species Isoetes taiwanensis. The sequence continues at coordinate 382,496 of JAJEKV010000241.1, forward strand.
AAGCCCATGGCCGGCTATCATCTGTCCAGACCGCACGCGCACTGTTATCCCCAATCCGACCTTCGAAATCAGGAAAATACGGTTTCTTCCCCTAACTGAGCTGCCAGCGTCAGCTTTCTACCTCTGGAGCTACGAATACAGTAAAAAACCATTACCAATCTTAAGTTATAAACATACGAAACTTGATCGTGCACACATTATACCTAGAATGTGCCACAAACCCACATAAACAAGGGTTTGCCCCGCAAGGGGCAACCCAAAAATGCCCGAAAGATAATAACCTTGCGGGAAAATGAGCAAAACCAAGGTATAAAGTGGCTCACCATTTCTGACCTTTAATAGAAAAATACGATGGAGAGGAACGCCGTGGGCGATGTTGCCGTTTCTATTGGCGATAATAGCAAGCCACTTCTGTCTCGGCATGGCAGAGAAGCATGGTCTGCCCCCCCGCCTTCTCCTTTGTCTCGAGGATCCAGGTTTCAATTGGCTCCTAGCTCTTTCCAAGCAGAGGTTTCTTCCGACGAAAGCACTCCCATCGCCAACTTTATCCTGGAGCAAGGAAAAATGGGCCGTAGCAGCTCTACGCACAATGCAAGTAAGTGGAAAAACTTAAGGAGTCGTTTAATGCCTTTGGCAATCATGAAGACCGGGTTGGCTCGTGGCAATAAGCATTCAAAGAAGCTGCTTACATTAATCCTTCTTAACGTCGCATACTCTACAGCACAGTTGCTTGTTGGTCTTCTCACCGGCCGTATTGGTATGCTTTCATTGTTTTTGGTAGTTGACTTTGATAGAATTCTCTTCTATATAGCAGGTTGATGTAAAATACGATTAGGAAGCATCTCATTTCGCAAAACCTTATCCAGCTATTTAACCTAAAATATGTATAATTTGACAACAGGGCTGGTATCAGACTCGTTTCATTTAACATTTGGCTGTGGGGTGCTGAGCTTTTCCCTCTTTGCTATGTTCATGGCAAAAAAGGAGGGGGATGATGCTTATACATATGGGTACGTTCTGGAAATATCATGCCTTCAATAAGCGTTAATCGGATAAATTACTGTACTATAATATACCCCAATCCTTTAATATTTAATAAGTCTATCTATCTGACCCCTCCATAGACAAGTTTAGGTCTCTTGTAAAGAAACGGGAACATGGAGTTCAGCTGCTGTTGCTCTTGCCAGTCAGAATTTTTACACTGCTTATCATTGTGCAGGTACAAGAGACTCGAGGTCTTAGCAGCTTTCACAAACACTGTAAGCCCCTCTGATATTCATTCACCCTGCAGATAGATGTAGCGCAGTTAGCTTGGTGGATTGCTTTTGAATTCAGACACGTGGCAGGTTAACACTCGAACTGGATGATGTATTTGTTGGCATTGTGTGAGGGCAGCTATTTCTTCTATTTCTGTCGTTCTCTCTTGGCGTGGAGGCTTTGCATGCATTTATCCAAGACGAGTCAGAACACAAGTAAGAATTGTATCAGCATTTCCTTTACCTGGTATTATAGCAAAATGCTTGTTTAACTAATTGCAGTGCTGATTTTCACATGCCTATTTTTTCAGGCATTATCTGATAGTTTCGGCTGTAACAAACTTATTCGTCAATCTTCTTGGTGTGTGGTTTTTCCGGAATTTTGCACGTCTTCAGTTTGGTGAGTGGTCATAATTTCAGCTCCTGCTTCAGTTGCATAATCATTTTGTGTTTATAATATTGTTCGAAGTAAGTTATATGTGCATTCAGTTCCACCTAATATTATCCATGATACTGGTTCTGCAGTGTATAAAAAAGCAGAAGACATGAACAACCATTCGATATTTCTTCATGTACTCTCAGATTCTATACGCAGGTTAGAAACATTCTTTGTACTGTGCCCATGTTTTATGTATCATTAAGAATATAAAGTTTTGGGATTCATGATACATTTTATCATCTAGTAACACATTATTATAACCCCCTGCACAACCTATGATTGTAGTTTGCTTGACTTCTAAGAAAGCATTTGTATGACCCGTGTTGGTTTTACTTGCAGTGCGGGAGTGATTTTAGCATCTTGGCTACTAATGCTGGGGTAAATTTAAGTATGACATTTTTATTGCATTTGAAAAATTGGTGCACGTCTGTTTTGCTAAGGTTCTACAGTAATAATTTCAGGGTGACTAATGCTGAAATATTGTGTCTCGGACTAGTAGCAGTTGCCATATTTCTCCTGACTTTTCCATTATTTAAGGCATCCGGAGGTGTCCTCCTGCAAATGGCCCCTAATGGGATCCCGACCTCTGTTTTGAACAAATGTCTTCGTCAGGTCAGTTTTGAAGTTCTGATTTATGACATCCTTTTCCTTTGTCTTGCAATTGCACATCTAAGTTCCTAGTAACCATAATTGATAAGTATTTTTAGATTTGTGCGTTTGTACATTATGCCATTGTGTTCTTGCCCAGCGTAATGCAGCTGCATTGAACTGAAAATACTCACTTCTTTGGGAGATTATGACAAAGATTATCATGGTCCATTTGGGCAAATCGAAATTATTTCAATTATTTTATTGCTCAAACTGAGCATTCTTATTACATCTGACCCATCGTACTTACTGGTACAGTGCTACATAATTCTGGTTGTTTTCATCATTGGGTGGGGAGACTAAAATATTTCCATGAGCAATAGAATACTTAAAGTTATGGTCTGCAATATCTATATGCCTATTTACCTTGGTCTTTGCATCATAGGTCCGTGTTTTGCAAGACGTGAAAGAAATCTATCAAGCTAGGTTTTGGGAGATGGTCCCGGGGTTTGTTGTTGGGACTCTTGTCTTGCGGGTAAGTTGTGCTATTATTCTGTGTCTTTCTGCATAGCTAGTTATTTGGATGACATTTACATTGGGAATCTTCAGGTAAGAAATGGTGCAAATGAACAAAGCATCCTGAAGCATGTGCATAGCATATATAATGACATTGGGGTTCAGGATATTACAGTGCAAATTGAGGTTGATCAAACATAAAAGTTGTTCGATTGATGTGATTGATTACAAGTGATCTTAAAAGTAAGTTGTAAGGTGGATACATTTTTCGGATTGGTTCATGTCCTATTAGCTGGCAAAAGTACTAGTTTATGCTTGCAGCATGCCAATTTCTGACTATCACAGTTCATGCATGGTGGGATCATTTAGACCGTGAATAAGATATTGTCTGATATCTTTAGTCTATAGTGCAATGGAGATGCATTGAACTGAGATTTCATTCAAATCACACATGCATAACACGAGTCAGCTTTTTGAAGAGGCAAATCGTCCTTAACTGGCAAATTCTCCTTGTAAGGGCCTAATGAGCCTGTTGAAGGCAACTGTGGAGGCGGCAATTCCCCCTTGTAATCGCAGGCTGAGAGTAGGCATTGTGACAGAGATCAAGAGAGGTTTCTTTGAGAGAGATGCAAGGGTTTGCATTACTTTGGCGTTACATGCTAGTGTTTGTTGATTGTTTGATCAAATATATGTAGGGGAGGGTGCCTATGATGAAGTCCCCGACTTAAAAAGCAACAGATTTTATTGAAAGGAAACAAACTTTATTACGATGGGTTTAACTTTTTTTTTACCTCCCCTTTTTACATTACCTTTGGGTCTTTGAGTTTATGATAAATTTGAACATTGCACCAAGGTTGTATGTCAAGAGGCTAATTTTAATCCAATAAGACAACATGCATTCTTCAACGGACCATTAACTGCCCATCAAATGCCCACATGGACCTTTAATGGCCTGCCTACTTTGGTGAGATAGACAACATTTTAACAACAATTCAATATACCATCAATCCCATCGAGTGCCCCATGGACCTTTAATGGCCTCCTTGCTTGGTGAGGTGACAACATTTTAACAACAATTGGATGAGGTAATAACAATTTAACAACAATTTTTGTGTAGAAAAATCATCAACACGTGCATAACACAAAGAATTTGAACCCTTGATAACATTTGCTATTGGTCCAATACGAATTTTGGAATCAACACAAATGTTGAAAATAAAAATTTTTATTTGAATACGGCTCCACAACATTTGTACCTATTTGGACTCACTATGAGGAGTTCGTCAGCCTTTGAATATGGCTCCACAGCATTTGCACCTATTTGGACTCATTATGAGGAGTTCGTCAGCCTAATCAATCGCTGTATGTGATGACGAATATAACTGCAGTGGGAGTGCTAGCATCTTACATTCAAGAAATATTGAATATGCAGGCTCAATTATGCCCATGATCATCACTCAACAATGTACAATATATATACAAGTTATTTAATACGTCTACGACGCACATTTCAAAACATTCTATTTTGGATTTTTTGCAACACTTCAAAAAAAAAAAATTATTTTTAGAGTGAGGTGCTTATCCATCAGCATCTAGAACATCTTAAACCATTCTATTTAGAAAACATGAGCATCTACAAAATTCTATAACATAATTTTTTTTCCATTTGCAAGGTCCAAAAACTTTTTATTTTTCTTCTAGATTCCCTTAGATTTTACGAGATTCCTCTACATTTTCTTAGATTTCCTTAGATTCTATGAGTTTTTCTTAGATTTTATTAAGATGCCCTAGATTGTCTATGATGTTACGAAGATATCTTTAGATTCCCCCCAATTTCTATGGGATTCCTATAGATTCCCTTAGATTTGCCTAGATTTTATGAGACTGCTTTAGGTTCTGTTACATTTCATGCAATCCCCTTATATTCTATGAAGATTTCTCCAGATTCTTTAGGATTCCATTAGATTTTATGAGAATTCCTTAAATTGATTTAGATTTTGTGAGATTCCCTTATTTTCTAGAACATTCTAGAAAGTTTTAGAACATTTTAGAATCTTCTAGAATCAAGCTTCTCAAGATTTCTATAAATTCCTTACATCCATGATGACATAGATGCTCCCTTTGGAAACTACTCGACTCTAATGAGAAGATCGGATGCATTGACTATTCTAGAGCTTATGCAGCTCTTCAAGGAGTGTAGTTTCAAATCTCCTTCACCTTACCTTGTGATTGAGGTACCTAACTGGAAGGAATTCGTGAAAGGTCTCATTCCTGATAAGAAGGACCGATTATATGGTCATTTAGAACCTCTCCTCTTCAAGTTCTGCATGAAAGATGGATGGCCACTAACGTTCTACAAGATGAGGCCGGGGCAAGGAGGATGGCAACTGTCTCCCTACGATTCCAAAGGTCACCCAAGGTCGAGCAACCATATGGGACCTTGAAAGACATAGGTGCATTAAGAGCTTCTATTGCCGAGTATATGATGCACTGGGCAGTTATCTCCAGAGCTGGCGATACTCATGGTCCAACACATATATGAACGAGGTAATTGACTATTGGTCCACCCTCTTGTGTGTGTGTTTGGGGATGTGCAGCCCGGTAGGGCAGTCATTCAACTGGAAAAGCGCGGATTCATCCTTTGCAACAGCGGCGCAGTGTGTTTCTAGTTCTGATCCTGCTTTTGGTAATTTTGGCCCGGTTGCAAAAATTAGATAGATAGATAGATTTTATAATTACAGACCTCCGCTCCGCCTTCTAGTTCAGAACAGAGTAAGAATTCTGCCGAAACCCCTATTCTTGATCTTTGGAACCCTTGCCATCTCTGCAATGGTTGCCTTGTAGTTGCATTATTATTCCAGATCTGTATTGGTATTGTATAGACCCTCGCTCCAGCATTTCTCATACAAAACAGTGGCCCCAGATCAGTAGATTTGGGTTGCATATCAATAAGAATTTGATTGTTTGAATCCATTGTCTCAAATTTGCAGCAGAAACAGCTGCTTCCATGCAATGTTAGTTTTATCAATGTAGATGACAGAAATTGTAATGGTGATTACTGAAACTTGGGAGTTTACAGGCTCTTCATGGGAATCAGTGTTTAGGAAGATCTCCCAAATCAGAGCATCTTCAAAGGATATGGGGGTAGTGTAGTAGTATACCAAGAAAGAGATAACAGCAGGAGCTTCTTAATTTGGAGCTCTACATGGACATTGTAAAATTCTCCACGTTAAGAGATGTTCCATCAATGGGGAACTCTAATGCCTGAATAAAAAATGAAGTACATCTTAATGATGCCAGCTCTGATCCAATCTTGAATCCTCCATCTTTATTCTTGTGAAACAGGTACAAGAACTCCAGAAGATATAAAAGAAAATGCCCATGTGACAGAATATAGACGTTATTTCCTGGAACTTGCTTGATACATAATATGGTGATTTATAATGAACTACACAAGTGGTCAGATTCAGCGAAATCCACTTGCTTCCCTCGTGGCGTTGGTAATAGCCTGTAGATGACGTAATTAGATCGCCTGAGTTTATAGATCAAGTGGATGCCATCTATATTGATGCAAAACCTGCGAAAGGGGCCTGCACCATTAATATTTACACAGTTAAGCTAAGATTTCTGAGTTTATAGATCAAGTGATACCATCTAAAACCTGCCAGAGGGGCATGCACTGTTGGTATTTACACAGTTAAGCTAGGGAAACCCGCAAAAGGCGGAGGCAAGCAGGGTGTTTGCTCATTCAAATTTGACCATGTAAGATGATTATGTATTCATAAGACGACCATGTAAGATGATATCCCTGATATAGTAACTGTGCAGTCAGAGTTGAATATAAAAGGATGCTAAGCAGTAAATATAGAGCTTTTGAAGCGAAGGCTAGAGACGATATGCTGAACTATTGTATAGCATTGAGTCTGCTAATTTTTTCGAAAAAAATATCAGCAATAAAATCTATCTATCCACTCAAAGATCTTCAAGTTGGAAGCAGCCTATGCGACATGTCTTTTAATATGCTGAACTTGTTGTATAGCTTTCAGTCTGTTATGTTTTGTAAGAAAATGTTATCAATAGAATCTTCTTTTTCTTCCTTCTTTTACAAACTTTTTTGCAATTATTTGAGGAACTAAACCCCAATCAATCAACCCATTTCGATGCCTGCATTTTCAGATTTCTTTGATGCATTCGCCAATTTTTTCCTCTTTCATTTTGCTGTTGTTTCCTACGACCATCTATGTATAGACAAGTGGATTCTTGCAAGATTTTAGATGCCAAGACATTGCCTGGGTGTTGATGGCCAGTTTAATGTTTTTAATCTTCCATTCTTTGAATGCTGTAGAAATATAGAACAGAACATGGACCAGAGAACAACCTGATTTTTTTGAAGGTTTATTTCCACTTACTGGCATGCTTATACCTTCTGATCTTTCTTGCAATATGCCAGAGCTTTTTCCATCACTGTTCTCTATCATCATTTGCATGCTCTTTTTCTTTCTTTCTGCCTGCCTGCTTCCAACAGTAAATGCAAGTCTATGGTCATGGTGAAAGAACAAGGTCAATGCATATTCTTTCCCTTTTTCTGAAATATGTTTCCTGTATTTTGCTATGATGCAATCAAATGGTTTGATATTCTTTCCCTTTTTTCTGAAATATGTTTCCTTATCTTGCTATGATACTATCAAATGGTTTGACTGCAGAGATTAGGTGAATCACAACAACATGCAGACACCGTTGGTAAGTTTATCTATGTTTGCGACATTAAATGTAAGATTTCAATTCATGCACATTGGATTGCAAAGAGAGCAAGTTAGTGCTTCTAGAAGCTGTTGTTATTTGTGCTGTATGTGGCCAGAATTTCTAAAAAGATGAGCTTATTATCTTTGCATTTTAAACTCCAGCATTTTGTTTGCATTCAGTACCACATTCCAGCTCCATGTATCTTGAAAACTGGACTTCTTAAAACAAGTTTTTTTTTTTTTCAGTGAATTTCTTGGCCATATTCTGATCAACAGAAGCTTCTGGTGCACTTAAGCTTTTTGAATATCCAAGCTGTTGAGTTGATAAACTTTATTTTAACTGTTGTGTTGAGTTGTTTCCAAATGCATTAGGTTTATGCTAACATAAATGCAAAGCTTGGCAGACCTACTTTTAAAAGACCCTTTTAGACATGGGCTATAAGTGCACTCCATCAGAGAACATTCGTGGTAACTTTCATTGTTTTTAACGATCTCTTCTAACTTTAAACAATGATCTCTTTTTCTTTTCTTTTTCTTCAGGCTTCTACTTTGCCAGTTAGTGCACCCAGCATGTAAAGTAATAAAGAGGACATCATCGAAGCCATATGTTTGAGCTTTGAAACACGTTTTGATTCTTTACCTTTCACGTTCATAAATCTGAACCATGGTCAGAGGTGAGAGTTCGATGGGGCAGCCTTATGCCATTCTTTACTGCACCCCTCATCATTTCTTACCACAAAAGACAAGGAACCTAGATACTGCTCTTCCTTGTTTCTTGACGAAACAAAACAGGATGAGAGTCGCAAATTTCCATTATCAAATTTGTGAGTTGCATCTCTAAATGTATAAATTATCTGAGGGTCAGATCTTAGGTTAATAAGTTGATAGTTTGTATTGTTTTTGGAGCCACCATAGTTTAAGGAATGTGAAGAGCACAGCTCTACGGAGCTATGTGGGCCACAAATAGAATTTCCTTTTCCTGTTTTGTGTTTGCAACAAGAGGTTCTGAATGGGCAATGATATCCTGCGGTTCCTTATAGCTTCAAATCCAAGCTTCCTAAATATTTATTCTGATTTTGAGTGCATAGGAGGTATGTTTTTTAACATTTAAAGGAGCTTATGTTTTCCTTCGACTTGATGTTTATGTAGTTGTTTGCAACTTCATACATTTTGTTGTAGATGATTCCTCGGTAAGGTTATGCCAAGGACTGGAATTGGGGCACCAATTGCATGTAAGGCAAGGAAAGAATAAAGGTAAACTGGAGTGAATAATCTGTGGATAAGCTTTTGAATAGGCTACAGGCTGCAAGTGTTAAAGCTTAAAAATGTTAAAGGTATTGTTGTTTCAGGATGGATTCTTAATATACCATTCTACTACACTACTATAAATAGTATATGGCATCGCAGGGGATGTTTGTTCAAAAGTTTTGTGATCATAGATATGTACTCTCACTGCCATAGAATTATGGCAGGTCTTTCTTTCAAACAACAATACCATGGTGTGATTGGGCTCTGTGCATTTGACGACGCTATGTAGGCAATAATTTTCTTTTGTTTCAATATGTCACCTATTAACAGAAGCATTAGCTTCTATAATTCTCACATGCTATTGTATGTAACAGAACATCCTTCGGGCCCTTTCCTTTTCCCAATTATTCTGGGTGGTGCTAAATCTGAACTGTCTACTATATTTAAATGGATGGATGGAAGCTGTCAGTATGGGATAAGGACTGAAAACCTTGCTGCATAACAACACTTAACATTTGGTATGAGCTTGAACTTTTATGTCATTTGTGCTATTGTTATGAACATTTTTAAGTTAAATTTGTATAGTTTCTTTGTGTCTTTTGTTTGAACGAGCTATAACTCTCATTCCTGATTATAAGCATCGCTATCTGATGTATTTGGATCATGGAAATAAAAATAAAAATATTTTGGCTCAAGGAATATAGGATGGGATCAAAATTGTACTATTAGAGGTTAAAATTAGATGTCCATGCTCCTTTGTGACATTTCAGAAATCCATGAGATGGATTCTAAAATTTTTAGCTTAATGGTAACATATATGCATATGCTTGTAAGGGTAACAATGCATATGAATATGAACGTAGATGTAAGGCAGCTTGTAGATCATAATGCAGTAATTGGAAAAGCAATGCCTTGCACTCGTATATGTATCTACATTCAACTTCATGGTTGCACGACTCTCACAGACTCTAATTTTAGTATGATCCTCAAGCACCACAAAACAATCTATGGTTATTACACATAATGCAGGCAAATGCGTTAAACTAAATGCAAGAAAAACGAAAATATAAATCTTTGGTTATTGTATCTGAAGCGACTAAGGCAAATCAATGCAAAGCTCGGCGATGCCGCGCATTAGTCGAGTGTTAACTTGAATTGCGCACGGCGTTGCCACGCATAAGTAGTTGAGTGTTAACTTGAATTGCGCAGATACTGGAGTTGGTGTAAATGTTAGTACTATAAGGTTGTCAAGTAAATACCGATGCATAATTACTTCCTTGACATCATGGACACAATCGATATTCATTCCCATCACGCAAAATCTTCCTCCTTCTTCCTCATTAGAAGCACTTGAACCAAGAAGCCATGTCGATAAAATTAGTTTCATTAGCTCAGAAGTACCGCATGGATGTAACAGGAACGATGGCTTGTGAAGGTAAGGATGATCCTGTCAACAGAACAGATGACGACTGTGAACCAAATACATTAGAAGCATTTGAAGCGAATAGATTCTAGAATGCTTCCTTTGAGTCTTAAACTTTGTGCAGATTATTAACTTCAATAGCAAAAGTTATTTTGCAGCTCAAGTTATCATTAAAACCTCTTTTCTTCATGGAATTGTCTTCAAGGTATGTAAAGCACGGCCAAAAAAATAATAAACATCTCATGTTAGGGATCTCACGTCATAAGCACAAAACAAAACCCCCTGTTTAAACTATTAATAACCCCAACAAATCAAATGACCCAATAAAAACCATGAAAATGAAGCGACAACAAGAAACATGAAAACACACTCTCGGGCTATCAGAGGGCAACCCTCCGTGCGCAGCACCTTGTTTGGATTGCCCCTAGGGGGCAAACCTTTGCTGCCCATTCTAATACTCGTCTCATCCTAACCCTTGATCCATGGAATATACCACAGAATATGCCAAATCTCACAACCCTGGCCGTCCATGCAAAAACAAGATGGGGTCAAACCCGATTTTACGCATCCTCCTATGGTTTAATGCACATTACAGTCAACAATGTAGTCAATCATAATACATAGTATACATTAAATGATAGCAGAATTTGAATGAGGAGAACAAAAAGAAGAGTAGCGCACATCCGCAGCAACACAGAAACATTGAACACTTGGTCTGCACATGACAACAACAACTCAAACCAATTGAACTGGCATATCAACATGAACACAACAGAATTGCATGGAACAGGTGCCTATATGATCAAAATTACAATAGGTACATGTTTTCCATTGTAGCGTATGGTACCTAACAAGTATATGAATCTACAACATAATTACAAAAACATCACAAGCAACAGGAAAAAACACATACAAACAACAGACTTTCTAGCCAGCGGATTTCAAACCCCTGCCAGATCGGAACGCCGTATATCTCAAGCGAGATGTGGTTAATGTGGCCACCTGTATCAGCCACGAAGAACAGCGCGGTTTGAAGCCCAAAAACTAACTGTTTTTGGCGTTTTTTGGTCGATCCGGCTCCATTCTGCCTCATATCTCTTCCTCTTCTCAGCAGTCTAGCATAAAAGAGGAGACAAAGCGATTGGCATGGTTGTTAGATCGAATCAAACTGCACATAGAGCAGACAGAACCAGCCGATTGAAATTTTTGTCCCCGCCGCGCAGTTTGAAGCCTGGTTCTTTGGCCACATTAACCACGTTTTGGCCACATTAACCACTTTTTTGGCCACATTAACCACCTGGCTGATATCGGATGGCCACATTAACCAGTGGTTAATGTGGCCTGGTTGGCCACATTAACCACATCTCGCTTGAGATATACGGAGTTCCTGCCAGATCTCACAGCAAGGTAGTGCTCTGCTCTGTGTTGACAACCACAACCAATTCGTAAAATCTCAAAATATCCTGAAATGAATACAATGCAACACCAGAATTTATAGCAGAATTCCAGAGGAAGGAAAGCAAGGGTATTTGAACCCCACCGACTTCAATTGAATCCAAATACCACAGAAATGACGAAACAATGCAAATAAGCAACAAGACAGCAAATAAGACATCATCTTGCAGTTTCTAAACTGCTATTTATTAACGACGAAGGCACTGCCTGAAGTGCCACTGTAGCTTCTGCCATATCTTCTGCCATACGAAAACAGAGGTGACTCTGCCTAAAAAAGCATGTAAGCCTAAAGCATGTAACCATCTCTGCAAGAAACCCTGCAAAAATCCTTGCAAAATAATCCGCCCTACAAGAAACTCTTGCAAACATCTGACGTGCCCTGACCCCTGCTCTGCCTTGCCACCTTGTCCATGCCGACCTGCCTTGCAAAAATCCGCCCTATCCTGGCCCCTGCTCTGCCCTGTCGTCTTGCCCATGTCGACCTCTCCTGCGCCATCTCCATGCCACCCTCTTGTGCCAACGAAAACAGCAAAAGGAAAATGTATGAACGAAAATAGAAGGAAAAAGTATTAAGGAAAAAAAAGCCAAAACATTGGAAATCTCAAACCCAATTACTGACGTCAACTTCATACGTTTTCCACATACTAATACTTACTAAAAACCATATTAAATCTTATATAAGCCCTACCCATTCTTACAATTTCGGAAAATAATGGCATATTCCAAGTATATGCCGACATATGTCTAGAATATGCCAAAAATTGCCGGTCAGCCCTGTTGTCGGTCGGTGTGTTCAAACCACCTAACTGGCATGAAGTTTGATGCTCTGGAGTGCAAGGATCAAGCTTCCAAGCTAAATCGTTGTTGCATGGATACAAGCTTGAACTGATATGGGTATTCTTTAACTTAAGGCTAGAACTTCCTTTTCACTAAACATATTATACAGGGTGTTGATTATTTGAAGTATGACAATTGCTTTGCTGATGGATCTAAGCCAGAAGTCCGGTAAATGGAGCATTGATCATGTCTTTATAATTATTTATTATCAATGGGAGGCTATTGAAAACACTGCTCAACTACATGTATCCAGTGATGCGTGATGCTCTACTTCAAACAAACCGGTCCATTTTCTTTTCCATCTGTGAATGGTAAGCATGCAGATTTGTTGTTGTGCAGAGTAAGGTAGACTCATCAGATAGATGCCATAAGGGTGTAGATGATCCTGCAACATGGGCACCAAAGGTTGGAAATAGTTGGCGAGCAACAACAGTTATCACTGACACATGGAACAGGTTGTGCTTTCATATTATTGTTAGTGTTCCGAGATTAGGGATTAAAGAGTCAAATTTAAAACCTAGCTGTCGAAAATTAGCATGCTTAGTGATTCCCAAGTTAAAAGCTCGAATGAGAACTTTCAGGCATAGAGCTCGAAAAAATTACCAATACTTCTAGAAGAAGTCATTGAATACTGACGCTTTTTTGTTTAAATTTTGTTCTAACAAGTCTTTGATGATTCTCATTTACTTCCGGAATGATTGCAAATGCAGACGAGAACGATGTTTCGGGTGAATATGTAGCATTATAACAGGGGGTTACTTTTGTATTTTTGTACGTTTTTTCCTATGGTTTTGCTAAGATTTAGTCGTCGTATTTTGAAGACATACTAATGCGTACTTCTAGAGTGCGCATACGCTCACATTAATTTTTATGACATTTTTTAATGGTTACACCTATGATTTTTGAGGATATCTCCAATGGAAGCATGCAAGGCTCGATGAAGGATACTTTAGGGTTAATCGAAGGAGGATACTTTAGGGTTTAGGGTTAATCGACTGTGTGTGGTTTTTCTGGCAGGGCTCGGGAAGGGGAAGGGGATGCAGGTCTTTGGCCGGCCCTTAGTTTTAGTTTCCCAGAGCTCAGGGATGCAAACGGGAAGGCAGGTCTTAAGGATTGCCGTTAGTTTTTCACCTGAACAGGGATTGGAGCAGAGTCATTTTCCAAGATCTCTTATTGGGCACGGTTTCTCAGCTTATTTACTAGATAATCAAACGGTTCTTTTTTTTGCATGCGGATCATTCGTTGTGGAAGCCGCCATGGCAAATGGAATTATATTAGTTGTGCTTACGGATTGGAACATGATTCACTTTTGAACCTGGAAAGCCATATCTCTAATAGTTCTACATCTCCATACAATGTTTGTAGCGCAACCTAACGGATTCAACTGTGCTTCGCAATCTTGGGGTTGGTTTAGGATATTCACTTGTTGCTTATGGGAGTACACTGAAGGGGATCAGTAAGCTGGAGGTGATAGTCTAGTTTCACATCATAATTTTTTATGCCATTTTCATCGTCTTCTCACAATTTTAGTTGATATCAGGTTAATGAGAATGCCATTCGCGAGCACCTGAACCAACATTGGGAGGTTCTTGCAGAACCCATTCATACTGTAAGTTCTTTATATATTCTCTAGTATCCCGGATAAGGAAGTTTTATTTGCAAACCTGTTGTGCTTGTAGATAATGAGGAGACATAGCATCCAGGAGCCATATGAAAAGCTGAAGAAATTCACCCGTGGTCGTGAAATTACAAGAGAATGCATGCTAGAATTTGTGGAGAAATTGGAACTGCCAGAGAATATTAAAGATGCATTATAGATACGCTTATTGGCCAAGTGCTAACTTCAAATGAGTTTGCATGTCTCTAGTTTCTAACAAATTTGGTTGCATTATATCAATTAAGTATATAGGTCCAATTGCGATATACCTCAATAGCTGAGAGGTTTGCTTCCCCCTTTTTGGTCACCACCACGTTCATTCTGATTTCTTAAATCCGAGAGGTTTCCTTCCCCCTTTTTGGTCACCACCACGTTGATTCTGATTTCTTAAATCCAAGATGTTTTTTATTAGTACTTAGGCTCCAAATATAGTGAACAGAACTTATGCTTGATATGGAACCAGTTCTGGATATGGAACCAGTGTAGAACTATTTAATGGCATTTCTGATGCAAGCTATGAAGTTCAAATGCACTATTATTCTCTAAATATTCGAGGGTTCCTTTGTATTCTAATGTCACCCTCACAATGACTTTAATTCTTTGATCTACTTGCTTATTATACATTTTATCATAGAAATGCCTATTTAAACATATCTATGACATCATTACAATTCGGGCCCCTTTTTTTTTTTGTTGGTTCAAATTTGGAGCCAAGCATAGTGATTTTTCAATTAATGGGCATAGAAATCCATAGTATGTTTATTGCATGTTGTATTTTGTTCCTTGAGACATATCGGTGGTAGATCATACACTTAAGCAGGTTGTATAAGCTTGTGTGTCTTTGTTGGTCATAGTGTTGGCACTTTGACACTTATCATTGGCTTCTGCAATGATTTAGACCCCTCTTATAGTTGGACAGTATGATTTAGGAAGTTATATATAGTGGTGATGTGTGCTAATGCATCTTTGCCTAGGCTATTTTGCAAAATGATTGGGTAAAAGGGACCTGGTAAATTGGGCTTGTGCATTCCTTGAGAGCTCTTCCTCATTTCTTATTTTCCTCAGCATAAGAAACTACTAAACCTTTGGCTGGCGGTGTACATTTAATGAATAACACATAACACATAACACATAAACACATATCACATAACACATAACACATATTGCTACATGTTTTAAATGTCTTTTATATTCTCACGTCTCCTTTTTTTTATGGCCCGAAGGGCCAAAATTTTTTTTTAGTATAATAACCAACACATAACTACCATTGACATTAATAGATATAACCATTGGATCCAACACATTTAAATTAAAATCCCCCTTAAACCCCCTTTGGTTTGGGTGCATATTCACACGGGGGGTGACGTAGGGCAGCGAGAGCCCTCATAATTGTATTTTGGACGTACGAAATCAACACCATATAGTATTTCGGTTGAAATCTTATAGTATTTTGCGAATCTTATTATACACTATAGCAAATCTTGTACTTGCATACCCCACAAATGAGGAACTTTACGTACGGTGTAGATTATGGAATAAGAGGCGAATATGCCAATCCGACAGCTCTCGATGCCCGGAGTCACCCCCCGTGTGAATATGCACCCAAACCAAAAGGGGTTTAAGGGGGATTTTAATTTAAATGTGTTGGATCCAATGGTTATATTTATTAATGTCAATGGTAGTTATGTGTTGGTTATGTGCTGGACCAGGACAATGGAATGGTTAGTGTTGAGACAAAATCAGCTCTAGGAAATGAGAGAAAACATAAACAATTTAGAACTATGTTTAAGCACCAATAAGATTTGGGCGCTGAACTAGGTTTTGGTAATTTAAAGTCGTACTTTGCATTCTGAAACAGAAGATAAATCATAGACATGCAGTATTAAATATAGGATAAATTGAAATCTAAACGAAATTCTTGCAATTTATTATTGATATGAGCATCTCATCTTACTATGCATTGCAGATCCTGGTATGTTGGAGGTTGGAAATGGTAATGTGTCTATTGAAGAATATCGATCACACTTTAGCCTATGGTCATGAACTGGGACAATTCCCATCGGCTGCGAGCCACAGCAGGTTGGAAGGCACTCTATACAATGGAGAACAATATTCACAAGGCAGAGCTGTATGATTGGACCCGTCAATCGCACCTATTCAATGTGCTAGTAGAACCCGTGCTTTTGTATGGGGTCGAGGTCTGGGGCCCGGCGATTTCCCTCGCCACTTGGAATGACTTGGAGCAGGTGTAGAAAGCTTTCTTGACATGGGCTCTGGGGGTGAAGTCCACAGTCCCGTACCAGATACTGTTGCAGGAAACATGTTACTCGCCTCTTCAAAGGGGGGGCCCTTGACAGACATATCGTCTACTTCCAGAAGGTGGTCAGCATGGACGATGCTCGTCTCCCTAACCTTGCTTACACTGTGGCAATGGGGCCTCAATGGCTAAAAGCCTGCTGGCGGAAAAAGAGAGCTCGGTGGCTGGCCAGATGGAATGTGCAGGAGCACAGGTGCATCTAAGTGCACATGGAGGCAGATCGCCGCAGCCTCAGATAGTACCTTGACGCATGCTTCCTCAGGTCAAGACGGCATATTATCACCGCCACATAAATCACATGTTGGAGCGGGGCCCGCAATGCTACCTGCACACTCATCTACCCATGAAAAAGCGCAGATCCATTGCCTCTACACACAGGTGCACACCATCTCCAAATTGAGACAGGGAGATGGGTTGGGGAGCTGCGTCAAGAGAGGCTTTGTCAACGCTGCCAGCTTGGAGCTGTGGAAGACGAATGCCACACCCTTCAAAGTTGTCCGGCATATGATGACATTCAGATACGCTATGATGAGTTGGTCCGTCCCAACCAGCCCCTGCATGAGATGTTGAGCACGAGCTCGGTACGGAGGTTGGGCTCATACATTCAAGAGATCATGGATCGCCGAGATCAGCTCGGTCCTCAGACACTTACTTGATACATGTACATATTTCTGTCTATATTTGTATTTGTACAATTTGACAACAAACCTATTCCTGTCACGGTTTTTCCCCCAAACAACCCTTTAGGGCGGGAGAGGGTTTTTAATCCGGACAGTAATACGGTTGCTGCGCCTCCTGTTTGGGTCCCATAGGCCAATTGATCTCCGTGGACGATAAAAATCCTATTCTATTCTATTCTATTCTATTCTATTCTATTCTTTAATAAAGGTAATCTTAATTAAAAGGGTTTGATGAATAGCATTTCTTCCCTTGATTCCTTACATTGTCCTGAAGGCACCATTACTAGTTAGATGTGACGTCAGAAGTGTAAATAAAACCTACCTTGACATCCTTAGTAATAAGGAAGTTATTGCAGTAAATCAAGGTATTATGTATAGCATGCTTCCTACACACCAAATTGGAAATGTTTTGATGTTATATTTGCAGATGCTCTTGGGCTCCAAGGGAAAAATATCAATTAAGAAGGTCAGATGGAGGTGTGCAACTTAATTCTTGTCACTACAATGTGAACTTACTTGCCAGGTTTGGGCAGGAACCTTGTCTGGTAACAGGACAGCCATCATATTATTTAACCAAGGTACTGAAACAGGAAATATTAAAGGTACATGGGAAGCTATTGTTCTCGAGAATGGAACATTTATTATAGTGCGTAATCTCTGGAAGGTATTTCTTAGAAATATGATCTCTATATCATGTTGTAAAAGCAATTTCTTTTTACAGTGACGGTGTTTATTGCAATTGCAGGACCAGTATGTGCAAGGAGTGCATACAAGCTCATTAGAAGCAGAGGTAAATGGCCTGCATATAAGATGTATATTGTTAGCACATCCAGAAAATGCAAATGCACCTCAAGCATCTGCATATACTATTTCATAAGCACACTCACCTGAATCCTCCACAGCAAAACATTCAAATAATACCACTCCTGATTCATATGAAGGTGATTGCAAGCTGCCCTGACACATCAATGGCCTGTCAAATTCAAATACCAGCAGCAGCTGCACTTTCTTTGTGACCATTTTACTAGGTGGAGAAGTTTCCAATTCTTATTATCTTCTGACACAATTTCTTAAGATACTGACGTAAATTATTGAGCTTGTCACAATGTACTTCCACTTGATGATAAAAGGCTCATCACAATCTTCTATATCTCACCTAATGTAGAAATGATAATCATTATTACAGATCATCACCAAAATTTTACTTGCCATGTAAGACCACATACATGACCCTACATACAGCAGGAGGGTCATGTGAGAGGAGCGTGTCATCATGGGCAATGATGGGATCATTTGGAATGTTCCCTGGCTTAAACCCTTAGAGCCATGATACATTGCGGGTGTGCATGACCGAAGGGGTCATGTACGAGTGGACACAGGATCGTGGGCGATGATGGGATCATCATTAGGATGTTCTCTATGCCATGATGCACAGCATGTGCACATGACCATAGGGGGGCCATGCTGAGGTAAGCGTGATCATGCGCGATGATGGGATCGCTTGGGACATTCCCTAGCTTAAACCCCAGGGACATGAGGCACCCCAGGGGCACGATCAAGGGGATCCTATAGAAGGTAGCACCTGATCATGGGCGGTGATAGGATCGTCTTAAACGGTCCTTAAGCTCAAATCCTATGGGCCATGATCGAGTGCAAGGTATTAGGGGTAACCTTGAGCTAGTAGTTCGGCTCAAGGAGGTAATTAGGGGGGGTGGTCCCTTAGAACCACAACTTATTAACTAAACTAACGTAATGTGCTACTCATGCAGGCCAATGAAGGAGGAGCACGTTACGAGAAGATAGGCGTCATAGATTTTTAGACTTAATTATGAACTCCAAAGCATGTTGTGATAACATTATGTGCTAATTTTGATAATAATAGCTATTAAGGCTATATAAAGCCTGCCTTGGTAGCCTTGTATACTGTATAATGTGGATAGGGGAGCACGACTAAGTTATTTACATAACTTAGCCAACCTTAGCGATAGGACCATTTTTCACATGGCCAATCCTATTGGGCACCCGCCACACGGACGTACCCAATCGAAGCCACGTGCCATGACATAGCAACCCTAACCTTTAAATGGCCAAACCCTAACCGAGGCCATTTTTCTGGCTCCAACAGTCTTGGAACCTTGTTTGCGCCTGAAACTCCATTTTGAGAATTGTCTATTGTGGCATAGCATAGCATCGTAGCTCCCAGAGCGTGTGCGCATCAGAAGGAGCGGGATCTACTTCTAACCCCTTGAAGGCCATGGAGACGCAGGGAGCAGGAGGCAGTTCTTTAGGAACATGTATTTGGAGTAGAGTCCTTTGTAGGACATCTAGAAGTTAGAGTTCCAGATGACTTAGCATTTCGTATCTCTAGTAGAGCCATTCTAGAACCCTCAACCTAGATCTTAAACCCTAATCAATGAACTCTAATTGTAAGTTAGATATATGTGATTAGGATTAGATGTTATTGTCATTTGTTATCATGTTATATGGATATATGATGATGGTTGATCATGTTTACTCCTCTTGTATTGCGAAGGGGGGGTAGAGACCTAGCAGCCATTATTTAGATGATGGGCTATGGGGGCTATGGAGTGACTTAGCACCGCAGAACGGGGTTAGTGGCAAATTGGAGGGAGGTCCCTGCTGAGCGCGGCTACAGGGGATCCATCTATAGTCGGTCACTTCCTGTGGGTCGGGTATGGGTCCGACACTTTTTGGGTGAATGGTAGCGCCCTGATTCTCAAGAGTTGCAGGTGTTGTTGACCCAATTTTTGGCAAAATCGGAGTCAACATAGAAGAACACTATCAAGGTCTAAAGGGGGGGGTGAAGATCAAGGGTCCAGATTCATTTGTGCTTGTTGTTAGAATCCAAGGGCCCATATTAAGTCAAAAAGACAAATTTGGTTATGGAGAAGAAGAAGATAAAAAACAAAGGATTGACGAGGTGTAAAAAAGGAGTGCCAAAATCATGCCAAGTGGATGGCCAAGATTTATCAAAAAAATTATAAATGTCTTGATTGTTCTCCTCCTCTTTGGCTCTTGGATCTTCATGGAGAGAGGGTAGTGGCAGGCCCTGGGAAGAGAGGTGAGAGACCTCTTCCTCCATGTAGAATCTCTCGAGTATGTACTTCCATTTTGTTCAAATAAAAAATGGTGCACCATATCTTCCATTCTTATGATTTTTTCCAAATTTCCATATCCTTGTACTTTTTTCATTTCCCATTCTTTAATCTTTCGTTATCTATCTTTATTTTTCAACACCCTTTATCCATCTCGATTTTCCTTTTCCATTATTTATTGACTCCAACATACATTTTTGTTCACTGTTCTTTTACATCACGCTTGCTTTCTCATTTTGCCTTGCATCTATTGTTCTATCAGAGCTCCAAATCTGCCACACGCCACACTATCTGAATGATGGAGGGAGTTGGAAAACCCCTCATCATTATGGTTCCGTTGCCGGGACCCTGATTTAGTCTCTGATCTTCATATCAGGGACCCAAAAAGATCAGGGTGTTCTTTCCCATGACCTGGGAAGAAAAGAAGATTGTGATATTTTGTTCTGATCAAGAAAGTGGTGACAATATGTTTGAAGATGCTGCAGAAAGAAGAAAAAGAAGATGTTGCAAAAAGAAGACTTCTTGGTTTATTTTTGGAGAGCCAGCAAGGCCAGCCCTCCACAATTCTGTGCTTTCTTTCTGCTCTGATCTGTCAATCCATCTCTGCTGTACTTTAAAAGCTTTATGCAAAGGAAAAATCTTTTGGAAAAAAGGGAGCCCTGCCTTGTGCCTATTCAAGAAGCTGCCAGATATTCTCTGCAATCGCCAAGCGTTACCATAGCCTTACTATGATCTGCATATAAATACAAGAAGAAGGGTGTAAGAATAAGCATTCTGCGATCGCCATACCTGCTGCCATTTTCTTTTGCCAGATTCCTTGCCAAGCCTCTGCTCCCTGTTCTAAATCGCCTGAACTGCAAAAGAAAGTAGAAAGGAGAAAAAATGAGAAAATATGTGATCTTGGAAGGCAGGAAATTGTCCTTGGAGATATGAATGTGATGTAAGAAGAAGAGAAAAGGAGGATGAAGCTGGGTAAAAGTATGCTGGTGGGTATCAAAAGCATGCGTCCAGACGCATGCTTGTAGCATGCTTATAGCAGGGTTTTAGCCCGCTTAAAGCACCCCTGCTTTTGCTTAATTTGGGTCTTTGGTGGAATAAGCGCTTCATCATTTTTGACGCCCTTCATGTACTCGCACGTCCACCTCATCAACGAACCGTTAGGAAATTGATTGTGGGATTTTGGCTGGATTTTTCGCGAAAGTGGTATGCGTTGCAAATTTGATCGAGCCCGAACTACCGACCTCATGGCCCTTGAAAATTCTCCCTCAATTCACTTATTCTCCCTCTCTCTCCGGGGAATTTCATGGCGCCCTCGATACAGGCCCGAGAAGGCAATCACACGTTTAGCATTGGACTTTCTACCGATGAATTCCAATACTGATGTTCAAGATTTGTTGGATGTCAATGCAACACAGGGAAATATCAGCGTGAAGATCCGGTTCCTCCGCAATTTACAAGAAATTGGATGCAGAGAGAAAGAGAGAATATAGATTACGGAATAAGATGAGGAAAGCAGCGGTTGAACGGGAGGATCTCGAGCACGAGACGCAGGCAAGAAATAGCCAAGCTTGTAGTTGATTACTTCAACAAGCTCACCAAAAAGCATTCACCGAACTCAAGGCGATGTGATGAAGAGGGTGGTTCATCACCACGAAATGGAAATCTCGAACCTGGAATTTTGCCAAATCCAAAGGAGTGCAAGGCGTGAGGTCTTTGCTCAACAACTTGAAACAGACAATGGCAGCCACAAAGAGGCAAAGGAACCATGATATTTGGAGAGCCAGAACCTCGACACTGGTGATGGCTTCTTCCACAAAATCGAGATGCAATTCCACTATGGCAGGGCTGTTAGGTACATCTAATTCTTGCTTTCATGCCTGTGCTTCTTCATGCTTTTAAGTGCTTGTATCTGGCTGTGATCTTTGTTTGGGATATGTTCATTGATTAATGTGCAATATTTCTTATGATAGGTTACATGAGGTCAACAATTGCAACTGCTGCATTAAGAAAATCGGAAGCCGTCCTTGGAAATGGTCCGTGGTCTTGCTTCCAAAGGAGGTTGAGGTGCAATTTTCTCACCCCTGCTTGCAAGCAAAGCATAACAGAATTCTGGAAACAAAATAGCAGAGTCTCTCCTTGCAAAAAGATGTTGTGAACACTTGTTGGAGAGTCGGGGCTTAAATTTCTTATCCCTTGCACCTTATGGAGGTCCTGCGTGTATAAGTTTCCATACAATTTTTTTTTTGCTATTATTGCATAAATATTTCTAACCAACGGCCACCATTCAGCTGCAGCTATTTTAACAATACAAAAAGGCACATCCTGAACACCCTGTTTGCTTAAAGGCTTTCGAGAAGTTGAAGCCTATTTATGTAAAGAAAGTATCAGAAAGGGAAACCTGTTGTTGTATATACCATATGAAGTTGGAGTATGCCAGGGTAGCCCTGAATGCATTAAGGTCAGCGAAAACTGGATTTCATGGTGAAGAGTGCAAGTGCACCTGCGAGGTCTGTGGACCTGGTGAGAAGTGTCCGGCCGGTCAACATACATTATGACTCAACCCGAGCAGCCGGAGGGTCGTGGTTTGCAACAAGAGCGAGGGTGAAGAATGGTATAAACATGACCGCTTGATGCGCATATGTCGGTGTGGCATAAAAAGTCTTCCTATATGTCCAAGAGAAAGAGAGAATCATGAGTTCTTGCTTGAATGGAAGACGTTTGAAAAGGTAAGACTCTCTTTATTGCATCTTTGAAACATGCCGATATATGTCTTGTCATCCATTTGAATCGCTTTTGTGCTTTCAACTTGCTCTGAGACCTTGTTCTGATTCGGTCTGCACGTAAGAAGGCTGGTGGAGTTTGCAGACCTAGCGTTACCAAGGAGGTGCGGTATGCAGAAAGAAAAGAGCCAATGCCACCAAGAAGGAAAACAAAAGTAAGAAATCCAAGGTAGTTGGTGGGACCTGACTGAAGTCGCGGCTGACATAAGTTGAGAAGAAGGGAAACAAAAGTAAGAAATCCAAGGTAGCTGGTGGGACACAAACTGAAGGCGCAACACAAGTTGAGAAGAAGGGAAACAAAAGTAAGAAATCCAAGGAAGCTGGTGGGACACAGTCGGAAGCTGCAAACACAAGACGAGACCTCAAATGGCAAGGGGAAAAAGAAAGGACCAAAGCCAGGTCCTTAGATTGTCTTACAAGAGAACGCCCGATGAAGGATTTCATTTCATATCGTGTTCCACATTGAAGATATTCGTGCCACACAATTCTGAGGGGCTAGATGGCGGGCCATGCAATTCAGGAGTTACTGGACAATATCCAAGATGGCACCATTGTTTTACGTAATTGATTTTGTAGAGAATTACAAACATAAAAATACAAAGGAAGGTTCAAAGCCAAAGATTGGCACAATGACCGGATAACAATTCTCGGCCCACATCACGTATAGGATGGACATCGGTTACGGGATCGAAAGCTATTGAAGGAAACCCATTTTTACTTGAGTGATGACAAGCTTCATGACACTCTTTTTTGTGCAAAGATTGTCTTAGAAAGCACAATTCATGGCTTGTATCAAATGGTGTAGATTTCTCCGGGCATATAGTTTGGTCGGATGGTTGTTCTAGCCAATTCAAATCTGCCTGCGGCCATTCTATTTCCTACCAAGATATCACCATGAGCTAGGGAAGGAAATAGTATGGAATTTCTTTGGGACAGCCCATGGTAAGGGAGAGCACGATGGGCAAGGGGCAAGTCCTTAAAGGGGCATTCACTAGAGAGCGGTTGAAGTATGATGGGGTGAGATTTAGGGGTCTTCTTGATGCCCGTGGTCGCAACTCGTTGGAATGAAGGTACCAACAACGGGGACATCAAAAGGTATTATGCTTTCATCCTTTGTGATTCGTTGAGTAGTCTTTGCACAGAACTCTTTGTAATGTGATGAATAGTGCTTTCATCCGCTTTAAGTCTTTGTCGTGAACTGCTATAATGTGATGAGTAGTCTTTGTATTATCTTTGTCTACGTGAGCTGCAATACTTGTTGTCTCCCTTGCGGTATACGGGTAATTGGAAAGGATGATGTTGATAGGACGTACCATTTGATCGTGCCGTGGTGGAAGGGACCAAGCAAATACACAAACATCGGGACATACTTGGCCAAATCAAGCACAAGGGTGGCTCATAGAGGTTTACGTTGTTTCTGTGGTAACTGCTTGAAAGGAAACTGGTCATCTTGTGTGAACAAGCACAGGTTGAAGAATTGGAAATATGTTACACTAAAGCCAGATAAGTCCACTGTTGAAGGTACTGAAGACGAAATCGATGAGGCATTTTTTGAAGGTGATGGAGAATGGCTTAGTGGAAAGCGTGAGGGAAGGTGATAACTTTCTTTGTTGTAGCCGAGGAGGGAAATCAGGAGAATGCAGATTTCTATGTGGTCAAATGTGTTAAGCCGAGGCATATCCTTGACAGAATTGTCAAGGATAGTTGGGGTCAGACCTTCAATGTGGATGAACATGTGTTGGCTGGTTTGTACTATGCTGTCCAGCCCCATGGTAGTTGGGAGCTACTTGAAGACAAAGGCCTGACCTTCCAGTACAATCATCACGTATCAGCTATCAAGTTTGAGATGAATCAGATTCCTGGCACCAACAGATTTTCCCTTGAACAGGCTACTCACCCGATGATCCTTGACAGTCTGCCATATGAAGGTTGAATATGCTTTGACCTGGTTGTTTTATCATTGTAACAGGTCTGTAGTTACTTGTGTACTTGTCTCAAATTTTGATCATTGTATTGGAGACAATGCTTGTGAGACAATGTTTGTAGTATTGGACTGCTGTATTGGAGTATTTTAGTATTGGAAACAATGCTTGTAGTATTGGAGAGTAAGCTTGATATATATTACAGAAAATTGTACACTCAAGATTAGAGACATCACTCAAGATCACTCAATACTCAAGATAAGACAAAGTAATCATACATATATATTACAAAAAAGTAGTGTACAATGGTTACTTCATGAGTCATCGAAGTCTTCAGAGTCACGCTGGTCGCCAGGAAGGGTGCCCAGAAGCTGCCTTTGTACTTCTAATGGAGCATTGAGGATATAGTAGGCCGAGACAAGATAGTTGTTGAGGCAGTAATCCAGCACTGCAACTGTCTCCTTTTCCAACCATGCATCAGTGATGTCAATTTGTGAGATCGTTTCCTGTACTGTATGAGAAGACAAGTATTCCAAAGCCGGACACACAAACTTCTGCAAAAAGTTGTCCTCTTCTTGCCCGTTGAAAGGCATAACAGGAACGGTTGTGTGTGCAGGGTTTAAAAACCCTTTGTGTAGGCTGTCATCAACCAAGAAAATCATACCATGGTATTGAGGAAAATCCTCAAGTACAACCTTCAACTCCTTGAAAAAAAGTTGCTTTTCTGTGCTGGTTGGATGTTCGCATGCATAGCAATGCTCTTGACCATATACCTTCAAGAATGGCAGTGCAAATCGAGGGAACAATGCATCCACCATATCCCTTGTATTCAAGTAGAGAAGCACTCCAAATCACAATATCAAACCTCTGCGATTGCCCACTCCACAAACTCATGATACCACGGTGCGCAAATGAGGTACTTACTTGCGGTTTCTTTTACAACATGGTTCGTTTGTGGTGGAGGCAAGATTTTCCCGTTCATTCTCCTCTGTTGTGTCTGTGCCAGTACACCATTTATGTCAAGCACCATCGACTTCCGTCTGGGTGTCCATCCCTCGACGTTTTCAACCACTGTCGATGTGTGCTGCATCGTGCTTTAATACGTCGCTGCGATGTGTCTTTGGACTCTGGCGGGAAGTGCTATCGGGAGGAGGTTTGGGCGTTCTTTGCGACTGGCTTTGGACTCTGCTTTTTCTTTGCTACCGGATGATGGAAGTCTTGTGACCATAGTTAGATACATCCTTATTAGTATCTCCCTGCCCCCAATGTATGGGTGTTTCCTGGCTATCAGTAACCCTTGCAGTGCCTTTGTCCTCGGTTTCTTCATTCACGAATGCTTTGTTGTTCTCCGCATGCAAGGATGAGCTCCAATTAACAACTGAAATTTGTAGAGAATACACATTCGAAATGTAACAGGATAACAGGGCACCTTTTGTATGTTAGAGTTTGTCTTTGGCACTTCTTTATCTGTATTGTCTTCTTCATCGATTCACTAAGTATAACCATTGCATTTGCCTTCTTTTTTCTGCAGACAAGTTTTTACGAAGCCTAAGTTGAATGAATAATCCAAACCAAAATTTGCACATTAAAGGTGGAATAAAACAGGGGATCAAATATATTAATTGTTTGAACAAAACCTTTTGGGCGATGGTTTAGGGTTGTCTTGCAAAATCAAGGTTTGCTGCTTGAAATACATAAGGCAAAATTACATTAGCCTTGTTTTTTTTTTCCAAATGCTACTTCTATAGGGACGTCCTCATCAAGGTCATTTTTTCGACTCACCCTCACTTTCTTCTTCCACAACCTTCGGCCCTTGGCCGTGTCAACTTTGCTCACCGCTTAACGGTAACGAATCGATTGCCGATATCTTCGCCATCGTTTTCCTTCCTGCTAAAGAACGAGTGTTAGAGGAGGCCTTTGTAGAGGCGGTGCGAGAATTTGGAACTATAATATAATTGTTGGCACCATCGATTACTACTTGAATCTCCCTTGGATTACGCATGCTTTGGTGTCTCAACCTTTGTCTTTGCCAGTCTTTGCCGGTGTCTTTGAAGCTGGCGATAGTTTCTTTGTCAATGTCTCTGACACCTTCTAATGCCGCCAATTCAAAATGAGAGAGCGAAAGCAGGGCATGTACCTTTTTCCCATGTCTTGGTGTGGAGTGTGAACCCTTGTGGACTTGTGCTTGGCTGATCCTGGGGTCCTTTTACTTTTTGGTGTGTTGACTGTTTCCTTTTCCTGCTGCTATCAGGAGTTGTGGCTACATGCTCATCAACATCAATTATCTTCTTCTCGGTTTTGTGAGATGTTCCAGCATGCAACACTTCCTGCTTTACTGTATTAAGCTTACCTATTTCCTGCACTAACCCTATAGGAATGGTCTCTGTGCACTCGAGGCAACATCCTTTTTCCATGAGCAAACTGGTGCAGCTAACGTGATAATGATGTCCACATTTCATCCTTGGTGAGGGTGTAATCATCACGGAATGCAAGACCACTGTGTGGAGCATCTCTCCTCATCTCCAATTGGCAATCGGAATGGTATTGGAGTGATGCAGACCAGCTGATCATTTCTCTTGGTCATCTCCCTCAGCCTGGTGACATTCTGTAAGTGCTGCTGGGCTTTTGCAAGGAGGGACTCGTTGTTGGCAATCTCGCTGATTAGTGCAGCCACCTTTTCTACGGGTGTTTGATCTATTGGCCCACCCCCATTTCAAGTAGGGACTTGACATATATTACGCCATATCTTTCTCCCTCTCCAAAGAATGAATCTCAGCAGAGACATCTGCATTAGGATCTGGCAGTGCTTGAAGACGTGCAATATTATCCTTTATGATCTTCAACTTCCCCTCTGCAGCCGAGAAGAAGGTGCCCTTTGCCTGAGATTGTGCAGCATGTTCCTTCTTTGACACTAGGTCACTCTGCTGCATTTTTAGGGCTTCCTGCATATCTTGGATCATGCTTTCCAGACGGGAAATATTTTCCCCATAAGCTGAGAATGCTGCTGGACACATTGCAGTACTCCTGAATGACAACCTCCCTTCTAATTTTACAGCAGTAGTGCTCTTTGAGGGCTGGCCTTCGCTATGCTTTCGGTGTTGTTGTCTGCTTTGTGATTTCTTTGGGCTCTGCTTTGTGTTCGCAGGGGGCCGGTGCTTTGGGTTCACTCTTGACCTTGCTCAAATAGGCTCTGCTTTTTGCTGCCACTGCTGCCCAATTAACCTTGAAATTTTTGGGATCCTGCTTGGCAGTTGTTGAATGCAAATAAAAAGGAAACTGTCTTTCTTACTTCTCTATCACTACAAGAGAAGGGGTCTTTTAGTGTCATTGGTTGTGTCGATATTTGGCCTAAAATGGCAACTCGATTTTTTTTAATAACTGACGCTATGGGTGAGGCAACCCGGTGACACAAATGTGGCAATGAGAACGTCATATATAATGTCAGCATATTTGTCACTTATAACGTCAGAGACAATGTTACCTTTAACGTCAAATATAGTGTCAGAATTTTTGCCACCTATAATGCCACCTTTTACGTCAAATATAGTGTCAGAACTTTTGTCATGTACAACATCAGTGGCTACGTCACTTGCAATGTCAAATACAGTGTCACCTAGAAGCCAACTATAATGTCACGCATAATGCCACTATTAACGACATTGGTAAAGTCGCTTATAGAGTCACATGTAGCATCATCTATAGTTACACTTACAACTTCAGATATACGGTCGCACATTCACTCATACTGCTAATGTTTTTGTTACAAGCTATGCCAAACCTACTGTCACCTCTAATAGCACCTTAAAAAACACTTATAAAGGCATAAATAATGACATCTATTTCCTCAATACCAATGTCACCTATGTTGCCAATATCAATGTCATTTATTATGTCGTCTATATTGTCAATAATAATTTCATTTTTTGATTCATTGTTGCCACATAATTATTTTTTCTTGTGGCACTAGTAAGTTTTGTTACTAGGCCAGCAATTAGGACAACATTAATGTTACGTCTTGGGTCACTTCTATCATTGGATGATGTAGATGCATTGTTTATGTCGTGGTTAAGGTCATAGATAGTGACATCTAGAGAGCCAAATGTGCTTTAACAAATCATTACAAGTGACCATTACAAGTGACCATTACAATCTTAAAAATTCACTTAGCCAGATGCATAAATTCAACAATTGTTCACTTAGCCAGATGCATAAATTCAACAATTGCTTTGTAATGTTTCTGTGATCCAAAGCTCCGAGAGCTTTTAGCTACTCCATTGTGTATAACATGCAAGTTTTCAAGGCGTATGATACTAGGCTAGATGGAAAAGCATGCTTCAATTTCTGCCCACCTATATGCTTCAAACAGGATCCTAATTGCAGAAAGTTTTTTGCATAATGAAGAAAGGCCAGATGTGTGCTGCTGCTACTTCAAACGCATTAGGAGCACATTGAACCTTGATAATATGTCTTTGAAAGTCTTGTTGTTCCCCAATACAATGCCCAAATCTGCATTTAAATCCTGTTTTTCCAACCATTCAAATTGGGCAAGCTCTTTTAAGCAGATACATGTGATTAGATACATGTGATTACTGAAGCATTTACAGAAAAATTCGAAGAGCATTTTTGAATCCTAATTTTGAGAGTTTTACTTACTGGACAAAGGCCATGTAAAAATATCAAGATCCTGTGACAGAGTTTAGAGAAACAGGGCAGCGATATTCGTCTAACAATACCGGAGCCAACTGAACATCCTCTTCTCTTGCATTTCGGTTCTCAAAGCATTCTGTTTCTCTTGCAGGATCCAGATTCATGAACCTGCACAGTATTAAAAGAAATAAGAAACAGAGTCAGTATATGCATTTGAGACATAACCCAATCTGCAAACTTGGGCTTCTAAGAACTTGCAGCATAGAACATGCAAGCGACTACAGCTAAGATTCGAATGCTTTGGCTTCGTGATGGCTTCCGATGCCATCATGGCATCTCGCTCCAGACGATAGCTTCTGGCAGGCCGCATTTCTTGCTCTCGGCAGCTGCAACCCTAGCAACCTGGGTTCCTCTTCTTTAAATATCATTTTAAAAAGAGAGGAAAAAATAATGGGAAAAAGGTATTTTAAATATCATTTTAGAAAGAGGAAAAATAATGGAAAAAGGGTATTATCTAATGGGTCCTTAAAAAAAAATTCAAAAAAATGTGGGCCACACAACAACC
Organism: Isoetes taiwanensis; assembly: GCA_021234155.1. Classification (NCBI taxonomy): domain Eukaryota; kingdom Viridiplantae; phylum Streptophyta; class Lycopodiopsida; order Isoetales; family Isoetaceae; genus Isoetes; species Isoetes taiwanensis. Next base: position 412,684 of record JAJEKV010000241.1, read on the forward strand.
CATTGAATCTGCCTACGAATTATGAGCCATACACATGACGTTATTGATTAATATGAACCAGAAGCAACATTTCATCATTAGTATTTATGCAAGTTATCAACAAAGAACATATTTTGTTATGCTATAGGAACCATCCCAAAACAAAAATGTGCCCACTAGTTGCACATTTAAAACACCTCTTTATAATTCATTATTTATAGACTATATGTACATGTACAAAAAAAGAAGGCAAGTTGTAAGCCAACAGACGTAAATCTCTTTCACATAGTTTCTTAACTATGAAGCAACATAGAAGAAATTGTGCCCACCAGTTGCACATTTAGACTGTATGTACAAATATCCAAAACAAATTGTCCTCATGGATGGCTTATCCTCCCCCCCCCCCCACCCAAAAAAAAAAAAAAAAAAAAAAAAAAAAAAAACGAACCGCCTTGTGGAGAGCATTCTTGTGAGCGTACAACATAGCCCAGCGCTTCATAATTAGGGAGGTTTCAAATCCATTCCTTCTTTTGAAATCTAGTAATTATTCATCAATGCCGTTGTAAATGCACTCAACTTTTTGGCTTCATAATTAGGGAGGTTTCAAATCCATTCTTTCTTTTGAAATCTAGTAATTATTCATCAATGCCGTTGTAGCACTCAACTTTTTGCATCACAGTTTAAGGATTAATGACTTCACATGGAAATAGACATTGCTTGACATGTCTATAAGAGGAACAAATAACCCTAATTTGGTTCAAAAAGCAGGAGCGGATCAAGGCATATATTCGCTTGTTGTAGAACAACCATCTGAAGTAAACTAGCAAAAATATGGGCAGAAGCAAGTAGAATAGAATAGAATAGAATAGAATAGAATAGAATAGAAACCGAGCATCCAAGACGCTATTATGAATGCTTGCATGGAGGTTGTCCAATTAGAAAAAAAAAATAGAGAGTTCTTATGATGGGCAGGTTATTGAGATGTACAAAGGTGAACATAATCATTGAGTCCATGTTAAGCTAGAGATCCATGTTTGCCAGAGATTTGTCGTGAAACGACGATCTTGATGTATAGTGGACATTATAATCGGACATTATAATGTAGTGGATTTAGAAGGCAGTGACACTATAATCGGTGTAGTGGATTCAGAATATGGCCTGACAGGGCAAACATGACACAGTGGCTTTAGCCCCAGTGCCTAAGAAATGGAAAGGAGTCTGGCAGTCTTTGGAGGTCGAGTTGAATTCTTTTCTATAAGCATCCCAACAATTTTACTATAAAGAATGCAACATGTTGGTTTCCACTCTGACTACAAATCTTTCACAGACAGAAAATGTGTTTTCCAATCAAGAGTGCAGGTAGGGGCATCTAAGATTTTGCTTCAAATCTAGAAGATGATACTCGTTATAATTATACCTCGCCTTTTATGACTGACTACAAATATTTCACAGGTAGAAAATGTGTTCTCCAATCAAGAGTGCAGGTATGAGCAGGTACGAGCATTTGGAATTATCCATTACACACAATGAATATTAGTACAATATTACTTTGTGCTATTCATAATATTACTATATGAACTGACATAACGTTTGGACACAACTACTAGTACAATATTTGACACCATTGATGATACTAATAGTAACATCCATAAAGAAGAGTATAGTAATAGAGCCAAGACTATAAAGAAGATCCTGAAAGACAATGCAGTTTGGGAACACAACACTCTGAAGCCAATATTCCAGAATTTATATGAAAGGGAGCTGAGACAAAAGGAGAGGATTCTACTTGAACTCCTCGATAAAACAATGAATACAGTGCGTGAATTAGATAGATGGCTTCAAATCTTTGGCAGAAGGAGGATTGAGGATTTCTCCATTGGCGATCTCATCCAAGCTGAATACAACATCTTCTGAAAAGAAGCCACATTACCAGAACTTTACTGTTTATTTTGAATACTTTTTCTTATTCTCCTTATAATAGAGTAACATAGGTATCTTATCGAACATCTGCCTATCTATAAAGGAGATGACTATGCTTTTTTGTAGCTATAGTACTATAGCTATAAGTATGTATCTCATGTATTAATGAATACAAAAATCTGCCATTTCTTCTTCTTCAAAAAAAAAAAAAAAAAAATCCATTATGGCATATACTATGGACATGCAAACGTTGATGAAATTTCTGACACCAATGGTGCTATTATATTTGATGCTAATACCACCATCTATAATGTCACTAGTGGCCACTGACATTAATTAATAATGATCTTATATGCGTAACAACTCCTAACACTATATTTGATGCTAATAACAGCACCTATAACATCATTAGTGGATACTAACATTAATATTGATGTTATATGTGTAACAACTACTGACGCTGTACTTGATGCTAATAACACCACCTATAATGTCACTAGTAGGCACTAACACTAACACTGATGTTATATATGTAACAACTGGTGACGCTATAATTGGTGCTAATAGCAACATCTATAGTATCATAGCAAAGTTACTGACACTATTCACGACACCAAGAGTGAGGCTATAGGTGACACAAAATGTGGCACCTGTAGCATCACTCTGTAAAAAAATGTCACAAATAGGGTCATATGTATATTTTCTAATGTTTAGGTGACGTTTTGATGACACTAATGAACCCCTTCTCTTGTAGTGTATTCTTCAACCCTTCTGGGTATATCTTGCTCAACAGTTCAATTAGAGCTTCTTCATGCTCTGGCCTTACTTTGTCGATGGATGTCTTGTTGGGAATGACACCATTGGTGTCCCAAACCTCATTATACTCTGCTCCAGATATCACATCCGTTCGAAATTGAGAGGGATGCACACCCTCGTTTGATAGACCCGCATAAGCATGGAAGTCCTCCTCAGTTCGGCAATCAGCCAGGTCCGGTCTTAGGGGCACGTTCCTTCTGGGCTGAAAGAAAGCAAGAAAAACAAATTAACAGGGCATCGTAAGCCATCAAAATTGGCAGTGCATTTTGCTTACCTTGCGCATGGCATCCATTGGAATTACTGGCTGAGCCGGCGGATTAACAACCTTCTTCACCATAGTGCGTTTGAGTTTTGGAATACTAGAGTGAATGCGGAAATTCTCGAGCTTCTTCTCCGCGGGCTATTTGGCCGGAGTAGCAAAAGGTGGGAGCACGGTTGCAAATTACAAATTCAAAAATCCCTTCGGGTCACAGTCATTAGTTACGGTGGGCGGTAAGCAGGTTATGATTGAAACGGGTACGCTCTATGTGAAGTGACGGGCATAGCATAGGTTAGACTTCAATTGGTGAAGGGTGGAAAAATAGTATGAAGGGTGCTGGTGCTGGGTGCTGAACCGCGTTTATTTGATACCCACCAGCATACTTTCACCCAGCTGCTTGCTTGTTGCCATAGCTGCCGCTTACACCCTCAGGAAAGATCTGCTCCAATGCAGCTACTCCAGTTCCGTCCCTGTTCCTACCAGCAAGAGATGAGAAAATGAGAAGGGAGGAGAAAAGAAGAGGAAAAGGAACGCCGCCATAGCCTTCTGTTCGCTGCCGCCGATTTGGCAAACCAAGAGATAGGAAGGAAAGAGTTGAAGGAAAAAAGAGAGAGAAGTTTGCCATATCCGAAATCATCTGCCAGAGCCGCACATGTTGCCGCCAATCTATTTCGAAGATTCTGCTGTCTGCATACAAAGCAATGTGCAACAAAGTCCTAGGATTGAATAAAAAAATCCAGCTCAAATTAAAAAGTTCCAGTCCACATGAAATACTCTAGGATATACGGCCGGTCCAAACAATGGCGTATAAGGATTTGGGCCGGTTGAAGCCATAAGTCCTAGGATTTTTTCCTGTTATTTATTGCACTGGTAGGATTTTTTTATTAAGCGACTTATGTATATTGGGAATGCCAATAATATATTTATGATTATGCACCTACATACATTATTAAATGACCATTGAGCATTGTTTCTTTTTATGTGATCATCTCCAGCCTGTTTGGTCTTGCCTGCTTTCTCTTTTTCATGGACATTGACAAGTCAGCAAGTGTTTCTGGCTATTTATCCGGATACTTGGAATAAGTTGCGGAACTAAGCATTTCAGGTTGTTGTGGTCCATCTGGAAGCGCAGAAGACTGTGTATCTTTCAGGGTTTGGATATTCCTCTTGCAGTTGTCCTCCATGACGCACAAGCTAGAATCGCTAAAGCCTACCATTGCTCTTCGCTTGCTCCTGCCAAGCGACAGTTGATATTGATATTTGAGTCCTATTTGAGTGTGTTGTCTTATGCATAGGCTGGTGGTTCTACTCAGTGGATCATGATTATCCTCTGAGACTTTATTTCCACCTCTGCATTTGTATTTTGCTTTTGGCTTGAAGTTTCAATAAAGTTTGTCGTTTTTCAAAAAAAAAAAAAAAAAAACATTATTAAATGACGTTCAACAATCAACTTCTAAACATTTGATTTCATCATAATACAATGCATGCAGTACAAAGTAACTTTTTTATTTTTAAAAGTAACCTTTTGATGATCCTTTTGCAAATCTTTGTTAAAGGAAAAGTTCCTACTGAATTTTGTAACAGAAGCATTAGGGCAGATTTGGGGTCTCAAAATGGCCTCCTATCAGCCATTCCACTTCATATTTCCGCTCCTTTTTTCCCATGCCACCTAGGATACCAAAATCTCATCATTACAGATTTACTTGGAATATTCTCCCGGAATAAGGGGGATTGCGCATTCATGGCGCCATATGTATTTAATTCTGTTGGTTGTCAGACAGGCTGATGCAACATGTGGCGCTTCTAAAAAGCCACTTGTATTATAGCATACCGGCAACTCATGACGGTGTCTCTTGGTTTGTCAGATACCAAGCGTGCGTATCACCGATTCTTGCGCTATTTTCATTTAGAGGCCATGGCCATACAAGCTTCCCGCCTTCCACATTTCAAAATTTGAATGTGTAGGTTGAAGCTTTGTATCAGACTTTCATTTCGAGGCGCTGCGGCTGCGCCTTATGGGTGGTTCACATGGAGAAGTTTAGGCCCTCCGCTGAGTTCTGACGGAGTCAGCACTGATTAAAAAATTCAGCGCTGCATCAGCTACGCAAGTTGGATCTTGCAAGGGCTGATTTTCCAAAACGGGGCTGAATTTTTTTGCCTTAGCCCAAGTTCAGCAGGTTTTAAGCCAGCGCTTCGCAGTTCGTCCATGTGAACCCGATCTTTACTTCATCCCAATACAGGCTTCCCGCCCCCTACAATTCGAAATTTGAATTTGCTTAATGTATAAAAGCATGGATTGTAGGAGAATGGACTTTTCGATTTCCATATGCACGTTGCAAATTTCAAAAACGAGGTTAGTACGGACGTTCGGCTCACACGAAGCGAATTGTGCTGGGGCATACAAATTGTACACCTTCATTTCACGCCGTGTGATCCACGTAGTATGGAAGCTCCAAATGATGTGTGGATAAGGATCCAACTGACTCACGAATATGCTCCAGTCTTCAATCGCAAAAAAGGAGGTCTAAAAAATAAGAACTTAGACCTCGACGTGTTGTGTCTTGCAGGCTCAAAAAGTGTCGACATCTGGGCGGATAGCAGTTTATATCCATTGGATCCGTTGAGTGGCAAGAAACCTTCATTTCAGGATGTTTCAAGTTTAGTCCGATTTTGTGGTGACGGTAACTCTGGCCTCCTAGGATATTGTGAGAGATTGAGAGAGGATGAAGGCATTCGGAATCGAATACAGTTCCTTGAGATGAGCTGCTTCCGATAAGAAAGGGGAAATGTCCGTGAAGATGCTAATAAATGACATTATACTTTGCAATGTGAAGGGTTTATACATTCTTGAAGTACAAAGGTTATGGTGTTTGTGTTTAGATGCCGCTAATACAAGAAGTCTTTGACTACTTTTAACAATAGATTCCTTTAAAAATCTATTGCTATTTAAATTATAGCAAAAATGAGTCTTGAAACTCTTTAAGTAGTAGAAGAACTCTTTGACTAGTTATCCATTTGATGACCATTTTTTAAGAAAATATGATATGTGACATTCTTATATGCAAACATTCATAAAATTTATGAACATTGAAGGTCAAAGCCATCCTTGTTTAAAGAGGATCATATGATGCGAAATCTTCATGTGCAGAAGTAATTGCATATAAGAAATTCGCCTGGTGTGATCCTTTGCGTAAAAAAAGTAAATAGAAACACAAATATTGAACTTACAACTTAGCGTAAACAAATAGTATTTTAATAAACCAACACTTTATATACTAACACTTTACACTTTAAATAAGATATTTCTTTCTTTCCTTTTACTTGAAAGCTATTTTTTTTTTCAAGATGGATCACACCAAGTTTAATAATACATATGCAAAAAAAAAAGGGACACACTAAATTAAGCATGGTGTGATCCACTTTCTTATTTGTTGTCAAATTAAAATTAAACACAAGTACTCATTCCTATTTGTATCTAAAATGCTTTACCACTCTTAAGTACATAAGTCATTATCCCTTTTCAAAGAGCATATTATTTTGCAAGAAGGATCACACCAAGCAAATAGTACATATGCAACAAAAATGGAACACACTAAATTCGCATCGTGTGATCCACTTTCTTATTTGTTGTCAAATTAAAATTAAACACAAGTACCCCTTCTCATTTAATGCTTTACCACCCCAAGTGCATAAAGTTATTAGTCCTTTTCAAAGAGCATATCTTTTTTTAAGAAGGATCACATCAAGCATCCTATTTGCATCTAAAATACTTTACCAACTCTAGTAATACATAAAGTTATTAGCCCTTTTCAAAAAGCAAACACTTTATCAATAAATGAGCACGTCACATATCCACACTTAACTTCAAATAAGACACATATATATTTCTTTTATTAAAAGACTAGAAAAAGTGCCCAGCGTTGCTGGGCTTTTCCTTGGAATTAATTCGAGTAATATGCTTGTTCAATATTTCTATTATCCTTTGATAAGATAAGAAAGGAAGCACAGACGATATTTTGTTTAAAGGTGTTTAACATGTGGAAGCAGCTGCTTATTTGCATATTATGGGTGCTGATAGTTGAAAGAGATACGACAATGACTAAACAAGAAGTCTATTTCTAGGGAAAAGGATGATCTTCTAATTTCCTAGTAACTGGAGGAGACTTAATCTGGTTAAGTGCGTTAAGGACAATGTACGTTTCCATTGTTTTCTTGTCTGCTTTTTCTAGTGGATATCATAAATGATAGGTCTATCAAACCAAAGAACCACAAATAACACAGTAACATTTAAGGTAACCCATTTGGTGGAGAGTGGTCTGGAAGTATTCAAACATGGCTTTTATGGGTTTAAGCTATAGTTTTTTCAAGTATAATTGAGCAATTTTCATAGCCAATAGTTATTCATTGTTTGAACAATATTTATCCATGTTTGATTAGACTTTAACATTAAGATTAATTTATCAATGGTTATGCTTCAAAACGTTAAAATGCATTAGGCTTATTTCGATCCATTAGGTTTATTTCAATCCATTAGGTTTATTTCAAGGGGACCCATTTAATTCAATTAGGTTTGAACATATCAGACGTACTTCTTAAAATGCATGAATGCAACCAAATTCCTTTAAGCATGTTTCTTGAGTTGGTACACTCTTGCACAGAATCAACAAACTTAAAATAATCCATGAATGAGAACCCAGATTGCCACCAAATCTAGTTCACAGTAGCTCATTAAGGACTGAATCTTGTGGCCAAGTTCCAGGTTTTGCAGCTTCGTGCATTCTTGCAACATGTGGTACATAAGATTTCTGGAAACACAGCTTGATTCAACCATGACATCTCTGCAATAGATAATTAGTCCTTCTAATCCATTACATTGAAAGACTCATGCCACTTTCTCGATCACTTTGAAGCATGTTGGCATAGCTGTGCAGATCAGTCTTAGGCTGCATAATCTGCTTGTGTAGTGGGACATCTCTAACGTAAGCTTTTGCAGCATAAAGTGGCTTGATCTATAATGCAATGAAGACATAAGAAATGCTAATAAAACTGATAATAGTCATGTCTTTAAATGCAAAAACATCGTATAAAATAAATATAAAACTTACAGGATCGTATAAATCGATTCTAAACCCTCTAAAGAGTTGTTGCTCCCGCTTCTCTAACTACTGTCAGATCCTTTTACTAAAGAACACTGAGCTAAACTTGGTAAGTACTTTACTGCATTATCCATATAACAGCTCAGTCTTCTATATGTTCATACCTAAACAGCTTAACTGATATTCAGGCAGGACTTACCTTCTCAACATGCACACTGGGTTCTACATTTGAATTTTCATCCACTATCAAATCTGAACATGCACATTGGGCTCTACATTTGAATTTTCATCCACTATCAAATCTGGAGTATCATAAACCATCTTCAACTTGAGTATTAAATCTAATAACAACACAAAAAAATTAAAGGATGAACGTGATAATGGGTAATTTATGTCTGCCATATCGAACAACTTGAATTCTTCATATTCTAAAAACTGGTACAACTACTGCCAGTTAAGCATATAAGTGGCAAAAGAAGAACGGAATAGTACCCTCATAGATAAGTTAGAGCAAGCAAAGGTGGCTAAAAATAAAACACTTTCTGCTAGTGGCCTTCTTAAAAAAACAAAGTTAATAGGATGGAGGACGTACCATAGCTTTTGTTTTTGAGTAAAAGGATCCAATGAAATTGGACCTTAAATCCAGCTCCACTTCCTAAAGGATGTTTTGCATCGTATGAAAGAATGCATTCTGTAGAAAAGTTCATTAGCAGACGTCTATCTCTAATGTTTTTAGATCATTTTTCTGGAAGGTAAAGGCTCCCTCCACCCCATGACATAGACAAGGAAGGAATCAGGATCTGAAAATCTTTTTTCTCATTTCCCGTCTCTGGCATCTGATGGCTGAGCTGATTCCAGATCGAAATAATGAGCAAGAGATCTGTGGAGACCAATTTTTGCACCATAATTCCCCTCTAATGTGGTGCAATCTAGGTGGTGAGTTGTTAAGCAATCATTATCATCTTGGTTCTGACAAAAGATGGATCATATTCAGAGCTAGCAAATTCATAAACATGACAAAAAGATGATGCATGTTGCACTTCAGATAGTGGAAAAAAGAATCTTTTGCAGTGTTCTACTACAGAACTTACAAGCTGCAACAAGTATTTGCTATTTCCCATCTCCTATATTCACATCCTTCTGGGAAGACTCATACTCGTTATAGCTGCAGCAACTAAAGAAGAAAGGTTGAACTACAAAATGCAATAATCCATTTTAACACAAACCACCAACTACTTACTTTCTGTAGACACCAACTTCCTTGCCCAGAAATCTTACCCGTCCTAATGATGTATCTACCTAAACTGCAATGACTACGAAGATATTCAATATCCAAATGCAAAGGATTTGTGTACATGTGTTTAGGCTACAAAGGCTTTTTTCTAAGTGCAAGTGTATAAATGTCTCTATTTCTATTTGCCTCAAAACTTGTATTTTTGGGTGTAAGAAAAATGCAGATGTCTTTGAGAGGGAGAATACGTACAAGAGAGAGAGCCTAGAATGCATGTCCAGGAATGCCAAAGGCATGACATATTCATCCCTTTCTCCTACAACAAGAAGTTCTGCAATGATTGCTTAATATTAGAAAACACACTTTCCATATAGTGCAATTGGGAACACATTTCTATGAGGTTTGATGGAGCAAAACAATCGCAATAGCAAGAGCATACCTTTTCCATGTACAACAGCCATCTTCATCCACACTTCCTGGAAGACATCCTGGACAGATAGTAGAATTGCGTCCAATAGCTAAAGGTTAAATTGGAAGTTGTGAAACTGGATATGTTAGTTTTAGTCTTTATACCACAATAAGAGTTGCACGATGCGAACAATGAAAAAGAACAGAGGCTATTTGGGCAGCCCCCGAATCTGAATGAGAGAGAGAGCAGGCACTCTTGTAGGCGTGGATTTGGGCAGATGATCGGATGGCACTCACAATTGGTAGGCGACAGATTTGCTGAAGGGAACTGACTAAGCAGTTATTGCGCTGAAGGAATGGGCTCCCCGAAGAAAACTTAGCTGCAGGCAGGAGAGGTGCAATCAGAAGGATTTAACAGGATAACCGTTAACAAAAGCATTTAGCCGGATAACCGTTAACAAAAGCATCAAAATCAACTGTTAGAAAATGATTTTGCTATGCTGCAAAGCCAGAAGCTCACGATTTGATCATCAAGGCTGTCGCTCTACATGTCTATTATGAAAGTTAGCAACACCCAAGATACCCAAATTAATATAGAATAACTGCTCATAGTAAGTGTTTCTTGACATAGGCTTATTTCTTACGGCCATCCAAGTACAGCCATTCAATAGCTCACAGAGAGACAGAGACATAGCAAAGAAAACGGGATTGGAAACAAAGAAAAGTTAAAGAAAAACAGGGCTAGATGATACAAATACCAAAAGACAGTCTTCACGTTGGATCTTCGAAGCCGTGACTTTTCGTGCTGGGAAGTTGAGAATGCCGGAATAGAGCCCTGGCATGAACGCAATACTGTGCATCTGTGCATCACCAAAAGATAGGGTTTCGTCGAGAACGAAAACGAAAGCTGTGAATAGGGAAAAAAGAACGTAAAATAAACTGACGCGCACCTTTGTAACTGCTTTTAGATCTGACGGTCCAAAATGAAAGTTGTGGGAAAAGAAATTGACGGCCGAGATGCTCTGCACACACTACATTTTGCTTTTATTACTATATATAGATAATCAAAGTAATTTTACTATAGGAAGTCATCTTTTTCCAAAAAGATCACACCAAGCGAATTTTGTATAAGCTAAAAGGTTGGAATATACTAAATTCGCATGGTGTGATCCACTTTCTTGTTTGTTGTCAATAGATAATACCACCAAGTCCCTCATCAATAGTCTCCCATTTGCATATAAAATATGTATCATTCCAAGTTATATTATGTTTTATGAACTAAACTTTTTCAAAGAGGGTCCTAAAGCAAAATACAAACACTTAATCAATAAGCCAACACTTTACCAACAACCAAAGCTTTATTAAATAAGATTTTTATGTTATTGTACAATATTTCTATATGTGACACTTTGAGTTAACTGATCCAAAGGCTCATGAAAGCGACATTTTATACAATATGTCTTTGGAGCTTTTGTGTTGTGGCATTAGTAAACACCTCTAATAGAGCAAATATTTTGTAACTCATTTTTTCAACAACCCTGGATGCACGTCTTATCAAACATTTCTTCATTGCAAGGACACCATTCTCATAACTTTGAGGCTTGCACAATTCGCTTAAACGAGGTCATGGGACGACTTTCAAGCTCGGCTCCCACAACTTTACAACGTAAAACTAGATGCCCATTGCCCTGAATGTATATCTTGGAAAAGCATGTCTCTTATGTCCATATGTTAGACAAAAACGATGCTAGTAATGCTTTTCCCTAGTCTCAAATCCCCGACATCTGATAAATATAGCCCAAAGAAAAAAATTTGATTCAGTGAGTGAATATAAATCAAGAAGAGGGAAGAAAAAAGAAGCAAGGATCACATGACGCGAAATCTCACTACACATTTACAAAGTGCATATGCATTTTCGCATGGTGTGATCCATGTATTATTGAGGGTGCAAATTTGCAAATATCCTCCTCTTCAAATCCCTTCCCCCCCTCCCTTCCCTTTTTTTTCTGCAATATATTATCCATAGCATTTATTTTGAACCCTATAGTTCTACCTATTCATTGCGTATGAATGTCGCTCCGGCGATGTAACTCCATAGTCACCCTTCGTTAAGGATAGCATTCTCACCCACAAGCCTATGGATAGATATCCTTCCACCGTCATGCCTTTATTATTTTGTAAGTGATGAACTGCAGCACCAATGTAGGAGTACTAGGAGCAATGATGGATGCAATTAGAGATAACAGATCGGTCGTTGAATTGTAAGAATGAATGGTAGGGAGCAATACGATGAATGGGAAGAGCTGAAAAGTAGGAAAACTTCATAATGAAAATTTGGGTAGTAAAAACGTGGCATGTAACGTACGTTTGCTTGTCCGCATATCGCCTCGTCGTTGTTGCTTAACTCTATGCTCGCCCCGCAAAAACACAGACACTATTGAAGACTTGGATTCCAAATGAAGAGCGAAGGCGGAGAGGATGCACGTAGCGGCGCTAATGTGAACAATGGAAATCTTGGTGCCAAAATTTGATAAGGTGGTTGGTGCATGTGGGCATGTGCACAGTAGGCGGGAAAAGTAGCCATTATTTTGGTCCGCGATACGATTTTCGAAAAATGCGGGCCATTAATGTGGTTGCAATGAATGCACAAACATGTCCTATGAAATTTTGCCATGTGGATGCCAAGTAAGCCTGCTCCTCTTTCTACTTGCCAACTAATACTGACTTTGGAAAAAAAAATGCGCAAACATCATTGGTCGCGAGAAACATGACGTGGAATTCTGGCATCCAGGATATGGGCCATTTTGAGACCCCAAATCCGCCCTAATGGGCCAATCCGGTTCAAATTAATATAATCCTAATGGTTTTGTGAACTTAAGGCTTTTTTCCTATTTAGAAAAAAAGGTTTGTTATACACTGATACAAAGAGACTTTTTTGTTGACCTTTCTGAATTTGATATTTTTTTGACATCCATTTATTTCCCTTGCCTATTTTTTTTTCCATCTTTTGGCCCTTTACTTTCTTGCCTCGCATTTTCTTGCCTCCCATTAACCGTTCTTTTATTTTTGTTTTTTCCTCCTCCCATATCATACCATTATTACGTGCTCACACTATCTCCGCCCGATTTGGGTTATTAAATAAATAACTGGAAACCCTTCCGGGCTTCAATATGAAACCCTTCCAAGTTTCCATGAAATTCAGAAGGGTTTCCATATTGAACCCTGGAAGGGTTTCCAGTAGAATTTTTCGGGTGAAGATATCCACCGTCAAAATTAATGACTAGAATTAAATTTGCCCTGCTATTTTTGAAGAGGCTTTAGGATTTTTTTCTTTTCTGGTCTCTTCTCCAGCGATTTTCTTTCTGAAATTGGCGATTTAAGATTCAAGGAAGGGTTTCAGTTGCAAGGATTCAAGGAAGTGTTTCAGTGGCGATTCAAGGAAGCGTTTCACTGATTTAGGAAGTCCAAAAGATTCAAGGAAGCGTTTCATTAATTCAAGAAATCCACAAGTTTAGTAGCATCAATCCACTCGGTTTCTGAAGTTCGGCTTGAAAAGGTAAGAAATTTTCTACTTCCTGCTTCCGATTCAATCACAAAAGTCTTCGGATTTTCCTTGATGATTCCCTGTAATTATCTAAAAGTGTTGGGTCTGTCTGTATGCGAAAAAAAACCATGAATCGGCCCATTTATTTATCGGAAGAAGAAACGGAGGAGAAGGAAGAAATGCAAGCTATTCTAGCTATGGCAGATTTGAAGGTTTCGGCCAAAAAAGAAGCCCCTGAATCCAGCAAAGACAAGGGTTTGATTTTTGAAAAATTGCAGTTTAAGTTGGAGCAGTTTGCCGATGAATCGCGCATGAATCGGCCCATTTTTTTATCGGAAGGAAAAACGGAGGAGAAGGAAGAAATGGAAGCTATTCTAGCTATGGCAGATCTCAAGGTTTCACCCAAAAACGAAGCCCCTGAATCCAGCAGCTTGCCCATGAATCGGCCCATTTTTGAAAAATTGCAGTTTAAGTTGGAGCAGCTTGCCCATGAATCGGCCCATTTTTTTATCTTTTTATTTCTGAGGTAGGGATGTTTGGAGTCTGTTCAATCCGGCACAGGTAGGGATTCCAACAAAAGCATGCATGGTTTTGCAAACAGGCTATATTACATGCAAATGAAGAATGCCTGTCACAGAAGCTCCATCAGATCTGACCCAGCCCAGTTATGATGTTTCAGACCCTTCAATTTTTCAACAGCTCATCCAAGGTCTCTCAGAGACACAGATGCTTGTGCATAAGAGAGCAATTTTTAGCAGAAGCAACATTTCCAGCCTTTCGGAAGCTTGAGAGTTCATCTTAAGCAGCCAAGGATCGATCAATTCTTGCGCATTCGCCCTTTCACTGATTTTGTGCCTAACCTATTTTGCCATGTCCATCCCCCCGGAAAGGTTGGATCCACAGGAAGCTTGCCCGTAACCAGCTCCATTAATATCACTCCAAAGCTGTAAATATCCGTCTTCTCATTTGCCCTCATGGTGTAAGCATATTCTGCACAATCCGTTTTAACGATGTTACATTTTTTGTTCAAAACTACATTTGAAGAATCAGATGCGGAACAGACTTCTTGAGCAAATTCAAGCAGAAAGAGAGAAATAGAACTTTACTTGGAGTAATATAGCCATAGGAGCCTGCGAAAACTGTCTCAGATTGATAACAGCCAGACCCATCAATGGATTTAGCCAATCCGATTTAGAATGCTCCTCTGTTCCTGTGTAAAATACATTTAGAATACTCTGATTTATAATGTTTGTTTTAAGTTTGATATTGGAAGAGGCAGATTTGATATATAATGTCTTTTTAAAGTTTGATGTTGGCACATGCAGAGGCGGCTTAAAATCTTACGAGGGCCTGTCTTTGAGCTACAGCTTGGAGGACAAAACTTCTAGGTTAGACAAATTTCTCCATCTCGTCCATCATAGCTATTTTTGGATGCAATTAAGAGATAAGTAATTGCATCTAATTCCTTCAAGATTAGCTTAATTCCAACGAATAAATTTTGAATCCTTTTCATCTTGAATGCTTGAAGGTGGAGCGCATTTATCAATTGGGCAGATCATCAATCCTGGCGAAGTTTTTATTTCCATTAAAACATATTAGAAACACTTGGGTTTTGGAGCGACCAAATCCAAAACTTTACATGTAACAAGTTTATATATTAATGCAAAAGCACTCCAAGTGCAATTTTATTGCATCTCTATTTCTTCTCTCATGTAAATAGTCATGGCAATAAGAAAAGCCTCGTGGTGTTCTCTATTGAAATAAAAAAGGGCTGAACATATTAAGCTTAGAAGCAACCAAAAAGAGCATGGAAACGGGCCTTTTACATCCCCTCAAATAGATGCTACCTTGAACGATCTTAGCGCACAGTCATAAACTAAATGTGAACTAGCCAATTCATTTACAATTATGATTTGTTCTGATTGGAAGTTCTTATATGTTGTCATTGTGCTCAAAATTTGCTAGGTTGATTTTTTTGTAATAACAGTATTTCAAATAAATTACCTGGTTATGGTTCTTTTGTAATCCGTTCATACAGATATGGCAGGATTAGAGGCAGGCCAGGATGCAGTGGGCGCGCCACCAGTTCCACAGCTGATTAGGACATTCGCGCCTGACGGGTTAGTCCCTAGTATAAGCCTAGGTTTGTAGTATAAGCTTAGGTTAGTTCTGGATTCGTAGTATAAGTTTAGGTTAGTCCCTTAGTATGAGCTTATCCATTGTTCTCTTACTTCCATTAGTACGTAGAGGCAGGGGCAGAGGTAGGCCTGGTCAGGATGTAGAGGCAACGGATAGAGGTGACCAGGAGACAGTGGCAGTGGACCCCATTAGTGTGGAGGGTCACATGGGGAGACATGGGCTTGTCACGCCTTATGCCCCATCGGCACGGGATTGGGCAGAGATCAGTCATGAGGCATGGGCATTTGATAGGACTGCAGGTGGACATGGGATTATGTACCAGAACGTGCGGGGGACTTTTTTTCTGGCACAGGTCTTTGTCCCCTTGTGAGGATGGGCTTCGGAGAGAGGGCGAGAAGCTCCGGCACCCATTTGGTTGAGGCTAGACACTGGCTTTAGGCCTCGGCCTTGGTTCTGGCGGATTGCGAGAGAGATTGCCACAGGATACGAGTGGCAGGCACATGGTCTTTTGTACCATGTTGTGCAGAGGGGCATACAGGAGGGGACAGGGGTCCAGATCTTGTCGAGCCTTTGCCCACATGGTTCTATCGAGTTGACGACCGAGTTCTTGGACGCCGCATACGATGGTTGGTGGGGAGATTGGCACATGTGATTCCATATTATGTAAGTGCAGCGACATGTCTTTATATTGCATGCAATGCTTGATTTCTCTCTAATATGTACTTTGCATACATGTATGACTATTAGACACTTGTTGTCTGACGAGGATCGTGGCGTGTGTTGTTTGTGGATCCCACTTTCTACACACGTGCATATCCCTTCCGCGGAGGATCTGCCACACATGACGGAAGTGTACCATCATTGGATCCTTTATTCCGAGACATCTATGGTCCAGCAGTGGATTGGAGTAGGCTACGAGTGGTGTTTTGGCCCGTCATGCATGGGTGAGTGTTTGTGGAATGTTATGCTTTATTGTATGCATGTTTATATGTTTTATGTGACATCTCTTTGTATGCCGATAGTTCTCATTGGTGGTTGTACATCCTCGCACGAGACCTTGGCGATTACTCCATCCTTGGGGACATCGAGGATGTGCAAACATCCTGGTTGTGCTTTGATTCCCAAGGCGTGGAGAAATGCGGTGAGCGTTGTACCATTATTCAGTTGAATAGGCATATGAATTGCTTGTAAAATGTGTGGAATGGATGTTTGCTAATGCCAGATCCATATGCAGGATGTTTAGGATTTACCTGCAGATTAGAGGTGCATCCGAAGAGGTACGGGATGGGCTTACACCACTCGTTATCCAGGACATGGATGTGCCTAGCCAGGTTGATGCGACCAGTTGCAGCGTTCATGTGGCTTTGACCATGCGTTTGTTGGCAAATAGGTTCTTCATCAAGGATTCCATCGAAGGAGCTTCATCTAGTGCTGCTCAGGTACATCACAATAACCCCCTTTTTTTGCATGGGACTTAGAAATTCATACCAACCACTTCATATGGTTTTCTTTTATAGGTTGGATGGAATTGGTTTTCCCCTTCTACACAGATTCGAGGAGAGCGACAGGTTCTCTCCTATGCTATTGCGTTATTATATGCGCTATGGCTATCTCATAACAAGCCAAGGGGTTGATGACTTATATGTATCGAGACACTTGCTTACATTTATCAAATACTTAAGTTTGTTCTTTCATATTACATTTATCATTTACTTAAGTTTGTTTCTTTTTTTCTTTTGGTCTCTTGCATGTATGACGGAAGAACATTTAACAAAGACAAAGGTTATGCAATAGAGATTATGTAGAGCATAGTGCCATGATGCAACATAATAGAGTGCAACTTCACACGTACACTTGTTCCCCTTGGCATTTCCAGACGATATCCCTAGCCTAGTTTGTTCCAAGGTTGGGAAATGTAATACACACTATCCTGGTCAAACATTGTACATGCATGGCAGTTTAATACACGAGATTCTAAAACTTCAATATGTTTGCACGCCTTCAATTCAATTCAATTTGAAGCTTTGATAACAAAATAATTTGACCAAAAGAACCATGATCTAAAACCAGGACCATGTTATGTTGGGTGTAAAGTGCCAAAATTTTTGAGATCATGTCATATTGGGTGTTAAGTGCCAGAATTTTTGAGATTAAAGCTGGTCTCAATTCTTAGTTAATCTTACTTCATGGAGTTTCTAACTGCATGTGGAAACCTAACCTATTTTCCTCCTCATGTGGAAACCTAACCTATTTTCCTCCTCCTATGGAAACCCTTTCTATTTTCCTCCTCCTGTGGAAACCCTTCCCAATTTCTAACATGCAAGGAAATCGGGAAGGGTTTCCACTCAAAATTTGAATTTTGGGTGACGGCATTTCGATGGACGCGCTTAATTAATGTCAAGGCGTCCAGGTGAAAAGCGTGAGCCATAAAGGCTCACGTGTGTAAATATTTTGAAAAAAAAAAATTTCG
This sequence comes from Isoetes taiwanensis, assembly GCA_021234155.1. Classification (NCBI taxonomy): domain Eukaryota; kingdom Viridiplantae; phylum Streptophyta; class Lycopodiopsida; order Isoetales; family Isoetaceae; genus Isoetes; species Isoetes taiwanensis. The sequence goes on from JAJEKV010000241.1 coordinate 430,546, forward strand.
TGGAAATCCTTCCAGCTTTCCATGGAAACCCTTCCGATTTTCAAATATGGAAACCCTTCCGAATTTCCATGGAAACCCTTCCGAATTTCCATGGAAACCCTTCCGAATTTCAAAAACTGGAAAATCGGAAGGGTTAACCCTTCCAGTTTTCCATGGAAACCCTTCCGGGTTTTATTGAAAACCGGAAGGGTTTCCACGGAAACCCTTTCCGGAAACCCGGAAGGGTTTCCATGGAAATTCGGAAGGGTTTCCATGGAAGGCCAACCCAAATCGGGCATACTTAAAACCATCGATTATTACGTGCCACATTTACTCTTTTTAGGCCTTGGCCATAGCCACACCTTGCACATATTATTACCATTTTTTGCACCTTCACATATCCTACCTTGCCATTATGAAAAAAATTATTATCATTTGCCTTATTACACACATTGTTGGACACTTTGGCTAGCAACTTGACATCTTTTTGTTTGTGCGACTCTATCTTACCATCCCCAATATCTTTATGACATAGCCCCTTTGCATTTTTAAGCCCTACCGCAAGGCCAAATACTACCATCATTTTTTCAAAATCTTTTCTATGGCACAAGTTACATTATGGCGTTGGAGTACACCTTAAAAACTCCAAAATATTATCTTTTTCAAATAGGTTTGGAGGGTCCGTTAAAACCCCCATTTTCTTAATAGGTTTGGTGGGACTCGTAAAACCCCCAGTTAGCTCTTCTTTGTGCCAAAGGAAGCTAACTTATTGTACTTAAATGTGAAAAGTGTTGAAGTCAATGGCCGTGTGACGCTCCCTGCTAAACATACGGCATCCAGCCGTACACCCGGCAGGAAATCCCCCATCCGGCTCAACAACCGCACGGGCCCTTCGTCTACCCCGCACTCTGAGGTGACCCTTAGTGCGGGGAGGGAACACGAAGGTGTCTTGCGCGCCCTTCCCCTATGGGCTCCTATAACAGCGGAAGCGATAACACGTCAGAACTAGCATCAAACGTATACAAATACTACCTCGAAGGGTAGTGTATCACACATATACCAATACGAAGATGATAAGCACAACCGTGAAACATGAGAGCTCCTACCCCGGCTCAGACTCATAAGGAGGATGACTGACCGGCTAGGCCTCAAGATAGAACAGACCGAGTCATGGCGATGGCGAGGGCTGGCATAGAACAATGGCTAGGGTTGACCACTCCATCCGCCCCTCCTGTGCATACTTTGCAGATGGGCTAAATCAGGCTCTGACAGGACTCTAGCCTTCCGGATACGCAATCCCATGGTATCACCCATCGGGACTACTCCAGGTTGCATCTCCCTGGTCCGATGAGGCAGGAAGGGTTGCATCTCCCCTTCCCAGGATCTAGAGGTGCCGTGGGCGGCTAGAGAATCGTGGCGACACACGATTCGTACCCGACTGAACCCCCCAAAACGAGAGCCAAGCTGACACTTGCAGCTCTCGAGAGGCAGGGCGACACCATTGCCCCAGGAGGTGTCGGACCCATGCTCGGCCCACACGAAGTGACCGACCATAAGCCTAGCCCACTATGGGATCCCCCGAAGCCCCCACTCGGCAGGGATCCTCCCTCCACTTTCCCTCTAGTCCCGTTGTATGGTGCTGAGTCATATCATAGCCTCTATAGCCTGGTGGGCTCCTATGCACAGGCCGCAACTAATAGGAACTAAGGGATCTACTCTAGGAGCATACTACATATGGCTCTAGGTCTCTACCCCCCTTCCCAATACAAGAGGAGCAAACATGATCAACCATCATCACATAATCATCACATCATGAGAATAATCATAAGAAGAACATCTTAACCTAATCATACAACTAACTAATGGTTAGGGTTCCTTGATTAGGGTTCAAGATGTTGAATATGGGTTCTAGGATGGCTCTACTCTACTAGCACATCTGGAATGCTAATTCCAGATGAGCTATCACAACTACTATCCTACATACCTGCTCCTGAAGCTCTCCCTCCAGATCCGTGTGCCTCCATGGTCTCCGACTCACGAGATGCCGCTCCTACTCCAAGAACGAAGTCTACCTCGGGGGGGCCGCCGCACCAGCCTATGCCACAAGCGATGTTCAAACGGGGTTTCGAACGAGTAGGTGAGTCTCTGGGTGCTAGGGCTGGAAAGAGGTCTAGGGTTAGGGTTTATGCCTATATAAGTTAGGTCCACCTAGGATGCCACGTGGCACCAATCGGGTGAGAGTCCTGGCGGTGGTGGGTGCCCCAATAGGTTAAGGCCACGTGGATAATGGCTTTAACCTATGGTTGGCTAAGTTATGAGAATAACTTAGCCATGCCCCCTAGTGCCACAACCTATGGTATACAAGGCTATGAAGATAGACTTGTATAGTGACGGATCCAGGAATATACGTATTTATGACGTATATTCCCCTGGACCGTCACATTCTCCCCCCCTTAGGACAATGCTGTCCTCAGCATTGCGCTAAGGTGACGATCCTACCTTATGCCTGCAAAACATCAACATGTCATAACCTTTAATTTAGTTTAGCAATCAAGTTTTATTAGTTAAAAGGTCAAAATTTAGGCTATATTTGTACTTATACAAAATTATATAGCCTTAACAATCGCTATTTCTTATAATAATTCAAAATACTATTATAAGAGTTATTAGGGTTCATAATCTAAATTATGGCTCCCCCCCTATCCTCCTCGTAACGCGCCTCTCGTTGAAGTCCTCCTTCTACTTTGCAAAAAGGAGCACATTACGTTAGTTTAGTTAATAATTTGTGGTTTTAGGGGACCACCCCCTTACCTCCTTGAGCGAACCTTTGGCTCAAGGTTGTCCTAATACCTTGCCCAAGATCATGGCCCTTTCGGATTTGAGCTTAGGGATCATTTAAGATGCTTCCATCATTGCCCATGATCGAGTGCTACCTTGTACACGATCCCGGATCAGTACACCCGGTGCATCATGCCCCGAGGGTTTCAGCTAGGGAACGTCTCACGATCCCATCATCGCCAAGATGATCACTTTAACCTTCACCATGACCCTCCTACGGCCGTGTGTGCGTACCGCGCATCGTGGCATAGAGATCATCCGATCGATGTCCCATCATCGCCCACCATGCCTCATTCCTCACTCACATGACCCTAATGGCACCTCTTGGTGCGTGTGGCCTAGAGAATGCTCTAAAGGCGTATCCCATCATCGCCCCACACGATCCAAGGTTTCGCACATGCACCCTAGTAACTAGAATGCATGCGCCAGCTTAAGGCTAACTAACAACATACTAGCTAACCACCGGCAAGTCGGGGTCGACCAAGTCGAGAGCGACTTCGCCCATCAAACTCCTTCATAAACTCTGGGTATTGCTTCTCCAAGTCTTGCTTCAATACCCATGTCGCATCTTCCACGGGTAAGTGCTTCCACTTAACCAAATATTGGAGGAACTGAGACCTCCTAGTCTTCTTGAATGACTTATCAAGAAGCAATTCGTGCACTATTTCTACTTGCTCCTCCGGGTCATTTCCAACAAGGTTGGAGTATCCAAAACCTCCTCGTGGTTAGGATTGTGCCTTTTAATAAACTTACGTGGAAGACCTTGTGAACCTTGAGATGGGCCGGAAGATCCAACTTGTAGGCTTGAGAGCCCACTCTCTCCAAAATCTTGAACGGACCAGCCCACCTAGGGGCAAGCTTCTTGCAGCTCCCAATCCGCAGCTTGGCTTGCTTCACCTTGATCTTCAACCAAATGCTATCGCCTACCTTGAACTCTCTTACGGTCCGTGTGTTTGTCGGCTACACTCTTCCGGCCGACTTCTTGCTGCGCCAATAAGTAACCCCTTACTTCTTCTACTAGCTAGCCGATATCCCCTAACATCTGGCTGGGACACTTCTACCTTGGACACGAGGGATTGTGCGGTGTCGGGGTTAAGCAATCGGTACCGTAATTTACCATGAAAGGAGACATCCGAGATGACTCCCCGCTTGGTAATCGTAGGCGATTCCACCAAGTGGATGTACTCATCCCACTTGGACCGCTTGTTCCACACATAACTTCGAAGCATATCTTCAATGATCCGGTTCGTCCTTTCCGTCTGGCCATCTGTTTGGGGATGATATGCCGTGCTCATGGAGAGCCGTCGAATGGTGCTAAAGAGATCCCGCCAAAAGGCACTCATAAACTTAGAATCTCTATCGGATATTATCTCCCGAGGCATGCCATGGAGTCCGAAAATCTCCCTTACAAATAACTTGGCAAGATCTAATGCGGTGTCGGTAGTCTTGCAAGGCACAAAATGTGCCATCTTAGATAACTTATCTACGACAACCATCAATGCGTCCTTTGCCTCGAAGAGTTCTAGGGAGACCTCGTGATGAAATCCATGCTTATGACCTCCCACTTTGCATTTGGCACCCCAACGGCTCTAAAGCACTGAACAGTTGTTCCTCGCTTTGGTGCACGACATAACCGGGCAATCCCGAATATATGCAGCTATCTCCGCCTCTTCATTCTGGCCGGCGAAGTAGCTACTGAATCTTGAAATAGGTCTTCATGAAGCCAAGATGCCCCGCTATTGGGCTGTTGTGTGTGTCATGAAGAATTAACTTCCTTACTCCCCGATGATTCGGGCACACACAACTTATGCTTGTGATACAACAAAGTTGCCTTCCTTCTTATAATGCTTGAAGGCTTCCCGCTCTTTGTCTGCATTCGGCTTCCTTGGAAAGACTTTCCCATACCTCCTTGAAGTCCACATCCGCTGGCAAGGACTCTTCAATCTTCTTGCCAAACTCACTCGAAGAGTGGAAATCGTGATTACAATGTCGCCCTTGTCCGAAATGGTCTCCGGAGAGGGCATCCGCTACAACATTAAGGTTACCGGGCTTATATACAATATCAAAATCATACTCCTCAAGGAATTCCATCCACCTCCTTTGCCTTAAGTTGAGGAGTGGCTGGGTGAAGAGATATCTTGAAGGCTCGTGATCGTGATCCAACTCAAACTTCCTTCCCAAAGCAGATAATGCCTCCATATCCTCAATGCCCCGACAATGGCTAGCAGCTCCCGATCATGGGTTGGGTAGCGTTGCTCGGGCCGTTCATCTTCTTCGAAGTCGTAGGCGACTACCCTTCCTTCTTACATCAAGATCGCTCGTTGCTATCTTGCTTGCATCCGTTGCTACCAACTTATCTTTACTGGTAGGAGAACAAGCAGTCCGGTGTTGTTGTTAAGGCCTCCTTAAGCTTCTCAAAAGAAGCTTGGACTTTCTCTAGCCAATGGCTGGTCCAATCCTTAATCTTGTTGGCCTTAGTGAGGTCCGACAGAGGGGACGCCCATTTAGCAAAGTCCTTGACGAACTTTCTGTAATATCCCGCCAATCCGAGAAAGCTTCTTACTTCTGCCACATTCCTTGGAGCTGGCCAATCAACTATTGCCTCAATCTTAGATGGATCTGTGGAGATTCCCTCGGATGATACCAAATACTCCACTCGGCCTGTTGCAAAGTGGCACTTAGAGAGCTTCCCATACAACTGATGACGTCTCAACTTCTCCAACACTTTCCTGAGATGCTGACAATGCTCCTCAAGGGACTTGCTGTAGATTAGGATGTCGTCGAAGAAGACGATAACAAACTCATCCAAGAAGTCTCTGAAGATGTCGTTCATGAGGGCGATAAACGTTCGTGGAGCCGCTCGATAATCCAAAGGGCATTACCATCAGAACTCAAAATGACCATACCGCTGCTTCCGAAAGCGGCCTTATGGATATCCTCTTCTTTTATTCTTATCGATGGTATCCCCGATCTCAAATCAATTTTAGAGAATACCTTTGCTCCTTGTAGCTGATCCATTAGGTCATCTGCCCTTGGCAATGCATACTTATTCTTTATCGTCTGCTTATTGAGCTGGCGATAGTCTATGCACATTCTTAAGCTCCCATCTTTCTTCTTCACAAAGAGTATAGGTGCCCCGAAAGGAGACACACTTGCTCTTATAAATCCAAGCTCGAGCAATTCCTGAAGCTGCTTCTTGAGCTCAATCAATTCTGGGGTGCTCATTCTATATGGTGCCTTCATCGGTAGGCTTTTCAGATCCCGAGCCAATGTGATCTCACATTCCACACCTCTATAAGGTGGTATTTGCGGATTTCATCCGAAATACATCCTTGAACTCTGAAATAAGCCTTGCTATTTGCTTGGGCAACTGATTCCCCTTTGGGTCACTTCCCTCTTGCTTGCCTGGCTCAACTGATTCCATCCTCAAGATGTAGTCCATCTTATTCCTTTCTATAGTCTTCCTTAGTTGCTTCAAAGAAATACACTGCATAGGAGAATCTAGCTTCTTACCTTTCACTATCAATTTGCTGCCGTCTGGTGCCGTCATGATGACTTCATTCCGGTCGCAATCAATGATGGCTTTGGCTGGTTTCAAAAATTCCATCCCTACTATCAGATCATATCTTCCGATATCCATGACTTCCGCTCCCATCGGCCACTTAGCCCTACTAAGGTCTATATCAAAGGTGATCCTCCTCCCCTTAGTGTGCCGAATGGCGCCGTTTGCCATCGCTACTGGCCTTGGCTTGGACTTCAATACCTTGTTCTTCATTAGAGCAGCCAATCTAGGAGATGCAAAATTATGAGAGCTACCTGTATCTATGAGGACTACATATGGATTACTATCTATCATCCCATCAGCCGCGATGACAGTCGACTGATTCTCTATATCACCTGTCTCAATGTTTGCACATATATGGCACTCACCATCTATGAAGTCCTGGGCCTCCCGCTGGTCGTCGTCCTCGTCCGCTTCTGTTGGGGAGTCCCAATCCAAAAGTTCTCGCCAAAGTATTTTGCATGACCGAATGGGCAATCATGCGTTCGTGCCCCGGCTGGAAGCACTGAAACATAGCTTTTTCTCAATGCATTCATCTCTTCTCCTTCGGGCAGATCGGGCTGGAGACGCTTTAAGAGCACCGCCGATGCATTCCGTGGCTTTACGGTCCCCAAAAGCTTTGTTTCGACCCTTACCTTCTTTGCGACTCGATGATGGTGTAGGCTGATTGATTTACCCTCCGATATTGCCCCCGCGATCTTTTTGAACTCTTACCCCCGAAAAGTTGGATGTTTCTCTGCTTTGGAGTTCTTTGGTGCCTCTTCCAAACTTATAGCTTTATCTTCGCCTCAGAATCGACTTGGGGTTGATTGCTCTAACAAGCCTCTTGATATTGCTGTTCAACCCCTCAATGTAAGTATCCACGGCTTGCCTCTCACGAGACTCGGGGAACATGCAGACCGAGCCTCATAAATTCTTGGTATACTTAGCCACCGATAAGCTACCCCGATTCAACCTCGTAAAACCGCTGAATCGTCTACTAGTATGAGACCTTGGCACATAGTGCTTGCGGAAAGCCTTGCTGAAGGTCTTAAACCTGCAATTGTTCCTCTTCAGCTTGTTGGACTTAGCATATCCCTTCCACCAGATCCTTGCCGGTCCAATAAGGTTAGCTGTAGCAACTTTCCCTATGTCCTTGTCTTTCATACCGTATGAGTTGCCAAATTCTTCCATTTCATCAAGCCATGCTTCAGCCTCCATGCACGATCTGTCTTTCCCGAGAACCGGCCGAAGCTTCCTTGTCTTCCATACATTGCTCATAGCACTATCCACCTTTTTCTCGATAGTCATCTGTCTTTCTTGCTCTTTTCCTTGCTTTAGGTGTGCCCGACTGACTGTCGGAGCCAGAGCTGTCCTCACTGGAAGAGCTATCCGATGAGCCGGAGCTAGATGATGATGGACTCCTGGTTCTCCTCTTCCTTCTCCTATCCCCCGACGTTCCCTGGTTTGCCCTCCCCTTCCGGGCTGAGGGACTTCGCCACCACGGGAAAACAAGGTGGAGGTGGAGGACCATCTTCTGTGCATTCATGAGAGGTGTCGCCCAGCTTGATGAGATGTTGCATTTGGTTCCTCATCCGCACCAACCTTGCGTTGATCGCCTCGGTGACATATCCCCGCTCAAAATCTTCTTGTTCTCTCGCCAAACAAGTTCCTTGGTACCCAATTGCGGGTCGGTGCCTGGTCTTGAGATCCCGTGACTTGAGTTCCTTGTCGCAAGGATTGATCATCAATACATTTTATTTGGGTTAGATGTTGATCAATTTTACTTGCAATTGAATTATCTTTAGTTATAAGAAATCATACAAAGCCTTACATTGACAAAACAGGTTAATAGTCATTAATACATAAGGATTACATGATAAGGTAGATATATCTTAGCATAATGGGTACGTAAACATTTAGCACAAAACTTAAAAAAATTCACAATTATTCGCTGGCCTCCCGAAAAGCCCTGAAGAAGTTCTTGACATCCCTGAATCGGAGGCCTTTGCCGAGGTTGCGCAAGATGTTCCTCGTCGATCTTCCTTCAAGTGCTCGGGCCATCTCCGGTTCAGGAAGTTTCCGGTTGTTGCTGCTACCATGAAAGTGTTAAGCGCCCCTAAGGTGCCCTCCTCGCGAAAGTCGAGGCAATGGGAGCTGACCGCCTGTTGAAAAGAATGATGTGATCGGCATGGGCGTTATATCTTCGAAAGTGCTGCCCAAGCCCCAAAGTGCTATGAGAAGTGCCACGGATTCTTCCCCTTGGGCTGAACTCCTTGTGGAAGACTATCATTTGCCCTTGGTCGAGGGCTGGAAGATAGTAGCGGCGTCGCGGTGCCCTTCCCTACGCCTGCGATCAAGGTGCCCTTCCTCCGAAGCCGCTTTCACCGTGAGGCATCCACCGCCATCGTCTTCATGATCCCTCCACATCTTTGGTTGCATTGTCCGTTGATGCCGCTGGACCCTTCCCCTCATGCTCCCTCGCTCGAACCGGTTCGGCTTGAGCTTGGGCCCTTCCCTCGGTTTGTAGAGTGTGCTCAGATCTGCTGGAACTCCTCCTCCGAGATGATAGGTTCCCGGGCCGCCGATAGATCTCCCTTATTCGCCGATAGGTCGCTATGTCCGACATTGTCTCCCCAAAGATAAGAGTGTCTCTCCGCCAGCTCCCTTGGAATCTCCCGGGTATGAGTAGTCAATGAGGTCTGTGGTTTTCCCGGTGTGCTATCATGCCCAAGAGCTCGCCGATTCGAAGACCCCTGCTCCTCGACAAGAGGACAAGTTGAGGATGTCATTCGCAAAATGTACTCCTCCCCCGCCGATGACTATCGGTGACAAAGCCGTGATGCCGACCGGTGGGTCGGTAGTTTTGTTCTCACGCCGTCGCCATGCCTCAACGCATACCTCAAGATTCTTGTTGCCTCCCCGCTCTCCCATTCTCGGGTTCTCGCTCCCCTAGCTGCTCGTAGTCTTCATGGATCTGCAGAGATGGTGCCCCCGACGCCGTGCCATAGTATTCGTGTAGGCAGAGGACTCTATATTCAGGATTTGATCTTGGGCCCCACGGGTATCAAGTGGGCTAAGTCTAAGGGCTGAACAGAGGGTTCCCCTACTTTGTTGATTGACTTATAGTGCATGAAGAGGGCAAGGGTCGCCCTGGAGATGAAAGGTACCTATGCCTATTATGTCCGCAGGTCATGTAATCGGGCATGGTCCTAGTCCTATCCCATAGTCGCTTCTTGCCTTTGATCCCGCCAACTCTCGACCTAAGGCTTGGGTAAGTGTCTCAAGAGAAACCCGATTCCCTCCCCTAGGAGGCGCCTAACTTCCCAAGGGACTCGCCTGGTCATATTGGCACATAATGTCCGTAGTAGGGTGTTCTAGTCAAGGTTGCATGAAGATCAAACAAGTGATCAAACACGTAGAAGGCTTGATCTACGTGAAGCCGATGGATATGGCTTGCAAAGATTGTACATCATCTCTCGGTTGCCGGGTGCCATTGAGCGTGCAAGGGTGTAGAAAATGGCTTGCAAGGATCGGTGGAGGTTCGTAAAATCGCCTAAGGGGTGGGAGCGCTCAGAGAAGGAAAAATGGCAAATGGGACCTATTTTTATAGACTATGGGTGACCTCGAGGTTCAGGCAAAAAGGTGCCTACCTAAGACGGCCTTTGGTTCTATGGCTCGGTGTCCAAATGAACTACCATGAAGTGCAATCCTAAGCAAAACAAGGCAAGAAACACTACATGGCAATTTATTTGATCAAATTTGGTTGATTTGGGTCAAAAAATGGCCTGACCGGGGTGAATCACACGGATGGCCTCCTCATGTCACGGGACGCAGACGCGTTTGGCTTGTTCTCACCCAGTTGGTTGGCTGCTTTTGGGCCAATTTTTGGTCATTTCTGGGAATTTAAAGATGCTAACATGGCTAATTGGGTCGATTCTAAGCTAACTAGCAACTTATTTTGAGCATAACTGACATCTAAAAGCATAATTTTGGGGGTAGGTGAATGAATCACAACGCCAACGACCACGTCCTTGGACGCAGAGGCCATTATGTGGTCTCACCCGACTCGCCCAATTTTTAGCATTTTTGATGATTTTTTGCCAAAATTTTGTTGTAGTCATGATTTCTAGGGTGTTTCTAGACATGCTATGAAGAATTCTACCACAATTGGGTTCTATTTCCTATATTTCAAGCATACAATATTTTTTTCTAATTTACAGAGGGAAAGTAACTTTTATATTAATAAGAAACGCAATTACATGGAAGTTTCTCTTCTAACAAAATTTACAAAATTTGAGGCCTAAGGCCTCTCTCTGCGAATCCTCCGTGCTAAGTGAATATCCTTGGGCATAAGGGTAACTCTCTTAGCATGGATAGCTAGAGGTTCCCCTTCCTCAAGAGCTGGACCAGCTCGCCGGAAGCCTCTTGCGGGGCCGGGTCATTAGAGGGGTAACCCTATAATCGGGTCCGAACTGCTGCAACACCTCTCTAAGGAGACGCTCGAAGGGCCTTCCTTATCGGAGATTCGTGCACATCCGGAAGTGCCGAATCTCCCTAAACACCCAAGGCATTTTGCCGTTAGGCCCGTGGTGAACCCTCTTGGGTTTTTCCGCCTAGGTGGGGGTGGCTTGGGCTGGTTCTTCTTTTTGCTTCCTCCACAACGCTATTTGGACCTCTGGCGGCAATACCACTCATTGTACCTCGCCCAAACGAAGGTACTCCTTGTATGCCACCATCTTCCGCTTAAACTTCGCCCGGTCCCTCTTTGAGCTTGAATGCCCGCCTCCCCTACCTTTTGCTTCTTCACCTCCTTAGGTGGATTCGGCCCACTTAGGGTAGGGTGGCCTCGCGTCGGGGTCCTGCTGCCCCTCCTCCTCCTCTTCCTCCACTTGTGGCTCCTCCTCCCGTGGGGGCTCTTCAACCGGCCCGGTCCGGTGAGGCCGTCGTTCCTTCTCTTCGTCGCCTTTCTTGCTCCCTCGGCTCCTTTCAGCTCCCCACTTCTTTTCGGCGACCCTCTCCTCACAGCCACTCCTGACTTTTTTCCTTCCCCTTCTTTTTGGGCCTTTGAAGGGGCCGGCTTCTTCTGGGTCTCGGTGGTGGTGCTGCTCCTCCACTGTTCTTCAACTTTGTTCCTCCACCTCGATTGTGCGAGGCCCGGTGGCGCGACTTCGTCCGTTCTTTGTGTTCTGCAGGCGAGGGGCTGCTCTTGGGGCTGCTCGGCATCATGAAAGCTACTCGTGCGGCTAGCTGCTGCTGCTGCTTGAGGCGATTCCTCGCCTCCGGGCTTCGGGCCGAAGGTGCTCGGGAACTTTCTTCACGTCTTGACCGCTGCTAGGCCATATAGAGAGGGGGGGCCGCCAAACTTCCTAGCTGTTTGTTTGGTGCGTGCCATATCTTGTGGTTCGGGAAATGGGTGACGAAGGTAGGAAAGCAAGAGAGAGGTGAAGGTGAAGGGTTGGAGAGAGAGAATGAGGTGTCGATATTTAAAAAAGGAGGGTCCCGGGAATATTCTCCTACCATAATTACCCCTATTTATTAGCCCCCCTTATTAATTACACCATATTTAGCAATTATTTAACTATTAATGTATAAATTAAACCTATATTAATTAATATTATACCTTAAATTTTCGAATTTTTCTAATGGTTTGAAGTGCTAATTATGAATTGCTTTCATTTTTCACGGGTCTCCGATTGGCATGATTCTTCGACCCATTTTAGGTGAAACTTGATGCAGATGCACAATTTTCACTCCAAATTTACTAGAAGATGAGTTTGACTCACTCAACTTTCGTCTAACACTTAACCTAAGTCCTGACCCACTACCTAGGAGAAAAATTTTTCCCCCATTTTCGCGGTTCGATGGTGGAAATGTTTATTTCACACCCCTATAGGCCTGTTAGACTACTTTATGGTTATGGTTAGTGCTAGTTCTTGGTCAACCAAGAACATCGCTCTGATACCATTGTGACGCTCCCTGCTAAACATACGGCATCCACCGACACCCGGCAGAAATCCCCCATCCCGGCTCAACAACCATCGGACGGGCCCCCGTCTACCCGCACTCCGAGGTGACCCTTAGTGCGGGGAGGGAACACGAAGGTGTCTTGCGCGCCCTTCCCCTATGGGCTCCTATAACAGCGGAAGCGATAACACGTCAGAACTAGCATCAAACGTATACAAATACTACCTCGAAGGGTAGTGTATCACACATATACCAATACGAAGATGATAAGCACAACCGTGAAACATGAGAGCTCCTACCCCGGCTCAGACTCATAAGGAGGATGACCCAATCGCCTAGGCCTCAAGATAGAACAGACCGAGTCATGGCGATGGCGAGGGCTGGCATAGAACAATGGCTAGGGTTGACCACTCCATCCGCCCCTCCTGTGCATACTTTGCAGATGGGCTAAATCAGGCTCTGACAGGACTCTAGCCTTCCGGATACGCAATCCCATGGTATCACCCATCGGGACTACTCCAAAGTTGCATCTCCCCGGGTCCGATGAGGCGGGGAAGGGTTGCATCTCCCCTTCCCGTGATCTAGAGGTGCCGGGTATGCTAGAGAATCGTGGCGACACACGATTCGTACCCGACTGAACCCCCCAAAACGAGAGCCAAGCCGACACTTGCAGCTCTCGAGAGGCAGGGCGACACCATTGCCCCAGGAGGTGTCGGACCCATGCTCGGCCCACACGAAGTGACCGACCATAAGCCTAGCCCACTATGGGATCCCCCGAAGCCCCCACTCGGCAGGGATCCTCCCTCCACTTTCCCTCTAGTCCCGTTGTATGGTGCTGAGTCATATCATAGCCTCTATAGCCTGGTGGGCTCCTATGCACAGGCCGCAACTAATAGGAACTAAGGGATCTACTCTAGGAGCATACTACATATGGCTCTAGGTCTCTACCCCCCTTCCCAATACAAGAGGAGCAAACATGATCAACCATCATCACATAATCATCACATCATGAGAATAATCATAAGAAGAACATCTTAACCTAATCATACAACTAACTAATGGTTAGGGTTCCTTGATTAGGGTTCAAGATGTTGAATATGGGTTCTAGGATGGCTCTACTCTAGATACAAGATACTAGCACATCTGGAATGCTAATTCCAGATGAGCTATCACAACTACTATCCTACATACCTGCTCCTGAAGCTCTCCCTCCAGATCCGTGTGCCTCCATGGTCTCCGACTCACGAGATGCCGCTCCTACTCCAAGAACGAGTCTACCCTGCTGGGGCTGCTGCACCAGTCTATGCCACAGCAAACGATGTTCGAAACGGGGTTTCGAACGAGTAGGTGAGTCTCTGGGTGCTAGGGCTGGAAAGAGGTCTAGGGTTAGGGTTTATGCCTATATAAGTTAGGTCCACCTAGGATGCCACGTGGCACCAATCGGGTGAGTCCTGTGTGGCGGTGCCCCAATAGGTTAAGGCCACGTGGATAATGGCTTAACCTATGGTTGGCTAAGTTATGAGAATAACTTAGCCATGCCCCCTAGTGCCACAACCTATGGTATACAAGGCTATGAAGATAGACTTGTATAGTGACGGATCCAGGAATATACGTATTTATGACGTATATTCCCCTGGACCGTCACAGGCCGAGGGGACCGGCTCCATCTTTTTGTTTGTGCGTGATGTTGACCCGATTTTTGGCAAAATCAGAGTCAACATAGAAGAACACTATCAAGGTCTAAAGGGGGGGATGAAGATCAAGGGTCCAGATTCATTTGTGCTTGTTGTTAGAATCCAAGGGCCCATATTAAGTTGTGTTAGTTGTTAAACAAAAAGACAAATTTGGTTATGGAGAAGAAGAAGACAAAAAACAAAGGATTGATGAGGTGTAAAAAAGGAGTGCCAAGATCATGCCAAGTGGATGGCCAAGATTTATCAAAAAAATTATAAATATCTTGAGGGGACTTGTTCTCCTCCTCTTTGGCTCTTGGATCTTCATGGAGAGAGGGTAGTGGCAGGCCCTGGGAAGAGAGGTGAGAGACCTCTTCCTCCATGTAGAACCTCTCGAGTATGTACTTCCATTTTGTTCAAATAAAAAATGGTGCACCATACCTTCCATTCTTATGATTTTTTCCAAATTTCCATATCTTTTTTTTTTATTTTGGTAAGGTGTTGGACTTCGTGCCTGAAACGCCGTAGTGCAGATGCATACGGCGTTCCCTTCCCGCATGCGTTCCCCTGGTTGCCATCATTAAATTCAGATTTTGAAGTTGCACCCTATTCAATGACGACGATGGCGGAGCTGCAGAAGAAATGGCGCCTGATGGCGGATCTGCTCATTTTTCATGGATCATTTTCTCAGAAGCCAAACAGTGATCGGCATAAGTAGATTGGACGAAGAGCACAGCTCTCAAGCATGCTGAGCGTGCTCAAGGGTGCACCTGCCTTCGGACATTCCCATTGTGGGCTGTGAGCTTTCTCCTTATGTGCAACTGCGTTGCCCTGATTCTTCAGTCACAGTTGAAGACGTTCTGGAGTCGGCCCCTCTTGATGGTTTTTACCTGAGATGCAGATGGTTAGTGATCCATTTTGCTTTGCGATTTTCTTTCTGGGTTGCGTCCAACTTATCTAGGTTTGATTGGGTGAAAAACGAATTGGAACTTTCTTGGGCATTTATTAAGAACTTTAAGAATCTTCTCTGTAGAGAATTATGTCGATGTTTTTCTTAAATTCCTTTTTCCGTTCAAAATTTAAAGCGCAAAGCCTTGCTTATTTAAATCTTACATGAGAAATGTGGATGCAAGCAGGTGTCGGATTCACAGTGATAAGAGAGTTGCAGTTTGTAGTGCAGATTAGTGCGTTGGTGTCTAGCATTGGCGCAAAACAGAGCAACTGGCTTCTTTTGTGCATCACATATGGTATGATCCATGTACTATCTCAAAGCATTATTCTCAAACAAATGCATTATATTCATTCTGGTTGAATGGGGTTAGGGTGTTCTTGGGATCCTGATAGTGCCCAGTAATAGTCAGCCTTACTTTGTCCCTGTTTTTTTCTTCTGCAGTATCTCCTCTATATTTCGGTTTTACCCAATTTCAATTTCGGTTTTTGCCATCAATCCATTTTTATTGTCTGGAACTTTTCTTGCATCATAGGCTTTCTCTCAGGCTGCATACTACACAGGCTTTTCCCTTAGGCTTTCTCTCAGACTTTTATTTCTGGCTGCAAACTGCACATTGCATCCTTTCTGTCCATGGAAATGAGCTCCATACAACAAAAACATTGGATCTGTAACAGATGTTAATTTTCTTAGAAGATTGTTAAAACTTTCAGAATGAGCTCAATGCCTTCTTCCTATATGCTTGCAAGAATGTGGCCTGTGATTTTATCCAAGAACGTGGCCTGTGTCCTTGCAAGGAGTTTGCATTTAGGGCAGAGGAATTTTTATCTCCTCTTAGGGATTCCATAGCTTTGTCATTTCTTTTTAATGTTCTTGGCATACTTGCAGCATCCAATCTTGCAGTTTTCGTTAAACAGTTGCCATCCAACAATTCCATTTGGAAGATTTTAATACTTCTAAGAGTAGTTGTGCAGTAAGAATAGACTTATTATCTTAAGCATGTAAACGATGTATTAGTTCTAACAAGAGGATGCACGAGTGGGCTTTGAGTTGTCATTTGGTTGTACAAAGGAACCAAATGTATTCAATATATTGTTTTTTTTTTATCTAACCCATGGTGGAATAGGATGAAGTGTGACACAGGATGTAAAAAATGTTGGAGTACAAGTCCTTGCATATAAGTTAGTATCCCTGCCATAGCTAATCAAAACCTTATGTATTGTCTTGATGATCAGATCACTGAAAATAGTTACACAAGCATAAGGGTATTAGGTTCAGGTTATGAAATATTCACATGCATCGTAAGAGTAAAAGGTTATGAATAGTTTGTTTCTACATCTTTTGAATTCCTTCCTTGCATGATTAAAAGATTACACAATATGTTTACTATTCTATTCTATTCTATTCTTTCGGTTCTGCAATTTTGCAAATTAGGAGCTTTAGAATCACTTATACAATGTTTTGAAGGACCCACCGTGGACTTGGTAAGCATGTCAAATAACGTTTTGTTCTTAGATTTTATCCAGCATATTTTATCCAAGTTTATGCATGCAGCTCAGTGTAGAGATTTACTCCAAGCAGGGCTGTTTGTGTATGCATGTATCGCCCTCTTCTATTTTCCAATATACTTTGTTTGCATTGCAGACAAATCTTCTTTTGGTCGTATTTGTGGCCAGGTAGGTTCAAGAAACTTTATTATATTCTACTTTTATTTTGGTTGTTCCGTATTTCTGTCTGATATAAAGGATGAGCGAATGCTTAGTTTAGTGGCACAATCATTATGTTTGTAGGTGTTTGTTGCAGCATAACCCATGGTTATAGTCCAACTCCTACTGTTGAGGGTGTAGAGACTCCATTCTTTTTCTGTTGCTCATTATTTCATATATGCTTTAGATTGATGCTATAATGTTGGAATATTCTAAGTGGCTTCCATGCCCCACATGATGTTATTTTGCTGCCAAGCATTTTAATTATCCATTGCATGTTCATTGCGTATCATGTATTCATGTTTGAATATGCATATTTGTCCAACCATTCAATTTACTTATTACTTGCTTTCTACGTTGCTTAAATAATTTACATGTTCTCCCTTTGCAACGAGTACAAAATGTATTAGCATTTTATGAGCGCCAATATTATAAAAATGTTGTAGATCACCACACTTAATGGTGATCACAAATAACTTGATGCCAGGGATTTCAAAACATAAGAAAGTTGCATTACTTTCCAAGTTAATTGGCATTGCATTGTTTAAAAGGGAGGGACTACTTTTATGTAAGTTTTACATAACAAAAGTGGAATAAATCCCCATTCAGTTTGAAGCTAAAAGCTCAAAGATGATTTTAATTACTTGCAACAAACCAAAACGATTTCGTGAAGTGTATATTGAGGTTTTATTAAAAGGATGCATTTCTAAATGATGATGAGATAAATGTTGCTCATTTTAGTTGGAAATACTAACTTCGATATATGGGTTCTGGGGCTTAGGATTTAGGGTCAAACAAAATAATAGTCGACATTGATTTAGGGTTCACGGTTAAAGTTAAAGGATTTAGGATTTTGAATTTATTTAGGGGTTTCTTCAAGTTTTGGGTTTTAAGGGTTTGGGGTTTATGTACTATACATTTCACATGGTATGATTCACCATCACACACTTGCCTGCCGGTCACTATTTATTTCACGAATCATTGAATACCACCATTTCTCACAAAATTGATAACATAAGAAAATAGTAATAGATCACCAACATGCATCTACATTTGTCACCTTGGATAATGTGTTTTGAAAGACCTTTTAGAGTCTTAATGAAACAGTGTCCTTGGTAATGAACTATTTTAAACAATGGTTTTAGGATTTGTGTTTTTAGATGCGATATCCTGGTTATCTATCAAGTAGTATACTTAAAGATGGAGACAATTACAATGAGCGGACTTGCCAAGTTCTATTTCTCTATTAAATAAATATCTGACTTTCCTGATCTCTCTAAACCATATCTTAACACTTGACACTCCATTACATATAAAGATGGATTACACTTACAACCTACAAACTCTGATACACTACCATTCCACATGTCCACGACTAATGCCCGGCATTGCCGGGCACACGTTTCTAGTCCTTGTGCTTTTTTCATTTCCCATTCTTTAATCTTTCTTTATCTATCTTTATTTTTCAACACCCTTTATCCATCTCGATTTTCCTTTTCCATTATTTATCGACTCCAACATTTTTTTTCACTGTTCTTTTACATCACGCTTGCTTTCTCATTTTGCCGTGCATCTATTGTTCTATCAGAGCTCCAAATCTGCCACATGCCACACTATCTGAATGATGGAGGGAGTTGGGAAACCCCTCATCAGGTGTCGACCTGGCTCTTGTTTTGGGTAGTTCAGTCGGATACGGACGTGTGTCGCCACGATCCTCCAGCCGCCATGGAGCCACTATTCTTTGGGAAGGGAGATGCGACCCTTTCTACCTCATCGGACCCGGGAGATGCAACCCGGAGTAGTGTCGGGCATGCCAAGTGTCGGGCACAGGATATGCTAAGTGGCTAGCTCCACATCTGCCAAGTGGCACTCATGCGGTTTGTCCAAGTGATGAGCATGCACAATTGGAGTCCATGCAATGCAAGCACCATATAGAGAGAATTTCAAAGACCATTATGCTTCAATACCAACTGTGAAACTTTCTTGTCCAAATTTGCTTGTTCTCTTACACCCTTCGAGGCATTGTACATATATATCAATATAGTTTCTTGATCTTTCTTGAGTATTCCATGTTCCTCATACAGGTGCATTACGAAGATGACGGTCATTTGTGTACAAAATCATTAGACGGATTAGATGGCATATTGTATGCATGCCAAGTGTCAGGCATAGGATATGCAACTAGCTCCACATCTGCCAAGTGGGACTCATGCACTTTGCTTAAGTGATGAGCATGCACAATTGGAGTCCTTGCAATGCAAGCACTATATATAGAGAATTCCATAGACCATTCTGCTTCAATACCAACTGCGAAACTTTCTTGTCCAAATTTGCTTGTTCTCTTGCACCCTTCGGGGCATTGTACATATCATGATACCAATATAATTTCTTGATCTTTCTTGAGTATTCCATGTTCCCCGCTCGTTGTTCTTTGATGTCTTGCGTGTAGGTTTGCGAAAATGACAAGACTTCTAGGTATTCCATTTAGTATTTTCGTCACACAAGCTTGAGATCAAGGTATCTCAGGTCTGGAAAAACATCTGCTGTTGTAGAGAGGTGCAAGTTTGTCATTTGTTGGATGGGTCCAGATAGCCAAAATAGTTATGAATAATACCCATTGTATGCCGCTTCTGCTTTAATGGCACCAACTTCTAAATTTTATAAGGAATTGTCGACATGATTCGTAACTTTGTCTTAGGCTTTAATGAAATAGGAACATTGGTTAAGGTTGCATGGAAGAAGTGTATACGATAAAACAGGATGGTGGCTTAGGCATGGTTGGAACTATCTCTACACACAGTAAGATCTTAATTGGAGGATCTAGTTATGACAGGCATTGTTATGTGGGATACTATTGCTTGCTCAAGCTATTGGGCATTCATGTGCTTTTGGAAAATTGACATTTGTCTAATGCTTCTCAGGCTTCCTCACCTTTCCTTTGGGTACCTTTGCTTTATCTCCCTGGCTCTCTATCACTTGTTGCTTCCATGCATCCCAAGACTCAGCCCAGATGGCTCTTGGCGAGTATAACTTGTCTTTGAGATTGATACTTCAATGAGTGGCTCCACTTTTGGTAAGACTTTAAGGACAATTATAGATTAACAATTATAGGTAACAATTATAGCAGTCTAATATGTTGGTGCTTGGGGGAGCGACTATAGGAGCAAGAGAAAGAGAAACGAAAACTATTATATCCTATTATGTCAAATCATGGAACCAAATATTTGAAGCATAGCATCCAATGTTAAATTAAGGCTTATAAATTAGTTAAAAGACCTTAAGAAAAGGCAATCTAAAAATAGTTGAATCTTTTAAGTTATAAATAGGAAAAGTGAAGAGAAGGGCATTGAGACAATGCAACCGCAAGTGTATAGCAGGACTTGAAAATTCTTTATACGCAGAATTAAGTTTTGTGGATCTTCATACCATAGAAGAAGTTACAAATGAAGATATTGCAAGGAAATAAAGTTAGATTTTATAACCTACAATATATGGGATGGATATCCAAACGATAAGAGAAACAACAAAACAAACACCAGCAAGACCTCGGACAAAGGGAGCAAGAGGCTAAGATTTAACACGTGATAATCACCAGATGTGCGTGGCCAAAACCATTTTGCTATCTTGAGTTGTAAAATATCCTCGCCTAGACAGTTGAACTTTGTTAGTTAATTTGTGCCTGTGTGTGCATTGAAACCTCCAACTAACATCACATGTCTTAACTGCCTGTGCTACTGCTTCTCTTTAATAAGCCACACCTTCATATAGCCATATGTAGATGCTTCTAATTCTTTTTCTTGCAAAAACAAAGTTTTTTTCCTATTGTTTTTAGTGTGAACCACTTCTTGAGACTGGCGAATTTAGAAGCTCCACTCGTCATACAAGATCTCGAGAAAGATGTAGACCTCATGGCCAGTGATAAATGTCCAAGTAGAGAGTTCTTTAGGATCTCTTTAAAGTGGATGTTTGGGTTGCTATGGCAAGCATATCGGGATCCTTTATGATCCTGTCAATTGAATAAGACTTTGAACAATGGAATCATCACTTTGATTCCTAAGGTTAAAGAGCCCAAGATGATTTCTCATCGGAGGCTTATTGCTTTATTGCTGTTGATCTACAAGATCATAGTAGAAGACCTATGGAGAGAGATTGAAGCTCGTACTTGGGGATTCCATTAATTAAGACCAATCCGGCTTCTTGCCTGGTTGATAATGTTACAATTGTTATGAGGGCATGTATTAGACACGTCGGACTGGACAACAACATTTTTTTCTTCCCATCTACAATCAATGCATCTAAGAAGTCCTATAGAGAAGTGGAAGTAAAGTTTTGTTCCTTCAAGCTATAAAGATTTGTTCCTTCAAGCCAGAGCCTTAGCAGCCAAATTCATTTGGAGCGCCTTATTTCTGATAACTCTTCCCTTGCTTTGGAGCTAACAAACATGATTAAAGAGCACTACTTCGATTGGAGCTTCTTCTCTTCCTCATAACTTCCTTGACTCTACTCAAACATGGTCCCTGATACCTTCAAAATAATGCAGAGAATAATTCAAGCATGAAACTTGCTTTAATCCTCGACTTATAACTAAGGTAACTGATGAACTTAGCTTCTTTTAGCATCAGGATCTGCTGACAAAATATGAGGATTGCTTAGCTTTGAAGCATTCTAAAAAATACAAAGAGTGGAGACAATTTGGTCTCCATACAATTGGGGCTATGGCACAGGTACATGACTGGAAGACTTGGAATGAAAATGCTCTTGCCCTACAACACTCAGCCATAAGTAGGGATATATTTTAGGTGCTGAATCTGCAATTCCAGATGGCTATCATGAACTGAACTGGTATTGTCGGGGAAATGGATGCAAAGCTTTTCTCATCTAATCCATATCTTAAAGTGGCTGAATTTCAATCTTGCTCTCGCAAGAGGAGGCCACTAGTATTGTAAAGAAAGACTAGAAGCTCCACTGTACTAATCGAGTCATCTTTTTTAGATGGTTTGTGCTAAAGAACAGCTTAAAACAAACTTCTACATCTCAAAGTTATATAATTAGGTCTCTGATAGGTGTCCCTTGGGTTGTGGGGCTGCCAAAACTACAATGCATGTTTTGACTTGCCCTTGGCTACAATCCTTTTGGTCTTGGATCAAGAACCTTACAAACTCAGTCCCCACCATGGAGGAAGATATGTTTCAACCGTCTTAATCGTCCATCTCCCTTCCTTGACATTGCCAAAACACTATGCTACTGGGTTATATAGAAGCGTCAGAACCATGTAGCTATTGCCCAAGGTCAATGAGGACCATACGTATACAGTACGAAGATGACGATCATTTATATATAAAATCATTAGACGGATTCAAATTCATAGTCTTTAAGTCGCGAGGCCTTCTCTCTAGCACATGAGACTTCTCCACATTGTTATCATTACATGTTGTTGCTATATTGTCATGTTAGATGGCACATTGTATGCATGCCAAATGTCAGCCATAGGACATGCTAAGTGGCTAGCTCCACATCTGCCAAGTGGCACTCATGCACTTTGTCCAAGTGATGAGCATGCACAATTGGAGTCCATGCAATGCAAGCACTATATATAGAGAATTCCAGAGACCATTTTGCTTCAATACCAACTGTGGAACTTTCATGTCCAAATTTGCTTGTTCTCTTGCACCCTTCGGGGCATTGTGCATATCATGCTATCAATATAGTTTCTTGATCTTTCTTGAATATTCCATGTTTCTCGCTCGTAGTTCTTTGATATCTTGCTTGTAGGTTTGCGACAATGACTAGACTTCTAGGTATTCCATTTAATGTTGGCATTTTCGTCACACAAGCTTGAGATCAAGGTATCTCAGATCTAGAAAAACATCTGCTGTTGTGGAGAGATGTTGTTTGACCCATGTTGCCAAAATAGTTATGAATAATACCCATTGTATGTCGCTTCTGCTTTAATGGCACCAACTTCTAAATTTTATAAGGAATTGTCGACATGATTCGTAACTTTGTCTTAGGCGGCAATGAAATAGGAACATTGGTTAAGGTTGCATGGAAGAAGTATATACGATAAAAAAGAATGGTGGTTTAGGCATGGTTGGAGCTATCTCTACACACAGTAAGATCTTAATTTCGAGATCTATTTGGAGGATCTAGTTATGACAGACATTGTTATATGGGATACTATTGCTTGTTCAAGCTATTGGGCATTCATGTGCTTTTGGAAAATTGACATTTGCCCCATGTATGTTCTAGGTATTGTTCTTTCTCTTGAAGCCACCTTCCCATGCGTCTCTTAAGGCGTGGAAAGTTGTCAACTTATTGGTCTCTTTACATCGTTCAATTTGGTCTTAGGCTTCCTCACCTTTCCTTTTGGTACCTTTGCTTTATCTCCTTGGCTCTCTATCGCTTGTTTCTTCCATGCATCCCAAGACTCAGCCCAGATGGCTCTCGGCGAGTATAACTTGTCTTCGACATTGATATTTCAATGAGTGGCTCCACTTTTGGTAAGACTTTAAGGACGCTTATACATTAACCCAACTATATTAATATACATGGGAAGTAGTGAATGCATATGGAATTTACAGTGATATTTCTTGGAATAATTCTTTTTTTTTTTTTTTTTTTTTTTTTTTTGAAGGATGAAACTAAATAATATTAATATAGAGAAAGTACAAGAGGAGCGATACTAGGGTACCCCTGCCCAACCATGAGCGAGCACCCACACATCACATATAGCTACCTACGACTCATGGGATAAATCTACCAATGCTGTCTACAATGAAAAGGGTCCTTTCCCAAACCGCTGCCTTAAACTGCTCCTTCCGAGGAGACGCCAGGTACGAGAGATATAATTTGTACCTTAACTGCGGGATCAACACCCGAGGCTGCACCTCCTCATTCCTGAAAACCTTCATGCGCCGACGCTTCCAAATGAGCCACACTAACCACGCCTTACACAAATGGAAGGCTAGACTCTGCGGCTGAGACCACCCAGGAGGATACACTCCCAACAGAACCTGTTGACTCTGGAGCGAGGTGTGAAAGAGGCGCTGGACCCATTGCCATGCCGGTTGGATATCTGCGCAGAGAAACATGCAATGCTCCAGGGTCTCCGCACAGGCACCACACATAGGACATCTGTCACTGATCCGCGGATTGATCCTGTGCACCCATGTATTTACCCTCAGGGACCGGTGCACTATCTGCCATAGCAGCACCCGAATCTTGGGGGGCGAGATTGGATTCCACACCCACCTCCAGATGTTGCCCCAGTCATCTCCTGGCACCTGGAGGCTCCAGCCATCCGAGGGAGGCAGCTCATCCTGAATAGCCAAAAGCTCATAGCATGACTTCACAAAATTCGAGGGGTCAACTTTTGGATGACAACTCCACACCCGCCCGGACGCCTGCGGGGGATTCAGCGGGAGCACATTAGCCACCCGTGCCCAAATAGCACAGTCCCGTTCCTGAAGTCGGAACTTGTGGCGAAAAAGCTGCCAGGGTGCAAGCTGGCCATCCATATACCACTCCCCCACTGTCAGAACGCCATGCTGTGCCCATCTGCGCTGGATCCGCGGATCAACGGATGCAGCCAGCACCTGAGGTGCAGCACCAGGGCCGAGCGGGATCCACCATGGCGATGCGTCTAACTGAATACTACCGGCGGCGTCGATGGCAAATAGCGGGCGGACCTGCTCCCATGCGCGCAAGAGCCCCTTCAGGAAGGGAGAAGCGTTAGCATATGGCCTGATATCTGCAAATAACGCCCACGGAAGCTGCACAGGCACGGACGGCTTACGGAACACAATCGAGTGCGATAGCGACTGATACAGTAAGACCATGCCTGGAGAATCAAGCGCATTCTCCAGGATTGCAAACACGAACTTGGACAATAGGATCTTGCCATGGAGCGAGAGGTCCAAGAAGCCGAGTCCCCCGGCAGCTTTGGGGCGCACACATTTCCACCAGGCCACCTTGACAACCGCCCCCTCCTCGTTACCACCCCACACAAAGTTACGGACCATAGAGGAAATTTCCCGAACCTTGCTCTCCGGTGCCAGGACAATGGATGCCATATAAATATGCGTGGAGCACAAAACGGACTTCGCCACCGTGACCCTACCAGCCATGGAAAGCTTCCCCCCCTTCCACCAGTTAAGGTGCCGCCGCAGCCCCACCAGAATGTCCTCCCAAATGCCTGCCGCCGAGATGTCGATGCCAAACGGGATCCCCAAAAGCTTAGAACATGTGCCCTGCGGCTGCGTCCGCCAAGGAAATTGGGATACGACCACGGGCATGGGATCTGCCGCCGGCCATAACGCCGAGCACTTCGACCAATTCATAAGACAGCCCGAGGCGAGGGAGAATGCATCCAGTAACTCTTTCGTGTTCAGCAAATTCCTTTCATCCGCCTGTAGGAAAAGGAAAGAGTCATCAGCATACTGACTCCCAATCTGCTGTGACCCGTCTGCCATCCTCAATCCCTCCACAATACCCGCCTGCACAGCCGAAATCAGGAACTGCGACAGGGCCTCTGCCACAATGGTGAATAGGAAGGGCGCCAGCGGGCATCCCTGGCGAACTCCGCGTCCGACACGAAAGACCGGCGACGACTCACCATGACAAAGGACAGTGGCCCTAGCCGATGTTAAGAGCTTCAGAGTCACTTCAGTAAAGCTCTCCCCACACCCAAAGGCGAGCATCATCCTCTCCAAAAAGTCCCACCGAACACTGTCATAGGCCTTTGCAAAATCCAGCTTCAAGTACACTATCCGCTGACCTGTTTTGCGTGCCCAGTGAATGCCCTCAAATGCCGCCGCGACATTGTTGAGAATATGCCTGCCTGGAATGAAGCCAGACTGCATGGGGCAAATCGCCTCCTTCAAGACCACCTGCAACCTAAGTGATAGGGCCTTTGCGATAATCTTATATACCGCCGAAAGAAGCGTGATCGGACGCCAATCCGAGATGGCGGAGGGCTCCTTCACCTTCGGTATCAAGGAGATGCAGCCAGTGTTGAGTCTATAATCCAACGCCTCAGCCTGGAGAAGATCTTGATAAGTCTGCAGCACTGACTCCCCCACCCAATCCCAATATTCCTGAAAGAACTCCACCGGAATCCCATCCAGTCCCGGGCACTTATGAGGAGCCAGGGCGCGGCAAGCCTCCTCGAGCTCCTGCCTTGTAAACGGACGCTGTAATACCTGCCTTCTATCCGCCGGCACCTTACAAGATACCTTGCTGAGCACAATCTCCTCCATCACTTCAGAGAAGGGATATCTCTTCTCGTGAAAGAACTGAGAGAAATGACAGAAAGTAGCCTGTTTAATATCGTTCGGCGAATGGAGAATGCGGCCATCAGGCAATTATCTTGGAATAATTCTTAAAAACTGCTAAAAACATCTTACGATATAGCCTCATTTACCTCCTTTGCCTCATATGCAACGTGTAGTTCCTAATGCCAATCACTAGCTAGTTTGGTCGAAAATTTGGACAAGAACATTCGTCCAAAGCAGCCTAATATGGTGATGCTTGGGGGAGTGACTATAGGAGCAAGAGAAAGAGAAATAAAGACTATTATATCCTATTATGTCAAATCATGGAACCAAATGTTTACAACATAACATCCAATGTTAAATTAAGGCTTATAAATCAGTTAAAAGACCTTAAGAAAAGGCAATTTAAAAATAGTTGAACCTTTTTAATTATGAATAGGAAAAGTGAAGAGAAGGGCATTGAGATAATGCAACCGCAAGTATATAGCAGGACTTGAAAAATATGCAGAATTAAGTTTTGTGGATCTTCAGACTATAGAAGAAGTCGCAAAGGAAGATATTGCAACGGAAAGAAAGTTAGATCAAGATTTTATAACCTATAATATATGGGATGGATATCCAGACGATAAGAGCAACAACAAAGCAAACACCTTCAAGACCTCAAACAAAGGGAACAAGAGGCTAAGATTTAATACGAGAAATAACCAGGAAAACTCGCAAAAAACACGATGGAAAAATCAACATGATAGAGCTTCATCAAGGATAAGCAGATGCTTCTATTGTGAAGGGCCACATCTTAAAGTAGAGGTCCAAAACTAAACAAGAGGAGAAAGAAACGAATCCTCTCGGCCTATCGGCCTTGAGGGTTATTTCCCACAGTCTGCGAGAGGGGAGGGTTGACCTCCCTTAAATCATAGGTCGAGCAGTTTATCCAAGCTTGCTACAGATTGACCAGTATTTTCAAATCACTAGCCCATATTTTTGAAGCTTTAGTCTGCTCCAGAAGCAACATATAAGTTTAGGCTGCCCCAGAGGCAACATAGCATGGCCCAACAAATAGAAGCAGGCAACAGAAACATCTCCATACGGGCAACAGAGCATCTCCAAGCAGGCATCTCAAAACGGATAATATGGCATCTCCAAGCGGGCAACAGAAGCAGGGCTATGACGTCCCCTTCTCGTATACGACGCCCTGATCATATAGAACTGGAGTTCATCCCTCCCGACAGTGCAAGCTATCATCAGGCCCTCGATGGTGAGCAAGAACCCGACGAGGAAGAATGGACGTGTCATTCATCCCATCTCCCTCGGACCTACCTAGCTGCAGAAGCACATCAAACATGAGCACATCACATCAAATAACATACATATTCACATCGAAGGATGGCTCACCATAACATAGCATCTGTAGCAACAACATCAATAACATCAACATAAGAGGAATCCTACCCAAGGCTCAGACTCAAGAGGATCGACTGACAGCTCGGGTCTCCAGAGGTCAAAGCAGACAGACTTTATAACAATGGACTTGGTTGGCATAGAACATGGTCAACGGGTAGTCCACTCCATCAGGCATGTCCATTTTTTAGATCTTCCTCTTCACCGCAGTTTTCAGCGCCTTCGATGACATGAAGACCGCCGTCAACAAACGTGACGCCCTGAAATCAGGTCAGTTTCCGCGTTTTTTCGGAGCACTTCTCAAATTTAGCACTTTCTCCGATGAATTTGCCCTGTGCGCCTAAGCTCTGAAGCCCTTGAGGCCATGCTCATGTAACTCCGTACCAGAGAGTTAGCATCAAGATCCAGAATCGGAGCTGGTCCAGCCAAGATTTCCATCCACAGCATCGGCCGTAGGTACCAAGTTCTGGATTGCTTTGAATTGTTTTGGACTGTTTTGGGTCCCACTATTGCTCTCAGCATCGCGCCCTCACTGCCCTTGCATAGACCCCCTTGATTTGCCCCTTTCGGGCTTTCTCTCTCTAGGGTTTACAATCTCTCTCTAGCCCCGAAAACCCCAAACGCCCAAAAGGTGCTCTGCCTGCCTTTCTGAGTCCCCAAATTGGATTCTAAGCACCTTCTAGGCAGCCAGAGACCCGTCCAACCTTGGCACCCTTTAACGTTGCCTTGTTCTCAGCATGGCCCGTAAGATCAAACGTATGGCCCGGGAGACCCGTAAGGAGAAGAATTTCATTCGGCTGCCTGAGCCAGTCCCGTCCCGGCCCTATGACCCCACGATTGCGCCCTACCTTCGGACAGCCCCATCATTTGGGCCCCAGCGCCCTCTTCTGGCACCACCAGTCCCCGATGCCTCTTTAGCTGCGACTTTGGACATCCTTGATGCTCAGCTCCAGTGCTTGCCTCCGGGGGTACTTGATGGGATCCACACGGTCCGTGCCACTGCCACTCTCACCGAGACGTCTGCCCAGTTGCCACTGGCAGGCTGGGTCCAGTTACTAGAATTGCTGCTACGGTCTGTGGGGCACAGCCCGGCCAGTTCCAGTGGTGGGTCACCAGCAGCGGCTACAGGGCCCTCCCATGCACAGGCGAGTGGTCTGCCTATGACCGCTGACACAGTCTCCATGTCTGCACAGCCTCCTCCAGAGGATTTGCCGCCCCCTGTCCAGGCTGCGGCCGAGGTCCCGCTCCCCGATGCTGGTACGGCCACAGCTCACTCACCGGCCCTTTCTCTGCGCATTGTGGGCCTTGCGGAGACGGGTGATTTGACCCCCACAGAGCAGGCGGCCTCTTTTTTTGCTCAGGAGATGCACATCCATGCCGACGGCATCCTTTCAGTACAGCGGGTGGGAGCAGCACGTCCCGACCGCCCCCGCCATCTCTTGGTTTGCTTTCAAAATGCTCTTTCCAGGCTGCACGTCTTGCGACATGGCAATCATTTGAAGGGGACCACCTTCTCAGTGCAGGAAGATTTGACTCCGGTGCAGCTCTGCAGACGGAAAGAGGAATTGTGCCGGGTCCGTGAGGCCCGCCTGCAGCAGAAATGGGCAGTGTACAGAGGCGGTCGAGCTATCATTAGGGATCAATGGCCAACTGATCCCTGGGCAGTCTTGGTCTAGCCCTGGGTTTTGAGTGATAACGGGGCTTTGTCCCCATGTTTTGTTGTAACGGGGCTTCGTCCCCATGTTTTGATTGGTTTTTGGTTGGGCTTCGGCCCACGGTTCTGGTGGGGCTTCCGCCCCCTTTGTTTGTTCTGGTCCCATAGCCCGATTGGGCTCCGTGGACGTTATCTTCCTTCCTTCCTTCCTTCCTTCCTATGCATAATTTGCAGATAGGCTGATGAGTCTTGGAGTCTGACCATAGGCTGCCAGGTGCATAGCCAAAGGGGCTACTCCTGGATTACATCTCCCCAGTTCCCGATGAGGCAGGAGGAGATCAATCCCCTCCAGAAGATGCATGCCAGTTATGGGTGGGCTAAGAGCCACTGCTCGTCTACGACTTCAACCCCATTGAAGGTGACGCATCACCCAAAAGGTGTCGAGCCCATACCTTGCCCACACTCAGTGGCAAGCTATTAGGTCGAGCCCATAGTATTCCCCGGTAGGCTTTACACACGAGAGGGATCAATAGTAACCGGACAAGTCTTCCTTGTCAGGCAGTCTATATCCGCCACCCACAGCCAGGCGAGCTCTTATGAACAGGCCGCATTAATTGGGAATTAATGAGGCTAGCTAGATACATAATCTACTAAGGCTTTCAGGATCTCTACCCCCCTCGCACAGAGATAAACATCATCATCCATAGAACTAAAATACAGAATAACATTTAATCTATCTACCTAAACATACATGGTTAGGTTCCTTCGTTAGAGGCTGAGATCTTGGAATCTATAGTCCTCTAAGGCTAATAGAAGATGCTAACTCAGCCTAATGCCAGTCGAGAAGTCGGCATTGCATAACAGATTGACCACATACCGGATCCTTAACTCGCTCCAACTCCAGAAAGGCATCCATGATCTGGATCTGGCCTGAGACAATCGAATACGCGTGAGCTATTGGGCAATACTGGCTTCGCAGCATCTGGCAAGGCGGAATGACGTAGGCGATTGGTCAAAATGGTTCTTCTGGCTATTTATCCGGATGCTTGGAATAAGTTGCGGAGCCAAGCATTTCATTTAGCATCAGGATGGTTGTTGTGGTCCATCTGGAAGCGCAGAAGACTGTGTATCTTTCAGGGTTGGATATTCCTCCTGCAGTTGTCCTCCAGGACGCACAAGCTACAATCGCTAAGGCTTACCATTGTTCTTCGCTTGCTCCTGCCAAGCGACAGTTGATATTTGAGTCCTATTTGAGTGTGCTGTCTTATGCATAGGCTGGTGGTTCTACTCAGTGGATCATGATTATCCTCTGAGACTTTATTCCTGCCTCTGCATTTGTATTTTCCTTTTGGCTTGGAGTTTCAATAAAGTTTGTCGTCCTTCAAAAAAAAAAAAAAAAAGGGTTCTTGGAGACTGGAATCCAAAAAAGGAGACACTTTTAGGGTTCTTGCCTCTTTATGCCCACGTTTTAGGCTTAGGGTCTAATGGGCCATATGGCTCATATGGGATATTGCCACATGGCAATATAGGATATATTCACATGTTGCATAACATGGGCAATATAATAGGTTCTAATGGTTGTATCCCATGGTACAATCCTTTACGGTCATCGTGTACATGTCGTCATAGTCGATGTACTAGTGATGTGGCAGTATAATATACGTATCTATATCGTATATTATCCTGGAATGTCACATTCTCCCCACCTTGCATTGATGATGTCCGCATCATCACGAGTCTTCTTATCTTGAAATCCTGCATTAACTTTGCAATATATTTAATTACATACTTACTAGCTTAGACAAGATTTAAGCGATTAGTTCCAATAGTAAAATTATATTTACTCTAGGTTTTACCACTATTTATGACGTTTACCTAGGTCTTAGCACGATTATATGAACATATCATAGTTTAGACTATAATGTTACATAGATAAGGTTTTAATTATCATTCACAAGAATTGGACATATGCTTCTTATTCTTCCTTGGGTTTTGCATTAGCTTTAGAAGTATATACCTAAGATACACCTAAATGTATATGAAATTAATTTATTTTTTACAAGGACCCTCAAGGTCGTACATGTATCCTTGGAAGGAATTACATCCTTACCACGGTTTAGTTAACATCTTAAATAAGCATTACCTTGGAACCCTGCATGATCCCTGCTGGACTCCTTTAATGCATGCAATTAAAATAATTACCTTAAGGTAATATTCCCATATTAGCATTATAGTAGTATTGGTCCAATAGTATTATATTTAATTACTGTTCTATGATAACTTTAAGGCCTTTAAAATATACCTTCGTGCAATTATCGAGGCAATACTTATACTTTATAAATTATTCTAATTATTTATCACATAGCTGGGGTTTATATCATCGGATCCAAGTGTTGAACGTGCAACTCTCGCTAGCTACTTGGTTAGTGATGTATCAACCTTACATGTATATACTTTACAGTCGATAGAGGACCCTATGAAGGTTATTTAAATGCCTTTGAAGGAATTACATCCTTACAAAGATTGAACTAAGATTTTATGTAATTATTTTCTTGCTTTATTTCAGATATTAAGATATCTACACAAGACAAAATTATCTATGCAGTTATTATGAGCATATAATTTATCAACAAGACATTAAAGCTTATGATGCATGCCCTCATGGAGTGCTCTCAATGCAGGCTACTAGCTCATTCCTAGGTATGAATGCAGGCAATTGATTATGATTTAAGGAAATTATGTTTTTCCCATCACGCATTCTATCTACACAGATGCAAAGCCTCTCCCCACCTTAGTTGTTGCACCCGCTAATGCTAGAATACATCCCCCCATTGAGCCAGTGTCGACTAATTTGGAGACGACTTGGCCGTTGCATTGCTTCCATTAATTCGCTCCCCCCCTTTGGATTGCAGAGCAATTGGCAACTCTACAAGATGGTCTTATCTCAGTCTCTAATAGCAAGGAAATGTTGCTTGCTAATGAGGCAACACAAACAGCTACTGTTGAAGTTGAAATAGTTCAAGAAACACCTGATCAGGGAAAGGTTACAGTTATGGAAGAATACACAGAGGACAGTACACACTGCTCAGAGGCTCAAAACTTGGATTTTCCACTTGAATGCAACAATGAAGGCGTTCCAGAAAGGAAGGAAGGAAGGAAGGAAGGAAGGAAGGAAGGAAGGAAGGAAGGAAGGAAGGAAGGTAAGTACCTCTCTTTTATAACTCAAATGATCTTGCTTCCAAAGAAGATGCTCTGAATTTGTTTGAATTTATTCCGGTGGTTGCTCTGACAATGATTATGATAGTGATAAAGAGAACTAGAGAAAAGAAATTTTTTTGTCCACTAACTCTGTGGTTAATAATACCAAGAATGATTCTAAATCTAAAAAGAAAAAAAAGGCCTCTGCCAAGACAGATATCTTATCCTATCTCCATAAAACCCCTGCAGGAAACACTAGAAGTAAAAAGCACAGGAAAAACAAATAATTGAGCCCCTTATTTCTGGCTTCTTGTTTCTTGTAATGAAGATAATTACTTGGAATGGGGGATTAAGAGCCCAATTAAGAGAAGAAGGATCATTTCTCAGCTTAGACTCTACAAGGCTGACATTCCGCAGCCCAAGATCGGAAGATGCAGGAGCTGAGGGCAGCCATTGCTGAACAAGGCAAGGGCCTCAATGCAGACACTCATGAGCAATTGCAACGGTGCCTGCGTGAATTGACAAGACAGCAACAATTTCAGCGGGAGCTAAGCTCCCGGCTTCAGGAAGGAGAGACCACTATACCTGCCACGGCAGTCCCACCTGCCCAAGAGTCTGCAAGGCGTCGGCCGTGGCCGCCGTCTTCATCGCACCCCCAAGCCGCTCCATGCCACCCCCGCCCCAACGTAAGCCACAGCCTATGCCCCGCCGACAGCAAACAACTCCTGTTGTGCGGGGCAGGATTGACCCAACAGTCAGAGAGCTCCAGGAGCTGAGACGGAGAAGCCACAATGTGGTGGTACGTGGCCTGACAGAAGAGGCAGGGGAAGACCTCATTAACCGGCTCAAAATGTTGATTCTTGCTCGAATGACATTCCCCACGCCGGTAAACATTATTAGGGCGAGACGCCATGGCGTCCAGCACCCAGACCGCCCACGGGTGGTCACGTTCACAGTACGAGATGCGCAAGTGAAAGCAGCCATCCTGCGCCATGGTAGGCAGCTAAAGGGAACTGTCCTGTATGTTGACCGAGACCTGACCCCGGCTCAACAAGAAGACCGCAGGCACGAGTTGGCCAAAGTTAAAAGCATTCGCAGACAGGGAGGAGCTGCAGGACTGATTCGGGGCAAGATGCAAATTTTCGTGCCGCCCGATGCGCCGCTCTGAATCTTGGTAACCTTCCGGCAGACCCTCGGCCAGGCCATGCCGCTTTTTCTACGGCAGCCGCTACTGCTCAAGTTGCCTCACCTTCTGTTGCTCGCAAATCTCAGGCTGCTCAAGTTGCCTCACCTTACGCTTTCGCGACATCTCGGGCTACTTCCACTTACGCCACCCCCCTCTGGCGCCGCCATCGAATCCCCCACCGCGCCCCCGCCAACAAATAGGAATTGTGCCTCGCATGCTCTCCCTGGAATTGTCGGGGCTTCCCATGGCAGAAGAGAGATAGTCTCAACTCAGTTCCGCAGACATGGATCTCATCTTCCTCATGGAAACATGGGAGCATGCAGGACACAGGATACCCTGACTTGCCAGGATACCAGCACTACTCAATCTTCAATGATTGCACGAGAAAGGGGGCATGGGGGTTGTCCGCTACTACCGAACAACCTTGGCGCGGTCAATCTCCTTGTTCAAGACGGACAAGCACAACCCGGTTTTGTGGGTGCGTGTGCAAAACTGCGAAGAGTGAGACCCTCTTTGTGGCAGCCTGCTACTTTCCACATGCAGAAAGCAACTTCTATCACACCCACTTGGATGTGGATAGGCTGGATCCCTATGTCGATCTATATGATGACATACAGCAGCATAAGCAGTTGGGCAGTGTCATACTCCTTGGAGACTTCAATGCACGCACCGGGGTAGAACAACCCATGAGATTTGATCCCTTGACTGATGATATATTGCAGTTGCGTCCTGCAGAAGGAGCTTGGCCACGGACATCAGATGACAATCAGGTCACGCGCTATGGTCGACAGTTGCTTTTGCTCTGCAGTATCTTTGACCTGGTAATCTGCAATGGATTGGCACAATGGCCTTCCACCCGCAAGAGCACTTGTAGGCAGGAAAACCAGGGGGGCGGATCTAGTGTGGTGGACTATGTGTTGGTGCCTGAGCAGGATATGCATCTCATCAAGCACTTTCAGGTGGGAACAACTAATAGGGATGAAGAGATCGACTCAGACCACTTACCACTTTACTTGAAGTTGGCTTGGCAGGTTGTGCGAACCCCCGGTGCAACAACTCCTCACATGCCTCAGCTGCGACTGGATTATGAACATGCAGGGGCTTATGCCCAGATGCTTATAGATGACCTGGCAGAAATTTTACAATATCCTACACTAGAGCAACAGACAGGCCGGCTGACTGATGTGCTTAGGACTGCGGCAGAGAGGTGCTTTGGGATAAGCCGCCCGCGACAGACCTCCAGGAACACAACCTTCCCACGTAATCAATGGTTTGATGCAGAGTGCAAGGAACACAAATGCTGGCTCCGCCAAGTCACAGACCCTGCTTTACGCCCACCGCATTTTCCTTAAAGCTAAGAAAGCCAGGTACATTGCAGCGCATCAAAGGGAAATGTTTTACCTCCTGGAACATCACCCCAGGACCTTCTGGCGAAGGGTTCTTAGAAAGCCAGTACAACCCACAGGGAATATCACTCCCGAGCAGTGGAGGCAATACTTGCAACAGCTATACGACCCTCAGGGTGCACATGCAGCATTACCCTTGCAAGAAGGCCCAGTACTGGAAATCACAGATTCGGACGTGGAACAAGGCTTACAGCGTCTTGCCAATGGGAAAGCTCCAGACTTGGATGGTATGCATGCAGAATTGCTTAAGTGGGCAGGGCCATCCATAATACCAGTGCTGACCGCCTTGTTCAACAAGGCATTACAGGAAGGCTTCCCGCTGCAGTGGACCAATAGCAGACTTGTTCCCATCTATAAGGCAGGTGACCCACACTGCCCAGCCAATTACCGAACAATCATGGTCAGTTCGGTGTTTGCAAAACTGTTTGCAGGGATTCTCGAGCAGTAGTTGACGGGCTGGGCAGAGGCAGCAGAGGTGCGGGCCCTCACCCAGGCAGGATTCAGACCCCGACACTCAACCATTGACCACATCTTCGCGTTGCGAACTCTGATTGAAGACAGCAGGAACCGCCGTCAGGATCTATATTGTTGCTTTGTGGATTTTGTGAAGGCGTTTGACACTGTGCCTCGGGAAAAACTATGGGCAAGATTGCAACAGCTGGGGGTTCCTGTAGATTTGCAGAATGCAGTGTACAGGCTATATGAAAGATGCTCGGGTCGAATTCGGTTGCAGACAAAGCCGACCATTTGATAGTAGTATCGGGGTTCGTCAGGGATGCCCTCTCTCCCCAACATTGTTTGGGCTTTACATTGATCAATTGGAGAGCTGGCTTGCTGATAATAGGGGCGATGGAGCTCACCTTCTCTATCAGATCATCAGACAGTTAATATATGCTGATGATGTGGACCTCCTAGCTTACACACCAGCAGACATGCAACGACATCTCGATGCCCTGGACACATTCTGCCAAGCGACTGATATGCGCGTCAACCTGGCCAAGACTAAGGTGGTTTTCATATCCTCTTCACGTCATCCGAGAGTCCCCTCCTTCAGTTACCAAGGCCAGAATGTGGAAGTTGCATCCACATACAAGTATTTGGGAGTGGAGTTTCCTTCTACTATGCACTGGGACACATCCATGCGGCTACGAGTGACGGCAGGCTGGAAGGCACTATATGCAATGCAAAATAATAGTCATAGAGCGGAGTTGTATGATTGGGCCCATCGATCCACACCATTTCAAGGTCTTAGTAGAGCCTGTCCTTTTATCTCTGGGGTGGAAGTATGGGGCCCGTAGTATCACTTGCTACTTGGAATGACTTGGAGCAGTCCGAGAAAGCCTTCTTAGTAACGAGCACTAGGGGTGAAGTCCACAGTCCCATATCAAATTCTACTGGGAGGAGACAGGATTCTTGCCTCTTCAAAGGGCTGGCCCTTGATCGCCACATTGTCTATTTTCGGAAGGTGGTCAATATGGACGACGCCGTCTCCCTAAACTAGCTTATATCATGGCAATGGGGCCTTGGCCTCAAGGCCTCTTTGGAGGGAAAAGAGAGCTCAATGGTTGGCTAGATGGAATGTGCAGAGCAGGTGCATACATGTGCAAACAGAGGCGATCACCATAGCTTGAGGCAATATCTTCACGCTTGCTTCCTCAGCAAGCTTTGGGATGCCAATGCCCTTGAACATGTCAAGACAGCACACTACCAGCGCCACATAAATCCCACATTGGAACGAGGCCCCGCAATGCTACCTGCGTACCCACTTGCCCATGAAAAGGTGCAGACTCATTGCCTCCATTCGCATTGAGGGCACATCATCTTGAATTGAGGCAGGCGGATGGATTGGTGAGCCACGCCAGACGAGCTCTGTCAATCTTTGCCAAATGGGAGTCATTGAGGATGAATCTCATACCCTTCAAAGTTGCCCAAAGATATGATCAAATTTGGACGCTATTATGCCGAGTTGGTCGGGGCCGGCCAACCGTTACATGTGACATTGAGCACAGCATCCGTACGGGTGCTAGGATCATACCTTCAGGAGGTTATGGACATGCGAGATCAGCTATGTCCTCGGGCACACACTTGACATGTATATATACATTGATGTATACTTGTAAGTTTGACAGCATTCTTATTACTGCCACGGTTTTTCCCTCGAAAACCCTTCGGGGCGGGGGTTTTTTAACCCGGACAGTAATAAGTTTGCTGCGCTCCTTATGGGTCCCATAGGCCGATTGGCCTCAGTGGACGATAAAAAATCATTCTCATTCTCATTATCTTGCTTCAAGAAACCAAGCTCCCTAAATTTGAGAGCTCAAGTCTCTCTGACTGGATTTACCCGGGTGCATCTTCTACTTGGATTGAGGCCTCTCGAACTAGTGGGGGATTGATCATGATTTGGAAAACTCTGACTCATGTATCTTATTATAACAGTCCTAGCAAATGCTGGCAGGCAGTAATTTTTTCTATCAACAACTCTAACTTTGGAGTTCTTAATATTTATGCTCCCACTAGCCCAAAGGATAGGGAATCTTTATGGCCTGACATTAACTCTTGGATATCCTCTCAGCCTCATATGGATTGGGTTGTCTCTGGGGACTTCAATAATACACCAAATTGGGATATGAAATTGGGGAACAGAATCAATATGTCTACCATTGAGAGAGCAAACTGGGATACCTTTATTGCTGACTCCAACTTGATCTATGTCCCCTCATCAACTGCAAGCTACACCTGGTCGAATAAACAGAAAAACTCCAATAGAGTTTATTGTGCTCTTGACAGGTTTTATGTTTCCAACTCTACTAGTTCCTTTTGGGACAACTGTTATGTTGTTAGTGATGAAGCTATATCTATATCTGATCACCAACCCCAATTTCTTCACACTAATCATTTGTTGAGTCTCCCTAGAGATGGGAATATTCCTTTCAAGTTTAACTGCTCCCTCTATAATGACCAATTCTGTTTGGACTTCAAGAATTTCTATCACAATATGCAAAATGGCCACAATGCTGTCTATGATTCTAATGGCTCTCATTCCATGAAAAATTTCTATTCCAAGATTAAACAAATAAAATCCTAGATTAAGAATTGGTATCTAACTCCAAGTTCAAAGAGAGAAATAAGCATGCTTCCTTGCCTAGATGAGAGATATTAGATCTTGGCTACAGACTAATCCTCATAATGTTAATATTTTTGGTGAGGAAATCTTGGAAAAGCAAATTAAATCTATTGAGGAGATTGAAGCTAAGAGGTATGCTATAAAATGCAAAATCAAATACAACAAGGAGATGGACCTTGGTAGCTCAAAAAATTTCTATAGAACAGCCAGGAATAGAATGCTTAATAATTCCAATGTCCAAGTGCAATCTGAAAATGGCACACGAATTGATACCCTTACTGATATTAAAAAGTTCTTCCAGGAATAGTATGCTACTCTGTTCAATAGTAGGGATAATGGCACTGACATACCTTCAAAGAGAGACAAGTTCATCTCTCTGATTAATCATATTATTCCAAACACAAACAGCTTAATGGATGACTCGATTGCTGCAATCCCTTCTGAGCAAGAAATTCATAATGTTCTAATGAGTTTCAGCAAGGGAAAATTACCAGGACCAGATGGTATCCCCCCTGAATTTTACATGCACTTTTGGAATATTTTAAAAGATGACATTATCAAAATGGTTCATGGTTTTTGGATGGCTGATCATTTGCACTCCTCTATTTCCGATGGTTTTATCACCCTCGTTCCTAAAGTTGATAAGCCTTTAGCTTTCTCAGATTGGAAGCCTATTTCATTAACCAACTCTACTTATAAGCTTTGTGCTAAGATTATTGCCAACAGGGTTAAGCCTTTTCTCCAGAAAACTATTAATATCAAGCAATCTGCCTTCTTGCCTAACAAATTTATTCTGGACAATTTCATTGTGGCCATGGAGGGTTTACATTGGAATAAGGTTTCTTCCCAAAAATGTGTACTCCTAAAGTTGGATTTCAAAAAAGCATTTGACTCTGTTAATTGGGACTTTCTTGAATTTGCCTTGAATAAGATTGGTTTCAATTCCAAAATAATTTTCTTAATTCTTGGTCTTAATTCTATGGCTAACTCTGTTGTCCTAATAAATGGCTCCGCCTCCAATTTCTTCAAACTGCCTCGAGGTGTCAGGTAGGGTTGCCCCTTAGCTCCCAGTGGCGGCTGAAATGCTCATTAGGGCAGTTGACTTTCATCAAGACTGTGGGAACATTAAGGGCCTAGATCTTCCAAATAATAAAGGTATCCTAATTATTTCCCAATATGCAGATGACACATTTGCATTTCTGGATTCCAATTCTGGCAACATTGCCAAGTTCTTGAACATTGTTGATTTATTCTCTGCTGCCTCCGGAATTTATCTTAACATTGCCAAAAGTATTATTATTGGGGATTCTTCCCAGGATTATCTATGTGACATTAAAGTTCTAAATGCTATGCAAGCAACCAAACTTCTTGGTATGCCTTTATCTCTCAATCCCAATATAAAAGGATTATGGGATCCTATTCTTCAGAGAATTAGGAAAAAGTTGAATATCTTTAGAAACACTTTATCTCTGGCAGGTAGAACTTTAATTGCAAACACTGTTCTTGCTGCATCCCATATCTATTTCTCCTCTGCTCTTGTGGCTCCAAAATCTATTTACAATGAGCTTGAGAAAACTATTAGAAATTT
The DNA here is from genome assembly GCA_021234155.1 of Isoetes taiwanensis. NCBI lineage: Eukaryota > Viridiplantae > Streptophyta > Lycopodiopsida > Isoetales > Isoetaceae > Isoetes > Isoetes taiwanensis. The sequence continues at coordinate 470,025 of JAJEKV010000241.1, forward strand.
TATCTGGAAGGGAAATCACTTAGTCAATTGGGACTCTGTCACTCGTGCTAAAAATTATGGAGGTTTAGGATGCAAAAATTTATATCTTCAAGCTTGTGCCTTGGCTGGTAAGTTCATATGGAGGACTATATCTGGGAATAATTCCATGGCTTCCATTTTTATCAAGCATTGGATTACATGTTCATATCCTGAAGGTCATCCATCTATTAAGCATTCTCTTCCTGAGTCAGGTCTGCATTCTTCATCCTGGTAACAACACATCTCCCCTTATGCAAAACATGATTAAAGCATGGAATGTTGTGCAGAATTGCTTTGATAACCCTGACTTGCAAGATCACCATATGTATTCCTCCCTCTTCTGGTCTGCTAGTTTTAAAGATTGCAATGGAAATATCCTGGCTTTGAGGCACCCGAAAACGGAATGATCATGGGATTACTCACATCAAGGACCTATATACAAATGGACATTTAATATCCTGGACAAATCTCAGGAGATTAATCCATGGTACTTCAAGTGACAAAGCTATTTTCCTTCATTTCAAAAATGTTCCTCACTCATTACACCAATTTGGCTGACTGTGATAAAGGCCTCATATGGAAAATTAATGGGATCAATAGATATAAAGTTAGTTCTGTTTATGCCAGTCTTAATCATAGGGTCAATCCTATTAAAGCAATGCTTAAATAGTCCATTACAGAAGATGAATGTAAAAGTCTGTTCAAGAATATTTGGAATTCATATTGCCCTCCAAAGGTAAATTTCTTTATCTAGCTGATTGCTCATAAAAGTCTTCCAAATCTTGTCTCCTTGTCTCAGAGAATTTCGACCATTCTTCCAGCATGTCAATCTAATTGTTCTCAAGATGAAACTATGCGACATATTTTCCAGTGTCCTAAACTTGACTTTTGAAATTGGTTTCATAATAAATTTGGTCAATACTTTTCTGTTCATAATCAGGGGAATTCGCTCAAATGCATTCAAAACAATGATGCCTTCCTTAACATTATTATGTTCACTGCCCTTTGGAACATTTGGAAAGCAAGAAATAGGATTGTGCATGGTAACAAAAATGTCTCTATATTTTGGATTAAAATGAACTTTCAGTTAGATCTAGAAGGTTATGGTACTGCTCATAAAAGCAAATTTGGAGATAAATATGACAGGAAATGGGATGACATTGGTAACTTTAATGGTGTATTTAATCTATTTGTTTCCTATCTCAATGTTATTCATTCTAATGCCCTCTTTTCTGACACTTTTGATAGAGTATCTGGAGTTTCTGAGAGGGGAAGGCAGGAGCAAATTTGACACTGTGCTGACTTACCATGAACCTACACTATACAGCAATAGTACAGGGGTTTCTAATTTGCAGCCTCCAGGGCCGGGTGCAACAGAAGATGAGATCAAACTTTATGAAGTTAGAGTCAACAGTAATGAAAGATCTTGGGCAAAGATTTACTGCAGAGAGGTCATGCAAATTCAGTTTTCTGTTTATGTATCACTACTCTTTGACAGATAGGCAACTTAGCAGATACAGAGAAATGTATTACTCTCACAAGTTGTTAGCTGACCTATATGGCACTTTGCTACTTCTGATGGGAAAAGAGGACATCCATCATTTAATTATGGAGAATGGATCAGAGCACAACAGTTACAAATTTGGTACTGCCTCTGGATTCTACTGGGTCTACAATTCCATCTTTGATCAGATCATGCATCCTTCTTCCTATCCAGCCTAGTTTTGAAGCTGCTGTTAAAATGTTCCAGCTATGAAACTATACATAGACATTACTTTCCTGAAAGTTTGTTTAAATTAAGCTGTAACTAATGTGGCAGTATCTGCTCTCATTAGATAGACAAATGTATGGCTTTAATTAATTAATGGAAAAAACAACTCTAACCTTCAAAAAAAAAGAAAAAAGTTATATCATTCACGAAGGTGTCTTGCGCGCCCTTCTCCTAGGGGCTCCTATCACAGCGAAAGCATAAACATCGTCAGAACTAGCAATAATAATACATCATACTACCTCGAAGGGTAGCTCATCCCCATATCCTTAACTGCAAAGAAGATAATCATATGCCATAAAACATGAGAGCTCCTACCCGTGGCTCTGACTCATGAGGAGGTAGACCGACTGGATAGGCCTCAAGATAGAGCAGACCGAGTCATAACAATGGCGGGGCTGGCTATAGACAATGGCTAGGGTTGACCACTCCATCCACCCCTCCTGTGCATACTTTGCAGAGTGAGCTAGATCAAGCTCTGACATGACTCTAGCCTTCCGGATACGCAATCCCATGGCATCACCCATCGGGACTACTCCAGGTTGCATCTCCCCGGTCCGTCGAGGCAGGAAGGGTTGCATCTCCCCTTCCCGAGGTCTAGAGGTTCCACGGGCAGCTAGAGAATCGTGGCGACACACGATTCGTCCCCGACTTAACCTCCCAAAACAAGAGCCAAGCCAACACTTGCAACTCTTGAGAGGCAGGGCGACACCATTGCCCCAAGAGGTGTCGGACCCATGCCCGGCCCACACGAAGTGACCGACCATAAGCCTAGCCCACTATGGGATCCCCAGTAGCCACGCTCAGCGGGGATCCTCCCTCCGCATTGCCTCTAGCCCCGTTGTGTAGTGCTGAGTCACATCATAGCTTCCATAGCCCGGTGGGTTCCTATGCACATGCCGCAATATAATAGGAACTAAAGGGTCTAACTAGGAGCATTACTAAGTAAGGCTACTAGGTCTCTACCCCCCTTCCCAATACAAGAGGAGCAAACATGATCAACCATCATCACATCACATCATATCATGGTGAACACATCATAAGAACATCTTAACCTAATCATACATATCTAACTTACAGTTAGGATTCCTTGATTAGGGTTCAAGATGTTCAACAAGGGTTCTAGGATGGCTCTACTCTAGATACAACATACAGACCCATCTGGAGTGCTAACTTCCAGATGAACTACCATGACTCTACTCCACCTACCTGCTCCAGAAGCACTCCCTCCAATCCTGGCGTCTCCATACTCCTTGACATGATCGAAGCCGTGCTCCCTCCAAGATCGTGCACACACTTCGGGGGCTGCTGTACCAGGCTATGCTATGACGAACGATGCTCGAAACGGGGTTTCGAGCACGTAGATGAGTGTTCAGGTGCTAAGGTCAGGAAAAGAAGCCTAGGGTTAGGGTTTGGGCCAATATAGGTTAGGGTCCACATGGGATGCCACGTGGCACCGATGGGGTGGGGCCGTGTGGCGGTTTGCCCAATAGGATAAGGCCATGTGGAAATGGGCCTTATCCTAAGGTTATCTAAGTTAAGCATTTAACTTAGATATGCACCCATTACCACTTTCTAAGGTATACAAGGCTACTAGGTAGACTTGTATAGTGACGGGTCCAGGAATATACGTATTTATGGCGTATATTCCCCTGGAACGTCACACTTTCGCCCCAAAATGTTGTCCCGGCAAGAATTACCTATTCCACAATCTGCGAGCAAATAGACCAGGGAAAGTTTTATTAAATTGCCAGAAGGACCAGGAGTCTTGCTAGTGCTGGTACTAGGGGAGAAAGGAGGGAAAATGGGGTGGGGGAAAGAAGCCAGGGCAGAAGTCATCAATTGTCGCGTGCAAGTATAGCATGCTATCAAACACTCTTGTCATCTTGCTGTTTAATCAAACAGGTATATTTTGATAATTTATCCCTGCTTCAGATTTAAGGTCCATATGAATACACTTCTCTAACGCTCTCAAATTGTGTATGCATGCAGGCAGGCTCCGGGGTTGTTTGAAATGGGAAGCTAAAACAGAAGAAATATCAGAGTCTCGGCTCTGTTTTTGCTTTCGAAAGTCAAAAACCACCATGTTTTGCTTTTGCACATCAAAAAACCATACCTTTTGTTTTGCCAGATTCATCTTAATCAAAGCCTCATTAGATCCATTTGATTTCAACAACCCTCACACAAGATGTAATGACCATTTGGAATAATCTCAATAATCTTTTTTTTTATTGAAGGCGACTATTTATATTAAGTATAGGTTAAATATACAAAAAGAAACTTTTTTCAAGGGAAGTGTAACCCTATATCAGTTTAAGATACTTTTAGAAAAAGAGGTATCTGAAAAGCATAGTCTCTTTTGAACAGTAACAGATAGAAGCTAATGAATTCCTTGGAGGTGCTGGTTTGTCCTTTTCCTTGCTTTCCCCTTCATGATCAGATGGAATGTGCAGTAGGTGCATTTACAGTTGCCCGCCTTGGCCATGTTAAACCTTCCTTTGGCATCTTTGGCCTCGCATATCAGATCTCTTCGAATGTTGTAATTTTGGTCACAGCAGCAACCACAGACGCATATGGCATCGAGATGTGCAGATGTATCAGCTGGGCCGAAGAACTTAATCCATTCCTTTTCGTGCTCGGCTTTGTTCCTTTTCCATTTGAGCCTCCTAGTCATCAGGAACAAAGTATCTGCAGCAATAAACGACTCATACATTAACACTAAGGATCCAATTAATATCATACAATACCTGTTATATAATCCCTTCCGGGGGGATAATTTCAAAATCAAATATGAAGGAGTTTCTCCCTTTCCAAACTCTCCACAGGAGGATATATATTCTCCAGTCCGTTGGGTTGTTAGGCATGAAGAACTCTTTGTGATTCAGGGTAACAAGATTTTGGCCTAGGATCTCAAAGGCCAGTTCCAGAACCCATTCAGACCATAGGCAAGACCTGAATAGATGATTTTCATCCTCCTTATAGGCTAGGCATCTGTCACAAATATCAGAATTAGTCATAGAAAGTTTAAATCTCTTACAGTTAGTAGCCAATCCCTTGTGCCATAGCTGCCACATAAAGGCCTTGATTTTCGGATTAATTGGGCTACTCCACATAAATTTGAGGTTCCTCCTAGCTGTGTCCGAAGAAACTCCCCATTTAAGGTGAATTGTAACAGTTTGATCTCTCATGAGAAATTTGTAGGCCGAATTGACTTTGTAGCCATTCACCCCATTGTGCTTCCAAGAGTCCTGGGAGTGGGACCATCTACCATTCACTACTGTATAAATAATGGCTTCATACAAAGAATCGTTTTTCTTGACCTTCCCCTGCAAGGACTGAGTTATGAAATAAAATAATCCCATTATCATCATATAGATCTCTGATCATGGTGATCCCTTTTTGCTTCCAAAGTTTCGCTTGATCAGGGAAGTGGCGGGCTAGGCACATATCAGGATTATCCAAAATGAGAGCAGGATTCCAAAAAATGGATTGATCTGTGGATAAACCCTTTTCCCAACTGTACATCTGTTTAATTTCGAGCCAAGCCTTTATCCACTTTTTAATAAGACCTGGAGTGGTGGCTGGAACAGAGAATGGAAAGAAGATAGAGTGTGGCAGGTCCATCTTTAGGTTTCTCCAACCATAAGGGTGGCATTTACTAATATAATGCCTAATCAGTACAGAGATGGGGTGCTTGATCCTATCATAAGAGGCTTTATGAAAATATTTTGCTGCCAAAGCCAAACCTTGCTTTCTTATATTAATAGTTCCCAGTCCACCTTCTGCTTTTGACTTGCAACACTCTTCCATGGAAATTGGGTCCCAGCACCTTCTGTTTTGGCCACAGGAGATAAACCTGCCAATAATACCTTGAAGCTTATTAGTAACTTTTTTGGGAGCTAAAATAATTGAAGATTGATAGACCTGCGAGGAGGATATCATAAAATTGGCTATAATAGCTCTGCCATTCTTAGAAAGATATTTAGAATTCAGGGTGTCCACCTTTTTATAAAATTTATCAGTTATATCATTCCACAATTCCGAGGCATTACTTCTGATGGCAAAGGGAATACCCAAAATTTTAGTCTTTGTGCAAGGAGAGTTATACTTACAGCCAAAAAGGTCAGCTGCATGGGTGCCCTTGTCCATGTCCCTGGCTTGAATAGCAGATTTAAGAGGGTTAATTTTGCAACCTGAGGTTTGACCAAAGTCCTGGAGGATATGCTAAGTGTTGGTAATAGAATCCTGATCCATAGATATCATAATGAAGGTATCATCAGCAAAATGTCCGTTGAGGATCTGATCCACCTGAGAGTTATCAGAGAGTTAAAGGCCTTTGATAGAATTCTCATTCTTTGCCTTTTCCAATCTGCTATGCAAGGCTTCCATGACAATTAAGAATAAAAACGGGGCCAAAGGACACCCTTGCTTGACACCTCTTTTGAGAGCAAAGAATGGGCTGCACTCACCATTAACAAGTACTGCCGATCTAGAATTACTCAAGATAGCTTTAAATATACCTGTACTTTCTTCGTTGAACCCCAGAGCCCTGCAACATTTAAACAAGAAATTCCAACTGACCGTATCAAAAGCTTTCGTGATATCCAGTTTGAGAAGGGCAATATCTTGGTTGGATTCTTTGGCCCAGTGCAATCCTAAGATTGCAGTGACCACATTGTCCAGGATGAATCGATCCTTGAGATATGCTGATTGGGTGCTGCTGATTGCATTGTTTAATATCTTCTTGAGTCTTGCAGCCAGCGCCCCTGCAATTATCTTGTAAATAACATTAGTAAGAGAAATTGGTCTATAATCAGCAAAGGAGGTTGGAGAATCGATCTTGGGAATGAGAGTAATAAGACTCGTGTTGATTCTGGCATCCAGACACTTATTTATCCTGAACTCATTGGCCAATTTGGTAATACCCTCGCTTAAAATAGGCCAAGCCTTTTTAAAAAATTCCGCAGGGAGACCATTTGGTCCCGGAGTTTTCCCATTATCCATTCCAGAGATAACTTCCTTGAGTTCAAGATCAGTAAACGGGGCTGTGATCAGGTTGTTCTGGTCATCATTGACTTTACTCCTAATATTAATAAAAAGGTCCATCATCTCCTCAGGACAGTCAGTGTTAGTACCCATAATCTTTGTGAAATGGTCCACAGCAGCCTTCTTGAGGTTGAGATCACCAGAAATTAGAGTGTCCCCCACCTTGACTTCATCAATTTGATTTCTTTTGAGCTTCGTCTTGGCCTTGATAAAAAAATACTTGGAGTTACATCTCTCATCCTCCTTAAGCTCTTTGATTTTAGCCTTTACTTTCCAGCCCTTTGCAATGCTAAGTTCCTCCTTCTCGATCTGTATTTTGATGTCATCTTGCATGTCAGCAGGGGCATTACTGAGGCTTTGTCTCAGATGAGCCAGATTGGCATGCTTCTGGTAGTGAATTTCTTTACCCCAGCATTTTAGCCAGCTTTTAATGTGCTTGGCTAAGTTTATCCACCACCACATCCAACCTTTATCACCAGCTGGCTTGGGGTGACAGTTTATAATGTTCTGGAGCTTATCCAGAAAATCCTCATGGTCCAAAAGATTAACATTAAGCTTGAAGAAGGATTTTCTACTACTTTGCTTGTTCTTGCCAATCAAACAAATTTGCTGAGGATAGTGGTCGGAGAGAGTGTATCCTGTTAAATTATCCACCCTACTGCCAATAGTCCATAGGTTCTCACTAAGGTAAAAGCGGTCATGAAGGCAGCAAATAGGATCAGCCCTATGGTCAGACCAGCTAAAAGAATTAGGTTTGGTTCTGGCAATCCTGAGATTATGATCAGCCAGAAGCTTGGTCCAAACACACCGTTCCTGAGGCAAGAGAGCTTTAAAATTCCTATTTTTCATGTAGCTATCAGTGACCATATTAAAGTCTCCAGCCAGAATGAGATCATCAGCATCTATATTGGCCAGACTTTGATTGATTTTATTCCACACAATAATCCTCTCAGAGGGATTATGGTAAGAGTACACATTAGCTATGGCTATAGTATCAGGGCCAAGATTACCTACCAGAATCTGCCACCTACCACTGTTATCATTGACCATATGTTTTACCTCCAGATTGATTCTCAGATTCCACACTATGGCAATACCTGCAGACGAATCATTAGCACTAATAGACCAAACTTTAAAATTGGGAGGAAGGGATCTAGAAATAATCTCGTTATGGTTAAGATCATGGATCTTCTGGATTAGCAGAATATCAGGGTTAAGGGTAGAGATACAGACCTTTAGACGCTCCCTTTTGATAATATTATTTATACCCTGGAGATTTCAGGTAATGATCTTAAGGTGGCCCGACATTAACATTTGTACCTTCCTTTGGCCATCCTGGATTGGATGGCTGAATTCCTCGGGCTTACTCTCAGAGGTCCAAGGTAAGTTTTCTTCTGTCCCCTGCCCCTTCTTCTTGAAGTAATCTGCTTCCATCCTTCCTCATTGCAAGAATGTATGAACTCGTGATCCGAATTATAGTTCTCAGACTCCCCTTCAGAATTTTCCTCCTTAAGAGGGAAGGAGAGAGTCACCATACCTGTTTTAAATTTGACCTCCAAGTTGACATTCTTGAGAAAAAAATCCCAATTGTTGTCCATGAAGAGAGAATCACTTTTGAGAGTGAAATCCGATTGATGTTCATCAGGGTCCCTCTGAGTTATGGTTTTACAATCAATTTGAGCCCGAGCACAAGCATCTTTTTGAGCCAGAGCAGAAGCATCCATATTTTTGGGGCGCCACTCCTGCCTAATAATGAGAGGGGGTTTTACTGATGTAGCTTTTTTCCAGATGGGTGTAGCTTCTTCAAGCACCTTGTGGGTGGGAATTTTAGAATACACCACCTCCAAATCCAAAGTTCTGCCTTCTGAGATCTTGATTTTAACATTTTTAAGCCATCTTGAGTCAATCTCTTTAGAAATACAGACAGAGGGGAAATTTGTTTGGGGGATATTTATAGAGATAATATCCCCCAAGTTGCTCGAGATGGCCCTCAGATGAGAAATTGTCCATAAGGCAGGAGGCAGATTAGGAAATGTTATCCAGGTGGATGTAGAAATATGCTTTGAGTTACCTGGGGTAAATAATGGGCTCCATCTCATGATGTAAAACTCGTTGTTACTAATTTTGCCCAATTTCTTTTCTAGCAGGTAGGTAACACTAAAATTATCCCTACAGAGGATCTGAAACGTTCTGTTATCAATCTTGAGCAGGGAGCAGATGGGGATTCTATGAGTTTTGGTGATCCAAAACTTGATTTCTCCAATAGAGGGGCATTTTGAAGGAAAATAGATAAGCAACCCCCTGTCAGAGTATAAATTCACTGCCGTGGAATCTTGAACACTCGAAAGATCAATATAATCCAAATTAACTTTAGATTTGTCAGTCGGGTTAGCACAAGAATCAAGATTAAGCAAAGCATTTTTATATGAGGGAAGAGTTGGACCTTTTGCTTTGTCGCTCTTGCCAATGACAGGGATCCGGTTACATATTCTGATCTTCGACTGAGGTACTGATCCTGTTCATGCCAGAGTTGTGTAAGTCCACGCAGTTCTTGCAGTCACACTGATTTGTCTCAAGCGGGTTGAAATACCCATTGGAATCCCTGATCTTGCATGCACCAGTGTCCTTTTTGAGTCTTGTCTGATAAATACCATATTCTTGCGAGACATCTTTAAGGATCAGATCAGAACCCGAGGGGATTTTACTGAGAGCCTGCTTCCGGTGGTACTCAATGACACTGTCGTCGGCTTCTTCCCATCTTTTAATGAGTTTTATGGAAGCCTTAGAGTTCCAGTTAAGGTTTTCAAGGTCCAGAAGAATTGCCTTGGCCGCATTGAGCATCTCGTCCATAGATTTTTGGAAGATGTTGTTCTTGAGGCTGCAACAATCGGCTTCAGAGTGGCCTTGTTTTACCCTTATCCTTTTACATAAGTTTCTGTCCATTTCCTGAAGAAGCTCGAACATATTCCAGGCCCAATCCCTATCGTTAGCCCTTCCAGCGTTATAATCTTTATCCACGGCTTCCATTTTACTGAGAGTCTCACATATAACCCCGTCACCAAGAACCTCCATGCAAACCGCCGCTGCTCTCTGTTGATCTTGAATTAGAGCAAAGGTGATATACATAGATTTCAGTTTCCCCCAGACCTTATCATTCTTACTATCTAGCCAGAAAATGTTAGTCCATTCATCGTCTTCAATCATGCGGAGAGCTTTCTTTGTCCATTTGGCTCTTGGGTTGATTCGAGCCAATTTTCACGGTTTTGCTTGCCATAATCAGTTTTCGCCTGCGAAACTCCAAACAAGAGTCTGTAAAAGCTTGCCGGAGATCAATCAAACCTCCACACCAGAATATCAAGGTCCTCAAAGCTTTCCACCGGCTGTAAATTGAAGAAGAGAGCCCACCGAACTAAGGGTTCTGCCCCAAAATCAAATGGAACGCTGAGCCGGAAGAGATTTCTGGGAAAGCGGTTGCCCAGAGCCAAATATCCGGTATTATGAGCACAAATTCTTAATGATCCTAGTCTGTCAAAGCACAGTATGCTAAGGAAGTGACTGCCTACTGACGTCCTACTAAATCCTATCCTAGATTGATTGTTGTACGCTAAGCTAAGGAGGTTTCTAATGGCATTGACTGTCACATCGTTGTCCACTGGGATCTGGGGAAGCCCCAGACTCTGGAGAACATCCTCTAGAAAGAACTCATTCATCGAGTCTCAGGCTTCTCCCGTTTCCCGAGGCGGGCCGAAGGACGCCAATGTGAGCGCCAACGTTCATCTTCCCTCCGCCACATTTCCTCCCAGTAGATTACAATCTTGGGCTTCACCACAACCCACCATTGCATCCGGCACTACTCCGCCTCTCCCTCTGAGTTCCTAACTCCTCCCCTGGTGCAAAAGCCCCTGGCTCTTCTGGATCGAATAATCTCAATAATCATTAGTAGGAAAATGTAAATTACATGCCTGCTAAAGGGCCAAGCTCGTTACAGATTCTATCAAAATTCCCCAAGATTCTCAATGATTTCCTTAGATTCAATCGAGATTCTTGAGGCTCTCTTTGATTCTCCAAGTTGTCACTGAATTCCATCAATGTTCTTTTAGATCCTTTGAAATCCCCTTAGATACCCTCAACATTCACTGGCTTCCTTCTGCATCTAACCACTCTTTTGAAAACTCTCGACAAGCCGGTATTTGTCTCTACCCAGTTTAAAATTTCTTAAGCCTTTTTTAGATTCCATTGGATTGCTCAAGATTCTATTAGATTCTCCAATATGTTCCTTCATAATATATCGGTTAAGTCAAAAAAATCATGTTGATCACAATCAATATTTGTAACATTGCCATTCTTTTAATATATTGATGACACAGTTCTTAAAAAAAAAATATTTGTAATTTAGCAAAAAGATTTTTTTTTTTTGCCACAAGGTCAATGAATCAACCACTTGGCATTTTTTGCAGAGGTTAAGTTCAAAACATCATGGTGATTATGATTTAGTATATGCTATTTCAACTACATTTATTTTTTTCGGCACTGGGTTAACGTGAACACACGACAAAGCGAGGTGGATTTGTGATAGACCACAAGTTAAATTACAAACATTAAACAGAAAATGCAAAGTGTGAAAAAGGTGTAAGCATAAAGTTTTGTGGTATGGTATTTAGGAGGTTCGTTTTTTGACAACCTTTTCCTTGGTATTTTTTTTTTTTTTTTTGAAGGACGTCAAGCTTTATTCACCAACTAGAAACCAGAGCAACATAAATGCAAAGACAGGATTATAACCCCAGTGGACAAACCGATCCAACTGAGCACAACCACCTGCCTATGCAAAAGAATGAATCTGAAGGTAAGTATGCCAGATCAGTACTTTCTTCTCTTGATCAAGAGAAGAACAATTGTAAGCCATAACAATTTTATCTTGCGCCCACTGAAGAACAACCTCATCCGGCAGATCTATGCCCTTAAAGATAAACAACCTCCTTCTCTTCCAGATTGACCATAAAAGCCACCGCATGCGAGATGAAAAGCTCGTTTCCGTTGTTTGGGCCAAGCATCGGGATAGATAGCAAGCAAAATTTGCCGGCTAGATCGAGACGTGCAAAAAGGGTCAACAACCAAGACCATGCCCGCCAAGCCTCTCACACAAGAAAAAACAATGCTCAATACTCTCAACCCTTTTTGCGGCATAAAGGGCGAGCTCAAATCCGATTATCCATTTTATGGACTAACCTCGTTGACTCTCGAGGCATCTATGGATCACTTGCCACCACAAAACTACTACTTTGGGGTGAAGCGCCTTATCCCATACCCATATCCAAACACTTTTCCATTGTGGTCGAGGGACTCAAGATGCCATCTATTAGATGGAGGCAGGATTTCGTAATGCACAAGCAATTTATACAGAAGACACAAACCGCCCGGCCGGATATCCCGATGGCAACCCCATATGACTACCTCAATGCGGGACCGTAATCCTCGTGGCAACAATGCAAAGAATATGATTCCGATTACTCGTCCCATCGCACAACAAGAACTTTGTTCTAAATGCTTCCCATGACATGAGATGATCGGACTCATACCAAGCCGCAATAGTATTGATACCAAATGCTACCCATCGTCGTTGTGTCTTTGGATGAACAACCACACTTAGAGGCACATTCTCCGGAGTGTCCCAAAGGAATCCACCAAAGCATGGAGTGGACAAATCAAGACATGCCTCGGGATTAATATGGAAAAGAGACCGACGTTGTCCCAAGCCGCAAGCAACCCCTTGGTATAACCATTTAGCTTTAAATAACTATAGTGGTTGCTTCGAACCCCTTTTGCCTCACCTTGCTTTAACTCGTTTTGTCGATAAATGTTATTAGTCCATTCTACCAGTGGGAACCTTAATATGGCCAAGTTATCCGAACCATCCTCCAAAAAAAAAAAAAAAAAAAGGAAGAAGAAGAAAACCAGCTTGTATCATAGCAATCCTTCATGGCGTATTTGTTCATTTTATTGATCGCTCTATATCGATCATTCTGGTCATTAGATTCCAACAATATTCCAAGGAATATGAAAGATGAAATCAGACCCCTGTATAATAAAATGCTCCACATGCGTAAAATAATATCTATGAAAATATGTGTGCTACAAGAAATAAAAGGGCTCTGGTCATTGTGAATAGAACATAGTTGAATGTAAAAATATCTATCTAAATTAGCGTAAAATCACTATGAACTCTTAAAAAAAAACAGAGATCCACAAAACCAAACACATGAAGCTGGTTATGGCAATGTTTACACCTTTGCATGCCAGATTCGGACTCGAAGATGCATTGTAGAATTAAATTGCAAACTCATGCAATTAGCAAGCATCAACAATAACATCTCGCTAAATGAAATCACCAGTTTTCAATAAGAATGAACCGAATTGTAGGTACACGGTTGCCTTAAGCCTATGACAACACATAAAATCGGAATGTAGAGCAAATGAAATAACTGAAAAAATGCAGCATCTCTATTCTATAGCAAAAATTTATTCACGACTTTCTCAAAATGTACAAAATTTGAGGCACATGAATGGATAAAGTCCATAGTGATTTACGTAGCACTATAGTACTTGATAGACCATCTGCCAATGTCATCTAGGCAACAGATTTATTGAATGAGGATTAGCTCCCATCACTTACAAGTCGAGTGTGGAAGGTGGCATAAAACATTGAGGTCCAATCACGAATGCAAACATATAGGATAGGAGATGACCATCACTTTTCACGTAGTTGTGCATCTATAAGAGAGCAACACCAGACAGTAAATTGTGTGACTATCTATATTGTTTTTCAGTTGCCACCATAGAAACTAGCAATTTTCCTCACATAAATGTTGCTTGTTTATGAGACATAATAAAAGTAGACAATTGCCACCATAGAAACTAGCAATTTTCCTCACATAAATGTTGCTTGTTTATGAGACATAATTATAAAAGTAGACTAGGCCATGACGTCTCCTAGACTTAAGAATAGAATAGAATAATTTTTATCGTCCACGGAGACTAATCGGCTTATGGGATCAATAAAAGAGCACATCAGACTTATTACTATCCGGATTAAAAAAAATTACCCCCAAAGATTTTCGAGGGAAAACCCGTGACGATAATAAGAGATGAGAATAATCAATAACAATTACAATTAATTAAGAACACAATATTACATTGCAAAGATGGTCTCTTTCGAACAAGTCAAAACTCAAAATCAATCACTACTTTCGTGCGGCAGCTTCAAGAACAAGAACTCAGAACCTACATCCTATCAGGCTCTCTGAACACGATGTGAAGTGCAAGAATCTCCAAGCACCTTCGCAACAAAAATAGGAAGAAACATGCCACTTAGAAAATTGCGAATCCCTTTCTTTCGCTCCCCAATACCCACATTTTATGAAGGGGGCAGTTTTTGGAACCTTATTAGTGGTAATGAGAGAAAGGGTACATGGTTTGATTTCGTGCATAATCTCCAACATACCTGATTTCTGATTTACATGCAACCATAAGGCCCTTTAAGAACCATAACTACAGATCCTTAAATCTAAAATGACAATCATACTACATATGTGTAAGCACATGACTGATATGCAAAATCATCGGTGCTTTTCCTAGACCGACCATCATCACGAGTAATAAAATCATCCATGTCAGCACGTGTGAGATCCTCAAGTCCATATGTACGAAGCTATGTTTTCTCATTAGAAAGCACTTCTTACAACAGCTTGTCAATTTTTATGCTTTGTCTAATATACATTTTAACAATTCAAACAGAAGTGCCGCAGATGCTGGTCCTGAAGTTACAATAAAACTGTTAGCAACTTATAGAAATGACAATCAATTATGCACCGCTTGTTAATCTTAGACAGTTTGCAATTTGCAATTGCAATCTGCAATTTGCAATTTGAATATCTGTTCAGTTTAGTCCAAGCTGCTGCTTGCCTTGTGGTGCGTTCAAGAGAACTGCAAATATGTTGCAGTGTTGTCAGTTTACAATTCATCAGTTCCTCTGAAAGGGAATTCAAAGCTGGATTCAGACTCATTATCATGTTCATTCAACAACCACTTGACTGATGCAGTCTTAGGCTCCGGAATGTGACCACGATGAAAACTGGAATGAGGGCTAGTTTTGGCCACGGTAAGAACACCCCTTGGTCTCACTTTCCTACGGTCTCTTACACCGGCCGATCCAAGGCCATAAATAGGACTTGTGCCAAAACTGGGGCTCGCCTCAAAACTGCATCCTGACCTGACCCCTACCCTAGGAGTCGTCCTTATATTTATTTCAGGAGAAGCTGATAATTGTGCTGGAGGAGTTACAACTAATTCTTCAGCATCAACTTCCGTATCGCCAAGCGAGATAGGGGGCACTGTGGTTTTGGTCAATGCTGAATGTGGATCATCAAGTTGCACGTCTAATTCATGGGCAGGTTTCTTTCCAGAAGTCTTTGCTAAAATCCCTTGAGAACCAGTTGAGGATATTTTGGTCTTCTTGGCACACTTCCTTGTTTTCTGCAATAGATGGCCTTGACCTTCTCTTTTCCGCTTCTCCAACTTTGCAGTTTCAGGTTTCTGGATATTACCATATGTTTTCTGTGGTCCAAGAGGCTTTGGGCCTCTTTGAGCTGCGCCATCCCTGTATTTAAAACAATTACCAAAGCATTTTTCATTCTCCTTTCCAAGGCTGGAGCAAGTAGACTGGAGTGCACCAACACGGTGCATGTTAGCCGCCAGTAGCTAGATGTCCTGATCAAGTGACTGACTAAATCAGCAGTATGCATAAAATAGAACTCGGTAAGCATTGACATTGCCCTACAGTCACCTTATATCCTACAAGTTGATTAAGTAGAACTATGGGAATGCAATGCTGTATTGCTGAGACTTATTCAGAAGCTAAATTGGCCTTACAAACAGTAGCAATTAGCATAATAATATGAGTAAATTTATTTGAGGATAATATCGTTGCATTACAAAAGATTGTTGGGTCGACCAGCCTAGTTGGTATACTCCGACCTAATCCGGATAAATTTGCCAACTTTCCAGCCCTCTTGCCAAAGTTGCAAATCTTATTCTCTGCAATATAGAGCTTACACAACCTGCGAATACATCTAAAACAACTACTATTCTTCATTTACTAGCATAACAACAAACATCATATACTTGGTGAAACGTTGACTCGAGAAACTGGAAAACCACTTTACATGATATAACAATGAGCCCTACCATGACTATTACAAACCAAAGGACTTAAGGTGTAAGAAAAAATGGCTGCCCAATCCCGCTGAATGAACCCAAACCAAGATCTCTCAGGCCTGATCCTATCTGCTGAAACCCCACTTTCCAACTGCATTTTCTCTAAACAATCTAGTGCGTTATGGCCAGAATCATGTTCAACATACACTGCAACCAAATATCCTGCCAAGATATAGATCCTTTTCCCTCACAAGAACATGAACTGCTCATTTTGCCCAGGCTTTCAGTAAAGCCTTAAACACGTGCCCACTGGGATGTATATTAGATTCTCTAACCGGTTGATACATGCTAAATGTGCTGCAATTCTGTAAATTCTATGCAGAAATCCAAGCTTGCCCTTGTAACAAAGTTTGTTTCCCCATCTTATCTATGTGATTGAAGTTTGTTAATCCATCTGAAAAACATAATCTAATGTGGAACTCTTCTTTTACACAAGTATCTTTCAGCAAATGTGGTTGCCTCAAGGTTAGCATCGGGACTAAAACTTGTAGGTTACAGAATCATTGATAAAATTTATCGCTAAGCTTCAGCCTTTCGTTTTTGCTAGACTAAACTAGCATTTTCAACTATCATAAATGTTGACGACTTGCTGTATTTATTTGGTCTCATAGACCCTATGGGTCTCCTGTAGACATTAATAAACTCACTCTTTCTTTCTTTCTTTCTTTCTTTCTTTCATGAGGAAAATATGGAGTTTTTGATCCTATCTATTGCTAGATAGTATGAGCTGTTACAGATTTGGGCCATGTCCAGATATGGAAAACTAATAACCATAACAACAGCAATTTGCAGGAAACAAATGAAGCTCCAATCACTTACAGTTTGGAATCAGAGGGCCTTAAGAGCTCCAGGGTTGGAAGATACGAATTTAGGCCTCCAAATGGACTGGAAGAAGCAAACAAGTTCTTCTCAATCTGCTGCAGACGAGTGCAAACCTGAAATGAAGAAAAAAATGAAGCTTACAGCTTGCAGCAGGGGCCTCCAGAGCTCCTGGGCCGAGGCAGCTAATCAACTGAACAGAGGATGCCCGCGGGATGCCGGAAATAGGGTAGGAACGAATTTCTTAGTCAACCTTAGCGATTTGCCCTGTCTCCGGCTTTGGTCGCAATATGGCTCAACTTGTTTTCAAAACTTTGGGGTGGGACCCAATCGACAAGCATTTAGAAATATCATGTTTACCTTCTTACAAATACATTTTAAGGGTGCTTTCCCATGGAACGAAAAGCTGGAGATTTTCTTAAGGTCAGGTCGAAGGCTCCGGCATTCCCATGAGCACCTTACTTGCTTGATTCAGGTTTAGACCTGAGTCGCAAAGTATTCTCCACACAATCCCGAGCCTCGGGTTTTTGACCTTAGTACAGTTTTTTCAGGTCTGCAATTCATAGGAGCGCACCCTATAGTACAGTTTTTTCAGGTCTGCAATTCATGGGAAAGCGCCCTAAGCGTTAACATGTTATGAAAAGTCCGGACTTTTAGAAACCGCCATGGCATTAGAATTAGCTATTCTATTTGTCATGCCAATCATAGTGCACCATAATAAAGAATTAGCTACTCTATTATTGGTGATTGGAGGAGGTTAAGGGTTTATATAAAGATGATGTTAATCTTAATCAGGTGTATTACACGAGCCAGAGCCATTAATGGATGAGTGGACGGGAATAGATCCTTGATGGTTTAAAAGGACATGGCTTGAGAAATTGTTAGCTTCTTAAAGATTGGCTTTGAGAGATTTCATCATAGTTTAGGAGAGGAATTAGCGGCGGAGACCTACGGGCTTCTAGCAGATTACTTCTGTGTTCAAAAGTGCTAGTTCCATGGTTGGGCGGTTGAACTTCTCATTTCCTCTCTTTTGTACTTCACTCCTTTTAAAAAAGAATTACTTGATCTTGTGTGCGCAATCAAGTCTCTTTTCCCCTTAGTAGCTTTTTAGCCCCACTATGTAATAGTGGTGAACCCAAC
The DNA here is from genome assembly GCA_021234155.1 of Isoetes taiwanensis. Classification (NCBI taxonomy): domain Eukaryota; kingdom Viridiplantae; phylum Streptophyta; class Lycopodiopsida; order Isoetales; family Isoetaceae; genus Isoetes; species Isoetes taiwanensis. The sequence continues at coordinate 488,086 of JAJEKV010000241.1, forward strand.
CTGAAAAGGTCTTGACGAAGAGCGGATTGTGGTTGTAAAGCGTGCCATAGTAGCAAAGGTTGTAGAAAAAGATAAGTGTTGAGGAGGAAGTATCTATTGATGATGAAGATGTCCTTCCTGATGATGAAGATTTTGACGATGAAGCGATTTGCCGCATCTCTTACACATGTTGGAACAGTCTAGGAACAGTTTGACTTGTTTGCTTGTGAATCAGAATGAGTTGTTGCAAAAACTTTTGATGCAAAAGATTGACCAAGTCAATGATGATAGAACTACGGTTGAGAAAAACCTAAGGATCCAAAAGTTAAGCTGGATTACTTGTATGGAAAGCGCGATGGTGCGTCAATATTCTGCCAAGCGAAAACTTGATTGGACAAGGGCTCAATTAAAGTTGGATACTATCTTATGGTGGCAGTAGAAGGTGGATGTCATTAATGCAACAAATAAGCCCATTACCACTTGGGCTAGAATGAAGAAGCTTATGAGGTCTGAATTTATGATAGATAATTATTAGGATTTTGTCTAGGCGAACAATGAAGCAGCATGCTAACGAGTCAATAGATGATTTCACAAACAAATTTAACACTTTATTAAGTCGAATGGTAGGATTAACTAAAAGGGAGATTAAGATGACCCGTTTCATTGGTGGGTACCAGCACTCACAAATATTGAAGTTATGCCTACCTCGAATGTTGCAACATGCTCATACTGCCATATTAGAAATGGAAAAGGATGATGTTGCCCAAGGTTCACCAAGTTAGCAGTAATGATGGCGAACGTTTCCACCTCGAATGCGAGCAAATAATATGGATGCCCCAGGGTGCACACTGCAAAAAACATACAGAACATGTGCATGTGCGAAAAAGATCCTTTTAAGGGCATTTTCATACATGTACATACGAAGCAGGTTGGGTCCAGGGAGAAGGTTCACTTCCGTATACATGAGGCGTCGAAGGTTGCTTCGAAGCTGAAGTATATGAAAAAAATGTCTAGGGACAATCCAGCCCTGTTGTCCACTCATATCGCGAAACGTGTCACTGCGTCCTTCTCTGAAAATCGCCTAAGAAATTTACTCATCGTTCTGCCCTTTTTTTCCCTTCTGTTACCTGCATCCACAGACAAAAAACAAGCATAAGAATGGTTGCAATGTAAGGGATAGCAGGTGTCATGGGTTTCTTTGAGGTTATCCCCCTTCACTATAACAATATTCAGGCCTAATGCCAAATGTAAGGATCAATATTAGTAGACAGGCCCTTTTGGTATGTCAAAGAAACTTTAAACTATATAATCCTTAGTCATGCATGCTTATGTATTTGGTTATGCTACAGATCCAAGATAAGCCTATGAAAACCAGTGAAACAAACGTCCTAATGCCCCTGCATAGTTTATTATACTTGCTGTCATAGGGAGCAATCCATGGCAGCAGGTTTAAGCACTAGGTATTTTCAAACTATTACACAAGACCAATAGCAGTTCAGATCTACTTTGTGTATGTTATTGAATCCATTAATGTCTCAGAAAATATTTCCTTCTAAGCTAAGAATATATCCCTTTGTTGTCCAGCTTAAACTAAAGTTTTCGATCAGGGCTAACTTCCATCTACTGCAAGATTTCTCAGGTAATATCTATAGATCAGAGAATATATCAAAAGAATTCAGCTCCAAAGTTAGATTTAGCCCATCGAATATCAGGGTGTCTCCGCCTTATACAAGTATTGTTATTACTATTAGGACTGCTATTCTGAGAGACGATTTTCTTAAAAAAGGCAGATCCCTAAGAGGTGCATGGGATTGTGGATCTATGGATTTAATAGGCTGTAAGTTCTGTTTATGATCTATATCAGAGATAGTGTAACACCTTATTGACTTCTCCTTAATTTATATACTTTAGATCTAGATAGCCTACTGTAAAATGGAAAGATAAGGAAGAAGTATATGTAAAAAAAAAATTCAGAATTCAAGAAACTAAACCTCCCAAACCTTTGATGAGCGCCCAATGGTGGTGGAATCTTCTGGAGGTGCTGTATGCATAGAACCAATAGCAGCATTGTTGTTGACTATCATATTTTCCTCAATCTCCATGTTCAAATCTGCACCAGTGGCCTTTTGTATACCTTTACAGATAGAGATGTCCAGAGGCATGGATTCAGTCTGCTTCCCCTCCTCTGCTTCTTTTGTATCATCCTTTGCCACATTCAATGCTGGCACCACAGCTGAAATGTGGTATTGATAAATATTTTTCCCACTTCTTCCCTTCAATTTTTCTTCTGCCATCCTCTTCTTCGTGGCATTATTCAGGTCTCCTTTCTTTCTTCCAATGGCTGCTATGGCACAAGCAAGCCAAGACCTCCGACCACTCTCCCCTATTGTAAGCCAATTCTTTATTTTCATGCAGGTTGCACCTAAATTATATGGGAGAAGACAGTACCTAATACCGGCTGTTCCAATAGGGTCGTAATCATACCTTAACGTGTAGGGCATCCTGAGGTCGCTGTCGGCCGGAGTGATCCGATCAGGCTTTCATTCCCATGATGTTGCCCTAAAAAAATATCCTTTTCGACAATAGTAGAAAATGTTTACAACTTTTTAATTTTACATTACAAACTAGTATTCTGGCTTTGCCTTGTGCTAAGATTTGTATGCCATATTTTATTAATAGTCCAAATCCTTGTATCATGTGCATGGTTACTGCATTCAATCTCACCTGTAACATCCAATCATTTCCTTACTTTTCAGGTTTCAATTCCCTGAGTTGCCTGGGTCATTGTATCCTCTCAAAATTTTGTCAGGGCATATTGAACAGACCTGATTGCCCTCATAGTCAAAACCTTCTTCATATGGTCACCCCAAAATTCATATACCTTTAATTAAAAAAAAAAAAAAAAACATGAACTCAGATTAGACACGAAGGTCAACTATAGTAATAGCACCTCGAGAACCTCGGAGTCAACCAGAAAGAGGAATATGTAGCAAAATTGAAGAATCAAATGCGATAGGAGGAGGGAAAATCCTAAAGGAGTATAAACATTTAGGTATATCCTCTTAGGTAATACAGATATATATCTATTGTAAGTATTGGGTGCTCATACATAGTACAAAACATGAGTTTAGGATCATGTTTTAGGGTTTAGCATTTGGATCAAGAAACTCCATCACTTCGACTGCCAAAGGATGAAGCAAAGAAGCACAGCTATAGCCAAGTTCGACTGTTTGAACGGAAGAGCAAGTACGGGAGAGAGAGACGACCAAAGCCCAAACAAATCTTCGACCCCAAACACTTTGGGAAGTAGCCTCAAATAGAAGACCGCTCATCCAGCGCAATGTCAGGATGAGAGATAACGTCGATCAGTCAAGGTCATTGGTGTTACAGCATCTAGGTTTTGCACCAGAACATCTTTGAGACACAATTCTACCTCTTGTAGCAGGGCCACACTTGACGCCCTTATGACACGAGTGTCCTCAACAATAGGAGGAACGACCAGACATCCTCACAAACCGTGGCCACGATCTCAAGTCGACAGAGTTAAGAACTTCTTCGGGATGACCCGACATCAACGAGCCAACTGAGAAGGCAACATCTCAACGACCATAATCCAAGCTTGTGGTGATATATGGTGATGCTTGTGACACGCATGTTAAAAGGAGATGCACTTACGAAAGGTACCGCGGCGATGAGATATGCCTTCAACAACTAGACGATGACTTCATCAAGTACTCCTACCAACAATTAGAAGAGGAGAAGCCAAATGTATCTCCGACATGTAGGACCTCAACGGCCAAGATAGAAGTATTCGATACCTTAAGGACAAGGATAGCAACCAAGGCAGCTTTGACAAAAAGAGAGTTCAAGACAATAACTACGCTATTCAAGGACAATAGTAGATCTAGGGTAGAAACTTCAACTCAAGGGTCAAGCTATACAGATATAAGGGTACATCATCCTCGACAGCAAAGCAATCAAGGAGGAGAGCCATGAGGCTTTACTCGCCAGGGAGATGCACATGTATTGAGGGACAAAGGCCACAAATCATAAGCTGGAGAATTGCTAGTACTTCCACGAGCTCCTTAGATGCAACATGAGGTTCAAAATTGTGGAGCATGATCAAGTGCAACTAGAAGGTACCACAATACTAGAAGGCAGCATAGCACCTTAGAAACTTAACAACGTATAAGCCGTCAAATCGAGGGGATCCAAAAGGTAAGATTGCAACCTCGATGGAGAAGCGACTAGGCAAACCGAACTGAAGAATCGACGATTCAACTACAAACCTCCTCAGAATACGGCAGCTCGCATGCAACTTGGCGAACACAAGGACCGACAATTCGAAGGGCAACTAACGAAGAGAACAACTTTTTAGGAGTCTAGCCAAAGGAATTGCGCACAACTTCAAGAGGCGTCTCCAAAGATCTTCAGGCATTGTGGAGGGGGAACAATTATTGCGCAAGAACAAGATTAGGAATCAGACCAGAACGTTGAAGCATCAACATCCGTCATACCCCTAGTTAGAGGTGAAGCAAAAGCATGTTGTGCTATAGCCAGGAGACATTGGAGAGCATATCAACGAGTTTACCCAGAGCACGAACATGACGCACAAATAGAAGGATATAGATCTTCAACACCATTGCACTAGGAGGAACATTGACAACACTGCCATGGAGTACCTGTGCACCTCGAGGCGAGACACCAAGGAGACCTAATAGCTTTAGTAGTATTTGTAATTGTGTAAGCTATATGCCTTGCATAGATACCCCCTTTATTATTCCCTCCCTCCCATAGTGTGACATATCAAAAAGAAGAGATGCCAGGCAATTCAAAGGGGTGAAGCAATCAACAACCTCAACACTCGTCTGGCAACATGCTACCAGCAAGAGAAGGACTCAAAGTGAGAGATGTTGATGGAGTTGGCACAACAATATCATATCTAGAGCTATCATTTAGCCGCCAAGATAAAGAATTCAACATGGAGGATATTTTTCAAAAGAACCACCCTCAAGTTTTTGGGAAGTGACACAGAAGATTTCAGGTGGTCAACTACGCCATCAAAACCATCAGCAATGGGAGGCCTTTAATGAATTAAGTTGACCTCTACATCGAGGAGGAGCACGGAGTCTTAAGCAACTCGAAAGAACGTTACCTTGCTATTTCAAGAAGGCAACGAGTGGATGAGCTGCTAGCAAGATTGAGGAGCTATGATCATATAGTCGAGTAGGATAATCTTATGGATGATGATAACATCCATAATGGGATTGGAAGGCATTTCTAGATATTCTCGTGAAAGGATTGCCCCAAGTTGAGCTAAGCATCAACGATTGGGAAGGAAATGCATAGGAGTAACTAAAATTATACACGATTGTTAACAGACATCCAACATATTGAAACCACTTGATGAGATTGATCACCTCGCTAAGAAGGAATAATTACTAGGATACTTGTTGACCATGTGTAAAGCTAGTACCTCCAAGGAATAATCCAACTGAATGAAAAGAAGTAATCTAACAAGTCCAGCCAACTTGTTATGATGATATCAATTCAATTGATAGGAATATTCCAAGAGAGTAAATAACTAAGAAAGGGGGAATCTCTAGAATATAAAATTGAATAGTACATGAAAGGTACATCTAAAATAAGAAGTATATTAATCACATAGTCGTTCGAGATAAAAGGAAATGTCATGATGACAAAATTTTGTGGTTTAGAATTGTTCTAAATACTTTGATAACCCATCGCTTAGGGATAGATATGATAAACATGATGGATAGATGGTTAGATATGTTAGTTAAAGGCTAGCAAATTAATGCATTAGCATATAACCTCTCAAGGTAGATAGAATAGCTGAGATGCTATGACAACATCAATTGAGGGGATAGGGTGCATTGGATAGCATCATTAGAGAGGTCTAGGACCATTTTCTTATGAAGAAAGTGGGGGCTTCAATCTTAGAACTGAACCTACCTGCATCTTAGTGGTTGAATCGCCATCAAATTAGTCGATCCTTAGAATAGAGTCCCTTCCGAAAGTAGCCAAAGCAGATGGAGTATAAGATGGATAGATGCTTTAATGTCCATGTGACCTTCACATGCAAGACTGACATGGTAGCCAACTGTCTTTTGAAATAGGAGAGGAGGTACTGGGAATGTGGGAGGACATTTTATTAAGGTCAATTAGGGGGTCAGATGATAGTTGTTGATGGACAAGGGCATTTTCCTTAGGAAGTAAATGAACATCCTGACAAAGTTTATTTGCTTTATTGCTCAATAAAAAATCTAACTCGATCAACATTTTAGCTCGCAAGTACCTGGAATTGATTAGAGCAATCAATCTTATCCACAGAGTTATCTTCATAATCCTTATGAGTGATTATGTGGTCATTTGATACTGCTAGCAAATCTGGTCCAGTAGCAGCATTGACTTGATTTGGTGGTGGCAAACCAGTAGAAGCCGTATGATTAAGTGTTGATGAAGTACCATGAATGATAATATCTGAGTTGCCTTTGTTTAAATAGCCTAGGCAGATCTTCTGAGACATTTTGCATAACTTTCCTTGTTGATGGATATATCTTTTTAGTTCCAACCTGTGTAGCAATTGTGTAACTGTCTGCCAATATTTGATCACAAATTTTCAAACCCTTAAGTATGGCTGGTTGCTGAGTAGTATGGCTTTTATTAATTAATGGAACACTCTTAACTTTTGCCTAAGTCAGATGATCAGACAAAATGTGTGTCTTTTCTTTTCTGCAATCACCTGATATAACTTCGCAAAGAGCCAAAATAGAATGTTCTGGAATGTTCCAAACCACCTAAGCCTAAAATAGAAGGTTGTTTGAAACTTTTCAACATTCAAAATAGTGATATGTTCTTATAAATGTCGTGTTACATGACCGCCGCTTAACGTCGATCCGTGATCCTACGGCTCACGCTGCTTTGGGATATACCCTATTGGGTGCTCATGACATTGGGAATTATATGTACAAGATCCTATGATCCAGATTGTTCTTAATCCCAATTTGTTCTTAATCCCAATCGTCGATCCGAGATCCTACATAAGGCTTGGGAATCTATATAAGGGAACCGTCATCAAATCTTTGAGAATCTAGGGGAATCTTGATGGAATCAAAGGAAATCTTTCTAGAATGTAAGGGAGTCTCATAAAATCTAAGGGAATCTTCATAGAATCTAAAGGAATCTCATAAAATCTAAGAGAACCTAAGGTAATCTAAGGGAATCTCATAAAATGTAAGGGAATCCAAGGGAATCTGCATAAAGTCTTTTAGAATCTAGGGGAATCTTGATGGAATCTTGGAAAGTCTAAGAGAAAATTCATAGGATCTAGGGGAATCTCATAAAATCTAGGGGAATTTAAGGGAATCTTTATAATATCTTTGAGAAGTGAGGGGAATCTTCACAGACTTGTCGGGAATCTCATAAAATCAAGTGGAATCTACGAGAATCTAAGCACTAATTGAACGTAAGCAACAAAATTGTCTTAGGCTTCAACTAAATTTCAAAGTGTGAGCATAAGCCCTAAGTAAAATCTTTGAGAATTTAGGAGAATGTTGATGGAATCTAGGAGAATTTTTTTTCCCTCTCCAGGGAATTTAACATTTCAGAACCAAGTTAGAAAAGACTTAAATCAAGTAGAAATATTCTGATTTACAGTGGCATTACTATAAACCAATATGAAAAACATACCTTATGCAGATGGCAAAGCTTCTCATTTGTCAACTTCTTCATGGCTATTTCCAAGGCATATAAGTAAAATGAGAAATGAAGTGCTAAAATATTATATTATAGTATACAATATAATACTTACCATACAAAGCATCCCCCTTTTCTTCATGGTCGAACTTAGAGACAGATGTGGTACAATAATAGTAATGCAACTTCACTTTAATATCACGGATGTTCTGACCAAGCAGGCGAAACATGTCAGCACATAGAAAATGGTTAATCTGGTACGAATGAAAAAACAGAGAAGTAATTTACCTGGTATTTCATGAACTTCTCAGCGTGCTCCCTTTCTTCTTCATTTGCCTCCTTGAAGTACCTAAAACATAGTACCATTATTAGAACAAAATCTTGGAAAAGATAGTAGATCTTAGAACATCTTACAACAACAGTTTATTACAAACTTACTTGGCGAATCTAGGCAACTCAACATTGTCACGGTCGAAATAAACTTACATAGCATGATAGATATAGGAAACATTGTATTCAATGCTGCCAAAAAGAAAAAATAGATTTAAGTTAAGGTGAATATAAATGGGAAAAAAAACTAATAACAAGTAGACCTTTGCCCATATACTTAATTTGATCATTCATTGCCGCCCCAAATGATGTATTCAGAAGATTGGGTGGCTTTTACTTTCACAAGGCCATAAGGAGCGGAAAACTCACAACCCTCGCCAGAAATTGAGAGCCCAAATTTAACCCTGTCAAAACTACTGGTTTTGCCCAAAAAATTGATTCCCAAAACAGAACCAAAAGTAGAAGCGATGAAAGAAGGAGCCTAAATGGTCATCATTTTGCTCAATGAGAGGATTTGTGACTCATAGCATCTTTCGACGGTTGGATAGCCTCCTAATGCAGGCTTACGAGGATGAAGGGTGACCCCAGTGCCTAAAAACTTCACAAAACATTGAGAAAATTTTGACATGAGCCATTCAATGTAGAGAGATTTCTAATCTCATCCATTGAATTAGCAAATCTAATGGTACAAAACTAATATTCCATCAGCCCAACTCCCAGGGGTTTGCCCTTTGTGTAACCCAAAAATACTCTTCATTTGGTGTATATTTGGAATTTTTGTTCACTGTGGAAATATTACTTAAAAACATTCGAGCACCTGAAAATTCAACATCAATTGAAGATGTTGATTGTGAGGGACGTCGTGGGTGATTTTTTGTAGGTAGGTGATTTTGCATTTATTTTTCACTCAGTGAATTCTCTCCATTAAGATCCTTTCTATAATCGATTGAGCTTGATTTTGGAACAAAAAAGGAATTGCAGATGCATGGCTCAAAAGCAGTCAATATCCGAACATAGAACCAATTCATGTCAGTTTATCTCCAATGACATGCCTAGTGAATTGTACACCTAAAAGATACCACATTAGGGTATTACAGTTCAAATATTTGTTGGTCACAATCTAGCGAAGAATTTAATATATGCAACACCGTTGGAGCAATTGGAAGAGGAAACAACAAGTATGAGCTCTGTATGAAACTGGAAGTGCCAGAAATTGTGTGTTAGTGTGTGCACATGCTGTCGAAGCCCTTCCTATAATATACCATGACGTCGGCAAATCACGTCGGAACTTTGTACCCAAGAAGAAGAATGCATACATGTCATTATAATAAAAAGGAATAAAAGTATCTAATTTGCCAAACTACCTTATATATGTGTAGATAATATTTTTTTTTTAGAATTGGTAGGCTCATCCTCCAAAGCTACCCCATGGATCTATCCAAGTTTCCTTTCCCTTGCAAAGATGCTTCTCAATGAAATGATCAGATCCAATCTACATTTAATAGCTTTCTTTAATCTGAGCCGCTCGATCTTTCTAGACTTCATGTTAAATCCTCCTACCAAGACCTTCCCCTTTCTTTGTGCTTATTTCTTTGTCTTGCAAACATGGCTCGCCTTGCCTAAAGTGCAGGAGAAACAAAAACCTTGACCACTCGTATCTATTTTCTAGCAATCTTCACCATTCATAAGGGGCGATTCACACGCGCCTTCGTGCAAGATGGTGTCATGAAAAATTCCTAGCCCTTTTTTGAGGTGTCATAGAGGCTGTTGTTTTTGCACAAGGCAAAACCCGGCGACGATTGCATGTAAACCGTCCCTAAGGCTGGGTTCACATGTGACACTCATCTCCGACGGACCCTATTTTACCCTGTATTAATTGAGGATGCCGTGTGACGGTGGGCGTAAAAGAATAGAATAGAATAGTTTTTTTAACGTCCACGGAGACCAATAGGTCATGGGACACATACAATGGGCTAGTACAATCATTACTACTAGGATTAAAAAACCCCTGCCTCGAAAGGTTTTCAAGGGAAAAACCTTTGTAGTAATGATGATACTAGACAAGCGGAGATAATGACTACTGAGGGCTCAGTAATTGCAGATGTTTATCTAGAACCTCAAGTATGTATAATGCCAAGTCATGCACATATGGTGCTCTGAGAAGTTGTGGAAGCGTGGAATGGAATGCTAAGGTCAAAAAATGATTCCAGACTATCTCAAAAGCAGAGCAACTCAGAAGAGTATGGCTTTCATCTTCAATAACCTGTAATTGGCAACAGGCACATAGTCTCGCTTCTCGCGGCAATTGCGGCCGCTCCCATCTACCTGTCTCAATCCGTAGCCTGTGGGACCCCAAGCGAATTGATGCAATAGCTACAAGCTTGTTCCTGGACAATGAAGCAAGCAAATAAGCTTGGGGCCCTGGTGCCAAGGTGGGATTTATGTGTGCATGATAATGATCAGTTTTCACTTGGGCCAAAGTAACTGCGTCCCATACAGTGAGGGAATTTGCAACGTTGCATGCATGTCTTGAGCACTTTGGCCTGTCAAAATTTGCAAATTGAAAAAATGCATTGCAAACGAAAAGTCAGGTTATGAAGTTTGCTCGTCACGAGGACATGCACCTATAATTAATGCATGTCATATGAAAGGCACCATTACAATACTTTCTTGTCATTTTTTATTACATTTATATATGTTTTTTTTTAATATATCTTCTATATTAAGTGCCTACCTACATATATAATAACCAATAATAAAAGAAAGAATAAAAGCCAATAAAGGAGGAATTTAATTTAGCACAAACTAATTAAGCATTAAAAAAACAGAAAGGGAAAAATCAGAAAGAAAATCAGAAAGTGGAAAAATCAAACAAATGGTGGCAGACTGGCAGTGGCGGTGCCTGACTGGCGCTGGCCCTTCCTTCATTTCGATTTGAATTTCCTTTCTTGATTGATTTCTGGAATAATCCAGATTGCATGCATTCATACGAAGCTCTTCTTAGGGAAGCTCTTCTGGGGCAGCATGAATCTGAAGCATTGAAGCCTCAAGCTTTATGATTCGAGCTTTATGCAGGTAAAATCTGGTCGTGATTTAATTCATTTGCATTATTGAATTCTTCTATGGGAAAGATTCATTAGAAATCAATGAGAAAGAGGAAACATCATACGCATGAGAAAGAATGAGAAAGAATAAGTTTCAGAAAGAATGAGAAAGAGGAAACGTCATATGCATTCTTCAAAGGCAATGCTTCCACCAGCACTCCTTTGAATGTGCCAGAAGAACCTACCGCAGAAAGAATTGACATTGTTGATACAAGCACAATTTCATTAATTATGGACAATACCTGAATTTATGGACCATTTTTTAGTACACTTGGATGAATGACTCATTTTCATACACTAGTTGACATCCCCTGCGAGTGCTGCATATGCCTCAGCAGCATGCACGGGTATCTTAATAGTATTAGGTATCTTCTTCTTGTTTGATGGCTCCCAAGCGTAGTCGATAGTCTCCACTTCTATGCGGTCACTTGCAGTCGTTGGCCTCCATCTCTTCTTCCAGCAATTGGCATAATTAGCTGGGTAGACTTGGTTCCTCACTGGGATTGGCTCCCACCAAGTCACTAGAATAGTCTCAAAGTTCTCCTTCTTGTCATCCATTTGTGGGTCCTCAGTAGCTAGGCCCACCCAAGTTGGGCACAACACATCATTAGGGCGTGCCATAATAAACATACCTTTCTTCAAATCTTTGTATGGGTTGAATTCCGGTACAGGTTTGTCCTTCCAGGGGCCGACGTAAGGAGGAGTGATAGTAGCAATTGGCTCCACCACTACAGCTACATGAGGTGGGGCTTGTGCTTGCCTAGTACGTGGCCAGAAGTCATTGTAAGTGCCTTCGTCACTGCTGATGTTCCCGAGTTCTTGCAAGAGTTTCATCCAATATCAATCGTGGACGTGAACTGTGCCGAGTAGTTGGCAGTTTCTGGAGCACCTTTGTTACTAGTTGAACAAGCAACCCAATGCAATATATGCTTGTGGATCTTGTTTTGGCAGTGAGGCCAAGGTCCTTCACCGATTTCTTGGGAGGAAGCGACTTAGGATATCCAATTGGCATCATGGGCTTCCCGTCCTCTTTTCTTTCCACATCTTTATTCCACCCGCGAGGCAACCAATCCGGGTAAGTGGGTCTAGTTTTGTAATACATGACTGGCCAATCACCATTCATAGCGAATCGAACGAAAGTTAGAGGGGTGGTATGATTTTGTCAATCTATCATCCCCATCCGGTATGTAGCCTTCTATAAAACCCTTCCAATCCGGAACTTTGTCAACAAGATAGGGCATGTGTATTCAAGTTGCATTTGTGGAATTCATACAAGATGTTTACGGCATTGTGAGCACCTCGACCTTCTTTAAAGATGTAGAGAAGTTACCAAACAAGGCATCGATATCATCATGTGTGTGTGTAGGGCATCATGAACCCTAGCTCAATCTCTTCAAACACACCAAGATATACTAGGTAAAAGATAGGAGAAGACATACCTATTCTTGTTTAAATACGGATGTGTTGTCAATTTTGCAAATAAAGTATCTTGGGCGAGAGGCTTCAATGATGGTCCCTCTCACTGGCAAATTAGCGTGTATCTTTGGTATTGGATAGTGACAACTTTGACTCCAAGGCCGTGGGTGTCGCAATGAGGGAGACCCATTTTGGAGCAGATGATTCGAGGCAGCGGCGGGTGGCCTCCTCGCATACTCCTGCCCCATCTCTAATCTCTTCAAGATGCTATTCAAAGAACCTACATGGAAGTTAGAGTCATCCGCCATAAGTCCAGGCAAAGTTTCCATAGGATCCATTCCCATGACCATGAGTCAATGCACCGGTCAATGTCGTTTTGAGCTTGTCAAGTCTCGAGGAGAGACTTCCGCAGTTGTTGCAATTTTGGAATCATTGTTTTGGCTTGATCCATTTTGTCGTGAATAATACAAAGATATTGGTAGGGATACGTGGGAGTATAATCTCCACGACCCGATCTTTGTGTAATGCGACCAGGAGGCTGCTCGATCTATGCGCTCTTCTTTCATCATGCAACATCCTCCTCTCTCCTTCATCTTTGGTCTTGTTAACCCGTGCGGATCACCTCACATGTATCGCATTTGGAGAATGCAATTTTCTTTGCGATCATCGGCGTCCGGAAGCTCCGCCTCCCGTTCTATGAAAACACGCGGTGATACCTTCTTGCGATCAATGCCACAACCCTGCGCATTAACCTCTTCTAGAATCTTTGGACCGTAAACATTGCGGGCAACTTCGACATTCTCTCTTATCCCTCCTCGTTTCTCCTGGCTGCGGTGGGGCAAGGATTCACCATTCTCCCTCACAAACATGGAAAACACGGCCTCACATGCCAGCGTGAGGAGGCGAGGCTTCAAGGTGCCACCGGTTACCATGTTAGGCCTTGCGTGCACCCTCAAGAAATTGGGCCTTCCATTTCAGATCGCCGACTTTGAGATCCCGAGACCAAGGTACCACGCCCTTTTCGCCAAAGCGAGATTCCCCTGCAGCACCAGTCGTCCCACTCTTCGACCTTTCATGTTGTTGGCGAACATGTCATAAACAAAAGTAACCCTATCACTTGATTTCATGGCAAGGAATTCCTTTCGCATGTTAACAACTTGATTCGTAGAGAACTTGACGCAACACCTATTCTTGCAACACAAGGTCCTCCTCATGGCGAGGGATAGCATTACGAGTGGTGGGCGAGCAAGCTTTGGTGGCCTTACAACCTTTCCCGGCATCGGGGAATGAAAAGTATAATGTCGTTTCTCATAATTTGGGTGCTTCTGATGCTCTGAGCTCCCCTGGCTGGACACAATATCTGCTTCCTCTTGCGGTGCTGCGGTCAATATCTCCGAGACCTTTACTCCATCAACACGGACGAGGTCATTGCTCCATCTCACGAGCATCCCGGCCGGCTTTTGCAAGCAACCCGGCAATGGATGTTCACTTGAAGGGGAGGGAAACCTTCGATTCTGAATACTCCCACAAACTTGAAACCGTAAACCGGTCACAAAAGCGCATCATCGGGGCGGTGAAAGATATGAATCCCTTAAAGGCAATAATGGAGTCGCAGGAGTGCCATATCTCACAATCCTTTTCAAGAAGGGTATATCTTGTCGGCGTTTGTGTCTCCTTCCCCACCTCTCGTCATTTGTCTTTTCTTTGGGGGCGTCATTATGAGAGCGACTCACGAGCATCTTCACTTCTCAGGAGAAGCGAATGAGCCGGCTTACGCTATTGTGGTTGCATCTGGAGTTGGCCAAGGAAGGGTATGGTGGCCTTTGAACACTTCCTCCACACCTACGCTCACTACTCCATTCGATATCTCCTTGAAGTGGCATTGTGTCATTTGCCCCACAACTCCCTTTGCTACTAGATGTTCATTAAGGAAGAGATACACAACCTGCACAAGGATTTCGGTAGTGTTAAAAATCGAGTAAGGAAGGCGAGAAAGCAATGCAAATGACATGGGGGGATTCCCATTCAATGGTTACAAGGACAATGAAATTGGGCGGGTGCCCTTTTTTACATATGAGGTCTTTAGATTCCCCTTGTATAAGGTTAGTATTGGATGCAGTCAGTCTCACAATGGGTACAAAAGAAGGTTCTTACGAGCAAGGCCATATCCAGCAAGACAAATTGGGCCAGCCCAATTTGTTAGTGTGGTGGTAGTAGAAGAGCTGTAAAGTAGGCAGAGACTTCGGCCCCCCCAATTTAAATTTCACCTGTAAAACACATTTGAGATACGGTTTGCCCACCCGGCCCGTTTTTCACCTATCGGTCATCTACACAAAGGGACAATCAGGCGACCGCCCAATTTGTCCCCTGTTTGTTGCAAATTGGGTGACGCCCAATTTGAACCGAATGAGGCGCTTTATATAAGGTTAGTATTGATGCGGTCGGTCTCACAATGGGTACAAAAGAAGGTTTCGCTATGAAGCAGAGGGCCATATCACAAATTGGGCGCCCAATTTGTTCGTGGTGGTAGAAGAGCCAGAAAAAGTAGGCAGAGAGACTTCGGCCGCCCAATTTAGCTGTCACCAACAGAAAACACATTCGAGATACAGTTTGCCCACCCGGCCAGTTTCACCTATCTGGTCATCTACACAAAGCGACAATCTGGGCGACCGCCCAATTTGTCCCTTTCTGTAGATGAAACTGAATGAGGCAGACACTAAAAGAACCCCCTTCGATTGAAAGGAGGAGGGTTGGACTGCACACCTAACTGGAATTTATCATTGAGCTACCAAAACAAATACAATCGAGCATTGGAAGGGCCTGACTACAAACAAGGGTGGACTTATCAGGGTAGTTTTTGGGTTAATGGAGAAAACAGCAGACACACAATTCCTGCACACCAATTTCAGGAAAAGGACGGACTGCATCGAAACTTAGAGTTTATGTAAATGTGACAGTAGCTGTTGAAGCTGTGACCACCCCGGTGAATGATGAGGAGTAAATCAACAGGCGCCATCGAGAAGGCGTGAATGAAGAGGTGTGAATGAAGAGGCGTGAATGGAAAGGTGTGAATGAACAGGCGTGCTTGAAGAGGTGCGAATGAGCAGCCGTGAATGGAAAGGCGTGAATGATTACATCCCTTCAGATCACATTTGCAGCAATTACACATCGAGGTATGGCGAATAAAACTGTGGAGCAGCACAAACCTTTGGAGATCTCGTGGCCATGAGTATGAATCGCTGAAGTTGTTTGCGTCTTGCAGAAAAGATAGTAGCCAAACAAAGCAGTGCCAGAAAAACAACAGGTTTGAAGCGCATTTACATTTAAACAGAAATTCCCCCCAAGATTTGAATGTAATTTCCCCCTATTTTGAAAGTTAAATGTCCCCCCTAATTTCGAAGTAATATGTCCGGCCCGGAACTTTTAAACACAAATTCCCGCCTAAAGCACGTGCGACACGTGCATGACTCGAATTAATTTTGGGCGGGCTTTAAATGACGGATTTGAAATTCAAAATCTCCGTGCAGTTATTATTAAGGTCCACAATTAATTCCTCACGCTTGAACCCATCAACGGTCCATTTTTATTTGAAAAGGCCAAACTCTCACATGCACGACACTTGTCTTCGCGTCATGAAAGGTCCATAACCCTTTAAAAGCCCCTCATTCTCCTCGACTGCAGTTTTAGAAAATTCTGTGCTTCTTTGGCGCTTTCTGCTCCGCTTAACACTGTCGCCTTCATATTTTTTACCCGCGAAAGTCATTCTCATCCCTATCCTGTCGCCACACTATACTCCCGAACCAGCTGTCGGCTTCGGATCGAGCACTTGGCGCCTTGTGTTTCTCCGCCGCTTGTCGCCATCCTGTTGGCGCCTTCCTCTCTTCATTGTCCTATCGCCTGGGAACCCCTGTACACCAAGGAATCTTAGCAGTTGATGGCATCTCGCCCCACCACAGGAGGCAAAGGTAAGCTGGACTACTTTCTTAATATAAACTTGAGCGCCTGCCTGATTGAGTATCCCGCTTTTGAATCTCGGAATTTGGGCTGTGGCTGACAAATTAACATCTTCTAGATGCCTCACTGGTCCCCACAAATGCATACCTGTGTGCAGAACTTCATAGGGCACCCAATTGCTTTCCTGAGGGTCTTTCATTTTGCAAAACATTGGCCTTTTTCTCCTGTAGGCTACCATTCCATCACGAGGGGTATCTTAACTACGCTCAAGGGCAGTAGAACGAACTTCTCCCTCACACCAAAGTGGGCGGACGCCCAATTTACTTATCCCGGACAGCACTACCAATTGGATGGTAGACTTGGGCGGGAGTAAATTTGCTAATTTGGTGTCGAAAAGGATCCGCCAAATAGGGCGGGCGCCCAATTTGGCCTCTATGATGCAATCGTCTCCTCAGCCCCAGGGCTCACCATGAGTTCAGTAGGAGTAAATTGGCTGAGCCCAATTTGGTGTGTGTAGAATCCGCCAAATTGGCTGAGCCCAATTTGGCCTTTATGATGCTGTCGTCTCCCTCACCCCCAAGGCTCACCATGAGTTGGCCCGAAGTAAATTGGGCGAGCCCAATTGGGTGTGTGGGGATCCGGCCAAATTGGGCGGGCGCCCAATTTGGCCTCCATGATACAACCGTCTCTTCAGCCCCAAGTCTCCCAAGTACTAACACTACTTTCCGTTCTGCAGGAATTATTAATTATGCGAATAAAGCGGTACTTTCGGGGTTCAGGCACCCAAATTTGCGAGAGGCTATTGCAAGGGAGGATGCAAGAACAGACGAAGAGAAAGAACGCTTTTGGCATCCGAGGATAGTGCCCCATGAAGTTTTGACGGTTCTTCGAGGAATGGGTGCGGTGCATAGAGATAGGGAATATTCATCCTGGGTCCCAGACAAACCACCTCAAGGATCTTTTGCTTTTCTTTGGCAAGAGAGGGACATGAAAAATGAACTTCGGCCCGGGCATCGTCATCGACATGGAGGTCTCGCCGAGAACAACGAAGACTTCCTCGTCGATGTTGAAGACAAGTAGATCGGACTTTTCGTCCGTTATAAAGTTCCACTTTCTAAACACGAGCCATGTATGATGAACGCAAGTATAAAGGAAAGCCCACATTCTTGCGCTCATAAAGGATATTTGGACTCATATGAAAATTTAGCTTTCGGGCATCAAATCAAGAACCGATATCTTGGATGGCTACTACGTTGTCAGCGATGGATATTAGAACACAAAGCGTAACAGGGTCGAAGTTAATCGTTCACGGAGTATCAGGGCAAAAACCAACCTAAAGTATACGATACTAAGTGGCTTAAGTCTAGATACAAGAAGAGTGAGACAAACAAAAGAAAGCGACCCATGGAGAGCCATGGAGGACCGAGGCAGCACAAAGAAAGCGAGGACACACCTTCTGACTATTCCCCGTAAAAGCTGCCCCTAAACTTGTATTAGGTGGAATCGAGAACAAGAAGGTAAGCCTAACGTGAGTGTAGAAGAGGAACAGTTCTCTCGAAGAGGAACCCTCTAAGCGCAGAGGAAAAGATTTGGGTGGCCGGGTCCAAGAGGCATAAGCCGGACATCTCACCAGAGCCCAAATAGTTGGAGAGGAGTCTTTGTCCGCTTCTTCATCCGAAGAACGGGAGACTAGCCGGCAGATCGTGAAGTTCCTCCATCCGTGGCGGCGTCACACATGAGAGGCATATGAGTTGTCACAGAGCGCCATAGCAAGCATCAACATGTGGAGAGAATCTACCCTCGGGGGGGTGGGCTTCGAGATTGAAGTGGATGTGTTCAAGATGCATAAAGCCCCGCAAATATGACTTGTAGGGTCATAAGTCCGAAAGCACTTGGACACTCTCTACGAATCGTTTATCAGCCATCGATGCACCCTCCCTCAGGCTGATGTCGTGCCGTTCGATCCGAGAGGCAGGCGAGCAATTAAGTGGAAGAAGGCGAGGAGGACACGCAAAATCTTTGAATTTTGGATTGTAAATGGCAACCATACGACCACGGTTGCTCAAGCGCTTGTCACACAAGCTTTGGCATGGCCTCATCGAAAGGAAGCACTTGGCGTAATCGATATTCTTTTCTATGCCAAAAGGAAATGCGAAGTCCTGGCAGGGAAAAACGTTCGTGTCAGCCAGGAGAATAATGACATAACAAAGAAGACTATACACGAAGAAGTATTCTTCGAAGAAATTCAGCAGCTTGAAAACCAGTGGGCATTCTACGGCAAGCCTAAGAAGGGCAAACGCGGGCACTCAATCGGTGGAGCTTATTCTGTGAGTGCACTACCACCATTATTTCGGCGGTTAAATTGCTATCCACGGTTCCAAATTGGGCTACCAATTTGATTGTTGACACTCTTTTTGAATTGGATGCGTCCAATTTCCACGAAGCAGTGCAAATTGGGTCGCCCAATTTGGGACCCGTTCAGGAAATTGGCGCCCCACCACTTTCGGTGTCGGATGGTCTGAAAATTGGGGAACCAATTTGGCACAGCTAGTGCAAGCAAATAACGATGATGTGTATGGGCCGTATCTAATGCCTTCTGTGTCATGCAGGATTAGAAAGCTGTAGCGTTGCAAACGATTAAGAAGTCAACTATGCGTGACTACGACTACTTTGTGTATCTTGATAACGAGTCGTGGTCAATGTGCACCGAAGTTGCCCAGTTATTCTACGAAGACCGGTTGAAGGACGAGAAGGGAGAAAGAATTGAAGTGAAAGACATGCTTAGACTTTTCACCAACAATTCCTGTCGCCCATTAAAGTCCATGCATCCTCTAGATCTGCAAAGGCTGCTGAAGGAGATCAAGGATGGCACCACATTCCTGAAGGGAAGCAAGGATTATACTGGGAGACGTACCATGAAAGTCAGAGCCTTAGAGCTGAAGAAGATTGGAACAATGGAGCGGGCCCTTGTCAGATACATGAAGGAAGTGAAGAAACTCCCTTTTCAAGACATGGTCGCCTTGAGGCAAGCTCATCCCATATTCACAGAGAATCGATGCTTATGTTCGCCCGGTAGTATCGGTGGATGGGCGAGAAGGACTTAAAAAGAGATGGAGAAGGAAAACTTTCAGGAGTCCCTCTACAAAAGTAGAGCGAATATCTTCTTGGGCGGTTGAGGAGGGTGGCAAACCTTTCAAGTGTTTCCACGTTAGTCCGCGAGGTTTGTGCGTGGGCGTGGTAAACACGCCCGCTTCATTGGATGCGACTTCGGATATACAAAGAAATGGCCAAAAGGAAGATTATGAAAAATTCCTTGACCAGCTCAAGACGATGCGGACCAGCGGCTTTTTTGGATAGCTATATTTATTACCCCGGACCGCCTCAATGAGTGCCTATCCGCCATGAAGGCGATGAAGCGGTGGCAGCCGTGTTTGGGTTGGTTCCTACCGGGACCCCCGGCGAAGCGCTTCTACCTCTAGAGTTCGAGCTGCAATGTCTTGTCCTGCTAATGTATGTTGCCCGAGACGCAATGCTCCGCCATATGTCTGACAGAAATAAATATTTGCTTAGCCAATTAGGACCATCAAAGCAATATGCTAAGTTTCCCAAGCATTTGAGAAAAACAAGACATCGATAAGAATTTGCACGATCATGAGTGTGCAAAAGTGGTATGCATTTTAAATTTGGGCCCACCCAATTTTTGTTGTTGACTATCAATGTTTCTAACATTTGTTTTCCCCGCAGACTTATTGGTTGTATCGTCCTTGGTGCGACAAGGGTGCGGCAGCAGTGGGGAGGAGTACTCGTGCGTAATCGGTTGGAAAGTAGGGCGTGCACCTATCTAGTACGTGAAGTTGATGTTGGAAGGTTGCCTTCGTTCTCGACTTCTTTCCGGTGGTGCTTTTAGCCGAGCTGCGGTGTGCGAGGGCTATAAAACATTGTCTTTTGAGACAGACGAGAAGCTGGAAATTAAGCTTGTACAGATATTCGAGCAACTCGATGTCATGTTAGACGAGAAAAAATCAAGAGCTCGGGCACTACAAAAGATCAAGGAGGGAAAGAAGAAGGCCTCTACTTCCAAAAATGTTCCTCACCCTCGACTTTCGCTCCCCGAGACACCTTGTCCGTTCTCCTCTACAACCATAAACGAAGTGCAATCCATTCTGAGACAGGACAAGAGCTCGATTCAAATAGAGCTCAGAGTTTAGGCAAAAAATGGAAGAGATGAAAGAGGCAACACAACAACCTCCGCCCCAGCATGAAGAACCCAGCAAGGATCATTCAGAAGAGGTGCCTCCAGACGAATGAGCGATTTATGATTTCAAAATATGTGAAATATGTTATGAACAATTGTAATTACTTCTTTTTTCAGAAATGATAAAGTTGCACTCATTTCCTTGTCTTATAATTCTCTAGTTTACTTTGCTAACCAAAATGGGCGGGCGCCCAATTTGCTTACCCGTAGAAACTAAAACCTTTAATTTAATTTATTTCACAACCAATCTTGTTGCTGTTAACTTGAGACCTTCGCTATCCTCGGCCACAAATTGGGCGGGCGCCCAATTTACTAGCAGAGTAAACCTCATCAAACATGAAGTGAAGTGGAGGTGCAGAAACAGTGGAGATCAAAGAGCACACCATCAGGAAGTACTCAGGTACGTTACATTATATAATATTGACTATGCTTATTACATCCTTACAACATTATTATATCATTGTCAGGTACATTATCATATCCGAGTCTACAACGATTCAATCGTCGTCAACGCCTGCCAAGGCGATGCCATTCAGCTCAAAGATCTGCTGATCAGGAAGCCAATACAGGTGGACCACAACACGAGTGAGCTTCCTGCAAGCACTCGCAGGTCCATCTGCTTTGGACTGGAGCCATGGATCAAGACTAACACCAGCCATATAGCACTGGTTAATATCGTTGTGGCTCAAGTAGCACTTGAAGGATCGGATGTTCTCCGGACGATCCGGCAAGGAAGCCATGAGAGATGAATGCAGTGGAGCTGCTTTTATAGTGGTAAAAAATTATTGATGTCAATTATTGGCGTACATTCTAGCGCCAGTACTGACCGTATACTGTATACCTGTACAGCCACGGGAAATTGGGTGGGCGCCCAATTTCGCGTACCATTAACTATGCGCATTCAAGGGAAAGTGGGCGGGCGCCCAATTTCACGGGATCTGTTGGACAAGTTTCACATATAGAAGACAAGTTGTACTAATACTTTATCTCATACATGATTACAGTCTGATTACAAGAAGATGACAAGCGTTCATTTAGGGGGACTCTTCTGAGTCATTTTCACCGGGCACCCCAGCGATCTTCTCTATCATGTACATTTGATGCTCTCTGTTCCATATCAGATGGATGATAACATCGAAGGGATCAGGATAATGGCGAGGATTTAGAGCGACTGTGGTCATCCAGTCTTCCATGGGTATCTCTCGCTGCAAGATCGCTTGAAGTTTTCGTGATTCATCTTGCGGGTGATGGAATCACGCTCGGGACCGTGAGTGAGACCACATGGCTAGACGAAGGCCAAATTCGATGGGCCTTAAATTGGTTTTGAGATATATTTATACCCACCGTAATTATTGATGGTATTATGCGCAAAGATTATTGCATATACATACTACTCGTTATATACACCCAATAATGCCGCTACAAATGGTCATCAATAATTCCATGGCTATAAATATAGCCGCATTCGGGAGGGCAGAACATTCCTTTGCCATGTCTCACTGCCTCCGCGGTCCCTTCTTGACACCCTCACTTGCCTTATGACCTTTGGACGATCTTCATGCCTGCGCGAGTCCAAAGGGATCTCCCTCGATCCCTGGCTGTATGGTATAGCTACTGGTCGAAAGGAAGACTCCCCCGGCGAGTATCATGTTACTATCCATATTGTGTGGGTTCCGGAGCGCATGGCTTTTGAGATTAATAGAATCACCAATAATTACAATCTATGAGTCATGTATTTCATAACTTTATATGATATGATGATGTAATGTAAGCGTGTTGTGCATAATTGGGTTGTTATCTTCGGTTCTTATCTTGGTTTCGATCCACGTTTTTTCGTTTTCCTTTTGCCTACAAGAAGGAAAGTGGGCGGGCGCCCAATTTTCCTGAAAGCGGAAGCCTTCATGAAACTATCTTCAAGCCATCTGAAGGGCAAAGTGGGCGGGCACCCAATTTCTGGGGGAGACTATTCCCGAAGGAAAGTGGGCGGGCGCCCAGTTTCCTCTGGAAGGAAAGTGGGCGGGCGCCCAATTTCCTCATGAGGCCTCGATGAAACAAGATATTACTATTCAGAAATTGCATGTCATGGGCTGTTCTCAATGTAGACAAAACCATTCTATTCATATAGGAATGGAGTACATGGATGGATTACGTAGATAATAATATCAACTAAACAACATGCCTCGAACGAGATAGTTGAACAGAAAGATAATAGATAATAATAGATAATAGATAATATTAAACATGGACGTTTCAGTCAATATCCAGTTCCACCGCAATTAGATCCCCCAGTTGGAACTCTGTTATGGCTTGTCGGCTATACAGATCCAGCCAGTCATCCAATTCTCCCATCGGATAGGGAGTGCTGAGGATGAGTTTCGTTACCAAAGCCACACGCTGCCTCTTTTCCTTCTTGTAAAGCTTCTTAAATAACGACCGGAAACTGTTGTGCAGCCAAACATCCTCCATTTTCAGCAACCTCTTGAGCTTACGCCTGTAAATATGGCGTTTCAAGGAAATCAAAAGCGACCTTCGGCTCTACCTGGCTGAGGTGATCCGGCTCATCGCCATCCTTCATCAACTCTCCACGACGAAGGAGCTTCCTGAGTTGGTGTCTCATTTCTTCTGTGCCATTTTGGTTTACCTCGTTCTGCACCTCAACCTGAAGCTGATTCGCATGAGCTAATATTGGCTCGGCGATATGGCACTGCATTTCGCTCATTGTGAATCCCTCGGTGGCGCTGGTTCGGACCATTCTGGACGGCACGACTATGAATCTACACTATGCGATTTGCGAATGCACCGCTTGTGGCGAGACCACGCCTGTAAGGCGCTTGGGCGAGACACAAACTCGGTTGGCACTTTTTTGGCTTAATAGATACAAGGCCTGCCATCTCACCTACCTGCACGCATTTCGAAATTTTGCATCATTCTACTAAATAAAACCCTTATATTCTAAAAAATCGGGTCCATTTGGGAGTCATATGGACTTAGGCAAAGTCCACAATTAATGAAATTATGCTTATACAAGCTCAGATGGAGACTCCGTTGAGGAAGATGATGGTGATCAGAAAAAGAAGAAGGGGCGTTGGAGAAATGAGTGGACTAAGCTGCATCCATGGGCTTTTAGAGTGAAGAATCTCACAAATGAGGACCGTGGTAAATGCTCCTGGTGTAGTAATGCAATTATCTGCACTTACTGTATATGCACAATCTAGTGATCATAAATTAGCAATAGCAGCTCGTCTTCACAAATCTAGAGGTAAGGTTAAAGGATCAATAGAAGTTCAAATGGAAACTGCCGTTTATGCAGAGCAAAGTAGAATTATGCTTTGTATGAAGAATGCACTTTTCATGGTCACTTGCAACTTCCCATTGAAGAGGTTTTATGATTTATGTACGTATCAAAGGCATGTCAAGACTCCAAATGTGCCAGCAACAGATGAATATGGTGCATATACAAATAATAAAGCAGCTCATGAGTTCAATGTCTCGATAAAGCATGTCTTAAGGACTTCTTTATGGGCTGAGGTTAGTTCTTCTCCATTTTTTTCAATTTTGATTGATGAGTCTACAGATCGAACTTTAAAAAAGCATCTTATTGTTTACATTCAATATTTGACTGATTGTTGGAAAGATAAGCCTACGTGTGCTTTTATTCAACTCTTACCGCTTGATAATGCAACTGCTGAGGCTTCTTTTCATGCCTTAGAAGATTTAATGGCTAATATGGATTTAGACGAAAGTAACTTGATTGCTATTGCTACGGATGGAGCATCTGCTATGACAGGATGCCGAACTGGTGTTGTTACATGTTTTCAGTCTAAAAATCCTCATATAAGAGGAGTTCATTACCTTGCTCATAAGGAAGCCCTTGCTATAAAGGATGCATTTGAATCTAGTGCCTCTATCTTCACTTTTGTTGATAAAGTTGCCAACAAGATTTATTCTTAGTTGGGGAGGTCTAGTAAGAGATACTCTTCTTGACCTCTATGAAGAGGATCGTAAGAGTGTATTACAAATTCATGGAGTGAGATGGCTCTCATGTGGCCAAGTAATGGAACGCAGTGAGGGAATTTACAACATTGCATGCCTGTCTTGAGCACTTTGGCCTGTCAAAATTTGCAAATTGAAAATATGCATTGCAAACGAAAAGTCATGTTATGAAGTTTGCTCATCACGAGGACATGCGCCTACAATTAAGGGCTGTCATATGAAAGGCACCATTACAAAATTTTCTTGTCATTTTTTTATTACATTTATATATGTTTTTTTTCTTTAATATATCTTCTATATTAAGTGCACATAAATAATAACCAATAATAAAAGAAAAAAGAAAAGCCAATAAAAGAGGAATTTAATTTAGCACAAACTAATTAAGCATTAAAAAAACAGAAAGGAAAAAATCAGAAAGAAAATAAAAAAGTGGGAAAATCAAACAAATGGTGGCGGACTAGCAG
Organism: Isoetes taiwanensis; assembly: GCA_021234155.1. Lineage (NCBI taxonomy): Eukaryota > Viridiplantae > Streptophyta > Lycopodiopsida > Isoetales > Isoetaceae > Isoetes > Isoetes taiwanensis. Next base: position 513,297 of record JAJEKV010000241.1, read on the forward strand.
TGGCTGTGCCTGACTGGCGCTGGCCCTTCCTTCATTTCGATTCGAATTTCCTTTCTTGATTGATTTCTGGAATAACCCAGATTGCATGCATTCATACGAAGCTCTTGGAGAAGCTCTTCTTAGAGAAGCTCTTCTGGGGCAGCATGACTCTGAAGCATTGAAGCCGGAGCTTTATGCAGGTAAATTCTGGTCGTGATTCAATTCATTTGCACTATTGAATTCTTCTATGGGAAAGATTCATTAAAAATCAATGAGAAAGAGGAAACGTCATACGCATGAGAAAGAATGAGAAAGAATAAGTTTCAGAAAGAATGAGAAAGAGGAAACGTCATAAGCATTCTTCAAAGGCAATGCTTCCCGGCAAAGACTCCTTTGAATGTGCGGTAAGAACCCACCGAGAAAAGAATTGACATTGTTGATACAAGCTCAGATGGAGACTCCATTGAGGAAGATGATGGTGATCGGAAAAAAAAAGAAGAGGCGTTGGAGAAATGAGTGGACTAAGCTACATCCATGGGCTTTTAGAGTGAAGAATCTCACAAATGAGGACCGTGCTAAATGCTCCTGGTGTATTGAGTTCAAAAAATCAAATACATACATACAAGGTATGGCTCAAGAGTAATGCAATTATCTGCACTTACTGTATATGCACAATCTAGTGATCATAAATTAGCAATAGCAGCTCGTCTTCACAAATCCAGAGGTAAGGTTAAAGGATCAATAGAAGTTCAAATGGAAACTGCCGTTTATGCAGAGCAAAGTAGAATTATGCTTTGTATGAAGAATGCACTTTTCATGGTCACTTGCAACTTCCCATTGAAGAGGTTTTCTGATTTATGTACGTATCAAAGGCATGTCAAGACTCCAAATGTGCCAGCAACAGATGAATATGGTGCATATACAAATAATAAAGCAGCTCATGAGTTCAATGTCTCGATAAAGCATGTCTTAAGGACTTCTTTATGGGCTGAGGTTAGTTCTTCTCCATTTTTTTCAATTTTGATTGATGAGTCTACAGATTGAACTTTAAAAAAGCATCTTATTGTTTACATTCAATATTTGACTGATTGTGGGAAAGATAAGCCTACATGTGCTTTTATTCAACTCTTACCGCTTGATAATGCAACTGTTGAGGATTCTTTTCATGCATTAGAAGCTTTAATGGCTAATATGGATTTAAATGAAAGTAACTTGATTGCTATTGCTACGGATGGAGCATCTGTTATGATAGGATGCCGAACTGGTGTTGTTACATGCTTTCAGTCTAAAAATCCTCATATAAGAGGAGTTCATTGCCTTGCTCATAAGGAAGCCCTTGCTATAAAGAATGAATTTGAATCTAGTGCCTCTATCTTCATTTTTGTTGATAAAGTTGCCAACAAGATTTATTCTTGGTTGAGGTGGTCTAGTAAGAGACATGCTGAGCTAGATACTCTTCTTGACCTCTATGAAGAGGATCGTAAGAGTGTATTACAAATTCATAGAGTGAGATGGCTCTCATGTGGCTAAGTAATGGAACGGTTAGTTGAATTGATGCATGCGGTCTTACATCAGTTAAAATTGCACGAAACTAAATTTTATGAGAAGGTCACAATCTTTCAGGTATGGTTATTATTTTTTTATTCTTTATGTCTTATTTCTTTCATGGATTGTTCTTAATTGTTCTTTATATGTATTTTCTAGGTTCAATTTGTCCTACATCTCATAGCAGATATTTTATTGGAGCTTAACCAGTTGAGCTTAGAATTTCAAAAGGACTTACTAGATGTGACCAAAATTGGTATGAAGTTGGAGGTATTGTATGAAAAATTTCATAAAAAATATGTAGATGTCTGAACATTTGTCTAAATTTCTAAAGGCAACAATTAGTGGAGTTTTATCATTTACAGATGGGCAAGGCACTTCCTATGATCATGCACTAAGGTATGCGCCATGTCCTGGAAAGGTTAATATAGCTGATGCTGCTTTGGATTTGAATGATGTGCCACAAGATGAAGGTTCTCTTCCATATTGTATCCATATGGCAAGAACATTCGTGAAGGAGATTATAGATGCACTGAAAAAAAGGTTTGCTGATGTGAATGATCTTTTTAATGCCTTGAAGTTCTTTAGTCCAGCATCTTATGCACTTACATACAAGGATAGGGATAAAGAAACGGATGAATGGCTTGCGCAATTACTGAAGATTTTTGGTTCAAAGGTAGATGCAGAAAGGTGTTTGCGTGAGAAGGATGATTTTATTGGATAATTGTATAGAGTTGGAAAGCACAAAGGCATGTATGCTTCTTGGAGTATTTGTAGAGACGAAGCATGTGCAGGTGATTCTTGGTGGAATAGCTATCATGCATTAATGAAATTATGGCAAATATGTATGGTTATTCCTGGAAGTACAACTATATGTGAAAGGGGTTTTTCTTGTCAAAACCGTATAAAGACAGATCTGAGATCACGCATGAACATTGAAACTTTGGATACAAGCGTGGCAATATGTCCTTCAAATGAAACTGTGGAGACTATTGATTGGCAAAGGTGCCTTTCTCATTGGTTAGAAGAGAGAGAGAGAGAGGCGTGCAAGACCTCTTACTTTTGATTGAAACATAATCTGTTGAATTTTTTGCTGTTTTGATTACATTATCTAATGGATCACTAAAAGTTTATTGTCTTTTATTGAAACATCATCTTTTGTTGGATTATACAATAGTTTGCTTATTTTTGTTTAAAATTTTCATTCTTGATGTTTACTTGTCACATGAAAAGTTTAATTTAAGCCAGTTTTTTTTTCACATGAAAAGCAAAAAAATTTATTGCTGTCCTCTGAAATATAGGGAGTGCCTTGCAAATTCCCTCACTGGTCCCTATCTTTTGAGAAAAACGACCATTGAGATATTGTTGCAAAAGCTCAGGATCAGGGCAAGGCATTTTTCATGACATTGACGGCTATGACAGCGCGTGTGAATCCAGCCTAAGGGGCGATTCACATGCACCGACGGGCCTGTTTTGCCTATGTGCAAAAACAGATAACGCTGTGGCGCTCATCGAAAAAGGGCTCGCAGTTTTCATGACGCCATCGTGCACGATGGTGCATGTAATTGCCCCTAAGAGTGGGTTCACATGCAACCATAGCCAGAGAGGGGCCCTGCTTTACCATGTGTTAATTGACGATGCCCTGTGCTGGTTTGTGTAAAATGGCAATCTTTTTACACGACAGTGATGGCGTCATCGTTGCACGTGAACCCAGCCTAAAGAGCTGGCTCACAATGCGATAGTCGCTAGAGAGGGGCCCTATTACACCCTAGTGCAAATTGACGATGCCTTGTGATGGTGAGCGTAAAATGGCGCATTTTACACGAGGGTGCGGGCTGTGATGGCACATGTGTATCCAGCCAAGATGGCATTGTGAACCCAGCCTAAGATGGCATTGTGTTCCCAGCACGACGTTTTCCCCACAAATCCACCACAACCCAAAAACCATTATTTCACCTGCTACCTGCGAATATTCCTTAAGAGATTCCTATTCTTATACTCGAGGGCTTCTTTTACAAGCTACACTCTAACCCTTTGTATTTACGTTTGCAATGGCGGAGAGATCAGGTACCTTAGAATTTGGTCTCATGCAGAAACCCAATTACGATTAGCTCTAATATCTCTACGACAACGATGACAGAGTTTAAAGGTATGTTAATTCATGTTTGCTTTTTTATGCATGTGATTCGTAACTTAATTTTGCTCATTCAGTTGAAGGAGCACGGGGAAAAAGGGTCATGGAGGTATTAACTTTTTTATTCAATCTTGCTTAATGTGCCATGCACTTATAGACAAAACAACGTTTTGTAAATATAGCATTCAGCTGCACTTGTAAATAATGAGGATGATGCAGTTTGTGAAACAAAGAGATTGAAGGTCCTTATTTTTCTTGAAGTGATTGATGAGCCAGCCGCTGCATATATAACAGATATTGATTTTGTTTGGTTTATTAGACTTCCGGGAATGGTGGAGGCATCACAAATTGCGAAAATGTAGAGGTCAAGATTTATGTCTTATTATTGTCAATCATTTGCTGGACACTAGAGCAAAACAAGATAGATATCTACCTTAGTTTCCCAGTTCTGTAGATACTGTTTATGATTTCTAGTCAAGTCAAGCCACTCTGTCAAGATATTAGGCAGAGATTTGTCTTTAGTCAATTTATATTTGAAAGAATATTGTTATCATTTCTCCATAACATAATATAGTATTTTGCTGCTATATGAATCTGCAAGGAAAGTTAAAAAACCAAGTCTTGATAAATATATAAAAAGCTGTTTATAAGATAGCAAGCATCATTAATTTTTTGAAGTATTATTCATGAAATTAGACATTTCTTCCTTTGTGGCTTGCAGGCTTGTTTGAACACGGAACTGCTGAAATGCAGTATTTGTTTAAACATATGGCATGATGTAATATCTATTTCTCCCTGTCTACACAGTTTCTGGTACACTTTGTTATCTGAGTGATGATATGCTTTCTTTCATTTTGCTGACATTTTGCATCTTCTTGTATAGTAATTCTTGTTTCTCAAATTGGTATCGGAACTCAATCCAAAGCTCTGCGCAGTGCAAATGTCCCGAGTGCAGAGTACCTGTTACCTCAGCTGGGCCTAATCATTCACTGCGGGCCATTGTTGAGGTATCTTTCTTTGAGTGAATAAAGTAAATGCACAGCGTAGGAGAAAGGTAACTCTGACGAACAGTTGTTTTTCCGAATTAAAGTTGTCATTTTATATAATCATCTTGTAAAGATTTTGATGATCTAAGAAGATTGAGATTACCTTTACATAGTATTGGCTAACCTTGTTTCTACTTTTTGATGTGCAAACTTGTTAGAGTTTCCTAATATGTTGGTGTATTAAGTAATAGTTTCTTAATATGTTGGTCTGTGAATATGTAGGATATTTTTCGACAACACCCCCATTTCAGACGATCTACTGAGGAGACGGATGCCATGAACAAGTCTGCAATGATCCGGTCACATTATGTAAAGATTTTCCAACGTTATTCTGCATTGTTCAACCTTTTTATTGGCTATATTTAGTGTCTGGGCTTAATGTTTTAAGTATAGTCATAGTAATGCAATAGTATGTTGGTTCCTTATATTTGACTTTTAGGTTTGCAGATAAAAATTGGACGTAGCAATCCTGCCTCTGGCGACGATTCTAGTAGCAATAGTGACTCGGAAGATGAGGATGACAGTCACTTAATGTGTCCACAATGTATTCCCCAAGGTGACTGCTTACTTTTTCATTCATCTCTAGGAACATAAGGCCATTACGTTTCTTCAATTTATTATTTTTGACTATTATGGAGTGCCATGATATCATCTATGTTATATGATATCGTACTTACCTTCTTTGTTTTTGTCGTATTCAGCTTCTACAGACATGTTTCAGTGCAATCTGCAGACTAGACATTTGATATGCGCTGCATGCCAGACATCGATGCCGCAACGAGACGATCTCAATGTTGCCCAAAAATGTACTTCTGTAGATGTTAATGGTTTTATTTAGTTCTTTTTTCTTTCATGTTGAGTGAGTAGGTATGGTATCCCATTTAGAAGGATCTGAAGACTTATAGTTGTTCCATGTGGGTGAGTGCAAACTAAGTAGGCTTCTTTCTGTTTATGGCGCTGTCCGCAAGACTTTGTGCTTAATAACCTATTTGAAAGTTGCATAACCTGCTTATCCTTTCTTAGCAAAACTGGTTTACCTTGTTTTGATCCAGTGACTGGCCCTGGACATGCCTCCAGATTCATATGTTCATATTTAAAGAATTAAGCAGCCCTTGAAAGGGTCAAATTTGAGTCCCAGCCTTAAAGCTTGTCTATCCGTGTTACCCATGCCTAGTTTTCTCTTTTCCTGCAAGTTGGAATCTTTGTTATGTCTCTCTGCAGGTTTTGCTTGTCATGATATACTATGTGATGCATACTGGCGTTCACAAGCTGTTCCTGGACGAAGTATTGGTTGCTCAGGAAACCGAAGATTGATAACGGTGATTTGAAACACTTTACTTGCTTTGTAGAGATCTGTGTAGTTCTCTGCTTCGTGAAAGGAAATCTGTGATGTTTTCAGTTTTGAAAAGGTTCGGATAAGAATACAGTACGTTAAAGTCTGTTTTCGTGGCAAATATATGCAGCACTATTCCCTTTTGTTCTCTTATTTCGTTTTGATATGCATTTTGGGAAATACGTGATGTCTTCTTTGCAGAAAAATGATTTAATATTTGGGCTGTTCATGTTCACAGGCAAGTCAGTGGGAGTTTCTCAACATGCCAACTGGTGCTTTTCAAAAAAATTTAATAGAACAAGATGTACGTATCTGAGTTTGTTACCCCTGGATGTGGGCATCTTTTACATGCTTGCACATTTTACAGATCACTTTAAGATATATAGGTGAACAAAGGTTGCAAATCCAAGATATTTTCAGGGATTGGATGAGGAAACTTGATAATAATGAAATAGGTGCTTAACCTTTCAATTATCTTTCAAGGAAATTTGTGGATGTTTGATGTTGAGTAGGAAGTCTAATGAAGGTTCTTATGTGCAGAACAACCACCATTGCTTCATGTTCCTATTACTTCAAGTTCTCCATTGTGCAAGTGGGTTTATGAGCACAGTCTTATTAATGAACTTGAAATTTTTCTCACACCTGTGCCTGTGTTCCTGTATGTGCAGTAGATGTGCAGATATTCTGGCTCAACATCTACTTTATCACTTCCGTGCTTCTGTGCCAAAAAGCGTAAGGATCACATCATGCAACCATATACATGCTATCAGGTAACATGTTGGCACCGTGCATGCAGGAATTGCCTCCAGATGCTGCTACTCGCCAAGACTGTTGGTATGGCTATAAGTGTCGAACACAATGGCATAATGAGGCACATGCACGAAAGCTGAACCATGTTTGCCAGCCGATACGTCCCGCAAGAACCTGACTTTGAACAGCATAGATATCCATTGAGACATCTAAGTGTAAAGCAGACAATTCTATTCCGCTATTTATAAATTTCCTTCCATTTTTCTCCAACTGAAGAAAATCTCCACACTGGATGGGATGCCTTTGTAGTTCAACTAAGTACAGAATATTTATACTATTAGATGAAAATCCAAAATCCTTCTTAATTTATAATGCTTTCTGCAAAGAAGTGAGAAATCAAAATTATAGGTTGTGAAGAAATTTTGTTATATAGTTTTCACGTGGGGCATTCCAGGGAACGTTTGAAGGTATTCCAATTTCATCAAAGGTCAGGCATGCTCTTGCACGATGAGATTAGATAAGGATTGTGGTGACAACCTTGTTGCGTTTACAAATTCACTGGACACAAGACAAAAGTCGTGCGTGGAGTTGTTATGAAGCAATTCAGATTTTATGACGCTTTGCTTTGCTGAAGATGCATGTGTTTTGTGATATTAGAAGCTGAGAATGCGATGGTTCTAAGTACTCCCTATTTGGGTTGGGCTCCCATGGAAACCTTCCAATTTTCCATGGAAAATAGGAAGGGTTTCCATGGAAACCCTTCTGGCTTTCATTAAAACAAGGAAGGGTTTCCATGGAAGGGTTTCCATGGAAACCCTTCCTATTTTCCATGGAAACCCTTCCTATTTTCCAAACGTGGAAAATAGGAAGGGTTTCCATGGAAACCCTTCCTGGTTTTAATGGAAAATTGGAAGGGTTTCCAATTTGAAAATCGGAAGGGTTTCCTCGGAAAATGGGAAGGGTTTCCATTTTTTTTTTTTTCCAAAGGCGCACGCCGCCCAACACGCACGCCGCCATTAATGGTGCACGCCATTAATGGTGCACGCTCATAAATATGCACGACACTCAAGAATTTAAATTTTAATTCAAATGGAAACCCTTGCTATTTTCCAAACCCATGGGAAAATAGGAAGGGTTTCCACAAATGGGGGAAAATAGGAAGGGTTTCCACGTTTCATAAAAAAAATTTAAGGGGAACAAATTTCTAGTTTTCTTGTTATCACATAATTGTATAAAAGGATACATGCAATCATGTAATTTTATAAGAGGAAACACAAGGGACTCGTCTGAGTGCAAAATTTCTAGTTTTCTTGTTATCACATAATTGTATAAAAGGATACATGCAATCATGTAATTTTATAAGAGGAAACACAAGGGACTCGTCTGAGTGCAGACTCGTCTAAGTAGCATAAACAAGTTCATAAGTTCCCATGACTTGTTGAATCTAGTGTTACAAACAAAGTGTTGTCGCACAAAGGGTTGCCCTTACATGTTTGTGAATCTCATTCATTCCATTTTCATGCTCGAGATTGTAGTTTCGGCTAAGAACAATGTAGCTCGCACCATGGCATCTACTGCAAGACTATCAGAATGCACAAGCTACAAATGTATGAAGCAATAGTTTTGCAACTCTCTTGAGCACTTCAAGCTCCACTATTTCAGAATTCAAGAACAAGAATGTCACAGTGGCATTTGAAAGACAAATACAAACAATTGCATTTAAAGCCAAATAGATGGAAAACATGTTGTGCACATATGATGCCAATAAGTGCCGAACCTCATCTATTAGAAATGGAACTCCAATTTTAAATTCTATCACCAGCACCAACAATAAAATTCTTTACAAGGATCTCAAATGATTTCTGCATTTAATTTCAAATCTGCAACTTTGGTACTGCAAAACATCATAAAAATTATTCATGTTCTTTTGTATCTCGATTTTTTTCATAAGCCTCTTCTCAGATTTTCAAGATCCATAAAAACAGTGTTACCCCCATTCAAACCAGAATGCTCACTAATGTACCACTAGTCTTCCGGCAAACTAATGTACCAGAACAAACAAGAACGCCAACAAGATTAAACCGCAAATGCTCCCAGATACTTACTACAGTATCAACAATGACTTCATGTGGAGGGCCATGCTCGCAATCTCCTCTCGCTTTTTTGGAGGTGCTTGGCACACAACCCCCTCCCTTTCCCATCCTATTCAAAGACAAAAAAACTCGTGTTTCTTCCAAAGGCATGCCTTCTTCAAACCTCAAATCGATCAAACAGACAGATATGCCTGCATTTTGAGCTTTTCTTCGACAAAACTAAAGCTTAGAACGACCCATCTTAACAATTGGAATAAACATCACTTCAATCATCATTTTTATATTCAAACTGCAACGCACGTCTCTGACTATTTTCACTTTCCCTTCTGTCCGCCTCTACAACCTCCAGGCTGTCGTGCACCAAGTTAGGGGCTTGCCGAATTGTTAATTTAATAAAGAAGGCATATCAACACACAAGCATGCCTTGTTTTTCTCTGTTTTTTTAAGCCACTTCAAGGATGGTCAGTTTCAGAAGAATATTTTCTCTTACCAAAGAAAAAAACGACTGCAGTGCAGAAACGGCAGATCCGATAGATAGCAGGCCGAAGCAGAGCAGGGTTTACCAGCATACGTCATCAATATCGGCTCTGCCGATCTCTGTAGCGACAAGAAGCACTAATGGAACAATCAAAAGGACAAGGGCCTTCTGTGGTCTGCATGCAAATTTTGCCAGGCCCGAAGAATGAGCAAGAAGAAAGAAGAAAAAGAAAGATTACCTGCCATCGCCATGATGCCATATCTGTTGCATCGCCATCTCTGCTGTTATTGCTTCCAGATTCTGCCATAGCTTCTGCCTTCTTGTCACCATCTGTATGCTGCCCACCTAAGATCCAAAAAAAACTCATGCCATATCTTCCTTCCCTCATCCTACTTGCCGCCATAGCCCTGCTGATGTCCGGTCTACAGAAGAAGAAAGGAAAGAGGATCAAGAAGCAAAACCGTGCTGAAGGGAAGCTTGAAGAAGAAAGAAGAGACCACCGCCTATTTGCTGTTGTAGGATTTGCAGAAGGAAAAAAAGGGAAATCAATCGCCAAGCTTGAAGAAAAAAAAAGAAGAGACCACCGCCTATTTGCTGCTGTAGGATCAATCGCCAAACGCAAAGAAAAACCGCCGGAGGAAGAGCTAAGAACAAAAGAAAAATCCCTTTTTCTGAAAAACAAAAGCTCTTAATAACAGCCGTAAGAAATTAATTGGAAGCATTAATTACCACTGAAAACCGAAAAAAATTATATTCTTGTGGAAACCCTTCCGGATTTTAGGGAAATTTGGAAGGGTTTCCATTTTTTTTTTTTTTAATAACCCCAATCGGGGGGAGATAGTGTGAGCTGAGAACGCGTTATCTTCTTTGTAATTGGTTGATATGCAAGTTTCATTTGGATTCGAGCCAATCAATCATGGTTGTATCCTTTCTATATATATTATTATTAAAAAAAATTCCGATTCCATTTTGGAATTAGCTATACTTACCCTCCGGCTATCGCCAGGATACTTTTACCCTTGATTCGGTGATCCCGGAGATAAATTTACCGGCCTCCGGGATCCCGGGTCTCCCTCGACGGGGTCCGTTCGGGAGACCCCGTTCTGAGGTACGGCAGACGCCACGTCGGCCCAGACCATCCCCGCCGTCCAAACCCCCGTGCAATCGCGGCCGTCCGCGCCTCAGAGATCCCCGCCTCCGGGATCATCCACGCGATCCCCTCCTCCGGGATCCCCACGGTCGCTGGCTGTTAACGGCGGACGATATCCGCCGAGGTGATCCCCTCCTCCGGGATCCCCGGCACCCCGGACGCGGATCCCCTCCTCCGGGATCACCCGGCCGTGGCTGTTAACGGCGGACGATATCCGCCGAGGTGATCCCCTCCTCCGGGATCCCCGGCACCCCGGACGCGGATCCCCTCCTCCGGGATCACCCGGATGTGGCGATCTTGGCCCGGACCCTATCATGCGAGGTGATCCCTCCTCGGGATCACCCGGCCAGTGGGCGATTGGCGGACGCAATCCTCCGAGGTGATCCCCTCCTCCGGGATTCCCGGACACCCCAATCCGCGGATCCCCTCCTCCGGGATCACCCCAATGGGCCGATAGCGGAGGGACGCTATCGCCCGTCGTGATCCCCCTCCTCGGGATCCCCCCTCCGGGGTGATAGCGGCGGGCGCTATCGCCTGGTGATCCCCTCCTCGGGATCCCGATATGGTGGCGTGGATCCCGTGACTTGGATCTGTGCTTCACAGGTGGGCTGTTCATTTCTGGGGCGCTATCCGCCGTGGTGATCCCAGATCCTCAGGGATCCCCTGCACCCCAGGCGTCTGCGGCGGGGCGCTATCGCCCTATGTGATCCCTTCCTCGGGATCACCCCGAGCCGATAACGGCGGACGCTATCCGCCTACGTGATCCCCTCCTCCGGGATCCCCATTGTCATTTGCCCCTGTGATTCCGGAGGCCAGAATATGAGAATGTTTGGACGGTAGAGATATCGGCGTGGACTAATCAGGTAGACTAAGTTTGAATTCTGCCAGCCCATGCACGGACAAACCAATACAATGAGAACACGTGGGCGTTTCGAGACCACCCTCCGGGATCACCATCCGAAAGTGTGGTTCATCCCCATTTGCGTGTGGTCGATGTCGAAGTAGCGAGGCATGGAGGAGGAGCGCAATGCGGCTGTGGCTGCGGCAGCTATGGACGAGTTAGAGCAGAAGAGAGAAGAGGTAAGTTCAAGGGCTTTAAAGAAGCGTTCTCATTTTGTGTTTAATGTTTTTATTTCCAGCTTAGGGCTGAGATACAGCCCGAAAACAAGCGTAGTCATTTTCTGTTTGTTCTTATTTCCAGCTTAGGGCTGAGATACAGCCCGAAACACCTCCAAATGGCCTGTTTGATCATGGCAACTTACATTGGTATCCTGAAGAGCATTTTGTACCTGATATTCAAGGGGTGGCGGATGCTTGTTTGGACTTGCTACATCCATCTGAGGCCGGGTCCAAGATTTCGTTCTTGGGGAGCAGAGGAATTGTGAAGCACCTGCCAATTTCTATCTAAGAAGTTCAGTGCCTGAGAGAGTGTTAAAAAGACCCTACAAGGATTCCTATGTGACGTTGAAGAGGTATTGGTTTGATACATGTGTTTTTTTGTTTTAAATCATGAGTCCAAGATTATGTGTTTGCTCAGCTATGTGTTTGATTATAATTCTTGCTTTTTTAAGTCATTTGAGGTGCTTGTCATTAAGATTACACCTAGTAGATCAATACTAACTTGTAATGCACAATACAGATATTGGTGTTCATATGGACCTCAGGACAAGACAGCAAACACTCATGTGGTTGAGGAAAGACCACGTCCACGGGGGCACACGCAGAAAAGGGTTGAGAGGGGAGAGGGCATACGTAGGGGCTGCCAGTGCCATTTCACAATCAGGCAACTCTATTTCCTTCCAGAATTTTCACATATCACTTATTATGGGTTTGATCACAAGAATATCCAAGGTTTGCCCTGCCATGGTAGGTTTGTTGACCCATCCTTTGGAGTTAGGTTCAAGCTAGCACCCTGGATCTCACAAGAATTGAGGGAATGGGTAAGACAGAAGCTTGTCCAATGGCACACACCACGTAGTGTCATGAACATGCATGAAGAGAGGTGGAGGTTGAGACTTGAAGTGAATGGACAGGAAAGCATGTGTAGGGATGATGTGTTGAAAATTCGGGACGTGTACAATATTGAAAAGGGGGTTGTTCGTAACACATGGAAGCTACATGAAGATCTCCCCACTAGCATTGACATGTGGGTTCAACAACATCAAGATTCGGTGTTCATGTATGAGCAAGGAGACTTGTTTCAATTAGGAGTTATGACTCCAATCCAAAGGGAGTCCATGTTGAAATTTGGCAAGAACAAAGCCATTTGCATGGACTCTACATTCAAAACAAACGACAAGAGGTGCGGTTCTTCCTCAACTTGTATTGTGTGTTGATTTGATTTTTGTGTATGGTTTAATGCAGGTTCTATCTTTTCACACTTCTCGTCTTTGATGAGTATTCCAATGGTTTACCATTGGCTTACATTATTACCAATTCTCAAAAGAGTGGAGCTATAACAAAGTGGATGCAAGCACTAAAGGAGTCCTTATGCCGAGATGATCCTGATTGACAACCTTCTTGCATCATTACAGATGATGCCCATGCTGAGATAAAGGCCGTGAAAAAAGTAACTTGTCAAACTCTAATCCTTGGAAGCAAATCATAAGTGTACTAACATTGTTTAATTTCATAGGTTTTTCCTAGTGTGCCCGTGCAAATTTGCATATGGCACGTGAGGAGGGCTTGGATCAAGTGGTGGCAGAAGAACATCAAGAACAAGGTGGCACGTAACGATCTGTTCAAGGAACTTGGTTACATTATGTACAGAGACAGAAGGTCCTCTAGGGGACAATGTGTGCGGTGAAGAGTATAGGGAGGCGAGTGGGAGGGAGGCAACTAGGAAATTGGAGGACTTATTGAGGAAGTATCCTCAGTACCCCAAGTTGTCGGCTTACATGAGTAAGGAGTGGACCAAAAACATTTGCCAATGGGTATTGGCTACAAGGATGTACCCTCACTCCAACCAAGAGACTAATGCAGCCATAGAGGCATGGCATTGTGCCTTGAAAAAGGCACTGGGCATTTCAAAGAAAGCACTCAGGGGACGGAGGATTGGTGGCTCCTCTACATTCTAACCAACAACGTGGAGACACACATGGCATACATCAGGTATAACTTCTAATCATCATTTGTAGCCTATTTTGATTTTGCAAGAATATAATTCTCTTGTCATCTAGGTCCATGAAGGAAGCAGGGTTTGTGGTGAACACCTCCCGTGAAGAGATAATACTGGTGTGCCATATTGGGTGCAAGGAAGATTCTTGATGAACAGGTCATATTCACTAACTTCAAGAAGGTGAGGCGAGGTGCAAAGTGAACGCACTCTAGGGCAAGGACCATACTTTGTGAGCGGGGCACACAAGAACCGGGCATCTTTGTGGATGCCCCCACGGGAGCCAAGGGCAACTTATGTAAGCACCAAGTTAAGGTCATGCAAATGTTGGGCAACCTGAGGGATCAAGATCTTTTACAGTGCTTGGATCTCAATATGGGTCAATTTGTGGGGGCATGGACTACTTGAGGCCATGTGAGGATCATGGGCCCCTCATGGGGAGGAAACCACATCTGAAGATGTGGTTGAGATTGTAAGATTGGACGAAGTCTCCCTCTCAAAAGGAGGCAAGGATTAACCTGGATAAGACAAGGAGATCTTTACAAGAAGTCATTGCTAGAGTGATGTCAAGGGAAAAAAGATCCGTGCATGCTAATTGCAACTGATTCACTCATGAGACAACTCGACCACGCGCGGGCTTGAAAGAATGGATGATGTTGGCCACATGGGCTCTAATGAGAACCATAACATGTATCCCCACTAATGCGGTGGAAGAGGAGTGTGGTAATAGTTTGGTAAGGCTGAAGCCTCTAATAGAAATTGGGAAGAGGAAAGACAAGGAAACCAAGAAGAGTTGGAAGCAAGTTGAGATGGAGGGCCTGTTGTGAGAATGGCATCGTGAGTTTGTTGTTGTTTAATGCTCATTGACACCTCATGAGCTTCATTGTCTTGTTAATTGTTCAGGTCAAGTTTAGAGTTTTGTAAACAGTAGGTATAAATAAATCAATATTCACCTATGTACTTATAAATATTGTCAATGTTATCAATGTTTATTGTTAGGAGTTAAATGTTAGGATAATTTAGAACCTTGAGTTAAATGTTTAATGTTTAGAGTTTAGACCATAGGATAGAAAACTAATAAAAAAAACGTGCACGTGGGATCCCTCCTCAGGGATCCCGTCCCCTACCAGAATGTGATCCCCTCCTCAGGGATCCCGTCGTCTGCACGGGTGATCCCGTCCTCCGGGATCACAGGATTGAATATGTTAATATATTATTTATCATATCCCTTAACCATTGACATATGTCTTGGAATAACCATTGAAATATCCCTTAACCATTACTTTTAATAAGCTTTGAAACATTGAACTTAATACAATGGCTTAAAACTGACATTCCAATTCGGAATCACTCTGAATCTACCTCCTCCAATTTTGCCATGGCTTCTGCCTCGACGCCCCTCCTCGGTTATATCGGCACACCGCAGGTAGTCTCCACATCATGTGATGAAAAAATATCATACGAGGGTTGGATCAGACCCCTCTAGGACATCCCTGATCAGATCCTTCTTTCGCAGCCTTCGTGCAGCATACATTTCCTCGAAGCAGGCTTTTAGGGTATTGCCTTCCCAGATAACGTCCGTAGCTAGCAAACGCTTCAAAGCCTTGCCCTGGATAATACACTTCTTCAATTCCCAAAGCAATGCCCTATGGGTTGGCCTACTACCGGGAGCATAGTCAAGAGGCCTAGGGTCTCCCCCGAATTCCCCATTCTCTACGGTCTCGCGTGATGAAGCATGAGGGGATCATGAAAAGATTAATATGAAAGTAGAACATGAATATGAAGCTTACCGAACGTTTTGATGCCGTCAGGTTGGGCGAGCTCTAGGCCCACATCCTCCTGAATTTCATTCAAGTGGACGAGAATATCCTCAAGTCTATGGGCATTGATGGCACTACTCTCAGCAACCTGTTGTCGGGTCCTCACCATTTGGCTTGAACAGTAAGCAATTGAACTGAGAGACTGCTACTGAACTCAGCTGAGAGACTGCCACTGAACTCAACTTTCTACCAAGATCAAGTAATGCATGAGTATATATAGACTCATGAGCCAACCGTTGTACTAACCGTTGTACAACGGTTAAGCCATGAATTCAATTTCTAAAGGTAAGACCATAGGGATAAAAGGTTTTGAGTTTAGCCAAGTTAAGACCATTGAGCCTTGGACCATAGTACCAAAAAGTAATAAAAATACGTGCAGGGATCCCCTCCTCCGGGATCCCGCGTCCGCCTGCTAGGTGATCCCGTCCTCCGGGATCACATATTAATTAAAACGGGATCCCCTCCTCCGGGATCCCGCGTCCGCCTGTACTTTGATCCCGTCCTCCGGGATCACACAGTAAGGAAAACGGGATCCCCTCCTCCGGGATCCCGCGTCCGCCTACTTGGTGATCACCTCCTCCGGGATCCCGCGTCCGCCTGCTTGGTGATCCCCTTCTCCGGGATCCCGCGTCCGCCTGCTTGGTGATCCCCTCCTCCGGGATCACACACCCTTAAAAATAGATCCCATCCTACGGGATCCCCCGTCCGGCTGCTTGCTGATCCCGCCCTCCGGGATCACAGCATTCAACATGTTAATATATATTCAGCATTCAACATATTTAACATGTTAATATATGTTAACCATTGAAATTATGAATGTATTATTAACCATTGGAATATCTCTAGGAACAGTGGCAATAATAAACTTTGATGTTGAAACTATGGTGGAAGCTTTGAAGCATTATTCTTTGGTGCATTGAGCCATTGCCAAAAGCCAAAATTACATTCAATTGTTCCAGTTTTGACATTGAAGACTTGATAAAGATATTCACATTCAAGAGAATTACATTCAAGTGTTCCAGATATTCACATTCAAGAAAATATTCACATTCAAAGTTTTTTGAGATATTCACATTCACAAACTTGTAGATCTTTACCGAATGTCAAGGACCATGTACCGCCAAGCGGGTCGGATCCCGCTATCACCCGTGTCACCCAGGGTAAGTAAAAGGTGGACTTCCCTGCAGCCAAGCAATCATGTAGTTTCTGGAGCATTATCTTGAAGCCTGACCTCATGTAATCTATGTCTTCTTTTTTGAACCAATCACGTTAATCAGAATCTGCATTAAAACATGAATTTAGCCATGAACTGAAAATTTGCCTAAAAAAAAAGAAACAAGAAACATAAACTCAAAGACTCACATTATCCTCCTTGCCACTGATGTCTTTAACAAATTTCTTCACATAATTTATGACATACACACCACAGTCCGAATTATTGTGCTGTTGGGGAGTTTCTAATGGAATCTGAGGGTGCATTATGCAATGCACTTTCCTCATGCCTCCACCTCTTAAACACGCCCAGGAGGAATCTGCAAGTATGAATAAGAAATTAGCTTCAATCATAATGCAAAAGATTAAATATTTCGAGATAGAGAGGAATACTTACAGTGTCACAAATTCTCGGGTAGATGCATGCAAGGGAGCATATGAATCAAGGTGCAGAATGCAAGGGCAGGGCTTTCCAAGCCGAGCACACGCCAGGCCATCAGTCACTAAGATGAAAAGGCTCCAATGGCCACTAAGAAACAGCAATTTGAAAGGCAATTAGAATAGATTTAAAACTTAAATAATCAAGTGATCTGAGTTTACCCAGCATTGACAGGAATATAATAGAATTGTGCTGTCTGGATCTTCCACCGTGCCCTACCAAACGGGTTGTCAGGGATGAGCTTGGCAAACTGCTCATAAGCCCCTGCCAACCCGGCCTTGCTTCCACTCAAGAACAGCCCGAATGCAGCAGGATGCAAGAACACATGATGGCACCTTTTCTGGATTGGAATTGAGTGCAGAATTACCCTGTACAACCAATTGAGCAATTGAGTGCAATGAAAAACTGAAATTGAAGAAACTTAAGAACTTAAAAACTTACAGGAGATAAGAACCAATGCAATCCGAGTCCACATCGCTCTCCAGATCCCCGAGGCCAGAAGGGATTGTCATAAATTTTAGGGCCTCGGCTTCTTGGATGTAAAACTCGACATTTGCTGACTTGCTGCCCACCTTGATGAAGGGGCTCTCAACCACCACAGGGAAATTTAATGTGAAGGGGCACTGCCATCGATCGGCATCAACACCTCTTTGGTAGTCCAAAACAGAATCTAGAAAATGTGGATCGACAGAGTACAAATGATACAACATAATCTTGCTGGGCTTGGGAATATTATCTTCGAGAGCTCGGTTTCAGCCCAGGATCCTGGTTAGGGGCCATGAATTCAAAGTGGATTTAGGAGGAGGTTTTGGGGTTTTGGATCTGCACGATGCCTCCGAATTTTTGGGCCCGGCTTTGGCAACACATGGTTTAGGCAAAGGGCGACTTTTAGGCAAAGGGCGGGTTTAGGCAAGGGGGGCGAATGCTTACCTGCTGCTGCGGCCAGCTCCTCGCTCACATCATCGGCGCCCAATTGGCTTTGCTCCTCGCTCTTTGGTTAGTGGAGGCCAAAGCTCATCATCGAGATTAAATTTTGGTGCTCTGCCCGATCCGTGCCTTTATCTCCTCGACCGCAATTCTTGGCTTTCCAATTCACTTGCTTTCTTCCTGCACTTTTGTAAATTAATGAAGGCTTCTCTTTGGCTCTTATCGAGAAGACCCATTTCAATTTGCTCATCGCCACCACTCGGCATGTCTCTCGGCCCTCGCAATTTTCGGGTGAGGTTGTGGGCATATTTATAGTCCGGATCCATGCCCGGCCCGAGAATTCTTTAGCCACGTAAATCTTTACATAACTCCTCTTCTTCGATTGGCATTCGTCTTGGCGGGCTCGCATTGGGCAAATGAATACGGTTTGGGATCCTCCCCCCTGCAAGCATCGGGAACCCGCCACCTATCAACCAAGGCATGCACTTTCGAAACCCGTGATTTTCGAGCTCAACCTTCTGGAGTAACTTTTGGTGCGGTCATCAACTAAGCACTTCCATCTCTTTGCGGTGATCGTGAAGCTGTAATCGGGGGCCTCTTCGTTCAAGTAACTTCGCATCGAGGCGCTCGTCTATGACAACACCCTCCTTTCTTATCGCCCCCTTCCTCATTCAAATCGCCCAGCAGTTGAGCGTCCACAGAAGCTCGTTCTTTCACCTCCTCCTCTGTATTCTTCCCCACCGCCGATTTTTCCTCCCCTACATCCAATTTTTGTTGCCCTGACGGCTTCGGGGACTCCACCTCGGCATCCGAATCCGCTTCACTGTGCAGGACCTCCGGAATCTCGAATGCATATGAAGCAGCGCCTTCAAGACAAAGATTCTCGCCAAAACTGGTGTTGAGGCTGACTTCCAGGTTTAAGGATTCGTCCATCTGCAAGCCACAGTAAGATTTAGTAAAGAATAGTAGGAAATAGTAAAAAACTTGATATAACAGACTGAAAGGGTCGATTTTACCTCCGTAACTTCGTTAATACAGGAGGTAAACGAGGGTAAACGACTTCCGCAGCGCTAATGGTGCCGTCGCCCGACAAAAACCACTGTGCACAGAGGAATCCGGTAGCGCCCACCGCGAGAGTTCTGCGCCCAGACTTGGACTCTTCGAAATCGACGGAGTGCTCTGCCGCCCTCCGGTATCCCCAGGTCCTACGTGGCGGACGGGGATTGGCCACGTACACATCATTAATGGCCTGTCCGAATTTAATTATAAAATTAAAGTTGCTGCTGCTTCTGGGATCCCGGAGGACGGTATAAATCACCAGATCTAATGGTCGACAAAGAAATTTCGGAGTGCATCTAACGGCGGAGAATAACTCCCCGCTCCACGCCACCATATCGGGGATCCCGAGGAGGGGGATCGCCATCGGCGGATAAGGCCCGCCGTTATCGCTCCACGGGGAGGGGATCCCGGAGGAGGGATCACCACGGGCGGATAGCGCCCCGTTATCAGCCATTGGGGGTGATCCGGAGGAGGGATCCGCGTCCGGTGCCCGGATCGGAGGAGGGGATCACCGCCGGATAGCGTCCCGCTAAGAGTTATCACCACGGCCGGTGATCCCGGAGGAGGGGATCACCTCGGCGGATAGGGTCCGCCGTTATCAGCCACGGCCGGGTGACCTCGGCGGATAGAGTCCGCCGTTATCAGCCACGACCGGGTGATCCTGAGGAGGGATCCGCGTCCGGGTGCCCGGGATCCCGGAGGTAGGGATCAACTCCCGGCGGATTGCGCCCCGCCGTTATCAGCCACCACGGGTGATCCCCGGAGGAGGGATCCGCTCGGGGTGCGGGATCCCTGAGGAGGGGATCACCCAGCGGATATCGTCGGCCGTTAACAGCCAGCGACCGTGGGGATCCCGGAGGAGGGGATCGCGTGGATGATCCCGGAGGCGGGGATCTCTGAGGCGTGGACGGCCGCGATTGCACGGGGGTTTGGACGGCGGGGATGGTCTGGGCCGACGTGGCGTCTGCCGTACCTCAGAATGGGTCTCCCGAACGGACCCCGTCGAGGGAGACCCGGGATCCCGGAGGCCGGTAAATTTATCTCCGGGATCACCGAATCAAGGGTAAAAGTATCCTGAGCCCTCCGGCTATTGCTTAAGAGCAAAATTAACTATGTTCAAATCGGAGAAAGTTTTAGATTGCCGTGCTCTTCGCCGGTAAACGTGCCTCTCCCCTCGGAGTAAAACCAGAATTGCCTCTCCCCTTTCTATGTTCACTCCGCCTCACTCTCCCCACAGCAAAAATACGGCGCCCAGATACCTTGAAGACTGTGGCCCTAAAGCCAGTCCGATATTTCGCAGTTGGCCTCTAAACCACGAGCGCCTTATATGTCGACCACCGTCATGTTTAAACCATATGAATTATCCTGGTTCAAACATGACCGTCATGTTCAAACCATATGAATTATCCTGGTTCCATCTTTGTGGAAATCGATTTGGATTGATGGATCCCAGCCGGTCAGGGTTTTGCATTAGGGTTTAGCAATCTGCACACCATACCAGAGCCAGAGAATCCAGATCATTGTCATGGCCCCTGGTAAATTCCTTTCCCAATCAAAGCCCTCAGGCGAAAATCCCGGGATCTGCTTGCATGCATGCACAATAATAATTTATTGTTGTCATGTTTGAGCCAAGCAAGTCGGTTTGTGACTAAAATATTCTATTGCTGTCATGTTTGAGCCAAGAATGCTCTGTTGGTCAGCAGAATGTCATGCTTGTCTTTATGTTTTATTTTCTATTTATGTTTATTCTTTTGTCTGGGCTTTGCAGGAAGGACTCGTAAAAGGACTAAGAAGCTGCTCTCCCACAGATCCGAAAGCAGTGAGGCCACAGTCGAGCCCAAAAGGCCTTCTCAAATAGACCCCGAATTTTTGCTCAGGCAAGAACTTTGGTGGGGCTTAGTAATTGTAGAAGGGCATTTGCAATTAGTTAATAGTGAGGCAAGCAAAGATCGGTTGAGAGTGAGGCAAAGATTGTCGAGATAGACACAAAGAAGACGGGATCAATGAATAACTCAATGGCTGATCCGGATGGAAGTGAGGGAGCTTTGCGTGGTAAACATTCACCCGGATGATGGAGTGGGCCGTGCTTTGCTAGCATAGCACAGGAAATTGAACATGAGCAGCCAATTGGCTCTGAACAGGTCAAAAAGGATGATGATCAGGGAGATGAAATGGAGATCGATGATGACGGAGAAGATGCTAGCATGGAGCAAGATTCAGGAGAGGTGGAGCAGCCCAAGTGGACCTACAATTATGAAACAAAGAGGTACTTGTGTTTGCAAAAGCCTTGCAATTACATCAATCAGAGGAAGGACCGTTTATTGAAACACATGAACGAGGTTCATGGTTTCAAAGGGAATATTGAGGGTCCTAAGAGAGGCAGGCCCTGCAAGAATCCAGATGGCCCTTTGCGGCCCGGCAGAAATTCAGAAATGTACTATGCAAGGAATACCTTGAATCCGGAGTGGAGGTATGCAAATGGTCTTAAAAGGTATCTAATTTCTTGCACCAAACATGCCAATGCAGCATTTATGGATCTTTGTGGAAGTAGTGAGTTTAGGGAAGAAGAAAAAGCCAAATTTGTAGCAGATTTTGTGGAGTCAAGAAGGCTGGCTTGGGAGTCAAAGAGGGAGGCAAAAATTGCAGGTTATAAGGCCAACATTGCCAGGGGATGGCATTATGAGGAGGCTGCTGAAGGCTTTTTTGATAAAGTGGAGGCCAAGAATGATTGGGAGAAGGAGGAGAGTAGCCTCAATGACACTCTCCTGGCATGTGGCAGATTTGAGGAAATTGAAGCTATGGAGGTTGAGAATTGTACTCCTACTCGACCAAGGCAAGGACCAGCCTGCAATATTGATTCCTCCAAGATTGTCACAATAGACGAGACACCCGAACAGCAGAGGATTTTTGCAGATAGCAGCAATACAAATGTGCTCACTCTCTTATCATTGCCTTTGGATTGGGCATTGGAGAGGCCATTCTTCAGCTTGCTTGATCAATGGTATAATATGAGGAGCTTGAAGAAGAAGCAATCTATGATTGCATGTGAATATAACTGCAGGTGGCCATTGTATCTTCGGAGTCCCTTGTGGAAGCAAGGATCTTCTCCCTATGGTGAATTTCACCTTAATCGAGAAGCAGTCTTGGCATTTGAAACCTTGGCATCAGATGACCCGATGCATGCCTCGAAATCATGGGTGGGTGATGAGGCCATCGGTTGCTATCTCATGTGAGTGGTCTAGCTAGTTTAGTAAGGTTTTTTTCTTGCTTATCTCTGTTCTAACTTGTTGCTGCTGCAGGATCTTGTCTCACACTATTCCATGTACTAGGAGATCCCATCACTGCTGGTTTAATCCCGCTATCTTGGGGCTGCTCGTAAGTGGTTCCACCTCCTGGGTGAAGTTGCTGCCCCCTAGACCTCCTGGTAGGGCTAAGGATTCTGGAAAGATTGACTCAATCTTGTACTACTGGCTTCCAGCCAACACGAGGTAATTTGAGTGAAGTTTTCATGTCAATTTGCATATTTTGTGGTGATGTTAATTGCTGCAGACTAACTGGTTCCTTATGCAGTGGTCATTGGAGTTTATTTGTTTTAGTTACTGACCAACAAACATGCACTGCATTTGAGCAACCTACACCAGTGATTCTGCACTTTGACAGCTTGAAAGGGATTCATAGCACGCTGTCATGTCAACTGAAAATGTAAGTCAATTGCCTTATTTTTTTCAGCTTACCATTGTCTGACACGTTTTCTGCCACTTATTATAATGCTAGTTTACTTGGAGATCTTTTTTCGAGATGGGGATATGAGAATCAAGCTATCATGAATGCCCCTGTACACTCGGTTAATTGCCCTACTCAATCAAACGGATCTGATTGTGGAGTCTGGACTGTCTTGTTTGCAAAACAGTTTCTCATGGATTTTGTCTTGAAGAGGGCTTCCACTGATTTGGTTAAGGTAAGATTGTATGCTGGTTAAGGTTTAGATTGCCATGTTACAGGTTGAAAGGATGCCATTTTACATGTTACAGATTGCCATGTTACATGTTTAGATTGCCATGTTACAGGTTACTATATGCCATGTTAAGGTTTTTGATATCCTGCCATGTTACAGGTCCATAATATGTGGTCCATAATCATAATCAAGCTTGACAGGAAATGCATATCCATCTCGCTGCCTAGATGAACAATCATTACCCTGCTAACTAGCCCGGTTTTTGCAGAATTGGAAACACAATTTTGCGTTTTTCTTTGTCTCCTCTAGACCCAAGCAAGCTCGTAGCTTGCAAGCTTAATAAATCGATGATTTGCTTTGTGGGTTCGTCTTACAAATCCAACTCCGGCCGTCAAGCGCTTAAAAAAGAGTCTCAAATTCTTGGTTGAACGGCCCTCTAACAAAACCTTTACCTCTACCCGATCTTGCTTGAAACGGCCCTCTAACAAAAGCTTTACCTCTGGCCGCACTCTTTTAGCCCGCACCTGATAGTCGCAGCTGTTTTATTAAAAATCTCAAGAAATGAATTTAACTGTAGGAATACCTCGCCGGAATAAAACCCAACATCATCTTCCAAGGATGCATTTGCAAATTCGATTTTTGGCTCAGGATTTTTCGTCTGATTGTTTACTCGGCGCTCTTTTACGTTAACACAGTTGGTAAACAGCAGTAAAGCCACAAAAAACTCTACCTTGAACGGATTTGTAGCGCATTTCATGCCGGAACAGGCAGAGGCGTTTGGAACTGCAATACGTGAGGCAAGTAAAAGAAAAAAAATGGCTAACCTATACCTTCAGAACTCACACGCCGAACTTTCTGAGCCTTGATTTCGGAGCTTAGGAGTTCAGAACAGTGTCTAAAAATGCCACAGAAGTTGTGATTGGAATAATAGATTGTAGAATCAACCCATTTCATTCCACTTCAAAATGCTGTGCTTAACCCAGGTCGTGGAAAATGCTGCAACAGTGTCGATAAATTGCTCACAGAAAAAAATTGTTTTTGGTTTTCCTAAGCCATACCATTATTACAGTACTTTAGATATCTTTGGGTTGGATTAGATTAGAAAAAAGAGCCATTTTGCATCATCGATAAGATATCATTTGCTCATATAACATCTTATTATTCTAGAAAGATACTTCAATTAAATAATGCATCCTATATGGGTCATTTCAGATTTTTGAAGAAGTTCATTAGCACGAACTTGCCTAGAAAAAGCATCATTCGACATACGGGTCAAAGTATCAGGTACAAATTAAAGACTGCAATATTTTGTTGTCATTAAGCAGTGAAGTAAAATTAGTTGTTTTTCTTTGAACAATTTATTAACAATGTTGAGCAATATGAATGAATGTCACCAAAATCAATCAGTGGCAAAAGAAACGCGTCATTTAAGGCAAGCACAATGCATATTCATGTTAGATAGACTTCTTTTATTTACGTCATATCTTTCATTTAACTGACGTTTTTTGCATTTTGCTTTCAGTAGACTATCCTTACCCCTTCCAGATGATACCGTCGTCAATCCCACGGCAAAAATTCTGAAGCGTCATAAAAAACAACAAGAATACCAGGTTAAAAAGAAAATGAAGGAAACTAATGTAGAAGGAAGATATGGACAAATTTTCGCACCTCTAAAACTTGCATCTTCCAGGTATGAATTATATAGATTTAAGTTTTCAGTTCATTATTACATATGACACCACTAATTATATATACTTGAATCTGATAACAATCAAGATGCAAATCCAAATAGAAAACAAAGTAACGAAGACACTGATATTGACGACGGATGCAACAAGAAAATGAGAAATTCTGAGTATGTATATATACTACTTATGTAGTTTAATCTCTCAAAAAATGAAAGATAACATATTTTTTCATTGTCAATTTACAGTATCGAAAGAACATTGCATATCTGTCTTATAAGAGATGAGGATATGCAAAAACCGTCAGGCACAAAGAAAAGAGGCCGTCCAAGGTGAGTAGAAGTGCTGTTACGAATAGAAGTCTATAATTCTGTTCAAGTATATTTAAATTAAGTAAATTTCGTACATTTATTTATTAGAAGATGCTACTTAGTTTCCTACTCTTTGTATACCATGGAGTTTAACATGCCTACTTAGTTTAAAGCTTAAAAAGTTATTCACATCCTTATATATGCACAATCTATATGTAGAGATCTTATTATATTTAATTACCATCTCTTTAATTCTATCCTTAATAGGCTACCTATCGCTGCGTTAGAAGGACTTCCTGACAATGAGATGAAGAAGATCCTTCATCGTCGAAAATACCAGCAAGAATATAGGGCTAAAAAAAACTAAAAGAACTTGCTACATCATCGACCACCCAGAAGCCAAGATGCTCAGAGCATCTACGCTCTGTTGACCCAACAAGCAAGGAAAACAATGATGTGCACAGAGTACATAAGAGGCGTCGCCGATATACCAAGAACTCTGAAATACAGAAACATGGAAAATCGCGTTCCACGGAGGCCATATCAAATATGGCCTCCGTGGAACAAAATTACCAAAATACAGTAACCATTAATCCCGATACATCAGATTCTAATACCGTACGTGGCCATTGGCAAAGACAAATTGCTATGATGCAAGAACACATGAAACCTGCAGGACATGAACCACTAAGGTGGACAAAGAAATGCTGCATATGCCAGACTGACTTGCTGGATTCTGAGAACATGTCATTCTGCTGCAACAATGGCCGTCGTTTGCTACCATCCCTTGAGCCTCTACCTCGAACCCTGGAAGAACTTTATTCGGTGCATCAATTTTCCGACAGCTCGCGCATCGTGAATAACTTATTCTGCTTCACTGCCCTTGGCGTGAAAGGCGATTTCATGAACCTAAAAATGCCATCATCTGTTGCAATCATGGGTCGCACATACCATCGGCTCCTATCTGCAAGCACACCCACAAGTACTCTTCACTGGTACATATATGACAGTTCGATGAGATATACCATTGCTGCCGACATGCAGGTCCCATCTACATGGATCATGCAGGTTGCCGCAGCTTTGAATGCCATCAATCCATACGTTAGAGAATTGAGAACAGTAAAGGAATTGCATCCCGCACCCACAAAACTCACCCTCGCAGATCCTTCGACGTCGGATGAAATAGCTGCTATCGTGCATGCCAATAATAGCGTCACTATAAAACCTAGGACGGCAATGATTTGGATGCGACATGATCACGAGCCCGTATTCCTGAGTATCCTTGACACTACATATGAGCCGCTTCAGTACCCATTATTCTTCCCGCATGGAACATTGGGATGGTACCCACACAATGACCAAAACATGTCCCAAATAGATTGGTATCGAACTAGACTACTTCATGAACCGCGGACGAAACCTGACGCAACATGAAGACGACTTCAATGACGATGAGGATCCTGATGCGCATTATAAAACCCTACCAGCATCCTTCTTAGGTTCTAGACGATGGTGTGCTGTTCAAGTAGCAGATGCTCTTGCGCTTACAAGGGTCAAAGGAAGACCAAGCTTCTTTATAACAATGACGACGAATCCAGCATGGCCAGAAATAAAATGTAAACTACGCCCAGGCCAAAATGCATCCGACAACCCTATGGTGGTTGTTCGGGCGTGTCATGAAAGAGTCCAGCATACAAAGAACATTATTCGAAAGTATCTCGGACCTATATCCTATATGATGCACGTCATTGAATTTCAAAAATGCGGATTACCCCATGGACATATCGTTGTAAAGACAGAGCACGAGATCCCAATAGACATGATCGATAATCTAATCTCTGCAGAACTGCCAACAGACCCCACACTGAGAGCTCAGGTCGAAAAGTACATGATCCATAGACACACGAGACGTTGCCTCAAAGAAAATGACAAATGCTGCTACAACTACCCGAAACCGTTGAATCCAACAACATACATCGATGAGAAAGGATACGTACAATATAGACGACGAACAGAAGCAGACGTGAAAGTTGTTCCACACACCCCATTTCTATTGAGAGAACTGGACTGCCATGTCTATGTAGACATTGCATCAACAGTACATGTATTTGCATATCTCTACGGCTACATATACAAGGGCTTCGATATGACTCGTTTTCACATCGATTCTGCAAAGCAGACATCCACCACAAACATTCTGAACCAACCTACTGTAGGAAAGGGTGCTGACCAAAATCACACTAACAATGAAATCCAAGATTATATCTCTGCACGATACCTATCGTCCATGGAGGCCACATGGAGAATCATGTCTTACCACATGACAGAAAAGCATCCTTCTGTAAAATGTCTTCCCCTACATTTGGAAGGCTACAACAGGCACTGTTTCAGAAATACATCCACGAACACTGGAATCTCTTTATTAGACAGATACTTCTTACGACCACTTGCTCCCAGATTTGATCACATTACTTACATTGAATACAATGAACAATATACCTCGACCATCTGCAAGCCAACCATCGCCCTCAAACCAACAGATTATCTAGAACAAAAAGCCGCAGGTGCAATCCAAAATGTTATACACGAGAGAAGCAGAGGTCAATTAATCTGTAGAATACGATTACTACTTCCAAAGGTTGGAGAAGCGTTCTACCCAAGAAACCAATCCACTGCTATCAACAACATTTTAATTTAGCACGGAACCGATGTCGCAGCCTTCGGTCTGTCTACACCCAGCATCCCATCCAAAGAAGTACAGAACGAACTCAACAAATTTCCCGGTTACAGACCATGAACCAAAACCAGACCTCAATCTACACCTATATATGTGAACTTATCAATAACAAGAACTGCCCAAGTCCAATCTTTGTATATGGAAAAGCAGGAACTGGGAAAACATACGTACTTAATGCCATCTGTCTCTACATACGAGGATTAAACCACATAATCTTACAGTGTGCCACGACGGCGCTAGCATCACTGCAATACTCTGCTGGGAGAACTGCACACTCTCTGTTTCAAATACCCGTCATCGACAACAATATCGGCATCCATTCACTACTTGATCCTCGTTCCCCAAGGGCCGCACTGATCAAGACTGCAACAGCGATCATATGGGATGAATTCCCCATGGCAAACAGAGCAGTCATAGAAGCAGTTGATATCCTTCTACAGAACATAACAGGCACAGCCAGTCCATTTGGAGGAAAACTGTTCATAGCAGCCGAAGACTTTCGTCAAATCGCTCCTGTCATCAAGCGAGGAGGGAAAACAACAACAATAAACGCATCCATACTATCCTCCCACCTGTGGAGCCATTTCAAA
The DNA here is from genome assembly GCA_021234155.1 of Isoetes taiwanensis. Lineage (NCBI taxonomy): Eukaryota > Viridiplantae > Streptophyta > Lycopodiopsida > Isoetales > Isoetaceae > Isoetes > Isoetes taiwanensis. Next base: position 541,655 of record JAJEKV010000241.1, read on the forward strand.
GTCCTAGAGCTTAATGAACCCGTAAGGAACGCAACCGATCCAGACCTCATACAATTCGTCGATGACATCGGAGAGGGCCGTCTTCTCAATGACATCCCACTGACACTCTTCAAGACAACAACCAAAATAGAAGACGCTATCAGCTTCTTATACAATGCGTACATATTATTAGCACCCACAATATGCGAGAAGAGAGCATTCCTGTCCCCAAAAAACATCCATACGAATGATCTCAACAGACTCCAGAAGCTACTTTAGCGTCGACAAACTCACCGAAAACGACCAGACCATCGAAGACCATCCAATGGCAACGACAGACTTCCTCAACGGCTTCAAACATCCAACACTTCCACAACACGAACTCCAACTAAAGGTCAACACCATATGCCACATCACAAAGACACTAGACAAAGATAGAGGACTCGTAAAAAACGCAAGAGTTATGGTATGCTCAATGCATGCTAGATTCGTAACCGTGAAAGTTCTAACGGGCCAACCACAGCACATTGGAAACGTACACCCCATTTCCCGAGTTGACTTCTTCTACCAACCAGACAACTGGCCCTGGACAATCCACAGACGACAACTACCATTGCAACCTGCGTATTCAACAACGTTCCACAGTTGCCTAGGACTCACCCTCGACAAAATAGTCCTCGACCTGCGCACTGAAGTCTTCACACACGGACAACTATACACAGCGCTCACTCGCGTGCGAAGAAAAGAAGACGTGCTCATCCTTCTCGACGAGTCCAACACTAGCAAGACCACAACAAACGTCGTCTACAAGGAACTGCTTCCATAAACAAGGTGCGTATCAAAAAAAAAAAAAAAAAAAAAAAAACACTCCCTCCATCTCATGCCCAAGATGTAGATGGAGCACCGATCCCCTCGGAGATCGATGCTCCTTCTACACCATGGGCGCCGCACCGACGGTCGCACTTGGGTTCGACTCCCAGGGGTGCACAGGGCGCCGGCCTCGCCGGCGCCAAATTCTTGTATATTTATAGAAAGATTATTGATTTGTAAACTTTTCATTTCGTTCAATCAGGATTTGAAGCTTTTGCTTTATTAAGTGGAATGCCTTCTACTGTGGGCTATTGTTTTTCCCCACAATATAAACATAAATGTACATAAGTATTCCACAATTAAAATAGCTTAATGATTAGCGGTTGGAGGCACGGTCTTCTACTCTTTTTAGTCACTCCTAAGAAGATTCACTCATCACCTATATAACGAGGGTAAAATTCTAAGCATCAATATAGTTACTAATGCTCATGATTCTTAGTTAACCTAAGATGAAAAACCTTACAATCAAAGGGATGGTAGCTCTAATACCTAACTTCTTGATGCATCTTTCGTGTTTATTTGACAAGTCACATGAAAGAGCCTAACCATCGGTAACAATAAAGATTACCTAAAATGCTGACTAAAGATGGTGGGGTCTCGCCAGGAAGCGATTGAAGCAGAGAAGAGTCAACTTTTCAAGGAGGCCAAGATCTGTGCCATTCACGCCAAGAGGATCACCGTTATGCTCAAGAATATGAACTTGGCACGGAGGATTAGAAAAGATAAAATTTAAAACCTTTTTCGTAAATTTTTTTATATTACATGTATTAAAACTCTATTGTTGATGTGAGAAGTTAAGATTTCGCTTAAAATATGTCAATTTAGGTTTACCTATTCTTTTGCTAACATGAAACAAGTTGCTAGATAGCCTAGAATTGAGACAACCTTGCATCCTAGCACTTTAAAATTCCTCAAAATGTTGTCAAATAGCTAAAATTAACCCACTCGGGTCATACTGCGCCGAAGGGCCCTGCGTCAAGAACGCAGATGCGTTTTGCGCGGTAATACCCCAGTGCCCTCTTTGCTAGCATGAATTGTCCAAATTTTGTAAGAAAAGTTGTTAGAATGCTTAAAATTAGTTAAATCTTACAGTGTATAAATTTGTTAAAAATGTTCAAAAATAGCTCAGATTGACCCACTCGGGTCATACCGCGCCGAAGGGCCCTGCGTCGCGAGCGCAGACGCGCTCCATGCAGTAACACCCGAGTCGGCCTTCTTTGCACTTGTACTTGTCAGATTGACATGGAATAGAATAGACCAAATCATGCACTCTAGCATTTTATATTTTCTGAAAAGATTTAAAATTAGCTAAAATGACCCCACTCAGGTGTTACCGCGCCTAATTGGAAAAGTCTTCCAAGCACTTTTTAGCCATCTGTCATGCATTTAGTATTTTGTAGTACTCCATTCTAGATATTCAATCCATTTGAACCTCATCTTAAAAAAATTCTTACAGTAGCAAAATGAATATTTTTCATCTAGTCGTGTAAGCACAAGAGGGTGCTGCTGGAATACGAGCCTGCAACACCATGTGCGTACTCCATACTAGATAAGTAAAAGGAGATAAGGCTCTGCTTAAGAGTCTAACCGCATTAAACCTGTAACGACGTCAAATCCGATGTGATTACTGGAATTTCAGGAGAGTTTGAAGATGTATCATGGGCTTGCGACAAGATAGTATTATCTTCAGCCAAATCAGCCCACTGAAGTGGAGCAAAGCAACCGTATGCAATAGGAGGAGCAGAATCACGTATAGCAAGTGCTGAGGAGAGCTGAGATGCAGAGGTGTTAGAACCCTTAATTGACTTTCGAGGTTGATGAAGAGCAGGTGGATATTTAGATGGAGGGTGAGCACCACGACGATCAATGCCCATGTACTGCCCACAAGCCTCTTCAACTTGCTCTTGCGACCTCTGAATCTCATCCAACATTTGCCTCCGTTGATTCAGCAGCAGAAGCGTGGGACTAGCGGCTGGAATAGATGTAGAAGAAGTCACAGGGGGACGAGAGATATCCATTGAAGAAGGAGCAGAGCTAGGAGTAGGATTTGTAGCAGAGGCAACTAGAGGAGCCTGATGGTAAGACTTACGATATTGAGCAAAGAGAGGGGCCTCAGGGAACATGAGAGCCAGCTCTGGGCCATTTAACAAGCTTAGCTTGAACGGAAAGAACATGGGCCCACTTTGAACAACAATTGTCTAAGGCAGATCACGATGAATGGGGCGTGCTACAAAAATCTTAGTAATGCCATTGGTTATACCATGTTGCAGGTGAAGTCCAATCTCACTACCAATAGCAGAAATGAACTCAGAATCCTGAAACTCTGAAGGAAAATCTTCAATAGAAATCCAGAATGGGGCATGCAAGGCATCTGGCTTACCTGGAAAAGAGCCAGGAACATAATGTTGATACAACAAGAAATGTTTCCACAGAGAATCAACACCTCGTTCTATGAGTTGAGCCGCCGGCTCAGGAGACTCAAACAACAGGAGAAAGCGACATTGATCTTTGGCCACGAGCTTGATAGATTGATATGCAGGAAGCCCTAATGTGTGTAGATGCCCAGATAACCAAGATTCCACGCACTTCAAATCCCAAAAGGGGCCAATGAAGTAACAAACAGCAGCGCAAGCAATAATTGCTCCACATGACGACGGTGAGTCTCATGACTGATCCGCACCACATGGGCCCCAAAGCGCTCAAAGGTTGACCTGCACTCCTGAACCTCATAAAAAATTTCAGCTGGTGGTAACAAAATATCCATGGAGTCCTGCTTGGCTTGCAGCTGTTGAAGATAGGATGCAAGTTCTTTCTTATTATTGTCCACCATGGTGGCAATGGCCTCTGAGACATGAAGTGAGGCGGCTGGAGGTGTCACACCTTTGCATAGCCACTCAGAAAAGCAGACACCTGTAACCCTTGCCACTGTGTCAGAAGACCTCCAAGGTGTAGAGGCCGAGACATGTGGCGTGGTTGAAGAAAAAGGTATCCCAGGCTTGTTCGAGGGAAGAGGAGGAAACTCCTCCTGTTTTGAGGAATCTCCAACGTGCGTTGGATGTTCTTTTTGTCCAGAAGGGCCTCTTTCATGTGAGAGACTCCCAACATATGTTGGGGATGCAATCTGTGTCACATTCTTCTGAGCAGGAGCTACTAATCTCATTTGTTCTGAAGAACTTCCAACATGTGTTGGAGGTGCCTTTGGAAGTACCGACTTTCCAGCAGAGCTTTCCAGAATCTCCTGTACCACACTGCCCCTAGAATCATGTGACATAGGGTCAGACGCTGGAAGAGCAATCTGAGAAGAGGAGAGAGCAGAAGCTGCTGCCTCAGTTGAACTAGGTACACATATGCTACTGGAAGAAACTGGAGCATGCGGCAATGCTAGCAGATTGAGATGCACAGAAGCCTGCCTCTCTTGCCCAACATATCCCCTTCCACCATTGCCCTGTACCCCATTAGGATTACTAGAAGAGCGCTTGGAAGACCTACGAGTTGCTTTTGCCATCTCCACTAGAAGGGGCCGAGATTTTAGAGCTCAACAGTCCCCTACAAAAGAGTAACTTCTGATAAATTTAAGCGCCACTGAAAGTAGCACTCCATGAGCTTTCCAAGGAGCCCAAGCACGTATAAAACTGCCACCAAATGCAGGAGTTATGGCAAAAAGACGATTGCCACCAAACCCTACACCGCCAATAAAGGGTCGGAGATGTCAGGCGATTTTTCGCTGCCAAAAACAGTCTAATCATCATAAAGACTGCATATCAACAGAAAGAGCACGCAACGAGCTTTCCAAGGAGGCCAGAATCACTCAAATCTGACATGGGAATCAAAAGTTATGTGCAAACAAACGGGGCTGAAACCCTAGGCACCATCACCAGCGCCCTTCAGCAAAAAAATAAATAAATCGAAGGACCGTTTATGTTTGAATTATAATCCTTAATTAAATTTAAGCTTTAAGTATGTTAGATAATATTAATGGCCAAGACCTTTAGAATTAGAACCAAGACCCTTAAGCTAGATAGAGAGGTCTGTATTCATCTTAGCTTACTTGTCACTCTAATCTTGCTAAGTGTCTTCTTGTCTACATATAGGTATTATAATCAAACCTTTTTTTAGAAACCCAGCTAGTTGCCAAGGGCTTAGAAATTGTTGTCACACGTTGGTATGATACACCAACACACGTTATAAATGCACCACCATCAAGTGTCTCCCCTCATGCCTTTGTATCATAGATAATTATCTAGGAATTCATTCTACCTAGGTAATTTAGTCCAACTCACCAATTACATCCATAGAATAAGTCTCCTTATACCACTCCATAACAGTAAATAAGTACCCTTCTCAATGCCTAGTAAAGTGCCAAATGAAAAGTGGGTCATTTGGGGTAGAATGGATAGAGGTATAAAAATAGGGTTTGTAGAGTAAGTAGACATAAATAATTGTTGTTATGGTAGTATTAGTTGCCTTGTGCACCTTAGGGCACTCAAATAGGTCAGGAGAACCTTCGTTGCGGATCCTTGAAGCCTCGACAGGGGAGCCACTCGACAACATCAAATTGAAAGCAGAAGGCAATCTTATGGAGGAAACTTCAGCAAATCAAAAGCCAAGATGGTATATGGAGAAGCCCGAACACAAATAATAAAGAGGAGCCTATAGGAAGGACGATTGCGACATCAAGAATAGACACAAAACTTGCCAAGAGGGCTAACATCAATATTGAGGATGAGCATAGTCAGAAAATGTTCGACAAAAAGAGCAGGGCACATGAGTCATTATACAACAACTCCAAGGAGACCAGATTTTTCAAGAAATTGTGGACCATTGCCTTGCTACTCCGACGATTAACGACTACACCAGCTTTAAGCAAGCTAGAGGACCTATCAAATAGTTGAATCTCTCAGAATTATGGGTGATAACATCCATGATGGATTTTTAACAAAATTTCGAGTAGATTTTTGTCATTTTTTTCCGAAAGGATGGACCCAAGAATTGAGCAAAGCTTCAAGGATTGGGAAGAAACACATATGGAGTACTAAAACTATATACATTGCTGACAGATATCCAACTTATTGGAACCTTTTCGTGAGCTTGATCACTTGCTAAACATGATTCAATAATAGGATAATCGTCGACCATGTATATGCCGAGTACCTCCACAATATAAGGAATAACCCGACCCAATGAAGAGAAGCAATCTAGCAAGTCCGACCAACTTCTTAGATGGCATCAATTCAGAGGTGGGACTATTTCAAGAGGCAATAATTAAGAAAGGGGGGATCCTAGAGTATAGATTACATCTAAAACAAGAATAATTATTTAATTACATACTTTTTTATGTGTGTTTAAAGGAAATGTCATGTCGACAAAACCTTGTGACCATAGGATTTATGTAAATAATTCTTTAACCTGTAACCTTGCACCTGACATCTTTAAGAGCAAAACTCTTAAGTCTAAATCTAGGATAGTAAGTATGGCAAGGCCGAGTAATTAGCAGCATTAAAGGAACAAGAGTCAAGTTCGACATCAACCTTAAGCGAAGAAAAGTAGAGCATCGGCGCCAACTTATGTACGTTGGCAAGTATGACCTCATAAATAGGCATGGAATATTAAAGCCTGCAAAGGCAATAATTGATTATCATCAGCAAGAGATGCTTATCCCAGCACCAAAGGGCAAGCACCTTATAATTAGAGTTAAGGAAGTAATTCCAGTCACACAACGCATGCCAACGAAGCAACTACTTAAGTGCATGATGAGGAATGAGATCGTACATACCTAATCGCCCGTCGTCGACCCCGACGGGCGATTGTTAAGCTAATCAAGAAGTTCCATGATATATCTCTAGATAAAAATTAAGAGCTTTTGCTAATATAGAATGAGCACTCCCGAGCTAGCAGAGCTCAAGAAGTAGTGTAGGAGTTGCTCGACTTGGGGATGCTTTCAGCCTGAAGGGAAGTCAAAAGATGCACATCAACCATTGGCAGCTCAACAAGCAAACGACGTAATGGATCAAACCCAAGGAGCAAAATCTTCTCCAAAATCAACTTAAGGTCGGGCAATCATCAAAGAAGCATGAAGGAGGAAGTTAATTATAAGACTGCTTCAGAACACGATATGGGCACTATGAGTTTACAGTAATGCCCTTGAGTCTATCGAATGCTCTACCGACTTTTATGCGCTTGAGGAATGTCATCTTCAAAGATTTCTTAGATGAGTTCATCATCAATTTTTCTTCGACGACATCGTGACCTACAACAAATCAATTGAGGAGCATGCAGTCCATTTGACCAAAGCCTTGGAGATGCTAAGCTGTCGCCACTTATTGGCAAGCTTTTGAAGCATCATTTTATAATGCCATCTCCACTTCGGCAAGCGAATTCAGCAAGAAGATAGAAGAAGCCATCTCCTCTAGCATGGAGTTCAAACACATATGGGCTAGTCTTTGCAAGAGCGCAATGGATAAGCAAAGAGAAACCTTCAAACATTTTAAAAAGGAAGACAATCTTTTATATCACAAGAACAACTATACGTACTTGAAGCATCAGGAGCAAGAAAATCTTCCATGACACGCATAATAGCCCTATTACCCGCCATGCAAGATTTATAAAGGCCTACTTCAAGATTAGAAGTAGCTACTTTATAGAGGCCTACTTCAAGAAGCAGATAATCAGGTATATCCAAGAATGTCAGTTATGTCAACAGACAAAGGCAGAACAACTTCGAATCCCAGGAGTTTTGGAACCTTGGGCGGTGCCAAACGTCAAGTGGTAAGTTATCAACATGTATTTCATAGCAGACTTTCCAAGGACAACAAGGAGCTTTGATGCCTTGATGGTTGTGGTAGATAAGTTATCAAAAAGGGCACATTCTTGCCATATCGCACCACAAACATAGCTTTGGATCTAGCCGTGTTGTCTACATAAGAGATTTTTTTTATAGTCTACATAGAATGCACAGGGCGATCATCACCAATAGAGATATGAAGTTCTTCAGTGCCTTTTGGCAAGACTTCTTCAACATGATCTGCACCAACTTATGGAGAGTTTTGCTTACCATCCGTCGTCAGATGGGCAAATGGAGTGCACCAATATAATCTTGGAGGACATGTTGAGAAGATATGTTTAGAACAAGCAATCCAAATGGACCGATCTAAATTTGTTGTGATAATATTATATCTGCAAACTTTTAAAATAATAATTGTTACAGCTATCCTAATATTAATATAGTTATATCGCATGAGGGGGTTTGTTATGCCCCCCTCATGCACAACCCATGTGCATGCATACCCCATGGACTCCCTTGAATCCCCGCCGTCTGCTTAAGAGCCAATGGTCCAGATGATGACAGGTCATGGGGGATTTATGTATGCATCATGTGTTGCAGGTGTATGGGGGCATAGGCCATAGTTGCGAACCGTTGGATGAAAATATTGAAGCAAATCTTGGCGGTTGGTTCTGAGCAGGGGATGTATGGGGTGTTTGAGCAGGGGACCCAAAGAGGGGTTTCGATATTGGCCGTTGAGATTGGATGTGAATTTGGGGCTTTGCATCGCGATCGTCCAGGTCGAAGTTCAAAGTTAGCAGGGGGCGTTCGACGTTCCTTTGGGGATGCATTGATCACAACTGAGCTCTTTCTCACATTCACTCCCTGGCTGCTCTCTATGATTCTGGCTGCTCTTGGTTCTTTCTGATCTTTACTCAGAAGGGCGCCTTTAGAGCTTGAGATTGATGGGGTTTTTTGGCAGATTAAAGGCAAATGCAGCCTGCCACTGCAGCTTCTTTACGATTAAAAAAATGGGCGATTTGATCTGGGTGCGCATGTTCTAGCTCTGCCCATGCCTGCTTTCTTTCTCGTGCTTAGGAATTAGACCCCTTTCACATCCTTCCGGAGGGGTCGAATTTTTTTTTTGCTTATCTGCAGACATAAGGTGTACGAAATGCATTTCAAATCTTCGACCGTAGTTGCCAACGGCCTTACCCAGAGATTTTGTCAGCAATGTAGCAGGTATTTATCAACCATTCTAGAACTCCTACGTATAGACATGGACAAGCATCAGCTTTCGTGCATCTTCCTTTCTCTTTCTGGTGTTGGACGATTCTCCCTTGTTGCTTTAGGTGGGCCGTTTTTGGTCTGCCAGTTTTAGTCTGCCAGAGTTTTGTGGCTTGCGCAATAGCCCACCAAATCCTTTTTCGTGCCTTGCTGCCACATACCAGAACTTCTCCTCTTTTGCTTTTTGTAACAATCCCTGCCTTCCTGAGGTTTCATTTGTTTTTCGACTATTTTCTTCTAAGGGGCTTGCTGTGCATCAGGCCTCTTCTCCTGCATTTACTGCATGCTATGGCTCCAAAACCCAGTGCAAAGCTTAGGAAGAAGCAGACCGATTCTGAGCAAATCCCAGCAGGATGGCTTAAAGCCATGGAAAGCAGGTTTGAGGCTAAGTTTCATGATCTGAATGGCTCTAAGGATGAGATTGTTGTGGCTTTGGAATCGAAGATTGCTTCTCTCCAAGAGGAGATTCAGCGGAGGAGCAGGAAAGCAATAACTCCTATCTTGAAGTATCATGAGAATATTAGAGAGTTCGATTTCTTGAATCAATTAGAGGATTTGTTTGCAGATTTAACACACCATTTGTGGTGGCACAAGTCTCTGGACGCAGTAGCAGAAGCAATCATTGATAAAGGTAACGCTCTACTTTCTAACAGAAAAAATTTTATTTGCATCAGGGATAGGGAAGGTCCAAGAGTTGCAGAATTCTACGAAATGGGGGATTTAGTTCTTTCTGATGTGAAAAAGGGCCTTGAAATGGGGATTTTACCCTTCTGATGGCTTTGGCGGGATATGCTTTTCTGTTAGATATGTTGTAAGTTCGTTCAGAAGGTCAGGATGCTTTGTTGATGTTTAAAGACTCTTGTTTATTTAGTATGTTTTTGGGTTCCCATTTATTGGGTTTAAATTGAGGAGGAAGAGATTGTCTTTTGTTTGAATGAAGAAGAGCTTCAAGAAAGCTTACAGATATGTTTTGAGTTTTCTCTCAAGGTAATCCTTTCTGTTGTCTTGTGGTGCAATTGGCTATCTGGCTACAGAAATTATCTCTGTCAAATTACCTCTGTCAAATCCTTGTCTGTAGCGACCTCTGTCAAATTACCCTGTCAAATTCTTGTCTGTGGTGACCTCGACTGCAAGAAGAGGCCTGTGACTGTCGATTTCAAGACCTGGGTTACTGCTTCCTGCATACAAAAAAAATGAACCAAAAGCCACTATGGCTCATCCAGGCACGAGGGCCTCCAACCAGGCACAAGGCCGCCATCTAGGCACGAGGGCCTCAACCAGGCATAAAGCCCTCCAACCAGACACGAGGGCCTCAACCAAGCAAGAATGCCTCCAACACGATGTTAGTCATACAAATAAGGTTCACAAATGGAAAAAGGGTGGGGGGTGGGGTCCAACACCAGAAAGAGAAAGGAAGATGCACGAAAGCTGATGGAAAAGACAGGGACGAGCAAGAACTAAATAGGGAACAAGAAGGAAACAAACAAAAAAATAACTAACATGCTAACTACTTCGTAGTTCTAGAACTTTGTTTTCCTTATATTCGGTGAAACGAAGGAAAACACCATTTGTTCCCCTTTTTTGTCTGATCTAATCCATAACATTCTAATTTTTCTGATCCTTCGTTTTTTCTTTAGGTGTGGTGGCTATCTGCTGATAGCTTATCTCAGTTTTTGTTAATTCTTTTTAAGAACCAAGAACCTGCAAAGTTGGGCGAAAATATGCCAGATTTGAGGAGCAGCATTTGGGCAGTCAGAATTTCATCTCTAGGTTTGTGTCGAATGTCTTTGCATACTGTCATGGCAAAGCTTTGCGTGCCGCATTTGGTTTGGTTCTGATCTTCTTATGTCTTGTGTTTGTTTCCTGTTCTTAGAATGTAATGAAACTGAAAGAACAGAAGAAGATACAAGCGCATCAACGTGAGTTGGTCTCTCCACTCAACTCCTTTCAAGAAGACTGACTGTGGCTTATATAGAGTACGCCACGTCAGCTACAGTGACACGTCAGCATCTAGTCAGCATAGTAATATCTCTCCTTTCTAATACCTGTTTTACAGATAGGACATAGGTTTTCTTCTTACGATATGCAAGATGGATAATGGTTGACTGATGCTATTTTATAGAGCCCAGACGAGTGGCGTCCGATTCAAGCTCTTCCTTCTTTTGGTCGGGCTGCTTGGACACAGATACACAAGTTCTTATAACAGGCACTTTTTCGTTTCTTTCCCTACTCAGGGTTTCTTAGAATTAGGGTTCCGATCCGTCAATTTGGCCAGGTCAGAATGGTCCTGTTGAAATCCGACCTTGCCTGCTCAGCTTAGCCTTTCTGTTAAGCTTGAGGTATGAAATTCTATCTATCTTCATTATTTGCTGGAGTTTTCACTATTTGGGCTTTTTTGTATTTTAGAGGGAAAGCTGTTCTACACTTCTTATATTTAAAAAGAAAAACAAAGTGTAGTGCAATGTACTTGCATGCAGGGTCATTTTGCGACAGAGCCTCTTATTGTTTGTTTGGCTGCTGTAGCATTTGCAGTGCTGCATCTTAAATTGTTCACAAGTTGGTTTGTTCTCTTATGATAAAATCGTTGTCTGGGTGGTTTGTCTCGTCAATAAGAAGTTTATCAGAGCAATTGTATTGACCAGGATGACGTTGCCTTGACATTGCTGAGCAAGGAAGAAACAGCGACAGTAAACTCAGGAAGCTCTTAGCACAAGCAAGTAGTCATTTGGATAAGATGATTTTCGAGAGGCTTCTCTAGATTCCAACAGGATGCTTGGTAGGCATAGGTTGAAGCATACCAATGCTCTTTCTAAGGTTCTGAATTAATATTATCTAGTGCAGGAGCTATTGGAGACTTTACACACAACTTGTGCAAACATGTACTGATTGCAACAAACTTTACGAGCCTTCCAGATGTCAAAGTTGCTGGAGAGTAGGTTCCTATTGTGGCTAGCAAGGTAAGTTCTAACTGTTAAATCCATTGGTGTCAAGCTGTTGAACTGCTGGTCGTGTTTTTTGCAGGAGGGAGGGATCACAAACAATTACCCAATTTATCTTATAACAGAGGTACATTTGTTTTGTAATGAAAACTCAAATTTATGCAGGTAGAGAAAGAGCTGGGCGCAACTAATGCCAATAACATTCTAAAACTATCTTTATGTATCCATATAGGGGTTTTAGTCATTTTTATTGTTCCTGGTATCCAGGGCAACGTGGACATTTTTTTCCCCACTGATTTCACTTTGTTGAAGAGGCTTGATCATCATGTGGGCAAGGGAAAAGCATTTTTCGTCACTGGTAAGAAAGAGGATGTTGAATTTTGATATTTTCAAGCTGTACCATCAACAATTTGAGGGCATCTTGGCTATACGGGTGCAGGTAACTTCAGTTGATTTTATGAAAAGGATTGCTTCGACATCCACAACTCAAACTTGTGATGGCTATAATCCCCTTCTGGAGGATGGAGATGTCAGCACAATGAGTTGTGCTAAAAGAATGAGGTTTCTGCTTTATTCGTTGTCCCGTTAAAAAATGGAAAGACGAAGAAACCAGCAGATCTTAAAGCTTCAGTAAAAACGAAAACACACATTATATTCATTAGATACCGTCCACCAATAGATTGCAGAAAAGAATCATTTAGGTTCAAAACACCCGTGCACATTACACCTATAATCCCACAGCATGATACTTCAACATGTGCATCGAATGTTTTTGGAAGCAATGTACATCTACAAACAGGAAGACAAAAAAAAAAAAAAAGAAAGGAAATGCAGCTGTTTGTTTAATCTATAATAGAAATTTAATGGCTAAGAAGATAATGTTTCAGCCCTGCATTGCAATTGCAGTTGTTACTGACACATTGCATCATCTTGCCTTAACTATGCCATTGTATATAAGCATTATAATATTATGCTACAGGTGGAGCATCCTATGACAGAATGGATAGCGAAGAAGAATCTGCCAGCTTCTCAAGTTGTTGTGGCCTATAGGTACATGCATCTTTGCCTGTCAATGTTCTATTTTTCTGAGTTTTCGTGCTCATCTTTGGTATATCTGCTTTGTGAAAATGCAATTTCTCACAGCAAGGTGGATTTTACTTATTTGTCGAAAGCATTATAAGTACGAGTTATGATACATTAAATCACCTATTTCTACAATGAGAAGTGTAAATCAGTGATGAGGATCATAAACATCGTTGTACTTAAAAGAAGTAAATAAATTTCAAAAATCTCGGATGTTCTCAAAATTGTCTGAAACCAAAGTGTAGGTTTGCCCACAGTTAAATGGTTGCCAAGGAATCCCATCCTATTGATATTTTATTTTCTATACAATCATGTGTCCTGCTGGAGAAACTAAAGCTTGCTAAATGCAAATGAACACAAAGGCCAACTTATTTGCAGATTGTGTAAGTCCTGAACTCAGACGCACAACAGTGTAAAGATATATTCTGGTCGTGGCTAAAGGATGGTGCAGTTCAAGATCCATTCATATGCAATGAGTAATTTGACAAATTTCTATCTGGATTTGATCATATAGCCCTCCTTTTTTTTTTTCCTACATAATTGGAATGCATAATGCACGATTTTAAGATCTATAGGTACAACACCATTACTGCGTATAACTGTATTTGAAGCATTGGAAGGTCATATCTGAATTTCTTATTGAACTTTTTAGGGTCTTAACATGTTTGAACAGAAGAAAAGGCTCATTGAATTCAGAGATGCAAGGGAAACCCATGCAGGTTGATTGTTGAAGGTAGATTTTTTATGCTGCTTGGTTAGTGGGTACTTCGTCGTGAAGGGCGATCGTACTAGATAAAGTTGTTCTAAGTTATTTTCTATTATGCACTTAAATACACTTTGGGGAGTTGAAATCAAAGAGATTAGATAGAGGAATCAAATTTTGTTTGGTATCCAACAGGTGGAAAACAGGCAACTTTAATTCGTTCAGGGCTTTCACGTTCTGTAAATGTCTAGGACCAGTGCTGCTTAGGACCATGTGGCATAGATTTTGTATATTACTTCCTGAGCTGTGACCTGAGAATATGTGACTGATGAATCCACGAGGTACGTCAATGATCTCTGAGTCATTTATACATGGTTAGGACTTGATTTAGCAAATTAGGCAAACGAATTGAATACTTAGATAATTGTAGTAGAACAAATTGTGATATGAGGTTGTGAGTAGATTGTTGCCAATGGTGGTTCTGAAGCCATGGAAGTTAATGATGTAAATGTGACAGATAATGATCTTAATCCAAGAACACTAGGAAAGAGTGAATGCTTAGATATTTGTAGTAGAACAAATTCGTGATATGAATTGTTGTCTGGTGAGGGGTTCTACAAAGCATTACTTTATAAGTGAGTTGCGCTATCGTGTTGACATGGCAGAACGATAGAGAAATTCGAATTTTTTTGGAGCATTTTTTCCTCGGCATTTTTTTTACAGCATTTTTCAGCCGACTCTCAGGGCCGATGTCTTATGCCGATTCACATTTGTCTCAAGGCGGAAGGCATGGCCTGAGATAAGCTATTCTCGATAAGCAGAGGTTATTACTTTTTTTACATATGCGCTCAAATCTGAGGTTGTGGTCTAGGGCTCTTTGCTTATTTGACCGATTTCTACTAAGGTGCAATAGCTGTGCTTGCATTTTGCATTCAAAAGGGCATGACAACGATTCACAGCTGTGGTTCTTATTCATTCTTCTTTTGCAGCAAGGGTTTGGCCACGATTCTCCTTGGGCAGAAGAACAATTTTATGAACTGGTACGTATCGGTTAGATTTTCTATTTTAGATATTTTCGTTCTTCTTTCCTTTTTGCTGTTTGTTTGGAGCTGAAACTGCGTTTGATATTTAGACAAGATTAATAATTTTTTCATATGGTCTTTCATGTGAAATTTTATTTACATTCAGTCTCAACCATATAGTAATGCAGATGGATGGAGATAAGCTGAATGTGGTCTTTGATGTGAAGCTGAATACCAAGAGAATACTTCAGAAATTTTTAGGTTGTTCTGCTTGGGATGTCCATCCTTGAGGTAATCTTTTTTCTCTCCATTTTCTTTCTTAGTGTAGAAAAAGAATTGCATTGACAGAGATTAGAGCTGTTTACATTTTTGAGCTTAGTAAAATTATGATTACATTGTCCATGTTGTGAATGCATACGTTAAGTGTACACTGTACTGAATTTGTGTAGAAATCATTTTGTTTGTTTCTAAATAGTAGATATTTGCTCATGTCTATGGGACTCTCTCAACCAAAAGCGTCAACCAAAATGCATGTTTGTGATAGCAATTTTGGGGATTCACATGGCATGACAGCAATTAGATCTATTTATTTGCAAGCTCATCTGGGCGAATCACTCTTGAATGAAAATTCTTCGGTAGTGGACTTCTCGATGTAATATTTCTTGTGCAAGCAGCTGTTTATGGGCTCTAAATGATGCATTATGCTTGCATAAGCGGTTGTTCAGGTGTATTCTTCAACACAATCGTGTTGCATATCAAGATGTTCCCAGTCTGAATCGATTTGAAGCTTTACATTTGGTAACATGATTGCTCATGCGGCATCCAACTGGTTGAGCCAAAGTTGCTATATAAAGGAGAGTTGAGTGATGAAATTTTGTCCTATGTCCATCCAAAGGCAAATTCCTATTAGGTGTGCATGTCAAGAAGATTTGGGAGATAGATGAACACATTGAAGCTTGAAGCCCAGGCTGCAGGAAAACTTTCAGCTTAGAGAACATCACCTTTGTTTCCTTTGAGCTGGATGAAATCTTCTCATGAAGTTATTGAGAGATCAGCTGCAAATATAAAGCAAACGTGATGGAATATGCCACAGCAAAATGAAGGCAAATAAACTCCTAGTCGGAGCTTAAGTTTTAGAAATTGTTGCAAAGCAACATTTGTGAGCTGTATTCTGATATTCTCTTACCATCTCGCATAGACCAATTGGCCGCAAGGGAATTCTTAATGTTCGGTTGTTAATCCAATTCTATGAATGACAAGACTTGAGTATTGGTATCAAGAAATCTGTCATGCAAAATGTTGGCCCTATGTGAAAAATATGAGTTTGCACGTGCAGGCATGAGACTTATTTTCTGGTCATTTCCGCTTCCAGCAGACAACCAGCACCATGAATATATTCACACAACTGAGCTGCCAGACTTTTGTGATGGGAATCAAAGCATATATGCATCAGTTACTTTATAAATGTCTAGGACCACTGCTGCTTAGGGTCATGTGGCATAGATTTTGTATATTACTTCCTGAGCTGTGACCTGAGAATATGTCTGATGAATCCATGAGGTACGTCAATGATCTCTGAGTCATTTATACATGGTTAGGACTTGATTTAGCAAATTAGGCAAACGAATTGAATACTTATATAATTGTAGTAGAATGAAATTGTGATATGAGGTTGTGACTAGATTGTTTCATGCCATTCATTCTATAACTGTGATGCAGCCTGAATGGCCACCTTAGACTCGAGATGTTGAAGACGACATTATTCCTACATGCAGTTTTTGTAAGAATTATTATGCTGTGATATACCTTGATACGCATCATGGACACATGAATTTTTAACTGCAGTCTATTTTTGCAGGGAATTGCGTTAATGCATACGATTACTTGACTTTGAGATCTATTCTTGGATATTTCCTTCCCATGTCTAGAGCACTAGCATATCTTAGATAACCTGAATGGCATGTATGGACCTAGAAGCACATGCTGCAAAGGAAGGGTATAGGAAATGGCATGTGGAGCAAGCTATGGCGGTCTTTCCTGCTGGATTCAAACATGACTAAATAGACTAATCTTTAAGTAAGATTTCAAACATTTACCACTTTAATCTTAACCTAAAAATGACAATTTCTGCACTTTTAATGATCTGCAGCTTGCCAGGATCTGCCGAATCTGTGTGCAACATGGGTTGTTATTGGGACTTGAACTTGCCTCATGCTCCTAGAGTATGCCTTTGCTCTGGAGGTTTCAAAAGAAGGGCTTGGATGTGCTGGAATGGGTGCTTATGATGTTGTTCCTCCTGAAGATCAATACTATTAGAGTTTATTAGACATGCTGTTGGGTCTGGCGTTACTTTTCTTGACACTGTGGATTGCTATGGACCTTATGCCAATGAAGTTCTTGTGGGGAAGGTAGTCAAAGTTTCCCCTTTTGTATTGATTCCATGAACCCTTTATTTGCCTTCTTTTAATTCATTTGCAAGGCAGACATGCATGTACTTCGTCTTTTTTTTTTTATAGTAGTATAGGATGGGAATTATAATATTTTGAAGAAAGTATTCTGATGACATAAAATCTTAGAAGAAGGCATGTTGAGGATGTGATTATATTGCTTTTAGAGGTCTGCCATGTGAGTTACGAAGAATATTTGTGATAACATGGATATTGTGTGGTTCCATCAGCTATACATTCTCATATATGAATATTGTATGCAGGCCATCAAAGACATCAGAGAGGGGGTAGTAATCGCTACCAAGTTTGCTGTAGCCTCGGATCGGAACAGAAAAACTACTGGCATCACAGGAGATCCTATGTATATCAGAGCAGCTTGTGAAGCTGGTCTTAAGAGACTGGATATAGCTTACATTGACCTTTATTACCAGCATCACTTTGACTGGTCAAATGAAGAACTAGGCTTCAAGGATCTGAATTTCTGCCATAATTATAGGTTGGTGAAATGAAGAAGCTGGTGGAAAAGGGCAAGGTTAAATATCTTGGCCTGTCCGAGGCATCAGCAGTGATAATCCGCAGAGCTCATGCGGTCCATCCTATAACTGCTATTCAAATGGAATGGTCATTATGGGCGAGGAATATAAAGGGTGAGATTGTTCTCACATGCAGGTAAGATATTAATTCAATTTAGGCTAATGTACAATAGATGAATATAATTTCAATGCATGAATATTGCAGGGAGCTTGGAATTGGGATTGTTCCATATGACCCTCTAGGTAGAGGGTTTATCTCTGGCAAAACTGTGACTGAGGAGCTGGCTCCAAGCGTCGTCAAAAAGGTGAAGAATATCTTGGATAACATGTATGTAGGGGTGGTGGTAATGGGTTTTCATTAATGGTTTGGTACTTTACCTTTCAGGTTGCTATACCCAGATTTTAATCAGAAAACATGGTAAAGAATAAGATACCTTATGAACATGTAAGTCAAATCTGAAGAAAGGCCAAAGCACTGGACAGTTGGCCTTGGCTTGGTTGCAAATAAGGGTGATGATGTGATGCCTATTCTTGGGATTACAAAAACAGCTAGCCTTGGCTTGGTTGTATAATGAGGGTGATGATGTGGTGTCCATTCTTGGGACCACAAAAACGTGCCATTTTCTTTGAAAACTTGGAAGCTGAGGCTAGACTTAAGTTGACAACAAATGTTTGAGACTGAAGCGGTTGTGCCCCCATGTGATATTATAGACACTACGTTCCATAGCCCTATTGAAGCCACGGCCATAGCCATAGCTATACATAGCGTTGAAGTTCTGTTGCAAGTCATTCAACCCATTTAAAAAACACTTGCAATATTGAACCAGAATCTTATTAGCCATATGATGTCCCACAGCATAGTAGGCCAGAAGCTCATAGCCTCCACATTAAGTCAATTTGGGATGGCTTCTATTCTGGCAAAGCAATAGTAGAAGAGCTTGCAGATGGTGATGCCCACAAGGAAAGGAGTTTCTATCTGCTTGCCTTTTTCCTGATTATCAGATGCCTTTAATATGATTGTTATTTTTATGCACGTTGCATAACACTGTAGTTTCACATAGTCCTAGTGCTCTAATGTGCATTGTCTAACCGAGTTACTATCCAAGACCCATTTTAACGTTCTAAATCTGCATAATGTTTCTTTCTTAAGACATACAACGTTAGTTCTTCGTTATTCTATTAGAATGGCCATTAAAGAACTGCAATTGGCAGCAAGTAACTGCTATTCAAATGGAATGGTCATTATGGGTGAGGAATATAAAGGGTGAGATTGTTCTCACATGCAGGCAAGATATTAATTCAATTTAGGCTAATGTACAACAGATGAATATAATTTCAATGCATGAATATTGCAGGGAGCTTGGAATTGGGATTGTTCCATATGACCCTCTAGGTAGAGGGTTTATCTCTGGCAAAACTGTGACTGAGGAGCTGGCTCCAAGCATCTTCAAAAAGGTGAAGAATATCTTGGATAATATGTATGTAGGGGTGGTTGTAATGGGTTTTCATTAATGGTTTTGTACTTTACCTTTCAGGTTGCTATACCCAGATTTTAACCAGAAAACATGGTAAAGAATAAGATACCTTATGAACATGTAAGTCAAATCTGAAGAAAGGCCAAACCACTGGACAGTTAGCCTTGGCTTGGTTGCAAATAAGGGTGGTGATATTGGTTGCAAATAAGGGTGATGATATGATGCATATTCTTGGGATTACAAAAACAGCTAGCCTTGGCTTGGTTGTATAATGAGGGTGATGATGTCGTGTCCATTCTTGGGACCACAAAAACGTGCCATTTTTTTTGAAAATTTGGAAGCTGAGGCTAGACTTAAGTTGACAACAAATATTTATCTTAATATTAATAAGGATATAAGGATGAGGGGGGTTTCTCATGCCCCCTCATCTACACCCCATCAATGCATCCCCATGGTTCCCCCATAATCCCCACCGTCCACTAATCCCCACCGTCCACTGGAATATCAACAGTGGAGATCATGACAGCTCATGGGGGAGTCATGCATATGGAATTTGATGTGGATGGGTAGCTATAGATGGGGTCATAGTTCATGGTCCTGAACCGTTGGATGAAAAGAGCAGGGCAACATTGAACCAGAATCTTATATTAGCCATATGATGTCCCACAGCATAGTAGGCCATAAGGGAGCGCATGCCCAAAGCTCATAGCCTCCACATTAAGTCAATTTGGGATGGCTTCTTTTCTGGCAAAGCAATAGTAGAAGAGCTTGCAGATGGTGATGTCCACAAGCAAAGGAGTTTCTATCTGCTTGCCTTTTTCCTGATTATCAGAATGCCTTTAATATGATTGTTATTTTTATGCACGTTGCATAACACTGTAGGTTCACATAGTAGTGCTCTAATGTGCATTGTCTAATCGAGTTACTATCCAACACCCATTTAACATTCTAAATCTGCATGATTAACGTACAACGTTAGTTCTTCGTTATTCTATTAGAATGACCATTAAAGAACTGCAATTGACAGCAAGTAGCAACTAGGCCTACCTTGCAACAATGCAATCCAGTTATTTTTTTAATTGAATCTTTGTTGAGTAGAATAATTTTTTGTTAGAAAAAGCGTAACATTCTCGATAGGCACTCAGAGATATTGTTTTCCAAGTGATTGAAGAAGTATAGGCACTCAGAGATATTATTTTCCAGGTAGTTGAAGAAGTATAGGCACTCGAAGTTATTGTGTTTCAAGTACTTGAAGAAGTATCACGCACTGCCATGTAAAGTCTATTGGGAAGATAAAAAGCTTAAAAAGATTGTCGACATGCTACTTTCTAGTGAAGTTCTTGAAATAAATATACGATATTTTTATTCAAATGTTTATCACTTTCCATTTGCATCTTCATGTAGACTCATCCAAAGTCTCTTCTTGAGAACATTGTATGCGATAAAGTCGTTAAAGTCCTCGATGAAAGACCAAGTTTAATGCCTGGCAAAAGAGTACAAAGGCCAAGTTTAATGGCTGCAAAAAGAGGTGGTGCTCTAGACCAACTAGTCTTAGTATGGGTTCTCAATAAAGAAAATGACATTACACCTATTCTTGGCACAATGAAGCTTAAAAATCTCATAGAGCATATTTCAACACTGAAATTGTATCTTTCTAAGAATATTGAGGAGGTTGTGCCTCTTAATGTTGTTGTTCTCTTAATGTCATTGCTGGGAATAAACGACCTAATATGTCATCAACATGAATACATATAAGCACACCACCACTTTCATAATGTTGTTGCTCTCTTAAAGTTATTGCTGGGAATAGATGACCTGATATGTGATCCACATGGATACATATAAGCACACCACCAGTTCAAGTTGGCAACGTGCTGAAAAGTGAACTCATAACTATATAAGAATAGTATCGTATTCTATTCTATTTAGTCTATCTTTTGTAATGGGAGAAATACATTCAGATCTTCTCTGATTGTAAACAACTGCATGGGATATACAAGATCATGCTCGTGTTTCATGTACTAATATGGTAACCAAATGGAAACTGCATATCCAAGATTCTTTTGCCTAAAGATGTCAAGCTTGAGAAGATAAAGGCTTTGCTGAAGAATGGGGTTTTGAAGGTTAGATTTCAAAGAGGATTTTACGTTCATGCATTTCTTGAGCCCTTCTGGCTGATGCGATTTGCTGCATGTAACTCAGATGGTGAGTTTTTTGCATGCACTAGAGTCACTTAGCTTATGTACGTTTGCTTTGAAGCCACTTGAGTTTGTGGATCTTGGAAGTACACCCAGTGTTGTAGACATAATATGCTAAGATCTTGCACAATAAATTGCAGGATGTAGAGTTGCTCACAACCAACAAATTATGACTTCTATTTTACTGTTCCAAGTATTGCAATAAGAGTGTTTCATTAAAGAGTATATGTCTGCAGAAACCAAAAAGCTGGAGTTCTGTCCCATTTCTGTCATGTTTGCAAGGTAAACGCCTGATCCGTAAGATTGCTTTAGATACCCCTTTTATTTTATGAGAGAGTTGTATAAATATTTCAGCATGTACCCAGCATGAACATGGGCATGAAACACTTCATCTTCTATAGAAAATGTCATTGATGCCTAATAACGAAATGTTTGTGAGCTACCTTTCCGTATGTAGTTATGTTGGTCTTATTTGTGGACTTTTACTCCTATATTGGGATATGCAGCTTTTGTTATAACATACATTAAGAACATCCAATTTATTATACGTAAACGGTATGTTATATAAAGCTTTGCTTAGACTTTATTGAGCACAGTATAAGAGTACTGAAAATGAGATGCCAGCAGTATACAACTTATACAATGCTTTCTACAGATTGGAGGTTGGAAGTTGGAGAAGGATGGAGTTGCTAATTCATGTGGTTGCAGCAGATAGGTAAGTTGCATTTGTATCGATGAACAAATTTGATCCATAATCCACAACTTTTTGTGTGCTTGATACTCATTTTATCATCATTGAATATGTCAATCCGGGGTTTGGCTCTCATTGTATTCTTGCAACAGTGATTTCAAAGAGGTATCTCTTTTATTGTTACAAGAATTCATACACTGATCATATTTCGTTTGCTGTGATTTGCAGGACATGAGCGTTTGCTTTGTTGGTGTTCTCCCGCAAAGAGAAACATCATAGGTTTTGGCTTTACACGTTCTATTGACGGCTTTTATCATTCATGGCTTTTGTTCTATAAACAAAATGCCATGGCTTTTTATCTCTTTATGCTTTTGATTAAACCCTATTTTTCTTGCTTGCCTTTAAAATCTGTCGCATGTTGGTTAGAAATGGATTCTGATTTACTTCTTCTTTTGCGTTCTAGGGTATAAGGAGCACAAAGGTTGAGGGACTTGAACAACCTTGAGCTTAAAATTGGAAGGTTCCGTTCAAAGTGATTATGGCTTTTTACATTTGTTTGAGGGCTTGCCCAAGGACTGACAATGATGTAGTGGCATTTGATTAATGAAGACTTTATAAACATCTACAGCCTTTTGCATGTATAGTTGCAAGACGCAAATATCGAGGTTGGGAAGAAGGCTAGCAGACATAAAATTCACAGAAGCAAAGAGAACGAATCAAATGGCTTCTAGCAAGCCATTACCATGTGTGATACCACAAGTCAGATGGAATATGAACTTTTGTACAAGTTGCAACAAACCATTGTTATAGATACTACCATTTCCAGTCCTGATAGTGGTGGGTAGCACCTTTCAAAGCCATGATGTTCATTAGATGTATTCATCGTTAAGATTATTGCATGTGTTGTGCAGCCTGATTTAATCTCTGATCTTAAAGGCATGTGCATTGTCTAAATTTCTTCCATGTGTATTCCACTACTTAGCTAATTTGAGGCGCTTAGTTGTTGAGTCCGCCCTCAACTGTTGATCCATGCCCCTGTGATATTTTAAGTGGCAGACCTTGGAGCTTCATATGGAGTTGATGTGTCCCCTGTAGCACTGGGAGGACTTCTTAGACTGAATATTTCACTTAGGTTTCTTGCAATAATAGTTTTTATGTTGGGGCATATATATTATGGTTGTATTATGGCTGAAGTAGTCAAATAATGCCGTTAAAGTAGTTTGGTCTGTTGTTGACGATTTTATTATCTTTTCTTTATCATAAAGAAACTAAGAAAGAAACTTTCTATGGTGTTCACAAACATTCTATCTCAATAAATTTAATATTCCTGAATGGCATTTGCAGGTTTTGTCAAGGTTATCAGACTTTGGTGCAATGCCTTTTTGTCGCCATACAACGAGGAGTAAACGAGCCATCAAGCATATTAAACGTGCTATCATTCTAGATGTTTCCAGCTCACCAGTTGGCTCAGGTCGTGTAACATCACTCATCCAAATGCTGTTAACTAGTAGGCTTGGTATAACTTAACTTAGGTAAAGGTTTCGTCCAGTTATGGAATTTCCCATGCTAGCGTCCTATATCTCTTTGTAACAACTGTTATGTCTTTTATTGATTAAGCAAGTATACCATTTTGGACACCTTGGAGTTTTTTATGGAGTTGATGTGTCCCCTGTAGCATTGGAAGGACTTCTTGAACTGAATATTTCACTTAGGCTTCTTGAAATAATAGTTTTTCTTACGTATTATATTATGGTTGTAGCATGGTTGTAGTTTTTGGGAGAAGTAGTCAGATAACCAACACATAACTACCATTGACATTAATTAATATAACCATTGAATCCAACACAATTAAATTAAAATCCCCCTTAAACCCCCTTTGGTTTGGGTGCATATTCACACGGGGGGTGACTCCGGGCATCGAGAGCTGTCGGATTGGCATATTCGCCCCTTATTCCTTAATCTACACCATACGTAAAGTTCCTCATTTGTGGGGTATGCAAGTACAAGATTTGCTATACTGTATAACAAGATTTGCAAAATACTATAAGATTTCAACCTAATACTATATGGTGTTGATTTCAGACGCAAAAAATACAATTATGAGGGCTCTCGCACGCCTACGCCACCCCCGCGGTGAATATGCACCCAAACCAAAGGGGTTTAAGGGGATTTTAATTTAATTGTGTTGGATTCAATGGTTATATTAATTAATGTCAATGGTAGTTATGTGTTGGTTATTATACTAAAAAAATTTTTTGGCCCTTCGGGCCATAAAAAAAAAAACGGACGTGAGAATATAAAAGACATCTAAAACATGTAGCAATATGTGTTATGTAATATGCAGCATTAAGAAAAAAAAGGGAATATAGTAAAATGAAACATGACTAACTATAATATCAAAGCATAATGTAATATAATTATATATGCTATAAAAGCATTTTATTTAGAAATTTATTGAGTTATTGAAAATAGCCAAGGTATTATAATAGTTTTGGAGCACTTAAAGTGGATAGTGGTTTAAGATACGATACAAATCTTGGTTGATTTGCCTATCAAATAGTCTGCAGAGAGATTAGCATTGTTTATTTGCGCACGTAATTGCCTTTGCTGATCTATGTCCAAACGGATATGTGCATCAAGCATGAAGTTCTCAATTGAGCTCAGTGCGTTACGGATTGATTTGTGCCTCTTGAGCTTCAGCGACATCTTCTTGTGCAGGATGGTTTACCTCGTACGTGATGCCTTCTGCTTGTATAACTCCCATTCGTGATGTTGAGGTTGAGCCTCGTCTGTTTCGTGCCATTCGTCTCATTGTAATAGCTGCGATCATTAAAAAAACAACACAAGGTTAAAAGTTTCATATAGCATTATAATAAGAATAACACAAGCTTGTAATTGTAATTGTACGCGCACACCCGAGCCATTTTGATGGCCCGATAATTTTTTTTGAAGTAACACCCTCGGCCCAGGGCGTTATCTACTCCATAAAAACTAATATAGTAGATGTTATGATGTTAGATATTGTAGCATTTTATTTTTACATAGAAACTTAAACAATGGCCATAATGTTGAAGCCTAGGCTCAACATGAATGGGCAGTAGATAATGCTAGATATTGAAAGAAAGGCGACATTTTTAATTTTAAAGGGAAATAGTTAAAGGAAAGAATAGGATATTCGAGATTAGGTCACGGTTAGGGTTAGGGTTTCTGCAATGGATCGATGATGGCAGCTGCTTGCTTGAACACATGGAAATCCAATTGAATAGAAAGATGTGAGGGCCGAATCTAACTGTGGTGCTGCGAGATGTTGAAAACAGGTTATCTTACCATGCTACACACTGGTTCCGGTGGGCTTACAGAGGGAAAGCTCAGCAGATATGGCTATGGCGGCTAGTGGCTCCAGTTTCGGCCTATGGGCGACTGGTTTTCAGAGTTTTTTGTAGCTTGATATGAGCAGTAGCTAGTTAAACGATGGAATCGGCAGCAAGCAATCACTTATATGGAGAAATCGGCAACCAGTACATTGTTTACTCGGCTTTTTATGTACAGTTACAGTCGTCCACCCAGCCCGACCATTTTAGCCAGAACTTTTTCCATCTCCACTTTACCATTTCAGAAATCTCCCTGCACGTTTGAATCCTGTGAACCAAGAGCAAATAACACAAGACTTTCTGTAAAATCTTTAAAGAAGATGAATACAGTGGGAATGTTTTGGATTCAAGGAAAGGATTGGAACTGGCATGCAGATTCTAATGCTAGGTGTATTGCTAGGTTTCGGATTTGGCCCTGCCATGCAGGTTTTCGGATTAAACAGTGCAACAGGTTTGGGTTTGGCATGCAGATTCTGGGCTTCAGTTCCGTACTAAGGCACAGATGCTAAGCAGAGGGGAAGTTGCGGTTGTTATAGCCTGATCTTTTTCCATCTCCACTTCACCATGCTAGAAATCTCCCTGCACGTTACAATCTTGAGAACCAAAACCAAGTAACACAACACTTTCTGCGGAATGTTTAAAAAAGATGAATGCAATATGTAGCATAAAAAGCAAAGAACAGCAAAAACAGAAAAACACCGTATCATGCATTGTTCCAATCTCTGTCATGGAAGATTGTCTGTCATGAAAAAAGCACAAACTTCCATACCACAACTGTTGGATGAGGATAGAGGGAGACGGATCGGCGCGACGGCACGACGGATAAAACCACCACAAGAGCTTCTGAGAGAACAGAGCTTTGCTGGGTTCATGCATATGAATAAGGAGCTCGGCATAAGAACCGTTAGATTGTTAAAGCTAATCCACATCAACGCTCCAGAAAAGCTGCACTCTAGAAATACTATTTAGTATGGCCCAATGAATACAGCACCGAAATCATAGGAAAACCATGCCAAAAAGCGTACAAAAACACAAAAAAAACCCCCTGTTATAATGCTACATATTGTTGACCATTTTGCTATCTTTTCTTTATCAGATATATGGACAATCAATGCCATTTTTTTGGTGTATATTAAGAATTATTATTAACACTTGGCATTGTCTTTACCAGATTGGCGAGTATGTCTACCTCAACTCTTTGTACCGTACACCTTTCAGATTGTGGGTTAGTGTCTTAAACGTATGAGCAATTATTGGATTTGTAGCACTAGGCAAGGTGAACCTTAAATTCTACTTAAGTTTTTAATTGTTGCACTGTTATTTTGTTTGGTCTAAGATTTTACATAATGGAATAGAAAATGAGTGAGGAAAAGAAAAGAAAAGAAGACGTTTGCCCATATGAGGCTGAGGCAAATAGCCTCGGGGCTGACTTTGTCCGGGTGACTAGCAAGATGTGCTAACACGTGGTATGAAGTCTGTCGGGTTAAATGAGGGTAGACCCGTGCATAGTCTTTGAGTGAACCCGTGTGGGGAGAAATTGCCATCATTCTTGGAACTTTTTATGGATCTTTTCCTTCCTAAGAATGGTCCGATCCTCTTGCTTTTATAGGAGCAAATTTTTAGAAACAATGGCTTTTACTTTTTGATGTTATTGACTGCCGGAACAAGGTAAAAAGTTCTTCAGCAAGCTTTCCTCTTTTGTAGAATTTAGAATAGGGTATTAAAGGTTATGCTCATATTTGTAGTTGAAACTTTTGCCAAAGATGTTTAGCTATTTTATGGCTCATTTTAACTAAATTTTAGGCAAAGAAGATAGATGGAGCCTGCCCAAATTAAGATTGTATTAGCTTTGCTTTCACCATGAGGTTGAAAATTATAGAATGACACATTTGCTTTAGCAATTTCTTCATCCTTTCCGATTTATTTGAAGGTATAATAGGTGTAGTTTATGGGTAGTACAGAATCTATGTATTCTGCTTTCCGGACAAGACATTGGACACGCTCGAGGAAAAATAGAGTTGGCATCCGAAAGACTCTTATAGGTAACTGACCCTTTTCTCGGTGGAAGCTTATTGCCACACCGAACTTTGCTTATGGAGCTCTAATAAGTTGTAAACTTAAGCATAGTTGTTTGGTAAGAAGTGTATATCTGTCTCGGTTGTGCTTTATAAGTGTCAATGGCCTTCCATTTGTGCACATAGTGTTATATGATGAATTTGGTACCTTTATCTTAGGCATGGTTGACCAAATGGTGTTGTTTCATGTTGCTTTACCAATAAGAAGACAACAGATTCCGCAAATTCAGACCATCTATTGGAGTAACGGTCAGAATTAGCAGCGCATGTGTTTCTTTGAAGCATTAAGCCTCTAAGCAGATGGATATACATTGGAATCCCTTGATACAAGTAAGCTTTGCATGAATTGGAATGGGTCCCATAGAATGGACGACTTATAAAGCTTCTTTAGCTGTCGTTCTTGCGGAGTTCATGCTTGCTTGATGTGTCCTGGAAAATAGCCACAGAATTATTTCAGTCCTTCATAAGTAGCAAATTCACAAATCTTCAGCGTTAAGTTTATTTTCCTTATGCTTGCACAATGCTCAGGTTCCAGATCATGGAAACACAATTTGAAGAGCAACATTGCAAGCAAGGGATATGTGTTGTAAAGGCTAGGCAATAGCTGATGTTAGGAAGCTAATAAAACATCACTTTGAGAAGGGTCGAGAATGAGTTGTGGCTGCAAAAGTACCCATTTTTGTACATCTTTGTTTCACTAAACCGTTATCATGCATAGTCAAAATTCAACGTAAAAACTGCTAAGTTTTTAATTCACATGGCACTCTCTTACATGGTGTCACATGTATTTTAATTGTAGCCATGGCAACTCAAGCATATCCACTTCAAGAATATCTTCTTTCCATTGATGGAACTCGCTATACCGTATTATGAATATCTCTTTTAAATGCTTGAGCTTTCATGGAGATCCAAGCTCATGCATTATCAGTGCCCTCTATATATGTTGATGCTGATGGGTGATATCCTAACTTGCACACTACTAGAGAATGGGTTGTTTGCGACATTAGTTTGCGACGTATATGAAACGTCTACGTCACAAAAATCGCGTACGTTCCTATGACGTCGCGTAAAATTTAAATGACGTCGCAGATAGAACGTCCCACGTCGCAATTGGAACGTCTGGTCAGACGTCGCAATGGCAAAAATCGAGTACTTTCCTACGACGTTGCACAAAATTCAAACAACGTCGCACCTAGAACGTCAGACGTCACAGTTGGAACGTCTGGCCAGACGTCGCAATGGCCTACTACGTGCCACGTCGCACTAGCAACGTATCACATCGCAAGTGCAATGTCATTACAACGTGAAACGTCGCAACTGCAATGTCTCATTGCGACTTAAAGAAAAACATGGAATAAATGCAAATATGAGTTATTGAGGTGTTGGTAAGGCCTCAGGTTTGTTAGCCAGAGGTTACGGGTTCAAGTCCACGAAAAAACATTTTGGGTGCACATATATGTACGTCTTAGCAACATATGAGCGACGTCTGTAAAACGTATTTTATGCATGACGTCCATGACGTCGCTAATACATTGCACATGCGACGCGACATCGCGCTGCGACGAATCCACGGCGACGTCATTTGCGACGAGCGGGAAACGTTATCAAAGCGTGTGCATGCGACGTTTGATGTTCTCGTTACGTCGCTAAGACGTCGCAAACGACGTCGCAAACTGCCTATTCTGTAGTAGTGGCAACTCAAGGATAGCAAGATAGCAAGCCAGCAAATCATATATTAAAGAGACCAATTGCTGTCAATTTATCGTTATTTTACAGTTGTGTCCATTGTTGCTAACTTGATTTCCATGGATAGACAAAATTATTAATATATATCTGAATCTTCATATGGTTGGAGGTGCTTTCAAACAATTAGATCGTCTATGCAACCTAGCCTGTATAAAATGACAAACAATTGCACATCTGTTTATAGATCTGTTGACGATGGCAAATTAAATATTGCTTTGTTTTATTTTGACAACATGGTGTCTATATGTAAAGTTCAAAAGATATTTTAAGTAAAAAGCATCAACTGTGCTCTAGGTTTGTTGTGCATGCTTATGCATAGGTTGTTTAATGTATACGCTATTCTAGGTTTTTCTCTTACTAGAAGCTTTGTATATTGATAGAGTTAAAGATGTTCTATTGAACTTGGAAGCATGGATTTTTAGAGATGCAAGAAGTAGAACAATGCTTCAACATGCAGGGCCATGCATCAGTGATTTATAAAGGATATTGAAGCTTTGGAGGAATATGCATCTGTATAGTTTTCTGACATATCTAGATCGTGGTAGTGAAATGTGGCTCAGTTTGATTCAGTTGCGAGGAGCGTTCAGTTTCTTGGTCCACTAAAGAATCAGATTCAAGGAAACATTCTGCGCATCTTAAAGACCTTTTAGGTTTTGGTCCAATAACTAAAAAGATCAGGATAACACCAGGGCCAAGCATCTATCATGGTTTGATGTAGTTGTCTGCATTTCTGTTACTGGAATTAGGCTTATCATGGTTTGATGGAGGTGTCTGCATTTCAGTTGTTGGAATCAGTCTTATCAGACTTATGGGCATCCTTCAATGTAGATAAACTGTAGTATTATTTCATGAGCTCAAATAATCAGAAGAAAGAGACTTCTTGAACTAGTTCCCAACATGCATATGACAGGTTGGGGGCATTGATACGAGCAATTTTTGCATAATTCAGGCTTATCGGACTTATGGGCATCCTTCAATGTACATAAACTGTAGTATTATTTCATGAACTCAAATAATCAGAAGAAAAAGACTTCTAAAAATTGGGACATTTATACGAGCATTTTTGCATAATTCGGTTGTTTTTTCTCTAGTTTATTTGCATGTTGAATGTGTGCTGTACTTTTTGGCAATTGAGTTACTAATTTCTGACTATGATACGTGTTTTTGCATGACAATGATATGCATTAGATGCAGCTCCGACTCAATAGCATATTCAGCACGTGAAATCCATAATACAAGTTTTGATTATGTCATTTCCTGCAAATCGACACTGTCCGCTAAAGCACAAGCGTGGAGATGTGGCCACGTCATTGGGAGGCATGCATGGGTCATGGGTCGTGCATGCATGAGTCATGCATAGGGGCAGACACCATCGTCAAATTGGGATGATATTGAAGGTTTGTGTGCCTTCAGATATTCTAAGTTTTAACACTATTTCACGAAAATCCTTTGCAAATTGCAAACTTTCTCTAAAGTGGGAGCATAAGTGGCCCTCGTCAAATTGGGATGATATTGAAGTTTGGGATGACATACTACAAAATTGTTTTATATTCTTCCGCAAGTTTCAATATATCAGCAAGAAAATTTTGAAGGTAGAATCTAAGGTATCACTATCACTATCTAAGGAGAAGAAACTATTTTTGAAACGCTACAGGGGCGCTTTATTGTTATTCAGGTTCGTTGAAATTGCAAGTGCATTACATAAGCTAGATATTTATGAGAAGGCATCAATTTTTTGTTACCACTTCCATAGAGATTTATTATCCTGTCTGGTAAGTTTTCTCCAGCTAAGATAATTGTTTGCTGATGCAGAAATGTATGAGTGAGTACATGGCTATACCACAAATCTGAGTTTGATATTCATGATATCAAGTTTCCACTATCAAGTTTTGCAATCTGAAAAAACATCAAAATATATTTATTTGAATAATAACTTAATTACTGTTGCATGTCCAGTTTAGCTGAATTTTGGATTCCTTTATTTCAGCCATTTCTAAAGGGGAATCTAAGGTATCACTATTTATAAGTCAAGCGTCTTTCCTACCAAAATCTGAGCGTATTTTTTCGACAAGAGGAATCGTCTTAGATGGCTCCTCCATATCGTACGGGTTTTCTCGTCACCCTAAAATGTGGGTGGTATATGTTCATATAATGAAGGTGGATCCTCCACTAGCTGCATTCGCATTATATTGCCGGCATTTACAAGTTAAGCAACAATGTTGATAGTAGGAAGCAACGTCTATTGTGGTATTTGGTATATAAAACAACAGCAGCAGTAACATGTGGCAGAAGCAGTGATAGCAAGTCATAAAATGAGCAAAGATAGTAGTCACATGAGTACTAGGAGCCTATGAATGGAGATGAAGCTTAGAAAATGTCTACAAATTTTTTTGTTGGGGATGAGATGTACACTTTACTATGTATCAAATTAACAACTCAATTATATGTTACCATGTATCAAACTAACAACTCAACTACATACTAGCTTACGATATTAGACTCTTGCTATAACGGAGATGGATCAAGCCAAGACAAAATCTGCATGCAAAGAGGTTGCTTTCAGCTTTACAACCTATTAGATAGACCAACATAAACAAGAACTATGATGTATTTTTTCTCCTTATTCGCAGATGAACATGAAAATGCATCTTTGCAAAGACCAAGAATTGATTCAATACTAAAGACATAGAATCACAAAATCTTCAGAAATCTCAGCTCTAAGACAATCTTAGTCACTTGCCCTTTATTTCTAAACTATAAAATGTAAAAATATTTTAACAAATCTTGATAGAAATCTTGATAGAATGTAGAAAATATTTACGGAGACCCTGTTAGGAGGATCTTGGAGGATATCTGTTAAAGGGAATGTCGACCGACCCAACTTCCACTTTGAGATTTTTCTGACTCCATATTCTATTTTACACATGGCAATTGCAAACATGTGTTTTCAACCACTTAGGAATGTCTCAAATAACCATGTGGAGTCCAAAAGAATTACCAATGCTTCTAATTGCTAGACAACCTTCTAACTGGTTGGGTGATGAAATAATTAGTGTTTTAACAAGGAAATTACGAGTGGAATCTGCAATGCAGCACACAGATTCCCCATCAAACACATCCATCGTGAAAGGCTCACATTGTCTGATTGTATTTAAATTTAGCATTCTGATAGACAAATACTCCACGCATTTGTTCTGCAATCAGTGAAAGCTGGGACAAAAGTATCAATTACTGGCCATGTGGAGTTCAAGAGAATCTTCTATTTGGCTAAGGGATGATATAATTAGTGTTTTAACAAGAGAAGTATGAGTGGAATCTGCAAGATGTTCATTGAACATACTCCCATTTGTAAGATAAGACAATTGCGATAATTGAGGAAGCAAAATCTCAAACACGATGTGGATTAAAAAGACTAATGAATCCACTGTATCTCAAAGTATATGGCAATGTTTTGCACTATAATATTGGATACCGATCTATTTGGCGTTTGGGAACAATTCAGAGAGTTGCCGGGGAAAAAACCCTCCATGCAATATTTATGTCAACGAAACTTAGTTCACTATTAGATGCCATGTGAGATATCATTGTGATTAGGGATGCAACTTGGTATTTGAGAGTGGCATGAAAGTAGAAAAAACATTTCTGCCATTCATTTTAATGGATGATTCTATGTGCCTTAAGTTTTGAGTGATGCAAATCCACATTGTTTATTATAAAGTGGTAACGTTAGCAATTCAAGGTTCAAGTATATTTGCTATATGATTTGCAAAGGTTAGTGAGGAGTACTCATATGAAAATATGTATAAATGTAATGTGAGATGGTGAGTTTGATCGATAACTTTAAGGTTAGTTGGAACTGCTAATTAAGTGGGAAGGATTTTTACAGAGTTGCAAAGTGTGCACCTAGATGGTTATCTGCGGATAACTTTGTCTGCCTAGAACCCGTTCATTCTTTTTATTACTCTATGTGGATTTGCATTTTGACTGTTCGACCCTAGATTACAGGGTGCCAGCATATCCTTTTTTTTTTTTCAATTTTATAGCTCTAGCTGGTATTTTTACGCTTGCAAGTCATGATTGACCTTGCCATGTTACAAACGATTTGATTACTATTCATGGACACAAAAATGCATTGAAAGCTTATCTTCATGAAACTTCAACTTTCCAAGTTGCAAGTGAGGACTCAATTGTTGTTTCAATCAAAGAGATTCTTTTATTTGATTTAGATTCACTTAATTTGTATTTTTATAGGCTGATGATTGTCTAATTTCTTATTTGTAGGAATATAAGATCTCACATAATGGTTCTCCCCATTTTCGTTTGTTGGTTTGCGTTCCTACTTGGATATCAGGTGAAAATACACCTTCAATCCCACAATTTAGAGGATTTATCATTCTTTTGTTTTTACTATTCGTAGCCATATGCTAGTTGTACTCTTTTCTTGCAGATGTTTAGCATAGAGTTTTGATCTCTGAAAGGAAAAACATTCAATGTAGCATAAATGGTAATTTTGCGAGTCGTAAGTTTGTTTCTATATTTTCTTTTGTGTTAATGATCTTTGGATAAAGTTGTGGAGGTAATGAGCCCTAAGGTTAATTTTGTTTGGGTTCATGATTGCCATCTCTAAATTCTTTTAACATTTCATAGGAAGAGACCAAATAGAATCCGGCTTTAGTCCTTTTTGCATAGTGATTTCCCATAATTTACAAGTATTCTTATTTGATTCTATCAAAGACATCACAGTGGACATACGACTAATTTAGAATGCCCACGGGAAATGCATAGTTCAGTGTTCAGACTTAGAGAAGGTATCTCTACATATTAACTTCAAAATCCTCTTTCGCATCCAATCACCTCTCTTCCGTAGTATGATTTATGGAAGTAATTAGTGTTGAGGTTAACTTTGTTTGGGTTCATGATTACCATCTACAAATGCTTTTAGCATTTCATAATAAGAGACTAAATGAAATCAGCCTTGAGTCCTTTTTGCATAGTCCTTTCCCATAATTTAGAATTATTCTTATTTGATTCTATCAAAGATATCACAGTACACATACGATTAAATTAGATTGCCCAAGGGAAATGCATAGTTCAATGTTCAGACTTGGAGAATCTATCTCTACATATAAATTCGAAATCCTCTTTCGCGTCCAATCATCTCTCTTCCATATTAGCTGTACCAATGATGAGCTATAACATGCTTTCGTTGCCAGCAATGTCAATGCCAGGACTGCCAATGCTTTCGTTGCTTAGGGTGTTTCCCGCTAGGGCTCGGAGAGCCGATACATATGGAGGGACAGGCGTTAGAAGGTGCTTTGTTTTAGGTTCTAGGTTTCTCTTATGCTCAAGATTGTTTGTGTTTGTTGGTTTTAGTTCTCTGCAGATACAACGTTGGGCTTCACTATGATACTATCACTATGTGTTTAGATATTTTATTGCCGTATAAAACCACAACGAAATTGCCATGTTAATGGAATATGCCAAGATGCAGGAGGTGTATGTACGTATTGGGTACCGTTGTGTAGCTCTGCATGTGTTAAGTAGATGTGATTGGAATGCAGTTATTATAATGTTATTGAAGAAGAGGGACAACTCAATGTAGCTAGAGATTACTTATGATTAGGCCTTAAGTTTTTTATTTATTTTTATTTAACTGCTATTATCCATGTTGTAGAATTGGCATTGTCATGCACTTTGTTTGCCAAGCTTCATTCCGATTGTTATTTGAGATTGCATTCTCAATTTAATGTTTGAATTTTTTTGTGGGTTGTTTAGGTATTTATATCCCATTTTGCTCAGATTAAACTCCATTTTGTCTTAATTTTAATCCATGCACGTTTTGCTAGTGATTAGAGTTAAGTGAATTAGGATTATCAACTAGGGTTTATGCTTCATGGGATTTAAGATTGAGTGTTCAATGGTAAAGAAAAGGAAATACGAAGCAAAAGTAATAACTCATGCATTAAGCTATAGCATACAAATAGAGTTTATATCGTATATTTCTAACCCTCACACTCATGACGAGCATTTGAACAATAAATCCCAATCAAATTACCAATTATCAATTCCAATTATTATCAAACATGAAATGTACATATTTTATTTTTCTCCTTCATATGTACCTCTAAACTTTGTAGGAATTAGGGTGTAGGTAATCTACGACAATGTCAAAGGAATGTTGCATACTCCTGTGGAATCCCTATAGGAGTCTAGGAATAGGAAATCCTAATAAAGTTTCACGAAGTCGTAGATCTAATCCCTATGATTAGTGGCTCGTCCTAAAGACGCTGTTGATGTGAAGCTTTCCAAGAAGCTTTCAACATGACATCTCTTACAGTTTAAGAGAATTTACAAATCTTCATTGGATTCAGTAATTGAGTCTGACTTAGGTAACATCTATCAAAGTTTAGTAAAGTTCCAGCAATGCAATTTCATTTCATGTACGCAACTTGGTTGAACTATAATATGATTGCTTACCACTATATTATTACTTCTTGATTGTTGCTTTTTTATCATCATACTCTTTATCAAAATCTCAATAAATATAAACCTAACACAATACACAATCGATCTCATACAGTCCCTAAATAACAAGGGACTTGTATAATTGTATAAGTTATATATACAGGCTTATAATTATGTGATACGTAATTAATGGGAAGTTGATCCTTTCAATAAAGTTAAGTTTCTATATTCATGCTGTGAGTTTTTGCAGGGCTGTTGCATGTTCGTCACCTTAGTTTAATGCCGAGGACAACATTATCTTAAGGGGGGAGAATGTGACGTTCCCCTGAAATATACGCTATAAATACATATATTTCTGGGCCACATCACTGTACAAGTCTACTTTATTAGCCTTATACAACACAGTAGGTGGAAAAGGGAGCATGACTAAGTTATTCATATAACTTAGCCAACCTTACGCATAGGGCCATTTCCACATGGCCTCACCCTATTGGGCACCCGCCACATGGAAGCACTCCATTGGAGCCACGCGGCAGTGACATGGAACCCTAACCTATAAATGGCCAAACACTAACCCTAGGCTATTTTTCTAGCTCCAACACTTGTTCGTGCTCGAAACTCCATTTCGAGAACCATCTGCTGTGGCATAGCATAGCACAGCAGCCCCAGAATGCACGCGCATCAGTAGGAGTGGGAGCTACTTCGAACCTCTTGAAGGCCGTGGAGACGCCGGGAGCAAGAGGGAGTGCCTCAGAAGCAGTTATTTGGATTAGAGTCCTTTGTAAATCATCTGGGAGTTAGAATTCCAGATGAGTTAGCACTTCGTATCTCTAGTAGAGCCATTCTAGAACCCTCAGTCTAGATTTTGAACCTAATCAATGAACCCTAACTGTAAGTTAGATGCATGTGATTAGGATTAGATGTTATTCTCATAATTTATCATATTATGTGGATATGATGTTGGTTGCTCATGTTTGCTCCTCTTGATTGGGAAAAGGGGTAGAGACCTAGTAGCCATTATTTAGATGATGCTCCTAGTTTAGATTCCTTAGTTCCTATTAGATGCGGCCTGTGCATAGGAACCCACCGGGCTACGGGGGGCTATGATGTGACTTAGCACCATACAACGGGGCTAGTGGCAAAATGTGGGAGGTCCCTGCTGAGCGTGGCTACTGGGAACCCATAGCGGGATCGGCCTTCGGTCAATTCGAGTGGGCTAGGTATGGGTCCGACACCTCCTAGGGCAATGGTGTCGCCCTGCCTCTCAAGAGTTATAGGTGTCGGCCTGGCTCTTGTTTTGGAGGGGTTCAGTCGGGTACGAATCGTGTGTCGCCACGATTCTCTAGCCACCCGTGGAGCCACTAGACCTCGGGAAGGGGAGATGCAACCCTTCCTGTCTCATTGAACTAAAGAGATGTAATTCAGAGTAGTCTCGATAGGTGATGCCATGAGATTGCATATCCGGCAGGCTATAGTCATGCCAGAGCCCGATTTAGCCCGTTTCCATAGTATGCACAGGAGGGGCGGATGCAGTGGTCAACCCTGGCCATCGTCTATAGCTAGCCCCGCCATTGTTATATCCCAGTCTGCTCTATCTTGAGGCCTAGCCGTCAGTCTACCTCCCTTATGAGTCTGAGCCTGGGTAGGAGCTATTCTGTTTTATGATATATTATTGTCTATGTTGGATCTATGGATGGATAGATGGTATTACCCTTTGAGGTAGTTGATTGTATTGTTATTGCTAGTGCTGATGTTTATGTTTATGCTTCCGTTGTTATAGGAGCCCATAGGGGAAGGGCGCGCAAGACACCTTTGTGTCCCCTTCCTGCACCATGGTCATCCCAGGTGCAGGATAGACGGAGGGCCCATGCAGTAGGTGTGTTGGATAGGGGATTTCCTGCGAGATGTACGATGGAGCATCGTATATTTAGTGGGGAGCATCACACTTTGCAAGATCATGGTCAGAGAGAACTGGATGTACATGCATCGGGACTCCATATCGAATAAGAACACCATTTGCATCCACGAAAGGAATAATGTGATTAGGGCCTAGACTCTTTGAGAGGTTATCTCAGTGTGCTACATCGGTTGAGAAGTAATGCATTTCTTTGGAAATAAAATTCAAGTCAGCAAAGTCACCAAATTTGAAGACCTTAAAAGAATCAAGATGAAAAGAATCTAACTGAGCAAGAAGATTGCTTCTTTAGGTCGAGGAAAGGAGCATAAACTTGTGAAGCAATATGAGCAAGTCTGGTTTTTATAATAATCAAGCTTTTAGGATTTTTAGTGATTTGAAAAAATGGACACAGGAAAAAGCATAAAGGAGGAAAAATTTGAAGGAAATGGGCAAGAAATGCAGAAAAATAAGAGACTAATTAGAATACAAACTAGATTGGTAGAAAGACCAAAAATTTGCCATAAATTCGTATTGTTAGTTGAATTTCCAACTACAACAACAACAACAAGAAAATAGTTGCTGCTACTTTCGAATTCCCTCAGAATTGGTACGTTGTAGACGTTAATATAATTTTATAATGTGAATTGTTGCTGCTGGTCCCTGAAGTTGTCTGATTGAATTGGGCGCTAAACTGGACATCCACGAGCAATATGACCAGCTCCTCCATACTAGAGGCAACGATTAGCCTCCTGCAGGTGCTGCTTCTCGACCGTCGACAAGGGGCCTCGAACTGCATGTTCGATCTGCATATGTGACGTTCCAGCATAATATGTGACACGTTACTAGTACATGTCGACTACAACGATATGTACATAGTGGCTGTAAAGGGTTGTCCCATGGGGCACAACCATTAGAACCCCCCCCCCCCCCCCCACCCCTCCCCTTTCTTTCTTTTTTGATTGAAAATATTGTATTGTATTTATTTTTGAGAGATAAACAAAAAGAACAACTCTTTGAAGGGGAGTTTATGACCCTTTTCAGCCTAAATAGTTATGAAATTTTAAGGCTACTGAGAATGACTCAAGTAGAGAAGGAAACTCAAAAGAGTCTGATTTTCGGCTCCTTATCAAAACAGCAACATGTGAATATAATCTATATTGCCGTGTGGCAATACCCTATATGAGCCATATGACCCATTAGACCCTAGCCCTAAAACGTGGGCATAAAGAGGCAGGAACTCTAAAAGTGTCCCTTTTTGGATTCCAACTTCAGGAGCGTGTATTTCCCAAGTGCCTGACTCATTCCTACCTCCCAACAACAGTGAAGCTCGCTTTCCGAAGTCTCTTCTCGAATCTCGAGCATCCCAGCAGATCCCGGCAGCATGGATGCCTCCAAGGGATGGAGCCAGTCAAGAACCCAGTGAGTGGCCAGTCTGATAGTCAGTGCATGCTTCCCGACAGGCATTAGGCCATATTTTCATCTGTTCTTAGCTGTAGATGACCCTAGAACCAAAGAACCTTAGTCAATGACGAAGGAACCTAACCATGTATGATTAAAGTAGATAGATTGGATCTTTATTCTATTATTTCAGTTTATTGAATGATATTGTACTACTCTGTGCACACTTCTTGTGTATTAGGAAGGGCGGAAGAGACCCAACACCTTCTTAGAAGATGATTCTAGATTGCCTTCATTAATTCTCAATTAATGCGACCTGTGCATAGGAGCCCGTCTAGTTGTGGGTGGCGGGATACTTCAGGAACGTTGTGGGCTAGGTCTAATAGCTTGCAACTACGTGTGGGCAAGGTATGGGCTTGACACCTCCTGGGCTATTCAAGTCGTGTACGGGCATGGGAAACCATGGCCCTCTAGCTAGCCTATAGTTGGCATGGACCTTCTAGAGGAGAGTACTCTCCTCCTGCCTCATCGGGACTGGGGAGATGCAACCCAAGTGTAGCCCCCTTGGCTATGCCCTTGGCAGGCTACGGTCAAGCGCCAATACCTATCAGCCTATCTATAAAGTATGCATTTTGTGTGCCAAGGTTAAACACACTAACCTAGCCAGAGCCTTTGCAAGTTTTGACAAGATACCCATAAGCAGTTGTCGCATGTCATCTGTCGGCTGTTGTTGCCTCTAATTTCATTCGAGAATAGTAGCAAAAGCCCATCATCTATTTTTAGACAAAAATACTAGTTATGCTTAGCTCCTATTATATCTCTAAAAATATCATAGGTCCTTATAAGCTTCAATAAGCTACAAGATAATAATATCTTAACTCCCAATGCTTCATGACACACAAAAACCTCTATTTTTTTATAAAACTTTTTTTTCCAAAAAAAAACTTGCAAAAACCATTTGCCAACGTAATCAAAGGATTCAATGGTAAGTTTAACTTCCTTGTCTTGTTTACTTTATATTTCTAATTGTCTTAGAATTATAGATACAAGAAATTTATTGCGGCGGCCAAAGCCGCTACGAACATTTCTCTTTTTCAAATTATTATGAAGAAGGCCAGAGTCGAAGGTACATCCCCAAGTTTCTTTGAACTTTTGAGATTCCCTCTAACTCGTGCAAATGTGATAGGGTTATTGATCCTCTAATATTTCTCCTGTGCATCATCTATTTCCTACATGAATAGTTGTATCTATTGTCAATAATAAAGTATAGAAGTTATATTGATGTTTAATGAAGATTGTTGATTGTGTATTCCAAACCAGTGAGGTTGCACCCACTTTAATATCCAATATGTGTCTGGTCTAGCAAAAGAATCCCAAAAAGCATATATTCTTGCTAAGTGCGGGATCAGATCTGGAGCCAAAGCTTGGGGTACGCCTTGAACATATCACTCTATTGAACGAATATGCGACTAGGGATCGGGCCCATTTACTTCTTGGATCAAAAACTACTTTGAGTTGGACTTTATATAAAAAAAGGGAATCCAGCTATATAGGCACAGAGCGCGCTTTATGTACCCTACTTCTAAACAAGAATGTTGAATAACAAAATGTTTAAAGGTAGGTGCCAGATTATTTCTATATTTTTTTGGGGGTGTTTGTCCTGTTAGTGTATATAATTGGGTGACCTTTGTGGCTAATGTTTAATTAATTGCATCTTAACATCGAATTTCTTGCAAGATCTAGCTTGAGATCCACCTGACCTTTGATAACATATTTGCAAACAAAACAGCACGCAAAATTCGCTCGATTTTTGTGGGTGAAGTTGCTTGTTTTCTCTGGTCCAATATTATTATTGTACTAAGGAAAGAGCATGCGTATAACGTTTAAAAAACAACAAACTGCCAGGGGGTCATGAATATCCATAAAGACCCATACGGTTTATACCATGCATGGCCCAAGAAAGGCATGCGAGATGAAAAGGGTTGTAGTGCTTTTGGTAGTAGCGCCATAGGGGGAGCATGGAGTAGAAGGCAGTAGTCTCAAGAAAAGTATCTAACACCCCACCGTATCCAGTACTAAAAACAATTACTGGCTCCTCCCACCTCAGTAAAAACAATTTTTTGATTCTAGGCATGTGGAGTTGAACCCAGTAATGATGAATTTGTCTCTATATTGACGCATAACGTTTTCGATGCTTTAGTAGTGATGCATAACTTAGGGATAAGGCAACATTTTCAATGCTTTGGTAC
Organism: Isoetes taiwanensis; assembly: GCA_021234155.1. Taxonomy (NCBI): domain Eukaryota; kingdom Viridiplantae; phylum Streptophyta; class Lycopodiopsida; order Isoetales; family Isoetaceae; genus Isoetes; species Isoetes taiwanensis. The sequence continues at coordinate 582,843 of JAJEKV010000241.1, forward strand.
TTAAATTGAAATTATTATTCAATCACAACTTTCTCTAGTCCCAAACGCCTCGACACTGTTTCCGCATGAGAATATCACCGACAAAAGTGATATTCTTGTATACGGAATGCATCATTTAAAAAAATCATGCGCATTTCGTAATAAATATTATCATTTATGGCATGCCATGTCTAAGTGAACCAATAAAGTTGTAGAAATCGTTGTATTGTTGAGTATCATTCTATAGGTAGATCATAGAAGGACATCACATATCTAGACAATGATCTGCCAAAGAAGAAGCAGCTTCATATTATGATCAAATAAAATTAGATGATCCTTTGAATTGTGGTCCCAGAGGTATAATTTGCAACTTATTTCATAAAAATAAAAGAAAGTCAAATTCATCAAGGTTGCACCAACCACGATGTTGTCAAAGATGCATAATGAAAGTAAAAATGTTGTTGAATTTCTCAAAATACCAGGAAAATGTGTAGAGAAGAATCTTCAAATTCTTCATGCATAAAATATGGAGGTTTGTATAATAAAACACAAAAGGCATGTGGTGGGGGCGTATATAGGGTCCCGATATTGGCCGATTCCTCTTCAACAAAAAAGAAAATTGAAAAGAAACAGAGCGCAAGCTCGGCTATGGAGGACAACCAAGCATCTGGCGTGGCCATGAGCTTGCCATTGAATAGGCAGCGCTGCATTTTCTACGCATTTATTCCTTGTATTTTGCTATTCGAGCTTTCTAGCCCTTTGTTGCAGATGAAGCCTTGCCCTACGGAGCTTGGTCGGAATCTTGGAGACTCGCATCAACACCACAAATTAAATTATCCTCTGTGACCCAGATTTCACTATGAGATTTTGGAGCTAACGAATTTTGCAAGAGTCCGCCCAGGATGATTAGGGATCAGCCTGAAGTCTGTCAGATTTGGCAATAACGAGTATTACTGGCAGAAAAAGAGAGATACTTTGCAGCACAATAAGTTATGTGTTGAAGAAAAATGGAACAATTGAAAGGGTTGAAGGCCTCCCCAGAAATTGTCGGATGAGGAGGCAATGCCGAAGATTGCCCAAGGGCATATAGATTATAGAAGATAGCCAAACGTGTCAGCGTCTAAAATTATACGACCTTTTTTTTTCTCTTTGATTTTTTCCCCCGGACAGACATGACGACGTGGCGGCAAATTAGTAAAAGAATAAAGAGGAAATTCTCAAAGAATCTTGCCTATAGCAATTATATAGTTTAGATAGATGATACTATGTTTTATGTCTTGAATATAAAATTCTATAAAAATTTAAGCATATATGGAGTGGTTTAACATGTTTCCATCTACAAAAAATTCTCCATGAATCTTTTTTTCTAAGTGTTTCACAATGATTATTATAAAAGATAACACTAAAACTATTTTCAAATTTTAAGAATTTGAATGTTTTCCTTTCCTATTCCGATCCGTTCATGTTCCTAAATTTAGATCCATGCTCCTGTTCTCGTACTATTCTGGGCAACCATAGTTCCATGTAGGCTTTATTGGCTTTCTGAGTACCTTCCGCCAAAAGGTCCTGGGATGACGGTCTAGGAGATGAAACATTTCCTTTTGATGCCCCCCGATTTACCTGGCTTGCTTATCCTTGAGGAAAGCACAATACTATCTGGCTGCGTGTGGCCATAAAGCAGGATCCGTGATCTGGCGGGGCAAGTATTTGAGTTTCTTACACTCAGCATCAAGCCACTGGTTATGTGGGAAGGTTGTGGTCTCCAAGACCCGTCGCGGGCGACTTCTCTCAAAGCATCTTTCTGCAGTCATCCTAAGCACGTCAATCAACTGACCGACCTATCTGTTGCTATGGCGTAGGGGGCTGCAAAATTCATGTCAGGTCATCTGTAAGCATCTGAGTGTAAGCCTCTACATGTGCCCCTAAGGGGGCAAACCCTCGTTCATGTGGGGTTGTGGCATATTCAAGGTATATGCCATTGTATGCCTAGAATATGCCAATAACTGCTCCAAACCTATTATTGGTTGTAAGTTGTCGGTCGTTTTCGTTGTTGGGCAGCCACTCTTGAAACCGGCTAACCGGAGATGCCTGCTCTGGACAACCAGATATAACAGTGTGGGATTTAATATATGGCCTTCCCATCTCCCATCTAAAGCCCTGCGCCTCTTCTCGAAATTCGCTAGCTTGCATTGGATTCCACTTTGTTGCAGCGCCACAAATCAATAAGCATGGAAGCGGTGCCATATTCTTCTAGACATGGCAAAAGGTCCTTTATTTATAACATCGCTTTTTTTGTTATTATTCATTGACATTCATGCAGAGCCCATGAGCAACTACAGTAGTGCATGCACTAATTGGCAAGGCAGAAACAATTCCAGCAAGAGAAGAACTCCCGGCTTCAGGAAGCAGATGCTACGGCAGCCCCACATGTTGAAAAGCCCGCACGACGTCGGCCCAGACAGTCCACTTCTACACCGCCATGTCGGCCCATGTTGCCGCAACCCCAAGTAAGCCACAATCCACACCTTGCAGACAACATACAGGGCATGCCGAGATGGTCAACATCGATTTGAGGATGAAAGAGCTCCAAGAGCTGAGATGCAGAAGCCATAATGTGGTGGTCCGTCGCCTATTGGAGGAGGCATCATGGTGCTCAGCGCCATGACTGCCACCGCATTGTCACATTCATGGTCGCAGATGCGCAAGTACGCAGAGCTATATTATACCAGAGCGGGCAATTGAAAGGGACGTCCTTGTACGTTGATCGAGATCTTACTCCAGCACAACAGGAGTCCCATACACACGAGTTGGCCCAGGTTAAGAGCATCCGCCACCAAGGGGGAGCCAAAACTGATCTGAGGAAAACGCAGATTCCAACCCTCAAACACTGCTGCGAACCCTCAGGGTTCTTCTGCCAAAGCCCTGCCGCCCCCGATTATGCTCATACTCTGACCGCTCCAGCCACACCTCCAGCTCATGCTATCTCACCTGCCACTACCCGTGCGTCGCATGCTACTTCTCTGCTGCCTTTCGTTCTATCGCCACAACTATATCTGCATCTGCCACCAGCAAATAAGAATTGTGCCTCTGTGTGGTCTCCTGGAATTGTCGGAGCTTTCCATAGAAGAAATATAGTCTCAAATATGTTGCGGCAGATATAGATCTAATCTTCCTATGGAGACATGGGAGCATGCAGGGCACAGGTTACCCGACTTGCCAGGTCTTCAATAACTGCATCAGGGGGGGAGGGAAGGGGAGATTGCCTGCTACTACTGGACAACCTTAGCACAATCGACCCCCCTATATAAGATAGATAGGCACAACTGACACCTGTGGGTGCGAGTGCAGAATTGCAATGGCTATGGCAGCCTGCTACTTTTTACATGCAGAAAGCAACTTCTATCACACCCATTCAGATATGGATAGACTGGACTCCTATGTCGATATATATGATGATATGCAGCAATACAAGCAAATTGAGTAGTGTCATACTTGGGAGACTTTAACACATGTACGAGGGGTGGGACAACCCATGAAGTTTAACCCCTTATTTGACGATGTATTACAGCTGCATCCTGCAGAAGTGGCTTGGCCAAGGGCAACAGATGGCAACCACGTATGCGCCATGGTGTTTCTCTGCAGTATCTTTAACTTGGTAATATGTAATGGACTGGCACAATGGCCGTCCTCCCATAGGTACACTTGCAGGCAGGAGAACTAGGGGGTAGATTCAATGTAATGGACTACGTATTAGTAGGTGAGCAAGATATGCATGTAGTCAATCATTTTCGGATGGACACATACAGTAGAGATGAGGAGGTCAACTCATACCACCTACCACTTTACCTGTAGTTGGCTTGGCAAGCTGTTTGAACCCTCTATGTTGTAGCTTCTTGGATGCCTCAGCTGCACCTGCACGCAACTTCTATGCAAATCAAGCGCAACAGAGCGTGCTCCAATTTCTGTAGCCAGGAGGCAACTGTAGGATCCACTATCGACGAGGTTGTTCCCAATGTACCAACCCTAATTTGAAGGGCTTGGAGCTATGATTGGCTCTTTTTAGTGGCTGCCTGGACCCTTCACAATATGGTGGCGGTCTCCTCAGTCTCTGATCAAAGGTGGGAGATACCTTCGGTCATTTCTGCTCAAAGTGTAACCTGTCTTGTGTCATGACTTCAATGCTGGTGGACAGGATGTCCAGGCGGGCCTATAGGTCAGTGAAACCCAACTTGTTTGACTGCATTTCGAACTGCACCCAGCAAATGTTGTTGTATGTGGACCTCCATCCCTGCCACCTGTTATTTCTCGTAGCCAGTTGCCTTTTGAGCACTTGAGGTAATGAGAACTGTATCACTTCTGTCAAGCTTGCAATCCGAGTAGTGTTACTCTCAACTCTCACCGGGATTTGCTTCCAGTTCTCCATCAATGCCTGATGTGCCACCGAATCTGAGCAACAACCATCGGTTTGCTGAGCCGATTTTGTTGATTAAGCCTTTGCTTGGGCCTTCTTCTCATGGAAGAGGCTTCTCCTTTGCCTTTGCTTTCTAGTCTAGGCCAGTTTCATGATGGGCCATCCGCTTGTTCCTCCTAGAGGAGCTCGTCATGTTCGGGCTGTGGGTGTCACTGGGCATGGGGCTGGGACTGGGGTTGCGCTGAGGTTTGATGGGTGTCCCTATCAAGGTTCCCGTCTTTAGGATTTGGGGAGGGGTCCACAAGGGTTGCCATGATTGTTTGGAGATTCACGAGTGAATTAGGGCAGAAATTTAGGGCAAAGCAGAGATGCTACTCGAAGGGCGCTTTAGTGCTTAGAATCCAAAACGAGAATTCAAAAACATCATTTGCACAACACTTAAACGTCTTTCGCGCAACACTTAAACTAAACGAGATTTTGCTCAAAGGGCATTTTGGGTGCTTAGAATTCAAAATGGTGACTCAAAAAACGTCCTTCACACAACACTTTAGGGAAAAATAGAGGTTGCTGCTGGAAGGGCTCTGGTGAGGCCGTTACAGCCTGGAGGTTCAAATCCTCCGACCTCGCTTTCTGGCAACCAAGTATTCTCTGGTGGCTAGATGCAGACAAAGGTCTATGCTTTGTTTTTTTCTTTTTCTTTTTCTTTTTCTTTTCTTTTTTTCTCTTTTTTCTTTTTTTGTTGCTTCCACAATGATTTTAAGGCCAATGATCGGTGAAGCTAGAATCCTTGAATCCTTGCTTTGCATTATTGGAACTGGCACATCAATTTTGAATGAAAAATTCAGCAACCCTTGATCTGGCATAAAGTAAGGAATATTTGCCAAATCAAGAGTTATAATTAAAAAATGCAAATAGCCCCATAAAATTGTACCTTTTGTTTTCACCAAACATATAAAAATGTACTTTTTGGAATAAAAACCTAAGACTTGGGAAGCCCAAGAAAACTCATTTCAGCGTTGGTCCTTACCGATATGTTATTACTTAAGAATCATTTGACTCCAATATTGGCCGTTCATTCTCATCCTCATCACATCCTAATATTGGCTGTTCATCCTCATCCCATGTCCATCTGTGAAAGATGCAAAACTAACAGAAAAACCACCAAAGGAACATAGCCACTGTAACTCAGATGCCCCTCTGCTTTACTCATATGACCACCTTGCACCTTTTTCCACACAATCTGGACATACATAAGAAGGTTAAGAAGATTTTATCTTATACAATGTTCATGCTGAACAGCTTTATAACATCTGTGTCCCCTCCTCTTGAACTGTGTTTAATGTACAACCTGACTGTGAATATGTACAATGAGGCATTAAGCCCTTGAAGGATGGAGGACTATTTCCAGCTCGTGATTTGAAGCAGTTACAGGCAACCAGATTTCAAGACGTATACCACCAGCCCCAAGAGGCGTCTCGATAAGATAAGGTGAAGTCATTCTCATGACACCGCCAAAATTTTCAAGTATATCACGAGCAATTTTGATCTCCAGACCAAACTCAAGAGCTGCAGATTCATCATTTCCATCCCATGTAAATGTTTTCAATCCAGACCCAAGGGCACCCAGTGCTCTGGCTTGCATCTGCACAATCTAATTTCATCACTGAAAGAAGCAAATAAACAGAAACCATTACTAGAATACAAGTAGTGACTTATACCAAGAAACTCATATCTGGGCCATTATCTTCAATAATGACGAGAACTCCACCTCCAGGAGCACTCCGTGCTTCTGTCCTAACCCAGCCACCACGTGGTGTCCTTTGCAATGCACTATCCAAGAGTTTGCTTAATGCTTGCCGAAGTGCATTTTCATCAATGGCTGCCATTAGACGAGATTCACGAGCATTCTTTAAAAGTTGCAGCCTCTGATGCCTTTGGTGAGCAACACCAACCCCTGCTTCAATTAGCCCGGAAAGGACCTCTGTGACATTACAACTGATGTGCCACACGTCAATTGACACTCTCGACAACTTTGAAAACAAAGTGCTACGTCACAAGTACTTTATATAGACATCAGACAAATCTGAAACTTGAGGCACACCATTAATCTCATTCTTGTGTGAACTCTTCTTGACTTGAAGACCCACATTTTCCTACAAGGATGTGCCAAACTGGACAGTTCTAGCAAAACTATGCCTTGACTTAACTTAGGCCACAACATTCCATAGCTCCGTTGGAGCAGTAATTATGCATGTTGGGAATGACAGAGCTGCTCTGCCACCGTCAATGTAATGACCTGTATAAATAGTGTAGCCTCTGACTTGGTCTCATTCTTGTTTCTCCCTGCCTGACCTATGACCTGTGAAACTCTCGCCTATATTCTTTAACATAAAATCCTTCATACAACTAAACTAGTATAACTGCTTATAATAATAAAACAGCTCCTCCTTTTCTTATTTAACATTTAATATTGGAAGCACTGCAAAGTTGTTAGTGGCACAGCATGCTGATTAAAGTATGTAAAATATAGCCATCCCTATTCTCACAAACGTAAAGAATCAACCATATACCTAGCTCCATGTAGCACTGGTGATGCAAGGGCAGCTGGAGGCATTGGCAATTCTTCATCTCTTTCTCGCCTGGTCTCATTCAATAGCCTAGCTGTCTCAGACTGTGTCCTGAAGTCCTTGGGAATATCACGAATCCCATTGACGGCACTGTCATATTGTACATCTCTACTTGCCCCCTGTCATTTAAAACAGAGTTGAATGGATATATAAATAAAGAGTTCCTATGTAGCATAGATACTTAGTGCAGAATATTACAAAGTCAATACTCCAGACCTATTATTCAGCTTACCATGGACAAGCTTAGTTAATTTGTCTTCTCAGGCACTAACTTGCCCAAGCAATCAATGAATCATATGTAAGAAGGAACAAGCTACATTAGGAAACTATTGGTGTTATTCTAAAACATGATGTATTCCAACCTGGATTGAATGAAGGCAAGTGATCTGGGAAAAAAAGAATTAGAGGGCTTTGCAATGGTAACAGCAATTTTTTAATAACAGCTGCAGCCCTGATGAAAAATGGTGAATTGCAGCCAGCTGTCTCGCCATAACCAAGCTAAGTATTGGAAGAATTTGTGCAAACCCAAAAAACATAGAACTATGCTGTTATCATGATCCAGCTAACTAGAAAGCAGAGGGATTTAAAAGCTTGGTGAGTCTCAGCCAATAGCTAGCCCCAAATTCATACCGTACGAAAGTATAGCACCTCCTGCATTTGTTGTAAAAACTCCTTCATACGGTCTCCCTGCACTAACATGTCCTGTACCACATCTCGGGGTATCTGAAGCATCCTACAACGTAGATCCATGTCTGCATTAGTGAGTCTATCACTTTCTCCATATATGTCTTTGATAAAAAAAAGTGATGCTACCTCGCCTCTTTTTAATTGTGGTAAAAGCATCCTTCCAAGAGTCCTAATCACAGTTATAGGTCCTCGGGCCTACACCACAGCATACTGATTAGAATCAAGTTACAGTTACACAAATGTGCACCTAAATAGACAAAGAAGTTGCTTGCCTGTTCCAGAAGGTTATCTATTTGCACAGTCCTCTGCCATGATGTTTGATGGAGCAAAGCTACACGCTAGCAAAGAAAAACATACAATCGGTTTAGGACGACCAGCTTGACATATATGCTGCTCCAGAAGAAACATCAAATCCAGCCATATACATGTTTCAATAGACATTGACCAGCTATTTTAGATATCTCAAACGATAGCATATTTTGGTTGGATACATAAAATTTGCTTCAGCTACCTGGTTATGGGAAAACGAGCCATAAGGAAGAAGAAATTTAATTTATCTTTGAGATGAGTAAGTTTCGGTAAATGGACCACATGACCCAGAAATTAGTATTTAATGAGAATTTGTCAACCAACAGTTATCAAGACCAATAGATCGTGAATCAATTCCATTACAAGCCAGCAGCAAGCATGCCAAACATATAACACAAAGTAAACAATGCATACGACTTGATCAGAATGGTACCTGGTCCATAATACATGTTAATGACAAGGAGTGAGCAATCCCCATAATTTGCCGAAGTTCTTGTGTAGAAAAGATAGGTTTGGAAGGGTGTTGCACATCAATAAGATTATCCAACAGATAGGTTCCTTGCACATTGCTGTTCCCATAGTCTAAACCAGAATTTAGACATAGATCTTTACCATTTGAGCCTGGAGAATCCCCTACTTCAGTTTGTTCTGCAACCAACAGTCCAACTAGACACAAGTCTTTTGCCATTGGCACAACTAGAGCCCTAAACTCGGGAAGCTCAATCATCTGTCCTACATGCGCGAAATTTCAAGAAGAAAACTATGAAAGGCCTACCAAAGCAGGAAAACCAATCTTACCTCTCTTTGAGCCAGGGCAACCTCCACCCCATGTAATGATCTCCGATTGTTCGAATGAAAGACAAGGGTATTGTTTTCTGTATAATAATCGTTCCTGCCCCTATCCCCATATGGCATAGACACACATTGGAACTCTAATTGTCCAGTTTGGTAGCTCTCTGGACTGCGCACATAAACCTACAACACAGCAGCAAATCCATTCAAAACATAGTGTGTTTTAAAAGGGAAACCTTGTGAAGCTTAACCATTCAGTTCACAGCGTATGGGCTCATTAATATGGTGAGGATCAGCAGAGACGCGCTAAAGAATAGTGCAAAACATTCTTTTGTACTTTCATCTAAGAGTCCTTTGATAAAACACTAAGCAACTTGTTTGTGATTTATGATGCAAGCCTAAAGGCTCTCTGTTGCATATGTTCGCAAATCATTTAGACCACAGTTTTCTCTCACACAGAGGGACTAGAAGTTCAATTGTACCCAACACGATGAATTTTCGACACTGGTGTTCAGCAGCTGCGTGCATGTCAAAACGTGGAAACTTGAATCCAGTGGCATCAGAAAAGATAATTACCGTGAATAAAACCTTGTGATCCATAATGTCATACATTAGTGCAAAATGTTCCCTGCAATACTCTAGAAATTCTAAACTTGGTCCCGAAAATAGTCCACCATCTCCATTTTTCGAGAGCTTTTGGGAAAAGCTTATATCCGGCGAAGGCTGCATAGCACGGATGGAGGCAACAACAGCTAAAGCAGATGGAGGCAAATCTAGCTTCCTTGCCTCTGCCTCTTCAAATGAGACAAGTCGGGCAGATAAACCCATTACCCAAGTCCCAAGCAATCTATTCGAGACAAGACACAGCGATGGGCGAAAGGGCAACCCATGAAAAGGAATCCGGGGACTGGTGCCAAATAGAAAGCTGGATGAAGGCGTTTTTGCAGCAGTAGAAGCAGGAAGTGTAGCAGGACGGAAGCCTGCAACATCCATGGCAAGTTTTGAATGAGCCTGTCTATGGCTTCTTATCCATGTCCACTTTTCGCTCAATTTTGATCAAGCCACGTAGCATTCTATAACAAATATTTAAATCGGTGCTCTTTCTGGGGTGCAATTTTTTTGGTTGCCCGTAGGGCAATCCTTTGGGAGTGTGGGGAGGGATGGATAGAAGGCCACGATTTGAGAATATTGCAGCATATTCTTTCTCTATGGCTGTGTAGTTTTGAGATTTGAGGGACACCTGAGGATAGTTAGACGGTGTGGATTTTATGGGAGTCTGGATGGAAGGTGGAGATGTGCTCTGCAGCTTCTTGGTGGCGCCTAGAGGCAGTGAAGCGAAGTAGATGGGAATTTCGTCCCTCAGTCTGTTTGCCATGATTTTCCTAACTCTAGCCTGCATGTATCCAGGAATAAGCTTTTGCAAAAGCTTGTCAATAATCATGCTTTATAAGTGTAAGTAAAATGATGCCGCTACAAGTTGGCGTTGGAGTGTGGAATATAGTGGATTCTGTCTCAGTAGCAACACAATCCGGAAGGTAACAATGTGCTAAATTTCTCTGAACTATTTGATGTTACTACAAATAAATAAGAACAGTATGTCTGACAATATTTTTCCTCGAGTATCACTTTGAACCAGGGTCAAAGCATGGTGCTGGGGGGCATTTTTGCGCCAACCAAGCACCCCCTAAGCACCTAATGTGGGAAATTTTACTTATTTTTATCTTTTTTTCTATAACTCCGATGAAGCTGAAATTTTGTATTCCAAGGCGTAATATGAATGCGTTTTAGGGAAAAAATTCAAAAAAATAAAAGAAAACTATTTTTTAAAAATACAAAGAAAATAGCTCCGGAAAGCACCCTGTAAGCACCATATGTCGCTGACACAAAAAGTGTCCCCCACCTCCATGCTTTGACCCACCAGCACCCCCAATTTTTGCAGACAAAATGTAGATTCTATTTTCAATTCGGAACCACTTCCATTGTCATCATGGAAATCTTGTCATAAAAGGCAGAAAAGAATAAGAAGGAAATGCTCAAATTTTACCAAAGGTTATGCTGCTCAAAGAAAGTTGTCCGAGAAGGTCCTAAACATACAAAATATTCAAGATGAAAATGGGGCCCCGTTCAATTCTAATGATGGGTCTGAGGTCACATCCTGCTACTGTACATTCAGTTTAACTATCTAATACCTCTGTTCGATGTTTAATCTCCACTCTCTTTTATGCTCCTTCTATATTTGAAATTGACATTGGTTCAATTTCCTGTGGAGTGTCAGGAAGTGGGATGTTTCTTTCTATCTTTGAAATGAAATTCTTGTGAAGGGACAGTTTCCTGATGTTAAAGGTACTGTGGGAAAAAACATTCATACTCAATGCTTGTCTTTTAACAAGTAGATGTGCCTATGCTTATATCAATGAGCCGATGAGGACAAATCTGGATTCCACAATGCAAGGGCTTCAGTGGATCAAAGTCACAAATTTCAGAAGCAGAGAAGCAGTTATGGCTACAGTTCCTAGCGGTTCCACATCAGAGTCGCATGCTTGCGTGTTCTCCACGCTTTAACTGCATGTTGATCTTTAGAGAAGGCAACAGAAGCACGGACTTTGAATCGGGTATTTCTTCATGTTGATCTCGGGGGAAGGCGGTAGAAGCACAGATTCTATAACTATTCCAGAAGTACACTTTGTTGTAGATCCACGTTTCTAAAAGCATGTGAGTATGATTCTCATACTGGAGTAGATTCTATGAAGGTGGTTCCTGTATCTCACGCGCAGACTCTGCAAAGAAGGTATGGAGTTGAGTTTTTGACATTTGGTTCTTTACTTTCATTTGGATGCAAAGACAGTCAATTTCATTGTGGTGAGTTGTATAAAAAATGGGAAAGAATAAGTAACACCTAAAATTGACGAAGCGATTGTACTTGGGGTGGATAAAGATTGTCAAGAATGCAAGCAGCTAATTCACATATTTAGCTAATGGTCTAGGCTGAAGGAGCTTAAAGTGATGTTCAACAATAATATGTTTTCTGGATACACGGTCCATTAATGGACATGATTACAAACTTAGGCATAGCAGACAGTCATACAACATGATTTGTAATGCTTTCTTACAGTAAAGAGAAGGTCCAAGAAAGTGTTTTAGTCTTTATATAGAAGATAAAGTGTCTATAGTTCCTGAAATTGAGCATTGCAACGTATCCAGGAATAAGCTTTTGCAAAAGCTTGTTAATAATCATGCTTTGTAAGTGTAAGTAAAATGATGCCACTACAGGTGGGTTCTGTCTCAGTAGCAACACAATCTGGAAGGTAACAATGTGCTAAATTTCTCTGAACTATTTGATGTTACTACAAATAAATAAGAACAATGTGTCTTACAATATTTTTCCTTAACTTTATAGGAGTATCACTTTGAACCAGCACCCCCAATTTCTGCAAACATAATGTAGATTCTATTTTCAATTCAGAACCACTTCCATTGTCATCATGGAAATCTTGTCATAAAAAGCAGAAAAGAATAAGAAGGAAATGCTCAATTTTTACCAAAGGTTATGCTGCTCAAAGAAAGCTGTCCGAGGAGGTCCTAAACATACAAAATATTCAAGATGAAAATGGGGCCCCATTCAATTCTAGTGATGGGTTTGAGGTCATATCCTGCTACTGTACATTCAGTTTAACTATTGTGACGAGCCTGCCGAGTTGACCCTCCTGGCAACTCGAAATCTTGTCTATACTAAAGGCTAGATCTATGTTGATATGGAATCTTTAATCAACTATGTTGGTGAAGAATTTAATCTTCCAATAAATAATGGAGAATGATTCCCTTCTTATTAATATCCAACTATTGTAATATAATTCAGAAGAAAAACATCCATAATAGATTTATGCAAAACCAAAGCTAAGATTCAGCTTCTAGAAACTCCAAAGTCAGCCACGATCCTGAACAGTACCACTGCTACTGGCCCGAGCACCACCTTTCTCAATCACTGCATGCACTCAAGGGGGTTAGTCCTTGTGACTAAGTGGGGATCCCATAGCTGCCTCTGCATGCATAAAACATCTTGAAAGTCTTGAATAACAAACATAAAACAACTCAAAGACACAAGAACCTATGGTGCAACGCTAGACTTATGACAATAAAGAAAATATCATGAACATCAAGAGCAAAGAACATAACCAGAGTACCAAACCATCATAAACAAACTCCGGGACAATGGGTAGCTCAGCCAGCCTATATACAGGCCCTGTTAGCAGCATGTTGCCCAGCCAGCTTACATTCCGAGCCCTGTAGCAGGTGGTGGGGTGAACCTCGTATGCGCATACCCTCTCAGCCCACGTCTGGCACTGGAGGACCTCTTACCATGGGGTTTCACAAGAGTTGACTGACGTAGCAATCCCGGCCAGGAGAACTAACGCCCGGTGTCATAGAGCACAAGAACCACAAAGAATCACAGATGAACATGAGCATGCCGGAGCAACCTAGGCCACCGAGCCTAGAAGTCCGACCCCGGAGGTTCCAAATACATAACAAATACCAAGACAACAGTGGAACAATGCAAAGACCATGACATGTGGGTTCATTAGAGAGTTTACAATAAATGTGCCTAGATCATACTCTTAGCCCTTGTCGAGGTTGCCCATACAACTTAACCATGCCGAAGTAGCTAGATCGATGATGAAAACCATAATGACAACTCAAACGTTGATGTAGCGTGCTCAAACCACCCCTGTAAGTTCGATGCAGGATTCACTCCATAACATTATTTATTTAAGCTCTCTAAGGTATGGTTTCAAGTATTAATATTAAAATCCCACTTCCATAGCTAAACAATTAACTGCGCATCGAAACTGGCGCCTCCAACTTTCATTCTTAACATGTTGTTCTTATGTATACTAAACTCCCATACAAATGTTACTCCAAGCAATTAAGTTATTACATGTCTCTGTTGATTATATGATCCCCAAATCGCTTGCAGCTCACCCAAATTTACTCTTTGAAGAATCTGTGCTTCCTCCGAGCTCCTTATGCTTCCTTTTTCCCCCTCGAACCACCACTTGTTAATTAACATAAGACAAAATGAAACAAAAGCAACAACGAGGACAAACAAGACAAGAAAATAACCAAAGAACAAACAACGCAGACCCACTTTTGGGTCTGGCCTTCCGGCCTGCACAGAGGATTTAGGGAAACAATCGGCCTGATTAGGCATGGCCAGGACTTCTAAGGGCAGATCAGCCCCTTCAAAGGCCAAATCGAAATGTTCCTTGCAGATTCGGGCCTGTTTGGAGCAGTTGGGTCCGGATCTAGTGTTGCTGCAGCAGGAAATTCGGCCTGTTAGGCACTTCCAAGGACTTCCAATGCCCAATTCGGCTCCTTAGGAGCAATTTCGACCTTTCCTGCATCAATCAAGAGGTCATTTAGTTGAGTTCCCCAGCTCTGAAAAGCCATTGATCCCGCTGATGCACTGCTGCCCAGGACAACTCAGTCCCTCTAAGGCCCAAATCGACCCTTTGTGAATTTTAATTGCCAATTGATCTACAGAATAACTTCAAAATGTTTATTGCTAGCAAGGTATTCAACGTAACAAGACAATAATCCAAATTGTATTTTTCACTACACAATTTAAGGATCGATTACTGTAGCACATGATTCCCCCTTAGCCGATTCTGGCCTAGCTGCTCAACACAATGACTGCCGACCTCAGATCCAATGATCGTCCAGCCGACCTCAATCAAATGACCGTCCAGTTGACGTCGTCTCTCGCTCTCTTTTCATTTTTTCCTTTGATCCATTCCAGAACCGGTAAGTTTATCTCAACCTCTACATATATGGCATGTTATCGATTTCCCATCCTTCCACCTATACAAGGCTTTCTCATAACTAGGGAATTCTAATTTCGTCCTAGCCTTGAATTCAACCCAATGCCTTGATAACATTATAACATGAATATTTAACATCCCCCTTTCATGTTATAACAGCAGCAGTTTAATCTGTGTTTCAGATTTGTGTGCCTTGCTTCTGTTAATGGCTTTGTCAGCAAATCAGCCAATTGCTCTTCTGTATTTATATAGCATATCTGAATTATGCCTTTGTTAACTACATCCCTGACAAAATGCATTTGAATCTCTATATGTTTCGACCTTTCGTGCAGTACTGGATTTTTGCACATGGCTATGCAACTCTGATTATCAGAGTATAATACAATAGCTTTCTCTTGCTTCATCCCAAGTTCTATTAGCAATCTTTTACACCATATAATCTCTTTGGCAGCTAAACAAGCTGCTGCATATTCCGCTTCCGCTGTGGATAATGCTATGGCTGTTTGCTTTTTGCATTTCCATGAGATAGGAACATTATCTAGCAATAAAATAAATCCTGAGGTGGATTTCCTACCATCCAAATCTCCTGCCCAGTCTGAGTCAGCATATGCAGTAAGCTTTAGTTCTTTGCAGTCAATAAATAAGCCATGATTTAAAGTACCTTTTAGATATCTAAGTACCCTTTTTGCAGCAATCCAGTGCATTTGTCCTGTATATCTGCTTAGGAGATTCACTGCGAATGTAATGTCTGGCCTCGTACATGATGATAAGTATGAAAGACAGCCTACTAACTCACGATAGGGTTTTTTATCCATTTTTTCCTTTTCTTCTACATTCTGTGGCTGCATGTATTCATTAAGTTTCTGTCCAGCTGCTAGAGGTGTTTTAACCTCCTTACAATCTTGCATGCCAAATCTTTTGAGTACTGCTTCAGCATATCTAGTTTGTTGCAATTGCATGTACTGTTTCTCCTTGTCTCTGATAACCTCAATTCCAAGAAACTTTCTTAATTCTCCCAGATCAACCATTTTAAACCTTTCTTTTAGAATGCTCTTGCATTTATTCAGATTATCCATGTTCAAGTTTGCCATTATGCGATCATCTACGTTACAAAGGCGATTATGCAATATCCATTTCCAGTTCTTAGAGCATAAAGATTTCCATCATTTCTGAGCTTTGCAAACCCTTGTTCTTGGAGATATGCATCCATGCACCTGTACCATTCTCTTGGAGCCTGCCTTAGACCATATACTGCTCTTTTTAATTTCCACACTTTATTTCCTTCAACTTCAAATCCTGGTGCCTGCTTCATAAAGATCTCCTCGTTTAACTTTGCATTCAAGAAGGCCGTGCTAACATCCATATGATGTACTTCTAATTTGTAAGCATTAGCCATGGCTAACAGTGCTCTTATACTTGTCATTTTTACTATAGGCGAGAATGTCTCCTCGTAGTCTAGACCCTTTTTTTGAGAAAATCCCTGCGCCACAAGTCTAGCTTTGTATTTTGGAGTTGTACCATCTGTGTTCAACTTGATTTTGTATATCCACTTATTGCCTACAACATTTCTGTTTTCAGGCATGTCTGTAACTTCATAGGTATCTGTCCTTATGAATGAATTCATCTCATCTCTCATTGCTTCAATCCATTTATCTGCATCTGGAGCTGTAATTGCTTCATCATAACTATTAGGCACGTCTAGATCTAGTGCAACTAAAACGTCTGCACAGATATCTTCTTCTAATCCTTTGAATCCTTCTTGCCTATGCCTGAGACTTCTCCCTTCAACATCTCTGCCATACTTCTCTGTATTTATTTTTGTGTCTCCCTTTAGCACTTCTACTTGTGTACGCTTCCTCTTAGCCTTCTTGTCTATTGCGTTATCAGGAGGTACTGGACCAGCTATATCATTATTATCCTTGGATAAAACTTGTTCTTGATCTCCTGGTCCAACTGCTTCAGCCTGCTCAACTGGTTTATTTGGTCCAACCTGCTGCACATTCTCTATACTCTCTTCATCATCAATAATTTGATCTACATCACCTTGCAATTTCACAATTTCATTGACCTTTCTTTCTTCATCACTGGATTTAAATTTATACAAGATTGTCTCGTCAAATACCACATCCCTGCTGACTATAACAGTCTTCCTCATAGGATCGTAAAGTCTATAACCCTTAGAATTAGCATCATATCCAACTAAATATGTTATCCGTGCTCTATTGTCTAATTTTTTTGTTAACTCAGTTGGTATATGAGCATATGCAAGGCAGCCATATGCTCTTAATGCATCATAGTTTATATCTTTGTCAGACCATAGAGATTCTGGAATTTTCCCTTTGATACTTGCAGATGGTAACATGTTTTGTACGAACACTGCAGTTCTTGCTGCTTCTTCCCATAAATAGTTTGGTAGTCCTGTAAACTTAAGCATAGACCTTACTGCATTAAGAATTGTACGATTCTTTCTTTCCGCTACCCCATTCTGCTGGGGAGTGTGGCTAACTGTAAGCTGCCTTTTTATGCCATGCTTTGAGCAGAACAATTTGAATCTTTCAGAAAGATATATTCTCCACCCCTATCTGACCTTACACATTTAATTTTTTTTCCCGTTGCATTCTCCACTTCAGCTTTAAAAAACTTGAAGGCATCGTATGCTTGATCTTTGCTTCTCAGAAAGTAACATTTTGATCTCCTACTGTAGTCATCAATAAATGTAATAAAGTACCATTTTCCAGACATACTCCTTACATTAATTGGACCGCACAAGTCTGTATGTACTAATTGCAGAATTTCTGTTGCTCTTTTTGATGACCTTTTAAAAGGTAACCTTGCTGATTTACCTAGCATACAGCCCCTGCATATCCAAGAGTCATTTTTGTCTGCTCCAATTTGAATAATTTTTCTCTTTTCCATCAATTTGATGTTTTCCTTATTTGCATGACAAAGCCTTTGATGCCATAATTTTAGTGAAGCCAATGATGCAACGTTAACACTTATTGCACTGTTTTTATCCAAGGCAAACAAATTTCCAACACGTCTTCCCACAAACTTAAGTTTATTATTCAAAAAAATCTCACATTCCAACTTGTCAAAATTGAGCTTGTAGCCCATATCCACTAAGCGAAGCTCTGGATATTAGATTTTCGACAAAGCGTGGGCACACACAAAACACGCTTCAAATTTACACTTTTACCATCTAAATCAAACACCTCCAAAATTCCCATGCCTTCAATCGCTTCGGACCGCCATCTCCTAAGCTGTACACGTCCATTTCTCTCGCAACACATTCCTTCAAAGTTTTGGAGAAGATGCTATGCATCTCTCAGCTCCACTATCTAGTATGAACAACTCATTAGTATTATGTTTGCTGCTCTCATTTTCCATAGGCAAATCAGTATGACTTACCTCTGCTTGCTCATCAAGCTCCTCTTCTGGCTCAACCTCCTCTGCCAAGTTCACATCAGGATTCTTCTTGGTCGTGTTCCTTCCCCTGCTAGCCCCTGCTCTGCCCCTTCCTCTGTTCAATTTCGGAGTTGAACATTTGGATGCTATATGTCCTTTACCACCGCAATTGAAGCACTCAATGCCTTTGATGCGGGGACAGTCCACCTTCAGATGCCCATATAAATTGCAATAGAAGCAGGGTCCAATTCTGCTGGAACCTACAGTTCCACCTCTTCCTCTTTGAGGATTACCACCTCTAGCTCTATACTTTGAATAAAGTATCTCAGTTTTCTCCTCATCCTTCCGGCTTAAGGCTTTTTGATCAAACTCCGTCCCCGATCATTTCTTACGCTTGCTCTCTTGTCTTTGCTACATTTCTAATCAACGTTGCCAAATTATCATGCCCAACAAGCGATCTTGCTATGTTAAGCACCTGATGCTGCTGTGTCATATGAACCCCAGCTCCTTCCAAATCTGCAACTGTATTATCAAAATTCTTAAAGAATTCCATGATATTTTCCTTATCAACAAGTTGCATCTGTCGCAACTCTTTATCCAATACATCTATTTGTGAAGAGGTCTTGGATTCAAAATGTTCAAGCAAGTAATCCCAAATTCCCTTTGGGCTTTTGCCTCTAATCTTTAACAGAATAGACGGACCAACCTTGCTTGAGAGTATCCCTTTTGCTTCTTTAATTTTTGCAGCAGTTGATAACTTACTTGATGCACTAGTCCCTTCTCCCTCACTAGTTGTGGTTGCTGCATCATTCTTCCCCGAGGATGAACTAGCTTCAGTGGACACCGCTGCTGCTGCTACTTGACGGTTCTCTCCTGCTCCTGTAACTATTTCCAGCAAATCTTCAGCTTCCAGAACATGTATGATTTTCTCTTTCCACACCTGGAATCCAGAACCTCCTTCATACACATCTACTTGAGATAAGAGAGTTGCTCCATACCTGCTAGCCATTTTCACCGGCTCTGATACCAATTGTGAATTTTAATTGCCAATTGATCTACAGAATAACTTCAAAATGTTTATTGCTAGCAAGGTATTCAACGTAACAAGACAATAATCCAAATTGTATTTTTCACTACACAATTTAAGGATCGATTACTGTAGCACAGGATTCCCCCTTAGCCGATTCTGGCCTAGCTGCTCAACACAATGACTGCCGACCTTAGATCCAATGATCGTCCAGCCGACCTCAATCAAATGACCGTCCAGTTGACGTCGTCTCTCGCTCTCTTTTCATTTTTTCCTTTGATCCATTCCAGAACCGGTAAGTTTATCTCAACCTCTACATATATGGCATGTTATCGATTTCCCATCCTTCCACCTATACAAGGCTTTCTCATAACTAGGGAATTCTAATTTCGTCCTAGCCTTGAATTCAACCCAATGCCTTGATAACATTATAACATGAATATTTAACACCCTTTCCATGCAATTCCAGCCTGATCTAGGCATATAATCCCTGGCTTTGATGCAGCAAATCGGCACCCTTCCTCTGTCTGCTCCTCTGATATTTATCCGGTCCTGCATATGCAATCTCGCCTCATAGGCTTTATCAGAGCCTCGGCAATTCCAACCTTAGCTAACACAAAAGGAATCTACCATCCAAAAGCATGTACAGATTGATTCTTGGCAGCCTATGCAAGCCATAACTTGAATCCACAAAAAATCCAAAACCCCACCTGATAAGGAAGAATGATTTGATGCATCTATGCAAACTCTTGCCTCCAGATATCCTCCTCCGGCTCCTCTGCAATTCGAATTCCTTCTGGAGCTCCTCTCTTGCAAAAATTCCTCACGTACCACCAAAAAGCCCTCAACTCCACGTCTCCAAAAAGCTTCTAAATTCTTTTCTCAATTTGCCTCTCTAATTTATAAAGCTTATACTTATTTTTAGCTCCATCCTACATGCATGCATGTCCAACATGTATATACGTACATGAGTACGTATACTGGCCCATTAAGCGGCCAGGACCGTTACAACTATCTAATACCTCTGCTCGATGTTTAATCTCCACTCTCTTTTATGCTCCTTCTATATTTGAAATTGACATTGGTTCAATTTCTTGTGCAGAGTGTCAGGAAGTGGGATGTTTCTTTCTATGTTTGAAATGAAATTCTTGTGAAGAGACAATTTCTTAGATGTTAAAGGTACTATGGGAAAAACCATTCATACTCAATGCTTATATTTTAACAAGTAGATGTGCCTATGCTTATATCAATGAACTGATGAGTACAAATCTAGATTCCACAATGCAAGGACCTTTTTTTTCAGTGGATCAATATCATGTCACAAATTGCAGAAGCAGAGAAGCAGTTATATCGACATTTCCTAGCAGTTCCACATCAAAACGCATGCTTTAACTGCATATTGATCTTTAGGGAAGGCGACAGAAGCACAGACTTTGAATCGGTATTTCTTCATGTTGATCTCGGGGGAAGGCGACAGAAGCACAAACTCTATAGCTATTCCAGAAGTACACTTTATTGTAGATCCACGTTTCTAAAATCATGTGAGTATGATTCTTCTACTGGAGTAGATTCTATGAAGGTGGTTCTTGTATCTAAAGCGTAGGCTCTGCAAATGGAGTTGAGTTTTAGACGTTTGGTTCTTTACTTTCATTTGGATGCAAAGACATCCAATTTCATTGTGGTGAGTTGTATAAAAAATGGACACCTAAACTTGAGGCAGCGATTGTACTTGGAGTTGGATAAAGATTGTCAAGAATGCAAGAGCTGATTCACATATTTAGCTAATGGTCTAGGCTAATGGTCTGGATACATAGCCCATTAATGGACATGATTACAAACTTAGGCACAGCAGACAGTCATACAACATGATTTGTAATGCTTTTTTATAGTGAAGAGGAGGTCCAGGAAAGTTTTTTAGTCTTTATATAGAAGATTAGTTCTATAAGCTCAAACTGTCTATAGTTCCTGAAATTGAGCATTGCAATTTGGCTAACAATGTTCTCCAACTCAAGGCGTTAAAAATCAATGATGTATTGAGGTTTGATTTCCCAGACAAACCTTCTAGGTATACATGTACAAGATGAGGTTTGATTATTTTTCATTTGAACGTGATTGTCGTTCTGCTATTGTCAGTAAAATCAGGAGTTTCATTTAGATCTAGTCAAATTATGCAAAGTTATGCACATTCCAGTTCCTAGAAAGAGTATTTTAGTGTCAAAGTTGTTTAAATATTTATATATGTTCTACTTTAATTTGTGATGTGATTTTAGTATCTTTTCTCCAGTGTATGATAACATCTACTCTGTCTTCATTATGCTCTAAACAATATAATATATACATGATGACATGTTTTTGATTCTATTGCATTTGGTATTTATCTTTTTTAAAGACATCAAAGCCAATCACATTGGAAGAGGGTAGAGAACTTGGTCTGATAGACCAAATTGTTTCTCATGAGCATCTTTTGGATGTTGCACGTCAATGGGCAATAGATATTGTTGAGAATAGGAAGCCATGGATTATTAGCCTGCATAAAACTGACAGATTGCAACCACTTGAGAAAGCGCGTAGAATACTCCAAATTGAAGCATCCGCTATTGTGCTTGGATGTGATTGAGGAGGGTGTCATTTCAGGTGACCTTGTTGGGATTGTAAGGGTACGTAACCAGTTGCCACATGTGCTTCAGCCTTTTTGCTTCTTGTTCATATAATTGATTTTCATTCAGGAAGAAGCCGCATCTCATGAAGTTTTAACTTATGTGATATCAAAATCTCTAATACATATATTTCTTGCTGAAAGGTCAACATCAAAAGTAGAAAAATGGAGATGATTTGGATATACTTTGCCCAATTCGTTTTGTATTTGGGGAGGGTATTTTGGCAATGGTGGGGGCTATGATTTCGGTATCGTATTGTATGAAAAATGGTATAATTTGCCATGTGAGAGGAGCTTGGATGGTTATTGCTATTTTGGGTGCTTGGCAACTCCCTTTTTTTATGGATGTTTTCCCGAAGGCTCAATTGCAGATAAGGAAGGCCAACCAAATTTGGAAAGAAAATGTTTCTAATTTGTGCTCTTTACAAGGGTATGCTTTTGGGATCCACGAGACAGGTTCCGGAGGCTGTGAACATGCCGGATATGTCGGTTGGAAGAGGACCTCAGTTTTCTCATAACGGCATTCATTCCGGCAGCCTGGTTCAGCGCAGCAGTCCCGTTCAGCGCAGGCTTCATGCCCTGCTAATCGGTTCCTTAGCATCAAATCCGAGTCCTTTAGTTACCCATGAGCAGTGAGTGCGATTAGCATCAGACCCGAGTTCCTTAATTTTGTGGCTGCTCTGCTCTGTAATACTTACCATTACGTGGAAAAAGAAAAAGCCTATCTATTCATACAATTTTACATGCATGTTGCAGGGGCATCTACGGGCCAATAGAATGCAAGCATCGTGGGATTTCCAAGCTATGGCAGAAGGCAGGATTGGATGCGGCAAATTCATGGGAACCAGTCGAAGCCAAATCCAGAAATCCCGTTCGCAGAGATAGAGACCTGCAGCAGACGAATTTCCCTCACAGTTCCTTGCCACTGACCTATGCACTGTAGTTGGCAGGCTTTCAGCCTTTTCCCCCGTTCAGCCTTTCCCCTTGCTTCAACCATACGTTCGTTCCACACCATTGACAGTGGCATGTGTTTTTTCGCTCAAAATTCTAATGGCCATTGGTCTGGCACAATACTGGGAATATTCGCTAGATCGACGGTGGGGAGTAAAACCTGAACGTGATGCCATAATACTTGGAATAAACGAAAGATCCAAATGGAGATGATTTGGATTGTAGTTGCATAAACTTGAAAATGTTTTTAATAATGATTTGAGGAATCCAGGGTGTTGGTGCGATCAACAGTTTGAAACCTAGGACTCCCTCCAGAGATCTACGTGCTGGTAGGGGCAGGTAGGGATCACTCCCTCCAGAGATCTACGTGCTGACTCAAGGTGACTAGAGGGCCACTGCCCTTATTCGACTTGAACCCAATGGAGAGTGACGCATCACTCCACGGGTGTCGAGCCCATGCCTTGCCCGCACTCAGTGGCAAGCCATTAGACCTAGTCCACAATGATCCCCGGAAGGCCTTACACACCAGAGGGATCGTTCAAGAGTCAGAACACGAACCTCCTTGTAAGCCAGTCTGGCCCCTTCACCCACAACCAGGTGTGGTTCCTTGTACACAGGCCGAATCTACAGTGTGCTAGAGAGGCTAACTAGGAACATCAACTACTAAGCTTTAGGGTCTCTACCCCAGCCGACGGGCCAAGCATTCACCAGTAGTATCGGGGTCCGGCAGGGTTGCCCCCTCTCGCCAACACTTTTTGGCCTCTACATTGATCGGTTAGAGCCCGGGCTTCGCGAGCATGGGGGGATGGCATACGGCTTTTGCACTGTGTCATCCGCCCGGCTCATCTATCGCGGACGATGTTGGCCCTGCCGCCCACACCCGAAGCTATGCGCGATCTCACCCGGATGCCCTAGACACATTTTGTCGGCTCTGATTACGCGCTGGCGTCAATCCGCCAAGACCGGGGGTGGTTCTCATATCCTCTTCACGTCACCCCATGCCTCGCGCACTCACATATCGGGGGGCGACTGTGGATGTCACGCCCACCTACAAGTACCTAGGGGTGGAGTTCCCCTCCTCGCCTCTTTGGGAGGCGTCTATCCGCTTGCGGGTGACAAAGAATTTGAAAGCGCTTTATGCCATGTAACAACAAATCACCCGTGAGCTATATGATTGGGGCCATCGGTCACATCTGTTCCGCACCGGTCGAGCTTTGTCCCTTCATGCGGGTCGAGGTTTGGGGCCCGGATCTCTTTGGCTTACACTGGAATGACTTGGAGCAGGTGCGTAAGGCATTTTGGCACGGGCACTTGGGTGAAACCTTCACCCCTATCGATTCTCGCTGCGGCAGAAGCCGGATTCTTGCCGCCGGGCAGCCCTTGATAGACACATCGTCTATTTTTAAAGTGGTTACTATGGGTGATGCTCGGCTCCCTTTGGCTTACATTGTGGCCATGAGTCCTTGGCGGCTTAGGGCCTGTTGGAGGGGTAAGAGAGATCGGTGGTTCGCCGGATGGAACATGCAGGAGAACAGAGATGCGCGTCTGGTGGGCTTGGCCCGCCGAATGGCGCCTGGGGAGTACCTAGATGCTTGTTTCCTTGGCAAGCTCACGGGACCCCATTGCTCTAGAGCAGGTCAAAATGGCCCATTACAAGGAGCACATCAACCCGTGTTAGCGGGGCCCGCGGCTCTACCTGCGTTCCCGGTGCCCCAAAAAAGCGCGGACTCATTGCCTCCATTCGCATACGAGGTGCCCACCATCTTCGCATCGAGGCGGGCAGGTGGATTGGGGAGCCCCGCCGGACGTGCTCTCTGTCGGTCTTTGTCAAACGGGTGCCATTGAGGATGAGTCTCACACTTTCCAGAGTTGCCCAGCGTTCAGTCAGATCCGGGCCAGATACGCTCCCTTAGTACGGCCGGACGTGCCCTTGCATTTGCTGATGAACACACCGTCAGTACGTGCCCTGGGGTCATACATCCAGGAGGTACTGGACCTGCGAGGTCACCTTTGCCCCCGCCTGGCTGTCCGCTGACTAGGCACTACGGGGGTGGTGCATGACTGTATATATTGGGATGTTTCTGCATTTTATATGATTAGCACAGTTTGTCAGCAGGCTGATTGCTGCCACGGTTTTTCCCTCGAAAACCCTTCGGGGCGGGGGTTTTTTAATCCGGGCAGTAATCCGCTTGCTGCGTTTTTGTATTGGGTCCCATAGACCGATTGGTCTCCGTGGACGATAAAAGTACCTTCCTTCCTTCCTTCTTTCCTTCCTTCCTTCCCAATACAAGGAGTTCACAGAGATACATCATCCATATACATCACAGAAGAACTAAAGAACTAGATCTAATCTATATCATAGAGTTAGGTTCTTTAATTAGAGTCTGGGAATCTAAATGGCTGCTATGGGTAATTTAATAGGCTAAACCTACTGATACAAAGGCTGGAAGACGGTTTAAGCTATTAAATTGACCAAATACCTGATCCTTGGCTCGCTCCTCCTGCCCTGAACTCGACCATCCTGCTGAATTACTAGAAGATGGAGCTAGAAGGGGAAACTAATGAGTCAAATCGCTCAGACAGAGTCTGGGAGGCGGTTTTGACTCCTGGAGCAAGCAAAACAGAGCCCTAAAACTCTATGGACGAAAATGGCAAGTTAGGGTTTCTCTTACCTAAATAGACAAGGGTTTAGGGCTAGGGTTTCCAATTATCCCTTTAAGCATGTGGGATAATTGGGTGTGGCCCACTTGCCTTTAATGACTAGGTGGCATAAAGTGTCCACATGGGAAAATGTGCACCTAGATAAATGTGCACATTGGTAAATGTGCACATTAATACATGCACATACCTTGCAAGTTGCCCCCTAGGGGCTACCCGCCTGGCTACACGTCGGCGTACACGTCAGTCGGGGTGGCGTGTACGCGTGACGAGGCAGTACAGTATACGTCCTGGGACCGTATACTGTGCTGGAACGTCACAGCTTCATCAGTGTTGCTAAGATCAGAGCAGCCAGCAAGCTTTCTTTGTGTGAGTTCTGAGCGGAGTAACTGCTCAAGAATAATACGTGATTGAAGGAAGCCAAGTGGATCTTCTTGCACTAAGAAGATTAAGGCTTTGTTGTACATTGTTGAGCTTGGTCTCTTAGAGCCAAGCTTTAATCCTAAAGGTCTGTCTCAGACTATTGAGAATTGCTGGAGTAGTTCTTCAAGCCCGTAGGTGACTGAATTTGGGTATATCTGAGAAAGCTCCATTTGATCTGTAAATTGACGAGCAAGTACCTCAGGAACCAAATTAGATTTGGCCAAACAATATGGGGTAGGCGATTCCATCTACCTCCATATTGTTTACAGTCATTCGTTCCCCAATAGAACGCACCAGATCGATTTGCTGTAACTAGAGACCAGGCTGCCGAATTTGCTTCCTTGAAGTTCTTTTTGGGCTTTTGATTGATCATGACCGCCGATCAGACACAACTATTGTGTAAATGGTTTAAAGGGTTATTTAAGTTGTATAACTTATACAATTGGAACCATTACCTCATTACTAGTTGGACTAATAGTTGTGTAGGCCAAGGGCAGTATCGGGTATTGCAAGCGCTTATATATTTTTGTACCCTTAACATTTCTAAGTTGATAACTTAGAATATTACCCAAGCTAGAATAACTTAGAATATTCTAAGTTGATAGCTTGGGTAATATTCTAAGTTGATAACTTAGAATATTACCCAAGCTAGTTGAGCAAATTATATTAAAAGGACCTAAGGAGCCTTTTCGTGCAATACTTGGTATCGTACTCCTGCATACTAGGTGTGCAGTTTGGCAAAGATCGGTGTTCTTGACCAGTAGCAGCCTTAATCCGGGATTAGAGTATGAGGCTACAATTCCAACACTCTTGAGAGTGTTGACAAATGGCAGTTTCGTCGTTGGGAGCTTGGGGCTCAAGTGGTGGGCCCATGAGGGCTTTGTTTTATGTGGGGATCGAACAAGAAAGACATTTAATATGTCTACAGTTCCTTTCTCTTTGTTCAAAATAATGAATCGACTCTGGGAGTCGAAATTGAAAGGTTCTAATGTATGTGTGTTGCACTGGGTGCATTATTGTGAAAATTAGGCAAGATTTTAGTCTAGGCCTAGATTGGTTACTTGGTGAATGGATGCAGTCAAGTTAAGATTGTTTCATCAAGAAATTAATTGTTCGTGTTATTTTCAGTCAGGTAAAGCGTGTAAATAGAGTGTATGGGCGCTCTATTGATATACAAATTGATGATTTGTTCCATAGAAATGGAATATAGGTTATGTAACCATGATATAGGTTGTAGAGATCAACTTGTTATAAGGCTACTCATGGTTCTTCCCGAAAAGAACTTAAGAGATAGCATGTTAATATGCTTTACAAATTCAAAAGGTACATGTTATTAGTCCATAGCGTTGATTTAAGCTGGGCTTAAAGTGAACAAAACGGAATGATAATGTGATCTAGGGCATTGGGGTTAATATATTATAAACCACCAATTCCATTATTTGTCAAAGCCAGACAAGGAGGTGAGGGAGAAGAAGAGACAAACTGAAAGAAAGCCACATCTGGGCATCTCCACTAAGCATAAAACCATCTGGGCATCTCCACTAAGCACAAAACCACAATACAAAAGCCACATCTGGGCATCTCCATCAAGCACAAAACCACAATACAATAAAGAAAGCCACATCTGGGCATCTCCACTAAGCACAAAACCACAATACAATGCTCACAAAACCACAATACAATACAATGCTGTAGATCAGTGAAACCATTATAGCTGGGATTAAAAAACCTCGTCTTTCGGGTTTTCGAGGAAAAACCCTGGCCATAATAGCAACACTAATCAGAAAAGGAACTAAAATAGTACAAGCACAGTAACATCTCGACAAATCTGAACAAAGTGCAACCAATAAAGTACATGCTCCTCCGGAAAAGCCAGGTTGCAAATCTTCAGTCAAACTCCAAGGCATCATAATACCGCAACTCTGCATAAATTGAATAGTCCCAACAAACTCCAAGTCAACTAAGAAGTGCCGGAAGAATCTCTGCATATAAATCAACTCCAAGCAAATACAAGGAACAAGAGAGTCTCAGCATACTAATGGAGCACATACCCGAGACACTAGGGTCTCCCAAATGGCACGAGGGCCAAAACATCACAACATGCACACTGGCACGAGGGCCATAAGTCACACCAACTCTCCTGGCACGAGGGCCCTCCCATGGAACTTAAGACTACCAGGAACTAGAAAAGCTAGACTATAGGTTATGGGTGGGGTGGGAGGGTGGGTGGTTGGTGAGTCGGGTGAAGAGCGGAAGGGCAAACTAGAAACTGTGGAGACACAGATGCGCTGATGAGAAATGGAAAGGTCCGAAGGGGTATAAAAGGGGATGAAAAACCTAACTGCCAAGGGGCAACCTAACTAACTGGCTTCGACAATTACATTTATCTTCTTATCGTCATACGAAGATAAATTCAATTATTGTGCAAGAATGTGCAAGGTATTGTGTAATACTATGTGGGCTTTAATTTAAGCAATGGTTGAACCAAGATATTTTGGTTCAAAAGATTCAAGCAATGCCTGAATAATTATGAGCAACATGCTCATATTGCTTTAAACCATAGTGATGTGTCCGTAATTGGATTCTGGCACAATGAATTGTCGGTTTGGACAATTAGAGTTCATTTTGGCAATTCAATTAGGTGTGTGTTGTCCACTTCTTTCCAGGGGAAGGAAGAATGGTTATCCAATTGCACTTAGAGATGTGATATGCACATTCGGAGATGTCATATGCACTTTTACAAATCTTGACTTATAGATTGTTCTATAAATACCAAATTAAGTGTCCTTTATAAGCAAGGGTTTGCTTGAATGGCTCCATTTCTCTGGGGGAGGAAAGGTTTTATGACATCGGTAATGCCATCGATCCGAGCCATCGGATCGGTATTCTCGAATGGGCGAGCATGCATCTCTCCCATGCGTACATGCATTGCATGTATTTTCTAGGGCTCTAGTTCATTTGGGGATCGCTATTTCTTGCAGGTTCTTCATCGACTTCTCATCGGCGTTCTCTCCTCTCTCAGCAGTTCCCTTGACTCCCACCCACCCTCCCTCCCTTAATGTGTATATTATTGTAAATGTTGTTTTTTTATCGCGTGGCACGCATGAACAGCCCCTCGTTTTTTCAAGGTTTTTTCTCTATTGATTTTTTGTTGATGGTGTGCAGGTCCAGGGGTGATGCGCGACTTCGGTAATCTCTGTGGAGCGTGTGTTTTTTTGTGGGAACGTTATTGTCCAAGCCCCTTGCCGAGATTTTATCGCTAGGGTTTTTCCTCGAAAACCCAAAAGGGCGGAGTTTTTTAATCCCGACGATAAGATCTTGGTAGGTACACTAGCTAACATCTGTAGCACACAATTTTATTTTGGGTCCAGGCGTTATAACTGGATATTCCCTATGTTTTTCATTTTTTTGGGTAGCCTGCGATGTGCAGCTACCCACTCTATACCATTGTAAAAAAACTGCTGAGATGAATGAAAAGCCTAGCTATGGGAGCTTCTATCTGTTTTCGTGCGAGCCCTTATTCGAGAATGCGCGCTTTGTGAAAGATTGGAATTCAACCTAAGTGTGTCTTGGGGTTGTAAAAAATTCTTGAACTTCAACAACTCCATTCATAGAATTTCTGACTTAGGGTCAAGAATTGAATGGATTAGAGCTCAATTGGAAGCTATTGGCATGGTCAAAAGCTGTTATAAAATGGAAATTCTACTGATCAGGTGCTTCAGTTAACTTTGTTTCGAACAACATATAAACTGAACCTAAAAGTTCACTAATTGGACTTTTTCAAATTGTTTCTTTTTTAACAAATTTAGAAAAATATCGGCTATTATTATAGTGGATGTTCAAATAAGGAGGGGTTGTATCAAATACAATACACACTTTGATTTT